>CM055078.1:11348149-11480649 GCA_029204045.2 Tillandsia leiboldiana | reverse complement strand
GTACCTAGCTTGAATCCGAATTTAAACCTATTTTATATTATATTAGTCAAGATACATGCGCTGCACGTGTTAATTAGCATACTAAATAAAAAATATATAAAATTATTTTAACATTAAATTAAAATTTTTTGTATATATATTGCATAATATTAAAATTTATATAATAATCAAATAAATAATAATTTTTTCACAACTAAATTAATAATATTTTTAGAATAGAAGCCCATGAGTAATTAACAATTAATAATTATATAAAATTATTAAATTTGATAATTTTTTAGTATAGGTAAATATAAAATTTAAATTTAAAGTAATTATAAAATTGACGATCTCACTAAAAATAAAAAATAAAAATTGATCGAGGAGCTTATTTAGAAATATCATATAGTAAAAGAGCACTCCATATTTTTTTTTTTATGAAGAAAGTTAAATAAAGAATAGTTGAGAGACAATTTTAAGGTATTTATATATTTTTATCTTTAAAGGTTAAAAAAATATTTTTTTATAAAAAAATTATCATATATATATATATATATATATATGGATGTCAAATAAATATGTAAAAAAAAATATACAATACAAAATGATTTATTACGTTCACACAATAAAAATTAGAAGCAAAATATCAATTAAACATCTTAATAGGAGAGTAAAATTTCAAATATTTTCTAAGCCTTCTACAAACACAATTTCAAATATTTTCTAAGTCTTCTAAAAACAGCATATAATTTAATATAATAATATAATAATTCATAATTCATCTTAATAAAATAATAAATAAATAAATAATAATAAAAAAAGTTATGATTCAAATCTATATTGTCTCTCTTGTTATAATTTTTTTTTTCGTTTAATTTCAAAGTCCAGTTGATGTGATAGTTCATACCAATTCTACTTTTTTTCTTTCAAGGAACAAAATTATTAAATAACAAAAAAATTATAAAAATTAATTACCCATTACTTTGATTTGAGAAAATTATCTAAAATGTATCTTTAAAATATGAAGTGACAACAATAAAGTAGAATTCATGTCTTAGAAAGATAAAATAATTAGTGATAAGAAACTCTAAAAACTCTTTATTTTGTATTTTTTTAAATTTTTTTTAATATAATGAACTATATAGTTTAACAACTCTTGATTTACAAAAGATAAAATTGTTCTACTTTTTCTATTCTATTACTTGTATAATTTATCTTTTTTTAATATAATTGAAATATTAAGCAACTTATAAATTATATCAACGACACGCTGTGAAGATTAATACTAAAAGTATATGGCAATTCAAAATAAAGATTAATACCAAAAATAAAAAAACAAGTAATTTTTTATGTGAAACAAATTTTTTATAGGGTGAATTTATTCACAAATTGTAAAAATAATTATTAAAACTCCCTCTCCCTAATAGTTGTATATTTAAGAATATAATAATATTATTATATATATATATTTTTAATTATGTATTCATGTGTTCCACAACCTAAGCAACCCACCACGCATTTATAAAAAATAACAATTGTAATTTTAAAAATAGATAACAATAGGCATTATTATTATTATTATTATTATTATTATTATTATTATTATTATTATTATTATTATAAAAGAATTATCCATATCAATTAAATAAGCATGTAAAAAAAATGTAAAACACAAAATGACTTATTAAATTCACACAATAAAAATAAAAATAAAAGATCAATCAAATATTATCTTATTATGGCATGAGAGTAAAAATTTCAAATATATTCTAAACTTTCATAAAAGATCATAGTTCATTTTAATAAAAAATAAAAAAATAAATAATAAAAAAAATAAATGAGAAAAGGAAAAAATTTTTGATTCAACTCACATTATTTCGTATTGATGCCATAGCGCATAACAATCTTACTTTCTTCTTTTGAGAAACAAAATTATTAAATAAAAAAGAAAGATTGAAAAAATTAAATACTCATTATTTTGTTTCCGGTAAAAATTAATAGATGAGAAAAATATCTAAAACTTATCTTAGAATATAAAGAGATAGCAATAAAGTAGTATTCATACTTTTAATATTTAGAAGATGAAAAGATTATTTGTAATCCTAACCTCTTCCATTTATAAAAGAAAATAAGATTCTTTGAACTCCTCTATTCCGTTACTTATAGAATAATAATTAATTAGAGAATATGGATAGAATTAATTATTTAATGAAGTAGGTGTATCCACCATAATTATTCTAACTAAACTATAATATTTTAATTTATAAATCTAAATATAAACTAATGTAATCTATATAATTTAAAAAATTTGTCTATATATATATATATATATATATATATATATATATATATATATATATATATATATATATATATATATATATATATATATATATATATATATATATATCATAAACTTTTTCTAATATCATTAACTATAGATATAACTATCAAATTGAAAATTAAATTACAAATTTGAAATTGGAACCAACTCAAAAATTAATATTCCTTGATTTTTTTTATTTGAATGAAATATAATTTTGTCTCAAAATTTAGTTTAAAGACTCAATTAGGATATAAAATTTGATTTGCCGTGATAAATTTGAAATTTTATATCAAAAAAATTTAGAAATTTAAAGTTTAAAAATCAAAATTAGAATAGAAAATTATTATTAGTTCAAAATTTAAATTTATTCTAATTACGCAATCGGAGAGAAGATGGTGAAGGGTATATTTATAATTACATATTACTTACCGATAAATAAGTGGGTGAGACGAAACTACCAAACATATTTGTTTATAATAATAATAAGAATAATAGATAATAGGGACCTTTTCTTATATAACCCTTGCTACTATTAAAAGTTTTCTAATCTTGTAGTAACCGAGAAACTCAAATTAGAATTTAAAGAATTCAAATGTGAATGTGAATAAGAAAATGCAAAATTGAACCTAAGTGGTTGTATATCAGTGTGCAAATTGCATAGTTTTCAGAGCACTATGTCTGCCTTTCAGATCTGAGTCTGATCTCGAAAATCTAAAATCACCAGTGTGACCATCTCGCCGAATCGATTGAAAATGATATAAACTGATCTTCGATCCGATGGTCAGATTGTCCAGAAATCAACAAAGAAGAAGCGGGCCCCACAACTTAAGTTGTGAATATATAGTAACCCCTATTTCAAATACCCTTTTGAGCATCGTCGGCCGTTTCGCCGTCTGGACCCCAGGCATAGGGGTATGAGTAGTCAACTCTAGCTATTTTTGACATTCTGAGCACAATGGCAATGGCGGAATTCGCGTTTGGCGATCCGGGTGCATCGAAATGCGTGCGACATTCTATAATAAACAGAACTTTATGGCCCGAGATTTTATTTGAGCACCAAATCAAACATGCAAATGCACTATCTGAAAGGTCTCGACGAGCCGGACGTCGTGGCGAAGTCTGTTCTTCAATTTGACGATCGGATTGTCTCGAAATGCGTGAAATACACTGAAAAACGGGTATTTTCGCGAGAACCTTTATATTTTATGTATCAAATTGAAGGAGGTTTATACATTAAGGTTCTGGGTGCATTTGTAAGCTACAGATGGGTCTTTAAGGCTTAGGTTTGATTGTATGAGGGGTTAAGTGAAATTTTGCAAAATCTTGCAATAATGGCAAGTGGCCTTTGGTCTTCCCCGGGGTGGTGCACGAGGGGTCTGTGGGGAAACCAAAGCATCACCTGTGACCTCTGCTTCACCCAGACCAAGCCCAGATGCTGTGGAGGCCAAGGGACACTAAACCTTAGAGAGAGAATCCGAGAGAGAGAGGGAAGTAAGAAGCTTGGAACAACTTGATCCAAGTTGGATTTGTGAAGTTCCTGTGGTGATCTCCTGTGTCTGTGGACCATTATGGAGGTTGCCGTGACGCGCGAAGGAGGAGGAGTGAGACCGGTTTCATCCCTTCTTCCCCAACTCCGGCGAGGTAAGCTGTGATGATCCGGACTTCTATAGAGACTGTTGCTGTGATTACAGTGACTACAGGAAGCTCACACAGTGTATCGGAGCTAGTAGTGTCGAAAACGGATTTTTAAAATAGATCCGGCACGAAAAACGGAGCAAGTGGGCTTTTCCGGGAGCTTTCGGCAAAATTTTGGATGAGAATTTACCGAAAAGGATGGCAGATTTGGACTCAGCGCGCGAAAACGATCAAAATGGTATATTTACTTTATTTTTCAGCGCAAAGGTACTGTTCACCGGAACAGTAATTCCGGCGGCCGGAATCACTGTTCCGGCGACCAGCGGCGGCCGGCGGCGACCGGCAGGCGGCGGCGCAGCGGCGGCGCAGCGGCGGAGTGCGGCGGAGCGCGGCAGAGCGCAGCGGGCAGCGCGGGCAGGCGCGCAGGCTGCGGGGTCCATGGGCTTGCCGTGCACCGGGAGCACCGAAGATGGGTGTTGCCACGTGGCCTTCACTCATTTGATGGACGGCTCGGGATTGGTGACATGTGGCGCTTCCCCATTGGCCGACATTTTTCGGAAAACCCGGAGCGGGGACCAGGCATGTGCACCCGGGGGACACGTGGCGGCATCTGAGTGGACTTGCATAGGCTGTTTCCTGTTTTGTGAACACATGGCGCGTCCTGGTTGGTCCGTTTTGGTGTTTCCTGTTTTGTCCGGATCCCGTGTGGAGCCGAAGATTCCTTGGCCCATTACAAATCCCCCTCCCTCTTCAACCTGCGATTCCAAATCGTAGAGAGAGAATCAAAGGTTGTGGTCTATATGAAAGTTGTTCCTCTCTCTCTTCTCTCTCTCTCCTAAAAATTTCAGAATTTTTGGAGTTCCCCTTAGCGAGTTATCTGCGACGCAGTGCACTTCGACGTTTCCCCTTTTTCGGCCCATTTCCGTCGCAGTTCGGTCGGAAAATTCCTGTGCTCTAACCAGGAGGAATTTTTGAACGATTTTTACGGCAGCGCGTTCCTAAGAGGTAAGGCTTCGATTTTCTTGTTGATCACTTTGCTCTGTTTCGTACTATTGGCACTGTTCCCAAGGCCTCTTTGACCCCCCTTGTTGTTGTGAAAATTTCTGGACAGTATCGACTTCTCCGATTTTTATCTTGGCGTAGGAGCATCAGATCGAGGCGTTTAAAATGTGGATTTCGATATACTCGTCGCAAGGAACGCAACCGTAATTTTTCTGGATTTTTCTGAGCACTATACAGAGGTAAAAAACTCCTCTCTTTTCGTGCTATTTGAAAAACAGCAAAAGCGGTATTTTTATGAATAATATAGTTACACCCTGTGCAATGTGTGTTGCTGTAGGGCACCGTTTTCGGCAGACAGCAGCTTTAGGGGACTGTGGACAGCCAGGAGACTATCTGGGTGTGATTTGAGCTGTTCGAGGTGGGCGGTTGTTGCTTACCTCATTTTTGACAAGCTCACTGGGATTATTAGAACTCCCCTAAAATATTGATAAGAACCATTGGGACGAACTAATATGACAATTGATAAGAACCATTGGGACGAACTAATATGACAATTGATGAGAACCATTGGGACGAACTAATATGACAATTGATGAGAACCGCTGGGACGAACTCTCCTAAAATTTAATATGACCCCACAGATTATATGATAACTTATCTTGGGACACTGTGATTGGGACAAAGGTTATAATCTGGCATGCAAATAATTTTTATATCAGTACAGTAAATCAATCTTTTTAAAATAAATATTTGACACCTTTCTACAGGTTTTAATAGCGCAATTGCATGCTTGCTTGGGCATCTAGTTAGCCCCTATTTATTGCTACACTATCATATTGGGACTTGACATGTTTTATTGCTCTCCTTTGCATTCAGATGCTTGTTGCTCGAGTATGAGCAGGGGTTTGGGATAGTGTGGTCGAGATTGTACTAGATTGTGGACTAGTGGGGTATTGCGGTGACCGCGGACAGTAGGTGGTCGACCGGATGTTTGTCCTTGCATCAGATTGGGGATCGGGCTTTTTGCTAGTGGATGGAGTTTCCCACTTATTGAGTACTATTGCATTAGTTGACGGAGTTTTCTCACTTTGATCATAGTCATGATCCAGTCCTGCTATTGTGAAACATTGGTTACAGAGATGCTTGATACAGAGATACTTTACTCGTGTGGGTCGCTCCCCTCGAGTGCCACTCCGGAGGTAGGCTTTTTGGACCCAGCCGTGGGTGCCGGTCTGATACTTATTTTGGGATGCGAGTCGTGCGAGCCGATCCCGCGGCTTCGAGCCGTGTGTGCAGATTCCGCTAAGCAGGCAATATCAGTTTTACTGATGGTACTAGATTGGGTTATTTGGTCAGACACTATTTCCTGATGCATTCATACAGTCATTCCTTTTTGGCACTGCATTTAGAGGCATGCTCGTAGTGGTAGTTCCCTATTTCAGTACCTTATGTACCTTACCACTTCATCTTTTTCCTTTGCCTCTAGTAGTCCTAGTGGGTGCGTCAGAGTTGAGGTTTTACCCACTAGGGGAGGCTACTGGTTTATCTGGTAGTTCTCACCCCCATTGTTATTTTCTGTTTCTTCCTTCTCCTTTATTTTGCAGAGTCGTCTGTGGGAGATGCTAGTCCATCGGCAGCTGATCGAGGTAAGGGGATCGCTGAATAGATAGATCTCCTGGGAAACTGAGAGCTGTTAGATAGCTGCTGCACCCTTTACTCAGACTGTGGTATTCCTCTTTTATTTCAGGTCTGGCTTTCGCCAGCTGGTTGTACTACTTTGGTGAGCTGAGAGATTATTGTACTTATTACAGCTTTATTTGTAGTTCCAGTCTGAGACACTATGTGGTTCTTCTACTTCAGCTCTGTATTATGCTCTTTTATTTTTCATATTATATCGGAGCAGGTTACCAGCGCTTCGTGTACTCGGGAAATTCCGTGTGCTCGGCGGATCTGTTGGCGAGCCCAGGTTCCGGGGCGTGACAGATTAAGTTGGTATCAGAGCTTAGGGATAGGTCAGTTGGGACTTAGGAAACCCTAGGCTTTTGGTAGACCCTAGGATGATAGGGCGTGAGAGACGTTACTATTGCGAAAGTCGTTGATTTATTGTTTGACTCTTCCAGTGAGAGAAGAGGGACCGACATACCCAATTTCTGGTAGACAGTTATGTTGGCTGCAGACAACATAAAGTCACCATAATAGGGGGATGTCTTTGACTTTCGCTAGATTGGGTCGTGTGGGGATATGATACTGAGTATGGTTTCTTATGGTAGGATGCCTCCGCGACGTAGGATGTTGACGCGTTCTCAGCCTGATTCCCCTGAGCCCGATCAGGAGGAGTCCGGGCAGGGCCAGCAGAGTGAGGTGCCAGAGCTACAGGCTCAGATGGCCCAGATGTCCGAGGCTGTTCGGCGTCAGGAGGAGGCTATGGGTCGGCTGACGCAGATGTTAGAGCAGAGGGCGCAGCCTGTTGTAGCACCCCCAGAGAGTTCTCCCGTACCTTCTTCCCCTGCTGTGAATCCCCCAGTTGTACCGGTGACCCCGGCATCCCCTATTGCTTGGGGTACTGGTAGACAGTCGTCTGGGTTGACGGGACCTCTGACCCCGGCAGAGCAGCGGGAGATGGTTGACTTGTTGATGAGGTTTCGCCAGTTTGACCCACCCCATTTCTCGGGGCAGAGTACAGAGCCGTGGGAGGCAGAGTCGTGGATCACGGCGATGGAGCGACGTTTTGAGACATTGTTCATCGAGGAGCGATACCAGGTGTTATTAGCGACGAACTTTTTGGAGCGCAACACCGAGGCTTGGTGGCGGCGTGTTCGACCGGCTGGTCCGCCTGGGGCTCAGCTCCTGACCTGGGCGGAGTTCCGCAGTCTCCTTCTCGGGGCTTTCTTCCCGGAAAGCGTCCGACAGAGATTGGAGGAGCAGTTGAGGAACCTCCGCCAGGGAAATCGGCCCGTACACGAATACATTGCCAATTTCAATCAGTTGTTGGCGTGTGTACCGAACGTGGCCAGGGATGAGGCGTACCGGATTTACATGTTCGAGCGAGGGTTGCGCCGGGACCTTTTTCAACTGGTTCGCTCGCGTAGGTTGCAGACCTTGGAGGCCTCGATCGAGCAGGCGCTCTATGTGGAATGCGGGGAGGTAGTAATGGAGGAGGTAGCTCCAGCTCCCGTAGTGATCTCGGGGACAAAGCGACCGGTATCGGAGGTTGGGGGACAGGCTAGTTCGTGGAGGCCGCCACGACCGTCTCAGCCACAGTTTTCTGGCCAAGGACGGTCTGAGCGGTGAGGGCCTGGTGGACCCCAGAGGCCCCAGCAGCGGCAGCAGCAGCAGCAGAGATCCCAGCCGTCGCAGCGTGGGTCGCAGCAACAGCCTCAGCGACAACGGCAGTCTCAACAACAACAGCAGTCACGACAACCACGGGCCCCCGGCAATTGTATTTTCTGTGGAGGTCAGCATTTTTCCAACACCTGCGACCAGCGGTGGGGTCGCTGCTATAGATGTGGACAGCCCGGGCACATTCGAGCTTCGTGCCCCTTTTCGGCCCCCGCCACCCCTTCTTCAGCATCTGCTCCATCTTCATCGCAGCAACGGTCGACGGCTCAGCGGCCATATGCTCCAGCAAGCAGGCCATCTTCTTCCCATCCCACGGATTATCGCCCTCCAGCTCAAAGTGGGTGAGTGTATGCTGCGCAGGTAGAGGACTCTTCGGCAGCAGATCACGTGGTGGCAGGTATCACCTTACTTTCTGGCATTAGGACTCGTACTTTATTCGATACTGGAGCATCGCATTCTTTCATTAGTAGATCATTTGCATCATTACATGGGTTAGAGGTAGGACTTTTACCACGTGCACGAAAGGTTCAAATTCCCGATCACACCTTGCACGTGGAAGAGTGCTGTTGGTCCTGCCCGATGCAGATCGAGTCCTGGATTATGCCAGTAGACCTGTTGGTCTTGAGACAGCTGAGGGACTTTGATGTGATTCTCGGGATGGACAGGCTGGCTCGATATTTCGCAACTATTGACTGTGCCGCAAGGACCGTCACTTTTAGAGAGCCAGACCAGGAAATGTTGGTATACCGGGGATGTCAGAGTGTTTTCTTTGCCTCTATGGTTTCGACTTCCCAAGCGAGGCAGATGATTCGTCGAGGATGTGTAGCCTTTTTGGCTAGTGTTGTTGAGGGGCCTACGGCGGCGCCGGGACTCGGGGATATCCCTATTGCCCGCGAGTTCCCGGATGTTTTCCCACCTGAGCTGACAAGCATGCCGCCAGATAGGGAGATCGAATTCGTGATTGACGTAGTTCCAGGAACTGCGCCAATCTCAAAGGCTCCTTACCGGATGGCACCGGCTGAGCTACGAGAGCTCAAGGCGCAACTCCAGGATTTGATGGACAAGGGCTTTATTAGGCCGAGTGTGTCGCCTTGGGGAGCGCCGGTGCTATTCGTGAAAAAGAAGGATGGGTCACTTCGATTGTGTGTGGACTATAGGGAATTAAATAAAGTGACCATTAAGAACAAGTACCCTTTGCCGCGCATCAATGATCTTTTTGATCAGCTGCAAGGGTCTTGTGTCTTCTCGAAGATAGATTTGCAGTCCGGTTACCACCAGTTGAAGGTGAAGGCCGAAGATATTCCGAAAACGGCATTTAGATCACAGTATGGGCATTATGAATTTACAGTTATGCCCTTCGGACTAACTAATGCCCCTGCCGCATTCATGGATTTAATGAACCGGATCTTCCGACTGTACTTAGATCGATTCGTGGTAGTTTTCATTGATGATATCTTGGTTTACTCCCGGAGTGATGCGGAGCATGAGGAGCACTTAAGGATTGTGCTGCAACTTCTGCGAGAGAAGAAGTTGTTTGCCAAGCTGGCAAAGTGCGAATTTTGGCTTCGGGAGGTAGTCTTCTTGGGCCATGTGATTTCCGCCGCAGGTGTGGCGGTGGACCCGGCGAAGATTGAGGCGGTCCGGGATTGGCCCCGACCGACGACCGTTTCTGAGGTGCGTAGTTTTATGTGCTTAGCTGGCTATTATCGTCGGTTTGTGGAAGGCTTTGCGAAGCTTTCCACACCCCTCACTCGTTTGACGCGTAAGGGAGTAAAGTTTGTCTGGAGTGAGGACTGTCAGAGGAGCTTTGAGGAGCTAAAGAGTAGACTAATGATCGCCCCTATCCTTTCCCTCCCTGTTATGGGAAAAGGATATGTGATCTACAGTGATGCATCACACAGCGGACTTGGTTGTGTGTTGATGCAGGAAGGGAGGGTAATTGCTTATGCATCAAGGCAACTCAAAGATTACGAGAAGAATTACCCTACCCATGACTTGGAGCTTGCTGCCGTGGTGTTTGCACTGAAGCTTTGGCGTCATTATCTATATGGGGAGCATTGTGAAATCTACACCGACCACAAGGGCCTAAAGTACCTGTTCACCCAGAAGGAGTTGAATCTGAGGCAGCGTAGATGGTTGGAGCTACTAGAGGATTATGATGTGGACATCCTGTACCATCCGGGCAAGGCAAATGTGGTTGCAGATGCCTTGAGTAGGAGGGTGGTGCAGAGTTTGTCCATGTTGATTACAGATCAGGCGCCTCTGTTACAGGAAATGAGGCGACTCGAGATAGAGGTTGTGTCCCCTGGGGTCTCTGCTAGACTGACGTCTTTAGTCGTGCAGCCCACTCTACTGGACCGGATCAGGGAGAAACAGAGTGAGGACCCCCACTTGACCAGGATTAAAGATCAAACTCCGAGTGATCAGTCAGGGGACTTTACGATGGATGCCTCGGGAGTACTGAGGTACAGGAACCGAGCATGTGTGCCAATAGATGTGGAGATTAGAGAGCAGATATTGCGAGATGCCCATTATACACCTTATACCCTACATCCTGGTGGGACTAAGATGTATAAAGACCTCAAGGCACACTTCTGGTGGAAAGGCATGAAGAGGGATATTGGGAGATTTGTGGCCCAGTGTTTAACTTGTCAGCAGGTGAAAGCTGAGCATCGAGTGCCAGCTGGCAAGTTACAGAGTCTCCCAATCCCCGAGTGGAAATGGGACCATATTACGATGGATTTCGTGGTCGGACTACCTAGGGCACAAGGAGGAGCTGATGCTATTTGGGTAGTTGTAGATCGACTTACCAAGTCGGCGCACTTTCTGCCCATGCAGACTACGTGGCCACTTGAGCGACTAGCCCAGCTATATCTAGATGAGATAGTAAGACTACATGGAGTACCAGCCTCCATTGTATCAGATAGAGACCCGAGGTTTGTTTCGCGTTTCTGGAGGAACTTGCAGACAGCTTTGGGGACTCAACTCAGGTTCAGTACGGCTTTTCATCCGCAGACTGATGGGCAGTCAGAGCGAACTATACAAATCCTGGAGGACATGTTGAGGGCTTGCGTCCTGGATTTCGGTGGAGGGTGGATTCGACATTTATCTTTGGCTGAATTCGCGTACAACAATAGCTTTCAAGCGAGCATTCAGATGGCTCCGTTTGAAGCATTGTATGGACGCAAGTGTCGGTCACCACTTTATTGGAGTGACGTGGGCGAGAGGCGGACCTTGGGACCAGATGTATTGATAGAGGCAGAGGAGAAGGTCTGAGTGATTCGAAAGCATCTTCAGACCGCCCAAAGCCGACAGAGGAGCTATGCCGATGTTCGGCGACGAGACTTAGAATTTCAGGTTGGAAATCATGTATTCCTGAAAGTCTCGCCGTCCAAAGAAATCAGGAGATTCGGCATTCGTGGGAAACTTAGCCTTCGATATATTGGACCCTTTGAGATATTGGAGCGTATCGGGCCAGTTGCCTACCGGCTTGCACTTCCTCCGAGGCTTGCTGGTGTCCATGATGTATTTCACGTTTCTACTCTAAGGAAGTATGTCTTCGACCCGTCGCACGTCATCGATTTCACCCCGCTGGAGATTAGCGAGGATTTGAGGTATGAGGAGCGCCCACTGTGAATTCTGGATCGAGAAGTGAAAGAATTGCGCAGTCGAGCCATCCTCTATGTGAAGATCCTTTGGAGCAATCATGACGAGCGCGAGGCTACGTGGGAGCTCGAGTCGGAGATGAGGGATACCCACCCCTACTTATTTGAGACATCAGACTGAGGATTGTTGTTTAATTTAGTCTCGTTTCGAGGACGAAACTCTTTTTAGTGGGGGAGGATGTGATGATCCGGACTTCTATAGAGACTGTTGTTGTGATTACAGTGACTACAGGAAGCTCACACAGTGTATCGGAGCTAGTAGTGTCAAAAATGGATTTTTAAAATAGATCTGGCACGAATTTTTAAAATAGATCTGGCACGGAAGCTCACAGGAAGCTCACACAGTGTATCGGAGCAAGTGGACTTTTTCGGGAGCTTTCGGCAAAATTTCGGATGAGAATTTGCCGAAAAGGATGGCGGATTTGGACTCAGCGCGCGAAAACGATCAAAATGGTATATTTACTTTATTTTTCGGCGCAAAGGTACTTTTCACCGGAACAGTAATTTCGGCGGCCGGAATCACTGTTCCGGCGACCAGCGGCGGCCGGCGGCGACCGGCAGGCGGCGGCGTAGCGGCGGAGCGCAGCGGGCAGGCGCGGGCAGGCGCGCAGGCTGCGGGGTCCATGGGCTTGCCGTGCACCGGGAGCACCGAAGATGGGTGTTGTCACGTGGCGTTCACTCATTTGATGGACGGCTTCTAGAAGGCAGCGGGATTGGTGACACGTGGCGCTTCCCCATTGGCCGACATTTTCCGGAAAACCCGGAGCGGGGACCAGGCATGTGCACCCGGGGGACACGTGGCGACATCTGAGTGGACTTGCACAGGCTGTTTCCTGTTTTGTGAACACGTGGCGCGTCCTGGTTGGTCCGTTTCGGTGTTTCCTGTTTTGTCCGGATCCCGTGTGGAGCCGAAGATTCCTTGGCCCATTATAAATCCCCCTCCCTCTTCAACCTGCGATTCCAAATCGTAGAGAGAGAATCAGAGGTCGTGGTCTATATGAAAGTTGTTCCTCTCTCTCTTCTCTCTCTCTCCTAAAAATTTTAGAATTTTTGGAGTTCCCCTCAGCGAGTTATCTGCGACGCGGTGCACTTCGACGTTTCCCCTTTTTCGGCCCATTTCCGTAGCAGTTCCGTCGGAAAATTCCTGTGCTCTAACCAGGAGGAATTTTTGAACGATTTTTTGCGGCAGCGCGTTCCTAAGAGGTAAGGCTTCGATTTTCTTGTTGATCACTTTGCTCCGTTTCGTACTTTTGGCACTGTTCCCGAGGCCTCTTTAACCCCCCCTTGTTGCTGTAGAAATTTCTGGACAGCATCGACTTCTCCGATTTTTATCTTGGCATAGGAGCATCAGATCGAGGTGTCTAAAGAGTCAATTTCAATCTACTCGTCGCAAGGAACGCAACCGTAATTTTTCTAGATTTTTCTGAGCACTATACAGAGGTGAAAAACTCCTCTCTTTTCGTGCTATTTGAAAAACAGCAAAAGCGGTATTTTTATGAATAATATAGTTACACCCTGTGCAATGTGTGTTGCTGTAGGGCACCGTTTTCGGCAGACAGCAGTTTTAGGGGACTGTGGACAGCCAGGAGACTATCTGGGTGTGATTTAAACTGTTCGAGGTGGACGGTTGTTGCTTACCTCATTTTTGACAAGCTCACTGGGATTATTAGAACTCCCCTAAAATATTGATAAGAACCATTGGGATGAACTAATATAACAATTGATAAGAACCATTGGGACGAACTAATATGACAATTGATGAGAACCATTGGGACGAACTAATATGACAATTGATGAGAACCGTTGGGACGAACTCTCCTAAAATTTAATATGACCCCACAGATTATATAATAACTTATCTTGGGACACTGTGATTGGGACAGGTTATAATCTCGCATGCAAATAATTTTTATATCAGTACAGTAAATCAATCTTTTTAAAATAAATATTTGACACCTTTCTACAGGTTTTAATAGCGCAATTGCATGCTTGCTTGGGCATCTAGTTAGTCCCTATTTATTGCTACACTATCATATTGGGACTTGACATGTTTTATTGCTCTCCTTTGCATTCAGATGCTTGTTGCTCGAGTATGAGCAGGGGTTTGGGATAGTGTGGTCGAGATTGTACTAGATTGTGGACTGGTGGGGTATTGCGGTGACCGCGGACAGTAGGCGGTCGACCGGATGTTTGTCCTTGCATCAGATTGGGGATCGGGCTTTTTGCTAGTGGATGGAATTTCCCACTTATTGAGTACTATTGCATTAGTGGATGGAGTTTTCCCACTTTGATCATAGTCATGATCCAGTCCTGCTATTGTGAAACACTGGTTACATAGATGCTTGATACAGAGATACTTTACTCGTGTGGGTCGCTCCCCTCGAGTGCCACTCCGGAGGTAGGCTTTTTGGACCCAGCCGTGGGTGCCGGTCTGATACTTATTTTGGGATGCGAGCTGTGCGAGCCGATCCCGCGGTTTCGAGCCATGTGTGCAGATTCCGCTAAGCAGGCAATATCAATTTTACTGATGGTACTAGATTGGGTTATTTGCTCAGACACTGTTTCCTGATGCATTCATACAGTCATTCCTTTTTGGCACTGCATTTAGAGGCATGCTCGTAGTGGTAGTTCCCTATTTCAGTACCTTATGTACCTTACCACTTTATCTTTTTCCTTTGCCTCTAGTAGTCCTAGTGGGTGCGTCAGAGTTGAGGTTTTACCCACTAGGGGAGGCTACTAGTTTATCTGGTAGTTCTCACCCCCATTGTTATTTTCTGTTTCTTCCTTCTCCTTTATTTTGTAGAGTCGTCTGCGGGAGCTGCTAGGCCATCGGCAGCTGATCGAGGTAAGGGGATCGCTGAATAGATAGATCTCCTGGGAGACTGAGAGCTGTTAGATAGCTGCTACACCCTTTACTCAGACAGTGGTATTCCTCTTTTATTTTAGGTCTGGCTTTCTCCAGCTGGTTGTACTACTTTGGTGAGCTGAGAGATTATTGTACTTATTACAGCTTTATTTGTAGTTCCAGTCTGAGACACTATGTGGTTCTTCTACTTCAGCTCTGTATTTTGCTCTTTTATTGTTCATATTATATCGGATCAGGTTACCAGCGCTTCGTGTACACGAGAAATTCCGTGTGCACGGCGGATCTGTTGGCGAGCCCATGTTCCGGGGCGTGACATAAGCTCTCTTCATCCTTGGTTTCTTAGCGTTCAAAACTGTTGGAAGTCGACTCTATTGAGTCTAGAGATGCTTCGTGCCAAGTCCTGAGCCCCCATGCACGGCCTGTTGCCGGCGGGAGAAAGATCTTGCCGGAAACCTAGTATAGCTCCGCCGCGGCCGTTCTCCACAACTGGTGGACAAAATTGAAAACTAAAATGAAAGGTTTTTACAGTAGGACCTAGGGATCATCTCCACCAAATTTGGTGGAGTTTGATCAAGCCGTTAGGTTGCAGATCGAAACCCTAGTTTCGGGTTTTCGTGCACCGTGGCCGAGCCTTGTGCTCCGGCGCCGGCAGGTTGGAATTGGACAGGAAGCTTGCTGGGATCATGGAGAGACTATCCATGCAAGTTAAATGGTCCCATACAGCCTCTGGAGAAAATCACCATTAGAGGTGGTGAAGCTCCAATCCGAGCTTGCTCCACTGCCGCCGCCGTCGTGCCCTGTCGCCGGGCATAGGTTCTGGTAGGTTTGTGTTGAGTTTTGGGGAATAATTGTGCAAGTTTTTGAGGCCCAGAACCTGTGGTTGAATAGTCACAAATTTCGAGGCTTAAGCCTCATCACCTATCTCTAGCCACGGCCAAACCGAGGAAGAAGAAGGGCCCAGGTTGCATGGAAAAGCTCCTGCAACCTGGATGAACATTTCCCTCCATTTTGGGAAGTCCCAGGTGCATCCTCTGCAGAGAACCAGCTCGGGAAAAGGCCTGGGTGCTTGGTTGTATAAGGTGCACACCAACTGTTTGATGAATTGCCACAGTGAAGAAAAGTTTGGAATCAGACTTCGAGCATAATATGAAAGTTGCTCCATTATGTTCCCTGAGCTTTATGCTCACTTCAGATCAAAGCAGATCCATGTGGATTTGTGTGTGGAGCAATTTCGGTTTGATTGAGAGCTTGGGTCTTGGATCTTGTGATCCAGCAGTTTTGGGCTGCACTTTGGGCAAGCCCCTGTGTTCTTGAGGTATTTTGAGCAAAGTGCTCAAGCAGAATTTATATTAGCCCAAGAAATGCAAGGTTGCAATGTAATCAAGCTCTAGGTTAGTGAATTGGCCCAAGGTCTGTTCTGGGCTGTTTGCGAGGCCGCGACAGTGAGCTCCTGGCTATTTTTGGGTCACTGAACGCGATGCTCGCGTTAGTTTTCGTTTTGGTCGAGCCGAAGAAACAAAAATGCCTTTAGGCTATGCTAGAGAGTGTATTATGGCCCGAAGTTTTCCTCGGGTTCCGTGCTGCTTCAATTGGGTGAGCACGGTGTCCAGCAAGTCGAGTGTCACCTACTGGAGGTGAATGTTCGTAAAAATAATGTCCCGATTAAGAGGACGAGCGAAAACGGCTCTCAAATTGCTATAAAAGTGCGATTTTTGGAAACCCTAGGGCCCTAGTTGCAATTGTGACCACTTGGGCTGCTTCGGGCAGCGTACACATGATCTCTAAATCCTTTGTTGGAAATCCCGGGACTTTAGTGAAGTTCCCCGTTTAGCTTGTCTGCACACAGTGTGTCAGTAGGTTGGGTATGTGTGAGAGTCTATTTTCTGACCTGTGCATATGATTCAGGTCCCAGCAGTCATCCGCTGGTTTGCGAGCCATCCAGTAGCCACCGTGATCATCTACATTGAGGTGGGTTTATCTTCGGTCCGGGTTTTATCAGGTTGGCCCTATGGGGTGTCGTGGTAGGTCGGACCCCTGTTTTTGGTGTAGCCTTGAACCTATGCTTGAGCCTTTCTATTTGCTCTCATTCCAGCATTCACTGTGTATAGCTATGTAGTATCGATCTGCAGTTCAGTTCTCGGTATGATTTTATGTTCAGCATTTAGTATACCTATGTATACAGCTTGACATATGCCATGTTTGTTTGGTCATCAGCCTAGTTATAGTAGCATTTCCTGTTCTACGTTGCATGATAGAATAGGAGTACAGTACCGCTATTCAGTTTCAGTTTCAGTTACAGCTCAAATATTCAGCTCCTGTTGCTCAGATTCGTTTATACAGTATCCGAGATTATTACAGCTTTCAGCATTCGTGATTATTACAGCTTTCAGCATCCCGACAGGGATTATCTGGCTCATTGCCGACTGTTCAGCTTGAGCATCAGCCTTATGATCGCCATAACACTAGCTGCTCATTTCACGTACGCCGTGGGATTGATCCCCCACAACACGTTCTTTACCGGTGAAGTGGTCGATAGTGGCGACCCGAGAGCCCCAGGCTGCACATAGTGGACGAGAGTGGCGACACGTGTGCCCCTGAGTGCACCGATGGTGCCGGGTTATATGTCAGCCGAACGTGTCAACTTTGGCATTGGCCTAGGTCCCCGTGACCGATGACGGCACTGATTGGGTACTTACAGTTATTATTATTCAGCTCTTTCAGTTTACAGCATGATTGTATACCAGCTTTGTTTATAGCATGATCATTTTCTGCTTGTCAGATTATCAGTTATAGCATGACCATTACCTGCTTGTCAGATTTATCAGTTATAGCATGATCATTACCTGCTTGTCAGATTTATCAGTTATAGCATGATCATTACCTGCTTGTCAGATTTATCAGTTATAGCATGATCAGTTCCTGCTTGTCAGATTTATCAGTTATAGCATGATCAGTTCCTGCCTGTCAGATTATCAGTTATAGCATGATCATTACCTGCTTGGCAGATTTATCAGTTATAGCATGATCAGTTCCTGCCTGTCAGATTATCAATTATAGCATGACTAACTTTTTATATGAGTACCCTGTTTCCACTTCAGCATGCTTGGATTTTATATCTGCATCTTCTTTTCCGCTTTCAGTATATCCTGTTTTTGCTATCCGCTTATTATTGTATCCGGTAGGTACGACTTGCTATTTCTCGGCCCGCCGTGCCCACTGGGATACACTTATGTGTGTCTCACACCCTCGGGTGACTGTTTTTCAGGTCAGTCAGCTGCTGGGAGATTGGGGGGATCCAGTGAGCTGTTGCGCTAGAGTTGTCCCCTGCTTTTGGCCACAGTGGCCCAGTGATAGTATTTACAGTTCATAGTTGTTTATTGAAGTTTTGTACCTTATGATGGATTTGTGGATGTTGTAGTTTTTGGAGTTAAGTGATTGTTGCTCTCTGATTGTATCACTGCTCTTGCCTATCCGAGCATGTATAGGGGAGACTCTGTCCGTGTGGACAGAGAATTTTCTATGCATGTGGCGGTCTGTTCACGTCCTGAGTTTAAAGTTTGAACTCTGATTTAAAAAAAAAAAAAAAAAATCTACCGCTGTTTTGAAACTCGGGGCATGACAGATTAGATGGTATCAGAGCATAGGTATAAGATACCTAGGAAATGGTTAGGATTGAGCCTTAGGATGACTTGCGACTTACGCGAGAGTGCGGGGTTAGGAGCTCGAGTACGGTATGGTCGGTCGAGTCGTGTCCTATCCCTGATCAGTGTGTTATAGCTTGGCATTCACGAGTATTCCGGCAGAGGTGGTGGTGACAGTGAGCGCACTGGCGCTGGCATGGTTGTAGTATTGATCGGATTCAATGGCCTATAGGCCAGATGGTAACCCTGATTGGGTTGGTGTTGTATTCAGGTCTCACCTCTTGCATTGGATTTCGTGGATCGTTACAGATCTCTACCGTACATGCGCGCAGTTGACTAGTTGTCACTGTGATTGATGGACGTCTATACGAGCAACGTCGGCATTTACAAGCAACCTGTCGAAACTAGTAGCCCTGAATTGGGTCAGACAGTACTGATATTTCGATGAGCTTTCCGGTTTGTTATAGTGCACCTTTACAGCTTTCAGTGGTGCTGTGTGACTGATTGTCACAGTGGATGATTTAGACAGTGCAGATGTCTAGCAACTGATTGTCGCTGTGTATTTGCTAGATAGGCACCTCGTGTTAGTGGACTGTTTGATGTCCTACTGTAGTTAAGTTTCGGGGACGAAACTTCTTATAAGGAGGGGGTAATGTAGTAACCGAGAAACTCAAATTTGAATTTAAAGAATTCAAATGTGAATGTGAATAAGAAAATACAAAATTGAACCTAAGTGGTTGTATATCAGTGTGCAAATTGCACAGTTTTCAGAGCACTATGTCTGCCTTTCAGATATGAGTCTGATCTCGAAAATCTAAAATCACCAGTGTGACTGTCTCGTCGAATCGATTGAAAATGATATAAACTAATCTTCGATCCGACGGTCGGATTGTCCAGAAATCAGCAAAGAAGAAGCGGGCCCCACAACTTAAGTTGTCAATAGTAACCCCTATTTCAAATACCCTTTTGAGCATCGTCGGCCGTTTCGCCGTCTGGACCCCAGACATAGGGGTATGAGTAGTCAACTCTAGCTATTTTCGACGTTCTGAGCACAATGGCAATGGCGGAATTCGCGTTTGGCGATCCGGGTGCATCGAAATGCGTGCGACATTCTATAATAAACAGAACTTTATGGCCCGAGATTTTATTTGAGCACCAAATCAAACATGCAAATGCACTATTTGAAAGGTCTCGACGAGCCGGACGTCGTGGCGAAGTCTGTTCTTCAATTTGACGATCGGATTGTCTCGAAATACGTGAAATACACTGAAAAGTGGGTATTTTTGCGAGAACCTTTATATTTTATGTATCAAATTGAAGGAGGTTTATACATTAAGGTTCTGGGTGCATTTGTAAGCTACAGATGGGTCTTTAAGGCTTAGGTTTGATTGTTTGAGGGGTTAAGTGAAATTTTGCAAAATCTTGCAATAATGGCAAGTGGCCTTTGGTCTTCCCCGGGGTGGTGCACGAGGGGTCTGTGGGGAAACCAAAGCATCACCTGTGACCTCTGCTTCACCCAGACCAAGCCCAGATGCTGTGGAGGCCAAGGGACACTAAACCTTAGAGAGGGAATCCGAGAGAGAGAGGGAAGTAAGAAGCTTGGAACAACTTGATCCAAGTTGGATTTGTGAAGTTCCTGTGGTGATCTCCTGTGTCTGTGGACCATCATGGAGGTTGCCGTGGCCGCGCGAAGGAGGAGGAGTGAGACCGGTTTCATCCCTTCTTCCCCAACTCCGGCGAGGTAAGCTCTCTTCAACCTTGGTTTCTTAGCATTCAAAACTGTTGGAAGTCGACTCTATTGAGTCTAGAGATGCTTCGTGCCAAGTCTTGAGCCCCCATGCACGGCCTATTGCCGGCGGGAGAAAGATCTTGCCGGAAACCTAGTATAGCTCCGCCGCGGCCGTTCTCCACAACTGGTGGACAAAATTGAAAACTAAAATGAAGGGTTTTTAATGTAGGACCTAGGGATCATCTCCACCAAATTTGGTGGAGTTTGATCAAGCCGTTAGGTTGCAGATCGAAACCCTAGTTTCGGGTTTTCGTGCACCATGGCCGAGCCTTGGGCTCCGGCGCCGGCAGGTTGGAATTGGACAGGAAGCTTGCTGGGATCATGGAGAGACTATCCATGCAAGTTAGATAGTCCCATGCAGCCTCTGGAGAAAATCACCATTAGAGGTGGTGAAGCTCCAATCCGAGCTTGCTCCACTGCCGCCGCCGTCGTGCCCTGTCGCCGGGCATAGGTTTTGGTAGGTTTGTGTTGAGTTTTGGGGAATAATTGTGCAAGTTTTTGAGGCCCAGAACCTGTGGTTGAATAGTCACAAATTTCGAGGCTTAAGCCTCATCACCTATCTCTAGCCACGGCCAAACCGAGGAAGAAGAAGGGCCCAGGTTGCATGGAAAAGCTCCTGCAACCTGGAGGAACATTTCCCTCCATCTTGGGAAGTCCCAGGTGCATCCTCTGCAGAGAACCAGCTCGGGAAAAGGCCTGGGTGCTTGGTTGTATAAGGTGCACACCAACTGTTTGATGAATTGCCACAGTGAAGAAAAGTTTGGAATCAGACTTCGAGCATAATATGAAAGTTGCTCCATTATGTTCCCTGAGCTTTATGCTCACTTCAGATCAAAGCAGATCTGTGTGGATTTGTGTGTGGAGCAATTTCGGTTTGATTGAGAGCTTGGATCTTGGATCTTGTGATCCAGCAGTTTTGGGCTGCACTTTGGGCAAGCCCCTGTGTTCTTGAGGTATTTTGAGCAAAGTGCTCAAGCAGAATTTATATTAGCCCAAGAAATGCAAGGTTGCAATGTAATCAAGCTCTAGGTTAGTGAATTGGCCCAAGGTCTGTTCTGGGCTGTTTGCGAGGCCGCGACAGTGAGCTCCTAGCTATTTTTGGGTCACTGAACGCGATGCTCGTGTTAGTTTTCGATTTGGTCGAGCCGAAGAAACAAAAATGCCTTTAGGCTATGTTAGAGAGTGTATTATGGCCCAAAGTTTTCCTCGGGTTCCATGCTGCTGCAATTGGGTGAGCACGGTGTTCAGCAAGTCGAGGGTCACCTACTGGAGGTGACTGTTCGTAAAAATAATGTCCCGATTAAGAGAACGAGCGAAAACGGCTCTCAAATTGCTATAAAAGTGCGATTTTTGGAAACCCTAGGGGCCTAGTTGCAATGGTGACCACTTGGGCTGCTTCGGGCAGCGTACACATGATCTCTAAATCCTTTGTTGGAAATCCCGGGACTTTAGTGAAGTTCCCCATTTAGCTTGTCTGCACACAGTGTGTCAGTAGGTTGGGTATGTGTGAGAGTCTATTTTCTGACCTGTGCATATGATTCAGGTCCCAGCAGTCAGCCGCTGGTTTGCGAGCCATCCAGTAGCCACCGTGATCATCTACATTGAGGTGGGTTTATCTTCGGTCCGGGCTTTATCAGGTTGGCCCTATGGGGTGCCGTGGTAGGTCGGACCCCTGTTTTTGGTGTAGCCCTGAACCTATGCTTGAGCCTTTCTATTTGCTCTCATTCCAGCATTCACTGTGTATAGCTATGTAGTATCGATCTGCAGTTCAGTTCCCGGTATGATTTTATGTTCAGCATTTAGTATACCTATATATACAGCTTGACATATGCCATGTTTGTTTGGTCATCAGCCTAGTTATAGTAGCATTTCCTGTTCCACGTTGCATGATAGAATAGGAGTACAGTCCTGCTATTCAGTTTCAGTTTCAGTTACAGCTCAAATATTCAGCTCCTGTTGCTCAGATTCGTTTATACAGTATCCGAGATTATTACAGCTTTCAGCATTCGTGATTATTACAGCTTTCAGCATCCCGACAGGGATTATCTGGCTCATTGCCAACTGTTCAGCTTGAGCATCAGCCTTATGATCGCCATAACACTAGCTGCTCATTTCACGTACGCCGTGGGATTGATCCCCTACAACGCGTTCTTTACCGGTGAAGTGGTCGATAGTGGCGACCCGTGAGCCCCAGGCTGCACATAGTGGACGAGAGTGGCGACACGTGCGCCCCTGAGTGCACCGATGGTGCCGGGTTATATGTCAGCCGAACGTGCCAACTTTGGCATTGGCCTAGGTCCCCGTGACCGATGACGGCACTGATTGGGTACTTACAGTTATTATTATTCAGCTCTTTCAGTTTACAGCATGATTGTATACCAGCTTTGTTTATAGCATGATCATTTTCTGCTTGTCAGATTATCAGTTATAGCATGACCATTACCTGCTTGTCAGATTTATCAGTTATAGCATGATCATTACCTGCTTGTCAGATTTATCAGTTATAGCATGATCATTACCTGCTTGTCAGATTTATCAGTTATAGCATGATCAGTTCCTGCTTGTCAGATTTATCAGTTATAGCATGATCAGTTCCTGCCTGTCAGATTATCAGTTATAGCATGATCATTACCTGCTTGGCAGATTTATCAGTTATAGCATGATCAGTTCCTGCCTGTCAGATTATCAATTATAGCATGACTAACTTTTTATATGAGTACCCTGTTTCCACTTCAGCATGCTTGGATTTTATATCTGCATCTTGCCTTTCCGCTTTCAGTATATCCTGCTTTTGCTATCCGCTTATTATTGTATTCGGTAGGTACGACTTGCTATTTCTCGGCCCGTCGTGCCCACTGGGATACACTTATATGTGTCTCACAGCCTCGGGTGACTGTTTTTCAGGTTAGTCAGGTGCTGGGAGATTGGGGGGATCCAGTGAGCTGTTGCGCTATAGTTGTCCCCTGCTTTTGGCCACAGTGGCCCAGTGATAGTATTTACAGTTCATAGTTGTTTATTGATGTTTTGTACCTTGTGATGGATTTGTGGATGTTGTAGTTTTTGGAGTTAAGTGATTGTTGCTCTCTGATTGTATCACTGCACTTGCCTAGCCGAGCATGTATAGGGGAGACTCTGTCCGTGTGGACAGAGAATTTTCTATGCATGTGGCGGTCTGTTCACGTCCTGAATTTAAAATTTGAACTCTGAAAAAAAAAAAAAAAAAAAAATCTACCGCTGTTTTGAAACTCGGGGCGTGACAAATCTATTCCTCAATACTTAAAATATTCTTTTAAAATTCAATCCTATTAATAAACCTCCATAGAAAAAAATAAAAAAATAAAAAAATAAAATTTGAAGAAAATTTTTAAAATCAATAAAAATATTTTAGACATTATATTTTTAAATTTTAAAAATTAATAAAAATATTTTGATCATCTAGAGATAAATAAGATATTTTTAAAGTTTCAAGAAACATGTTATTCCTTTATGATATATAAAATTTTGAATTTGTATTTAAAAAAATTAGATCTGAATATAGTACGCTTTTAATTTTGGTCAGGGGAAATGATGGCTTGCTGGTTGGGATTTTTTTAAAATTAACCCTCTGAAAAATCATAATTTGCAAAATAACCCTCCCAAAAATATATTTGCAAAACTAACCCTCCTTTTGCCACCTCGGTGCCACGTTGGGCAGACGACCTGAAGGCGCTGAAGCGTTCAGCGCCTTCACAAAAAACCTGTGAAGACGCTGAATGAATCAGCGCCTTCATGATATATGTTGAAGGCGCTGAAGCGTTCAGTGCCTTCACAAGAAAACCTATGAAGGCGCTGAATGAATCAGCGCCTTCATGCTATATGTTGAAGGCGCTGTTTCATTCAGCGCCTTCATCATAGGCTATAAGGCGTTGAGGACTTGGCCATTTTTCGTCGCGAAAAATGGCTAAGTTTTGTGTAAGCGAAAAATGGCTAAGTTCTGTGTAAAGGCGCTGAGTGGCTCAGCGCCTTTACCTGGACCTACACACATTACTTAAGATCACTTTAAAAAAATCCCAAATTTGTACAACAAGTTGCAAGCAATGACAATTAACATTGAAAAAGCAAAAACTACATTCACAAACATCAAATGAAGGTCCAACAATCATTACATTCATAAATGAGAGTTGAGTAACATCAAAAAATGAACTTTACAAAAATGTGTATACGACAACTTCGAACTCAAAAGCTCAATTTTGAGCACGTCCTCGACCTCGACGTCCTCGGCCACGCCCACGTCCACGCCCTCGCCCTCGCCCTCGCCCACGGGGAACAACAAGGTCGATGATAGGTATATCATCGAGATGCTCGACTGCTGCCAACTGATCGAGCTCCTCGATGATACCACTCTCATCCTGTGGCGATAATGACGATGGACGACGGCGTGAATATGTAGAAGTAAATGAAGTCCGTGATACTGGTGGCGGGAGCGATGCTGACGTCGAAGGAAATATCATCGGGGCCTGAATGGTAGGAGATGGAGATCGTGGCACCTGAAAGAGTGTAAATAGTTTGTTAATTTGAATTTGAAAACTTAATTTGAATTTTATGCTAAATGGTACCTGATGACTCGAGGTCGCTCCCTCATATGAAGGTCCGCCTGACACTCTCACCGTAGGTTCAGATGGTACATGCTGTAGTACCATCTGAATATTGTCGTTCATTTCTCTCAAAGTATGAACAATAGTATGAGTCGGCGGTGGGTCCTGCACTATCTGGTCGACAATAGTATGAACATGTCGTAGTGTGTCGGCCTGCATTTTAATTTAGAAATTAAAATTAAATATATATGAGGAAAGTTGAATATATTAAATTTATATATATAAATTATTATACCAGTCTTCTCTCGACATGCCCACGAGGATGAAAAGTCTGCGGAGGACGCTGTACTGGACGAGATATCCATCGTCTCGTAATGCTCCAGTACCACTGCATATATATGGATGCCGCTTGCAGTGGGTCCTCACCAACAGCCGGGAGTTGATCAAAAATCTGATCTAGCCTCCCGGACCACCTCTCAATGTGGATAGCATGAAATGCGATCCAATCCTCATCCGGACGCCCACGTGATGTGATGCGTGGGATGGACTCCACACTGAGAGGTATATGCTGGAGAAGACCGAACTGCCGCAGGACTCGGTCTGGCACATGCATCTCGACAATATGAAAGCAAATAAGGACTGTCCTTGCACGCCAGACCGCTGAGCCATGCACACAGAAATCCGGTAATGTATCTATAATCTGATCTGTGTACGGCATCCATATAACCTGTTAATGCACGCCACTCAGCGCCTTTACCCAGAACTTAGTCATTTTTCGCTTACGCAGAACTTAGCCATTTTTCGCGATGAAAAATGGCCAAGTCCTCAACGCCTTATAGCCTATGATGAAGGCGCTGAATGAAACAGCGGCATGAAGGCGCTGATTCATTCAGCGCCTTCACAGGTTTTCTTGTGAAGACGCTGAACGCTTCAGCGCCTTCAACATGTAGCATGAATGCGCTAATTCATTCAGCGTCTTGACAGGTTTTTTATGAAGGTGCTGAACGCTTCAGCGCCTTCAGGTCGTCTGCCCAACGTGGCGCCGAGGTGGCAAAAGGAGGGTTAGTTTTGCAAATATATTTTTGGGAGGGTTATTTTGCAAATTATGGATTTTCAGAGGGTTAATTTGAAAAAAAGTCCTGCTGGTTCAGATTTTTGGCTCTTTTCACGTTTCAGGTTTTTCGTGGAGTTCGATTTGGCTACGGATTTCAAAACCCGATGTGTTCAGACTTTGGTTCCGATACTTGAGTTCATATTTTTAAAAATTGATTCTGAATTTGATATGTTGACATTCTTATTTGGGCGTGTTTGGTTCGAATTATTTTGTTACAGATAATTTTGTTAGAATTACTATATTTGGTTCATTCAGTATATAATCTGGTCGGTAATATAACATTACAAATGGTGTAAAATTATACTAAAAATATTACTTAGTGGGGGTGTGTATCTTGTATTGACAACATATTATCTTATATATTATATAATTTTAAATCCTTTTAATACGTAATTTTTAAAATTTAAATTTTAAATTTTAAAATATCAAATTTTAATTTTAAAATTAAAAATTTTAAATTTTAAATTAAAATGTTGAATTTTATATTTTTGTTCATATTTTAAATTTTAATTTTAATTTTAATTTTAATTTTAATTTTAAATTCAAATATCTCATTATGTCGAAATATAACTATGCATCAAAAATGAAAAGCGAGTACCCAACCGATGCCACTATTGGTCACGGAGACCTCAGGCGAAGATATCAAAGCAGAACCAACCACAACCATACTGGATTCCACCTAGCCGAGCTGAACAGCAACCCCGTACCATTGATATAGCCAAGAGGATCCTCGTACCTAACGGTACAGCCGAGAGTTTCCTCATATCGGTACAGCCGAGGGGCTCCCCGTACGCAGTGATACAGCAAGAGGGAATAGCTCACGGGTCAACCAGATCCTTTACCGGTAAAGAACGCAATGTGGGGGATCAATCCCACAGCGTACACGAGTGAACAGCTGGTGCACAACTATCATAATGCGAAAGCTTAAGCTCACGGTCCACAGACCGGGTAATCGGCAACATGCCGGAAATCCCCACAGGGATGCAGATGTCTGTATATCAATCATAGGTCTATCATGCATATCTGGAATGTAAAAGCAAGTATCTCTGGATATAAATGCAGTATAACAAGATAACAGATATGATAATCAAAATATGATAAACAATCAACAAGCATGATCAGACCATGAAATCAACTGTACCGAGATATATGAACTGCTGAACAGATATACAGAAAATGTCCAAGTAAATGTCTATCATCTAGGAATATAAGACATGTAGGCATAATCAGGGCTAGATCAATAAAAAGTGTCCGACTGGACTAAAGCAACCAGAGGGCCGAAAAGTTAAAACTCGGACCGAAGATAAACCCACCTGTGTGTAGGCGGACCAACAACTCCAACAGAAGGCTCGTGGGCCGGAGTCAGACTGCAAGGACCTGAATCATGAATACTAATCACGGACGAACTCATACACTCCCCAAACCACAGACTCCCACTATATGGATAGTTTAAACAGGGAACTCCCCTAAACTTTTCAAAATTGCATGTTATATATACATTAAGACTCACTAATTAAGCCACTTTGCTAAAATCGATGCTCGATCAGACTTGGAGAGGATCTTGCAGTCGCCAGGAAAATCAAATCCAATGGTCTTGATCTCGAATCAACCGGTCGGCTGAAGACAGCACCCAAGATCGGCCATAAATGGACTTCCGGCAAGAAGTCACTCCCGCCAGCAACCGAGACGACAGCGACGGCTCAAACTTCACAGGTAAGGTCTCCTTGACGTCAGAAAAACTTTGATGGGGTCCAAGGACCAATTAAAACAAAAAGCTTCCAAGATCTTACCTTGCCGGAAAAAACCCAAGGAAGAGGATGACCCCGCGGCGGCGCACGTCGGAGCTCGGTGCCGGGAACCCTATGGCTCGATGTCTGCAACACAGGGGAACTCCCAGATTAAGTTTGGATCAACTTGGACCTTCCCAAACACCTCCCTCACCAACAACCGAAGAGGATGCCTTCTTTAATGGTTATCTTGGTCCTCCCCGGCGATGGAAGGACGGCGGCCGGCGGCGTAACGCCCGAGGAGAGATACAGAGGGAGATGAGGAGACAGTGCTATGCGGCTAGGGTAAAAATTTCTGGGTTTAGAGTTTCTAAGCCAACCCTAAAGCTATTACTTATACACATGTAACAAGATGCTAAAAACCCCCTCAACTCAAGGTATTTTGTGCTGGGTCCTTCATAGAATATTTATTTCACACTCTGGTCCTTGTCCATGAAGTGGCACAGTAATCGGAGCATAAAATATAGGGGTTAGTGTGCAAGATACGACATTTTTTGCTGTTTTTTGCATTTTTCGAGGAGTTCGAGTCGCCAAACGAAAAAACGGACTTCGCCACGACGTCCGGCTCGATGAAATCTATCAGGTAGCGATTTCTGTTTGTCGACTAAAAATCCAGATAAATCGCAGATCCATAAAATACTGTGATATTTACAGTTCAGCACGCTTTTCGAGACAATCGGGTCGTCAAACTAAAAAACGGACACCACCACGACGTCCGGCTCGACGAAATCTATAAAGTAGTGATTTTGGTTTGTTGCATTCGATCCCCTATAATTTTAAAATCCATAAAATACTATAGTTTATACAGTTTGACAAGCTTTACGATGCTTTACGTTCGTTAAACGAAAATTTCGTCGGCGCCACTGCGCTCAGAACGATGAAGCGGTTAAAATCGACTACCTGGACCGTTAGATTCGGACCCCAGACGGTCGATCGGCCGACGTTGGCCGGCCGGGAATTTAAATCAGGGTTACTATTCACAACTTAAGTTGTGGGCCCCACTTCTGTCTTCGCTGATTTCGAGACGATTCGACCGTCAGATCGAAAATCGGTTTACACCATTTTTAATCAATTCGACGAGACGGTCGCACTAGTGATTTCAGATTATCGAGATCAGACTCGGATCTGTAAGTAGGGGAACCGTGTCCCGAAAACTGTGCAATTTGCACACCGGTACACAACCACTTAGGTTTCTTTTGCATTTAAATTTCACAAGTCTTACATCACTTACAACTTAAAATAAGTTTCGTCCCCGAAACTTACAACTTAAAAGAAGTTTCGTCCCCAAAATTTACAACTTAGAATCATACTTTATGAAATGCTTATAATAGTTTTACTCGGACTAGGTTTTGTTGCCCACAAAACTTAATAGACCGGGTTTGGACATGTCATCCAATATTATAACTTAACGAGGTTGTTCCTCGACGTCGAACTTACGCCAATACTCGGGATTTGAGCAGCACGCTTGACGGGCCACTAAGTTAAGATGCGTGTTCAACCTATTTACAACGACAATCAGTCGCAAGGTACCAACACTGTCGGGAAACAACTCCAAAGGCTAACCGTAGGAAGATACACATGTAGACCTAATCTTGATATTTCCCTTTACAGGGTGGAGTATTTTCTCAGTTCTTTCGACAGTACGTTGTGTGCAGCCAACGTGCTCATCAAAGGAAAAGTAAAATACCATAGATCTGTCGCCAACGTCTAGTTGGGGACACGACTCTCATCAGAAGGTATACCACATACCTCCCAACACAATCTTTTATGTTGATAACATAACCTATGTCAACGGTAAGACTATCTTATGGTCATGAGTGTCACCTTGGCTACACACAGGAACCTAGAATCATGTTCTAATGTCTATCAATAGCTACAATCGCTGTATACTCATAGGAGAGTTCGAGATGGTCCACAAAAATCGTGCAAGAGGTAGGGCCAAAATCTATATCCAACTGACAGGGCTTTTATCTGATAAGTATCGTCAGAAGTTATTTTATCCAAAGCAACACGATTACTGACTTCTTATTCGTCCTGATTTCTATTATCGAGGGAATCATCAATAGTAGCAGCCACCGGCATAGTACTGAGGATCACGGCTACGACAAAGGTTGCTATATCATATGACACGGGGACAATTGGAAAATCAACAACTTCCTCGAGCATCTGGGCTAGTGGTGGGGCCGGTGCAAAAATAGCAGTCATCTGCTGCTGTGCCATCCTTGGCTTTCTCGACAAAAGCGGTGAGCTCCAACCGCAACAACCAACCCAAGCCTTTTGGCTCCACTGAAACATCAAGCCTATGGCACGTACCACGGCCGCAGCGAACACTACACCCACAACAACCCCAAAGCCCAGAGTGCATGCGAACACCATTCGTAACCACAACAATGAGACTCAATAGTGCGTAAACACACCTGAGCTCCTAACTACTATACAAATACCCCGCGCTCTCATGTACGTCACAAGTCATCCTAGGGCTCAATCCTAACCAAATACCTAGGCATCGTGTATGTATGGTCTGATACCATAAAATCTGGCATGCCCCAAGTTTTGAAAAGCAGGCTAATTTTTTTTTTTTTGAAATCAGAGTTTAAATCGTTTCAGGCGTGAACAGATCACCACATGTATAGTAAATTTCCGGTCCATTTGGACAGAGCCTTTTTTATACATGCACGGCAAAGCACTTACGGCCAATACCAGAGTAGTCTAAACTACGCATACCATATTAATCATTTTACAATATTTTGAAACATAATGAGGAAGATAAAGTATACTGGTGACATAAGGGTCGGCACTATCGCAACAGCCTCACCAACGTGTCCCGGCATCGCAGCACCCGAACGACCTGAAAAAAAATAGTCACCCAGGGGGTGTGAGATACATCGACAGTGTATCCCAGTGGGCACGACAAGCCGAGAAATAGTTAATTGTACCTACTGGATACAATAATCTGCGGATAGTAAATAGATCAATAGGTAAACCTGAATAATCAATAAAAGACTAAAAATAAGTCAACGATATAACTGAGCAGATATGGGTACAGAATGAATCAGTAAAGCATGCTAGAACACGGAAATATAACTATGCATCAATAATGAAAAGCGAGTACCCAACCGATGCCACTATTGGTCACGGGGACCTCAGGCGAAGATATCAAAGCAGAACCAACCACAACCATACTGAATTCCACCTAGCCGAGCTAAACAGCAACCCCGTACCATTGATATAGCCGAGAAGATCCTCGTACCTAACGGTACAGCCGAGAGTTTCCTCATATCGGTACAGCCGAGAGTTTCCTCATATCGGTACAGCCGAGGGGCTCCCCGTACCCAGTGATACAACAAGAGGGGATAGCTCACGGGTCAACCAGACCCTTTACCGGTAAAGAACGTAATGTGGGGGATCAATCCCACAGCGTACGCGAGTGAACAGCAAGTGCACAACCATCATAATGCGAAAGCTCAAGCTCACGGTCCACACACCGGGTAATCGGCAACATGCCGGAAATCCCCACAGGGATGCAGATGTCTGTATATCAATCATAGGTCTATCATGCATATCTGGAATGTAAAAGCAAGTATCTCTGGATATAAATGCAGTATAACAAGGTAACAGATATGATAATCAAAATATGATAAACAATCAACAGGCATGATCAGACCATGAAATCAACTGTACCAAGATATATGAACTGCTGAACAGATATACAGGAAATGTCCAAGTAAATGTCTATCATCTAGAAATATAAGACAAGTAGGCATAATCAGGGCTAGATCAAGAACAAGTGTCCGACTGGACTAAAGCAACCAGAGGGCTGAAAAGATAAAACTCGGACCGAAGATAAACCCACCTGTGTGTAGGCGGACCAATGACTCCAACAGAAGGCTCGTGGGCCGGAGTCAGACTGCAAGGACCTGAATCATGAATACTAATCAGGGACGGACTCACACACTCCCCAAACCACAGACTCCCACTATATGGATAGTTTAAACAGGGAACTCCCCTAAACTTTTCAAAATTGCATGTTATATATACATTAAGACTCACTAATTAAGCCACTTTGCTAAAAGCGATGCTCGATCGGAGCCATAATTACTTCACACTTCCGGAAAGGCCGATTTGGCACCGGAAGCCACCGACTTGAAACGAGAGCCACTGGACCAGCCAGGACAGCGTCGGGAATAACCAAAGATAGGTAACAAGATCCATTCATCATTCTATTACATCGAAGTACGCAAAACTTGCGCCGAAAGCCGTTAATCCGACGATTTTGCCGATTTACACTGTCCAAGATAGTCCACAAAGTCACATTTGCAACTTGGTCCTTCGCATTCTTTAAAATTGCATAAATACACTAATTTAAACACTATTTCGGTTCGTTCTCACAATCCGGGAGGTTTTAGACTAGGCCGTAAATTACAGTAGATTGATCTCGACGCAAGCTAACCCGTGCTCACTGGTTTGAGTGGACACGAAGCCCGAAAACACAATTGGGTCCATAAAAACTAATCAACTAGAGCTTAGATTACTACACTAAGCTAACTACATGTTCTTATGGGAATTAGAGTGAGCATCATGCTTAATATGATCAATAGAGTCGAGGGCTCACCTTAGGTGCGACGCAGATCGGCCGGAAAGATCGTCGGAGCAAGGTGGTTGAGGCTACAATCTTGCTAGAACTCGGGTTAGGCCGAAGCTTGATCAAGTTGGGTTCAAGCTTAGAGCAGAGGCAAGCAGCAGCAAGAGTACACTCACAGAGGTGGCTCGGTCGTGGTCAGACCCAACGTCGGTGGCCGGAGGCGGCGGCGACGGCCGGCGGTGGAGCTCGGGCTAGCTTCTTGGTGCAACTACAGAGGTAAGCAACCCCACGTCAAAAACCTCATGCAACATCATGAGGAACCTTTAAACAGCCAAACCAACTTACCTGAGTCACCGGACGGCGACTAGGAGCGGCGGCGAAGCTCGGCCAAGCTCGGAGAGCTCTAATGGCGGATTCCGAACCGTGGTTCTTGAGTCCCAGAAACTTGCACAAACCCACTCAACTCGATGCCGTGGAGCTTGCTGAGGTGATGGTCGGCGACTTGGGTGAGCGGCGGCGCCGAGCAGCGAGGTTTGGCCAAGACAAGATTTTGCCCGGTTCTAGGGCACGCCTGAGCGTCGCGGATCCTCAACCGATCGTCCTCAAACTTGGAGAGAATCTTGCAGTTGCCAGGAAAATCAAATCCAACGGTCTTGATCTCGAATCAACCGGTCGGCTGAAGACAGTGCCCAAGATCGGCCAAAAATGGACTTCCGGCAAGAAGTCGCTCCTGCCGGCAACCAAGACGACATCGACGGCTCAAACTTCACAGGTAAGGTCTCCTTGACGTCAAAAAAACTTTGATGGGGTCCAAGGGCCAATTAAAACAAAAAGCTTCCAAGATCTTACCTTGCCAGAAAAACGCAAGGAAGAGGATGACCCCGCGGCGGCGCACGTCGGAGCTCGGTGCCGGGAACCCTAAGGCTCGATGTCTGCAACACAGGGGAACTCCCAGATTAAGTTTGGATCAACTTGGACCTTCCCAAACACCTCCCTCACCAACAACCGAAGAGGATGCCTTCTTTAATGGTTATCTTGGTCCTCCCCGGCGATGGAAGGACGGCGGCCGGCGGCGTAACGCCCGAGGAGAGATGCAGAGGGAGATGAGGAGACAGTCCTGTGCGGCTAGGGTAAAAATTTCTGGGTTTAGGGTTTCTAGGCCAACCCTAAAGCTATTACTTATACACATGTAACAAGATGCTAAAAACCCCCTCAACTCAAGGTATTTTGTTCTGGGTCCTTCACAGAATATTTATTTCACACTCTGGTCCTTGTCTATGAAGCGGCACAGTAATCGGAGCATAAAATATAGGGGTTCGTGTGCAAGATACGGCATTTTCACTATTTTTTGCGTTTTTCGAGGAGTTCGAGCTGCCAAACGAAAAAACGGACTTCGCCACGACGTCCGGCTCGACGAAATCTATCAGGTAGCGATTTTTGATTGTCGACTAAAAATCTAGATAAATCACAGATCCATAAAATACTGTGATATTTACAGTTTGGCACGCTTTTCGAGACAATCGGGTCGTCAAACTGAAAAACGGACACCACCACGACGTCCGGCTCGACGAAATCTATAAATTAGTGATTTTGGTTCCCACTTCTCTCTTCGCTGATTTCGAGACGATTCGACCGTCAGATCGAAAATTGGTTTATACCATTTTTAATCAATTCGACGAGACGCTCGCACTAGTGATTTCAGATTATCGAGATCAGACTCGGATCTGTAAGTAGGGGAACCGTATCCCAAAAACTATGCAATTTGCACACCAGTACACAACCACTTAGGTTTCTTTTGCGGCCTCTAAGGTTTTCAAACGGGCATCCCAGTCCCGTTCGACGGCTTCATCTGCCAGCCTAACCACTATCAACTAGATTATCGGCATCTTCCTCTGAGGTAGTACTGCTGACGCTCCCACCTCTTGTTTGAGCGCGGGCTGATCCGGTCCTGGGTTCGTTTGCGGCTGCTTAGCCGTGACGTCGTTGCTGTAGGTATCGACTTTCAGCCTTTGAGCTCGACGCCTTTGTGTTCTAGTCATATCTGACCCTCGCCGTTGGGCCAGATTTGTACTCGTGGGCCATCCTTCTATCAGCACATCTGCCGATGGGTTTTTCGGGTGCCCCCTGAGGTTTTCTTTTTTCTGCCATGGCTATATTCTTAACCCCTGGGCTGCTTGAGCGCCCAAAGTCTCCACTTCTGCCTTGGTGAGCCAAGGGAAGTCGGAGTTAGGAGGTAACGGAGCTCCCCCTGCCCCCAGCGTCTGTCGGAGGGGAAGCCGTGGAGCGGGCCTTCTCCACTGGTGTCTGGCTGGACCCTTCCCCGCTTGCAGCGATCTAAACCCCTGGTGGGGCCCGACCGGCTACGAGTGTTGTGGGTGCTTGTATGCTAGTCTTCCTCCGGCCTGCTGGCCGAAAGGTTTGCGAGGCGCCCTTCGGACCCGGCTTTTGTTATAGCCGTGGTAAGGACCCTGGCGCTGCTATGAGGTTGATTGCCCCTCATGGCCGACTAAAATTGGCCCAGGCCTACCCTGGCCGTAACTCCCTTGCAACACCCCCCAGATGGGGTGCTTGAGCATTCCATTTCTATCCTCCTCCCCGGAAGACCGCCTGCTGGATTCCTCGGCCGAACCTTGGTTCGGCCTTTGGTAGCGTGCGCCTTTGTTGATAAAGGCAAACCATCTCTTCGCCTCCTCGGGCATGTTAGCAAGAAGGACATCCCGGTCCTCCTCCATCATTTCGGCCTTGCAACGGATGCAAAGCCGAAAACCATCCTGAGCCGATCTTTCCTTCCCCGGGGACTCAATCCCCTGCATCGGCTCCTTTCCTTTGGGATTGACCATGTTCACCTGTAGAGGGAAAGAATTAGTGTCAACCTCCATTTCTTTTATCTCATAGTCGGCAAAGATAAGCCGACCCTCATCAAGTTCTTTCTAAATTTGTTTCTTCAAGGCGAAGCATTCGCCTGTGCAGTGGCTCCAAGAATGGTGCCACTTGCAATACTTGCGCCTCCTGAGCTCCTCGTAGGGAGGGATCGTCTATCTCTCCTAGAGTTTGATTCGACCGTCTTTATATAGCCAATCGAAGATTTGATCAGTCTTAGACGCGTCAAATGTGAAGGTATTAGTGGATGCCCAAGCCTTGGGATCTCGGGCCTTGCTTGGCTGGAGGATCTAGCACGCGTACGTCTCGCGGCCTGGTAACATCTCAGCTGCACAAACCTCGGCCTCTTCGGCCGAATGCTCGCCCTTAGTTAGCTCGCTCGGCTCTTCATGAACCGAGCCCCGTTTTATGAAGGAAATATTGTGTTCCTTCGTCTTCTTCCAGTCTTGTCCGCGACCCCACTTTGACCGTTTGTCCTTATTGTTTTTCTGAAATTGCTCATACTGAGCAACTCGCATTCCCAAGTCAAAAAGATTCGGAAAGTAATAACCCACGAAATGATCTCGGGTCTTGAAATGCAGGCCGTTAAACGCTATTTTTGTAAACTCAGCCTCCGGCATCATAACAAAACAACGATTCCTCACTGTCTTCAACCGATTGAGGAATTCTTCGGCCGATTCGTAAGTGCTTTGCCGCAGTAACGATAGATCGGCAATCGAAGATTCGGGCACTACCCGATAGAACTGCTCATGGAACTTCGCCTCAAGCTCGTCCCAATTTCGGACAGAGTTGTAGGGCAAGCTGGTATACCATGAGAAAGCCGTCTTGGTTAACGACATACTGAACAGTCTCATTTTCAAGAACGGGCTGGCGGCCGCCTCTCGGCATTGAGTCGTAAATCGAGTTACATACTCAATGGTGTTCTCATTCTCCTCCCCTGAGAACATATCGAACTTCGGCATTTTTCAGTTGGCCTGGTATGGATGGTCCGCATCTATGTTAGCAAGATACGGGTACCGGAAACGGGCGGGGTCGCCGGTGTGGCCTCTGTGCCGAAGGTATTACGAATTATTTCCTCCACGTGGGCGTGTATGTCGACGAGTCCCATTGGAAGGGCTAGGATCGTCGGTAGCGCCGGAGGATGGGGTGGCCCATATGGCCGGCCTGATTCTGGATCGGTCCCTGCGGATCGGCCTGCCCATTATCCCTGCCCCCAACTCTCCCAGTGAAACTGGCCTGGAGCACTAGAGTCGCCGGTGGCGCTGGAGGTGGTGGCGGCCCATGCTGGCCGGCCAGGGGTGCTTGAACTTCGGCAGGCCCTGCTTGTGGTGGTGAGGCTGTCGTCTACGGGAGCGGCGACCCACCATGGCCCGCCTGGTGCTGAAACTGTCCTTGGAGATGAACCTGTCCGTTGTCCCTACCTTCACCCCTCGGCTGAGCGAACGGCAATGGAGGGGACAAAACAACCCCCCAGTAGGCGTCCGACTGCTGGCCAATGTCCTGCCACATCGGTCCCGCCCCTGTCTGATACGGGATCCACTGCGGCTGACCTGCCCCAAGCGGCTGCGCCGCTTGAAAACTAGCCGCCGCTGGCTCATCCCCCTGGAGTTGGACTATTGGTGTCGTCGACGCCATCATGACCGAGTGCGTCGGCAATCGCTGGGGTGTTGCGGAGGTGAACCCCCTACTGTATGGCTCGGTTGGGGTCAGCGCTTGCCCTATCCGAGCCACCTCCTCGTTCGAGGCCATTACGGCGGCCATCATTAAGTCCAGGCGAGCCTCCTGCGCTTGGCTGCTCCTGTCGAGGGACACTTGGGTCCTCTCGGCATTGTAGATCATCTGGGTTATCTGCCCCAATATCTTAGCCAAGGTCGGCTCGTGGGGTGCGGGTCGATCCCCTACTGGTTTCAGGAACCTCCGATAGCGTCTATGGCGGTTCATGCGGCCATCAGGCACTACTGGATTGGTCGTTCCCCACCTGTCTAGGGGCAACTCTACTTCTTAGGCTGATGTTGTTGTCCTCTGACATCGTCATGGTAGGATTAGGTAGAGATTACCTGTTGGTCCCACTGGGCGTGCCAAGAAGGTTGTTGGGGCCAAAATGTGGCTTGCGCGCGATCAACCCCTGCTGGGTGACCCTCCAGAGGTGTCGAAGTGCGCCGCGTGCCAACAATCAAGCGATCGGGCTGAGGAGGGATCCGCTCGGCCAGGTTCTCCTCTGGTAACTCCTCGTAACCGCAACGACCGGTGATTGCCGAAGCAGGTTCACGGAGGTAGAAAGGGATCGCCGGTTTCGACTTAGATCAATCGAAACGTATATAGATAAATGTACGACTGATGAACCGATTGTAACTTTAAAGCGCAAGAAAGACAAATAAAGACACGGTTGATGGGTCGGTTTACACTCTAAATGCGAAGATAAATAAAGACACGACCAAAAGGCCGATTTACACTTTATATTGATAAAGACGAAGGAGATACAAGTGGGGAAAAGTGATAGAATGGTTAATAAAGCCTACTCTTAGGAAAGCAGTAAAAAAGAAGAAAAAAGAGTTAAGTTACATCTACTCCTAGATAAATGAAGAAGCTGGGGTGGTACCGGGCTTACGAGGTTGCCGGACCCCGATCTTTTCAAAGGTTCGAGTATTTATACACATCCCGAACCGTCTTATTAGGCACCGATTTGAAATATCGGCGCTAATTGGGGGAATCACCGTGGAATCCTGAACGACCTCCTTTTGAGTCGAGTAGCCTTAATGGAGGCTAGTCGTTTCTCTGTCCAGGTTTGTTCCCCTATCGTCGCTCTAAAGCGTAACTTGCGGCGCCTTCTAAATCGGGGCGCCGTTTGCCGTTTCGAGAGCCGCACCTGCACTCTTTTTGAAATCTTTCCTTCGTCGGCTCGAGCGGCTCGGCAACTGATTGGCCGAGACTGGCTCGGACTCCCATCTTTTTCGTTGGTTGACTGGAGCAGTTTGGTAGCCCCCTTTGGTTGAAGTTGACCCTGGATGAGACGTGACTCTCTTCGTCGGCTGTTGCTTCTATCGGCCGACGCCTTCAGCCGTTGGTACGTATTGCGTGCTATATTTTCACGCAACTGCACCCAGATTAGGGCATACTGACCCGCTCTTCCTTCGGCTGATGTCTTCGACCGCCACATGTTGTTCTCTTAAGTGGCCGAAATTTCTGGCCCGACATAACCAGGTATTTGAGATTACTGAATCGGATTACTACTGATCTTGTATTACCACGTTTGGTTTAATACAATAATATAATATTGAATTATAGTATATATAGAATTGTCATATTTTGTTCATATTATAAAATTCAGTAATCCTGACAATAATAAATAGTCTATTCCAAAATTGCCCTTGTGGTCAAATTTAATATTATTTTTTATTAAACTATAACTTAAATATAATTTGTAATTAAATTTTAAAGATGAATTTAAATTTAAAATTTAAAATATTAAATTTAAAATCTGAACAAAAATATAAAATTTAATATTTTAATTTAAAATTTAAAATATAATTATTAATATAAATTTTAAAATTTAAAATCTAAATTGAAATTTTAAAATTTAAAATTTGAAATCCAAATTTTAAATTTTAAATTTTAAATTTTAAATTTTAGATCTAAAATCTAAATTTTAAATTTTAAATTTTAAATTTTAAATTTTAAATTTTTAAATTTTAAAATCTAAATTTTAAATTTTAAATTTTAAATTTTTAAAATTTAAAATTTTAAATTTAATTTAAAATTTTTAAATTTAAAATCTAAATTTGAAATATAAAATTTAGAATTTAAAATTTGACGATTCAAAATCTTAAATTAAAATTTTAAAAATAACATATTGAAAGGGTTCAGGGATTGAGGGTAAAATTGTTATTTAAATGATATGTAATATTACCCTCATTCAGTAATGTGAGATATTCGTACCCCCTCGATAATTATTTCGATATAATCTTACATAATTTATAATATTATATTATCGAATGGATTACAGACTGGATAAACCAAAAACAGTAATCCTGATCGAATTGTCTGTAGTTTTGACAAGATAATCCGAACCAAACAACCCCTATATGTATAATTGTATTTGTAACTATATGGAATAAAATAGCTCTTAACGTAATTTTTTTTTTTTTAAAAGTAAAAAAAATTATTTTATCTAGTATTCCGACTATAAATTTTTTTTTATTTATTTATTTTTGTATGGAGTATGACTCATGATAAATTAAGGCCATTACTAGAACGATCAACAATTCTATTCATATAGGATGCTCCATGTGGAAGGTTTTTGCTTGGTGGGATATGAAAATGACCCATGATGATCACTCATCAGTGGAAAAATGACTTGACACAAAATCTACGACAAATTGGAGACATGGTCATGTCATATAACTTCGAATACCATGTGTTTTTGATATATTATTAATGCCCTGTATCTTAGGTTGTCCCTCCTAAAATCTGTGTGTTGTCTACTTGAGTTTTGAACTCTAAAACGATGATTTTTTGTTGTGCTCACCTTAGATGAGTGGGGGACCAAATTAAAGTCCATTCATTGGCCTTGTTTGGGAGTGCAAGAGTGCATGATGGTAGGCCATAATACAAAAAAAAAAAAAAAAAAAAAAAAAAAAAAATTCTTTCATTTTAAAAAGACAACTTGGCTTTCACCTTTCATTATGTGCATTTAAAAAGACTCCAATTGAAAGTCCGGACCCCAAACGGATCCCTCCTGGGTACGCAAGGGCGGCTCATACCTTGCTTATAGGGTCCGGACCTTGTAGGTCTCCTCAAGTTTTCCTCACAGGGGAGGTCCAGACCTTTCCATTAGAGTTCAGACCTCAGAGCCAAAGTCCGGACCTTACAAGCATGGTCCGAACCTCGAGAGCTACATTTACTAGAAATTTTTCAAAAAATTTTCAATTTCATTCTTCAAAGTCCAAACTCACTTCCAATCGTTTCAAAACTTTCGAAACACCTCTCGGATTTTGTCAATACCACTCCCGACTGTATTTTTCCCAATTTGGTTAAAGTTTAACATAATGATATGAATTTTCCTCTCGAGTATTACAAAATGCATTAGAGGCTGTAGCTCCTTGGGGTATAAGAAAAAAGAAGAGATACAAAAAAGGATCCTCAAACACTACACAACAACTCTTTATCTTTTACCCTTTTATAGCATTCAGAGTAGAATAATTTATCCTAGAAGTAATTGTAAAGTATAATTTCTGATCTACATCAACAAAGAAATTCTCCGCAGAATATAGATCACCTCCCGGACGCTGTTCGACGTTCATCAAGCCACTTTGTCCCTAGCTGAAGAACCCATCCTCTTACTGTACGTTGCTGCCAAGTGCAGTTTGTTTTGCCTTAGGGACCGTTGACTTGCAATGTTCTTCTTCATCCAATCTCGGCCTAGACTATCAACTTGTACTAGTGAAATTTAAATTCTGAAATCTGAATTTGAATTTGATTTCTGGAATTTCTTTAATTAAAAATTTTGGAATTTCGGAGATATTTGTGAAGAAACGGCTAACCTGACCTAGCGAGATCCAAACGCGGCGAAACAAAATCATTACTTGATCGATCTCGTCGAGCTGAACGACATGGCAATATCCGTTTTCGCATTTGGTAAGCCAAAACCATCGAAAAACATGAAAACACTATTTTTACTATGTAATATTGTAAAAAGGTTCATATTTTATTTATCAAATTGCATGATATCGCACGTGGAGGGGCCTCTGTGTAAGATACATGTAGTAATCCAGATCCCGGTGTAGCTTTCCCCCTGTTTTGGGGTGTGAAACACCTGTTAGTGGTGTGTTGGGGCAACAACACGTCAAAGGGATGTGTTGGCTGGACTCAGAGAGGGTTTGGAGTCGAGCCTGACTTCTGGCTGCTTTTGCCGAATTTTAGAAGTGGTTTTAGGCTGATTGGAGGCCGTATTTGGGTTCAGCGCGGAAAAACGCTTGAAAACAGCTATTTACTTGTATTTTTCTAAGTCCGGACGCCCAAAAACGGACACTCGGAAGTTTTCTATGCAAAATGGTGCATGGGGGGAGCCGTGGACCGGCCTAGGACACGTGGCAGCCCGTGATTGGGATGGCGCACGCTGTCCGGTCCACGGAGGAGCGCCGCCAATGCACGGTGGACCGGCGGGACACGTGGCACCCGCCCATTGGCGGGTCTGCGTTGCGCGGTCCACGGGACTGCGCGACTGGCTCGTGGACCGGGGCGCGCCACGTGGCGGCCCCGGATTGGATGGCACAGTGCGCGCGGTGCACCCGCGGGCGCGGGGCTACGGCCGTACGCGCACGCGGGCGCAGACGCCCGGGCGGCGCGCTGACCGCGCCTGCTGGCGTGTCGGGCGGGGCGGCGCCGCGCCAGTGGGCTGGCGCCGAGCCGGTGCGGGACACGTGGCGGCGCCCGATTCGCGGGCGCCGTTGTCCGATATTTTGCGGACACATGTCGCGTCCTGGTTATTTCGGGCGCAGGCCGGGCCGGGCTTTTGGGCCGCACTGTGCGGGCCCGAAAAATTCGGGCCGAAAAATTCGGGCGCCCGGTTCTGGGGACATGGAGGGAATTTTCCCAATTGTTTTTTTGGGCTATAAATACCTCCACCTTCCTCTCTTTCTCTCCTTTTTTCGAAGCTTAGAGAGAGAATAGGAGGGAGTGCTCTTTATGAAAGTTGTTTCTCTTGTAGTTTTTGATCTCGTGGTGGATTCCCAGAATTTTTGGAGGCTCAACAGCGGCGATCTCGATTTTACAGTGCGCCTCGACTTTTCTCCATTTCGGCCCGTTTCCGTCGCATTTAAGTCGGGATTTTCCTGTGCACAAACCAGGAGGAATTTTTCGACTATTTCTATGACAGCGCGTTCCTAAGAGGTAATGCTTCGATTTTTGTGTTGATCACTTCGCCCTGTTTCGCACTTTTGGCATGGTTCCCGAGGCACTTTTTGTCACGCCCCGGGGTCGAAACTGCGACCCAGGCTCGCCAACAGATCCGCCACCTATGCCAAACCCCGCATAGGCGAAGCGTCCTACCTGCAAGAAAAGTACTACAGCTAACAGATAATAGAGCTATGAATAAAAACCTGCTGTATAAATAAAATCAAACACTGTACAACTGGAAATAATACAAGAATGTCTGTCTCCCAAAGGTGATAATGATACAATATCCTCATAAACAAGCTCTGAATACAACCGGGAGGTATCTCCAATAAATACAACAGTATACAGTCTCTCGATAGAGATCATCCTCACTACATCAGTCTCTCAAAAGAGGAGAAATAAAACAACTAATCCACTGAAGCTCTCCTCTGAAGGGATACCGCTACTCTCCAAACATGGGTAGGGATCTAGCTCGCGACTCCCTCGCCTCGATCAACAACCGCAGAATCAGCAACACCCGCTAAGACTCTGCAAAACAAAGGAGAGGAAGGAAAAAGGAGGGGGAAAACCCCCAAAGGGTGTGAGAACTACACCAAAAAGGGAGTTCTCAGTGGGTAACACCGCCAGGCCCGACGGTCTGCCCACTAAGTACTCAAGAGATAAAAACTAATCGAAGAATGGTATGCAACCACTAGCACATGAAGTGCACAATCGACCCAAACGATGGACCAGTAATCACTGGCACTACCTGCTATGCCTGCTATGCCTGCTATACCTGCCTGCCTGCTACGCCTGCCTACCTGCTATGCCTACTATGCCTGCCATGCCTGCCTGCTATGCCTGCCTGCCTGCTATGCCTACTATGCCTGCCTGCCTGCCTGCCACGCCTGCCTGCCTGCCACGCCTGCCTGCCTGCCACGCCTGCCTGCCTGCTATGCCTACTATGCCTGCCATGCCTGCCTGCCTGCCTGCTATGCCTACTATGCCTGCCTGCCTGCCTGCCACGCCTGCCTGCCTACTACGCCTGCCTGCCTGCTACGCCTGCCTGCCTGCTATGCCTGCCTGCCTGCTATGCCTACTATGCCTGCCTGCCTGCCTGCCACGCCTGCCTGCCTGCTATGCCTACTATGCCTGCCATGCCTGCCTGCTATGCCTGCCTGCCTGCTGTGCCTGCCAAATCGGGTATGCCAGCCTACGCATAACACCGATAGGGAATAGGAGTCTCAAGGACTCAAGGGTGCCTGCCAAATCGGGTATGCCAGCCTACGCATAACACCGATAGGGGATAGGAGTCTCAAGGACTCAAAGTCTGAATATCGCGCACTCCGGAGTGGCACTCGAGGGGAGCGACCCGCACGAGTAAAATGCCTGAGTAATACGTATCAAAGGGGAATAAGTCCGCAGGACTAGATCAGGACACTGATCTAAGTGGAAAAGAACCCTCCACTAAAAGAAGCCCAAATCCTCTCCCCGATCCGATGCAATAACAACTGTCCGGTCAACCGCCCAAAATCCGCGGTTGCCGCAATACCCTGTCCTCAAACCTGCCTGTCCCCAAATCCCCAACAGCTGACTACACTATCCCAGTCCCAGCTCTAGCCTGAGCATACTATCCCCTAAGTCTAGATAACTGGAGAAAATAAAATCCTGGTTTCTCCTAAGTCAATTCCAGCATGATAGTGCAGCAGAAAAAGGTGGCCTAACTAGGTGACCATTCAAGCATGCAAAAGTCCCTTACTTAACAAAATAATTTCAGTGTTCCAATTCTTACAAGAATTACAGTATGCCTTTGTTTGAATATCTGAAGTACTAACAAGCCATAAACTAATTTATACATAAAGCATGATATGGTTTTAGCCGATTTTTTTGACCAAAAGGTTTAAGCGATTATTCCCATGGATTCTAATCAACTTAGCATTTGTAAGAATTACCATTAATTAGTACCTAGTCCTCTAAAGATGCAAGTATCAACCACAAGTCCAATTCTTCCAATTAAGCATGCTATGTTCATTCCACTAGTATACTAGCCACATTACAAAGGATTAGCTCCAATATGCCTAGTGGGTTATCACAAATAGGAGGTTAACAACGGTACCCACCTCCAGCGCTAAAATCCTTGTCCCAAAAGTGAAAACCCGCGCTCGCACCAAAAGCTCACCGCAACACTGTACAAAATATCCAAGAAGAACATACATAATTTTAATCCTTCAATGTTCACAAAATCTGTCCCAAAATACATCAGTCCAAAGTTCCCTGATTTTCACCTGCGAAGGGTGCTCAGAAAATTCCAGGAAAAATACCGTCGCGTTCCTTGCGACGAACCGGTCGAAACGAGTCCCTGTACGTTCAAATCCGAGTTTTCTACGCTGAGATACAAATTTGGCAAGGAAAACACCCCATACAAAACTGTCCAGAATTTCTGTGCCAAAGAACTACAGAGAAAAGAGATTTTCACCTTCAAAAAATATCCAGAAAAATCTGAGAAAAATCCAGGAGATTCCTTGTGAGATGTAGATAAAAAATGCCTTTTGAATCGCCTCGATCCATCGCCTGAGCGCGAAGTTATAGCCAAATCAATCAGGTGCTGTCCAAAACTCCGCGAAGAAAATGGGTCACAAAGAAGCTCGGGAAACTCAAAATCCACATGAAAACTAGGGGCAACTCCAAATATCAAAAATGAAGCCCTACCTGCCAAGAGTCTATCGGCGCAAGAATCACCCGAATTGGAGGTTGGGGTGAGCCGGAGGAGCCTGAACACTGCGAAGGGACGATACGGGTCGTCGATGAACAAGCGTCGCGCCGCGCCGTAAAATGGCCAACCTCGAAAAACGCGCTCCTAAAAATCCCAGGGATGCACAGTAAGAGGGGTCTCAGGTGGAGGAAGGTTTTTTCTTAAGGGTGCCCAGTGAAAAACCTCTCAGAAAAAGTACAAAAGGCCCCCCAAAGGCCTATTTATAGGCAGCTCAACACACCCCCCCCTTTATCGGATTCGGGCGCCACTTTCGGCGCCCGAATCCGCAAAGCGGGTCGGACGGGGGAGCGTCCGACCGCCCGGAACCATGTGGTGCGGCCATGTGTCCCCCGCACAGCAAACAGCTGTGTGGGGCGACCCGGCGCCCGCCGCGTGGCAGGGGCCCGCTGGGGGCGGTGCATGAACCCGCCCCCTGGCCGGCCGACGCGTGGCCCGCACTCGAGTGCGGGCCATGTGCGGCCGACCAGCCGCACCGGCGCCCTGCACCTGCACGCGCCCCGAGGCGCCGCCCTGCGCGCCCGTGGACCGCGCCCAGGTAAGCCGTCCAATCCCCGGGAGACACGTGTCGTGCACCCGGTCCACAGGATCCGCGCCTTCCCGTGGACCGGGCGGTATGAACCAGCCAATGGGAACGCGCCACGTGGCCCCCCCGCTCCGGTGCACGCCTGCCGCGTGGACCGCGCGCCTGCCCGCGCGCGCGCGCCCTGCCCGCCGCTGCTCTCCGCCTGCCCGAGGCCGCGCCGCCGCTCTCCGCCGCTGCCCTCTGCCCGCCGCCGCCGCGTCGCCGGAGTTACTGTTCCGGCAGTGAACAGTAACTTTACTGTAGCAAACTCCGAAAAATACATGTAAATAGCCCATTTTGGCCGTTTTCGCGCTCGTAGTCCAAATCCGGTGTCGGTTTTGCCAAATTCCAACTCTAAAAATTGCCGAAGGCATCCGGAAAGGTGTTCCTTTGTCCAAACTTCGCGCTGAGCCCAATTTTAACATCCATTGCGCGCAAAACCACTTCTAAGCATTCGACGGAGTCATCTGACTACTCTCGTGATCAATTAAACACTCTGGGTCCATCACTAGTGTCCAATTGGTGCACAAACGCCACCGACACGCCACATAGGCCCCCAGAAGCTGTAGATGCAACAGTGCTCCATAAGTGGGAATTTCGGGTCTTCACATCCTCCCCCACTAAAAGAAAGTTTCGTCCTCGAAACTAGCTCAAATCTAACAGGAGTCACAAATACCACGGGTAGGTATCCATCAATAACGCCTCCAGCTTCCGAAACACCACTCACTCCCAGTGATTACTCCCCAACAACAACAACAACCAGTACGGCATGGCCCGATGTGCAATTCTCTTATCTCTCGAGCCAGAAATCGCAACGGGCGTCCCTCGTACTCCAACAATCACAGATCTCAAAGGGGCAAGTCAATCATGAGCGAGGGATCCAAAAACACATCACTCCCGAGCTGAGACGTGAAAACCACATGGGCTCCAACAAAAGGCTGGGGGAAAAAAAATGGGAGAAGAACAGCACATCACACACATCAACAACACACCTTAGTGCCAACTCGACCAGTACAACCCAAAACACCCCCGCGCGATCATCCAAGAAGGGAAGAGGCCTTAACAAGCCGGGGTCCTCACTCGGTCATTCCTAAGTCCTGACCATCCGAGTGGACTGCTCCACCGCAGTCTACCATCAAAAGGAACCCCCAGGGACACAACCTCGAGCCCTGGTCACCTCAACGGTCCCACACAGCGCGAGCTACGAAATCATCAAACTCAACCCCAAATAGCTCCCCTGCTCCGGGTATCCGCCACCACAGTGGCCTTGTCGGGGTGATACTGGATGCTCGCTAATAACCCAACGGTAATTCCACAGTCGCCACGGGAGGCATCACTAAAACTCGCAGATATCTCTCCCAACACTGAAAATACTAACATTGGCGCTGGTATCAGTCTCATCATCCGATTGCCAAGCTCTCCTGGCACTGCCCAGTCCAAGAAACTCCTCACCTCGACAATAATTGTCGATCTCGGCCAAATCCCAAGTGATATCCATATTGGCCGGATTTCTACTGCCGCCCCTACGGCTAACACAATGTGACCCAAGAAGGTATGCTTCAGAAGCTAAAACTTGTACTCCAATGACTTGGCATACAGCTTCATCCACACGGCATGGTAGCACCTCCACAAGTGCTCCTCGTGCTCCAAGTCGCTCTGGGAGTAAATCAAAATATCCTCGGGGAACACCACTCCCAAACCGCCCAAGTACAACTGGGAGAAACCATTCCTCAGAGCCTAAAGTCACAGGGCATTAGTCATTCCATTTGGCCTCACTATGCTCTCATAATGCCCTTACCGGATCCTGAATGCCCTCTAGGCAAAGTCCTCGACTGTCTGACTCCAAGTAAGTACTGGCGTCATACTATAACTGCAGGAGTATGATTCCATCAAAAAGGTCCTAGGTACCACCCGGACCTGTCTCCACTCGAACCATAAAAGGACCCTCACAGTCGTGTATCAACGACGTGGCATCACCACCGTATATCAACGGCGTGGCACTAGGTCAAACAGACCCCTCGATCCATCAGATCCTGCAACTGCGCCATCAGCTCTCTCAGCTCTACAAGTGATATCCAATGAGGTGCTGTCGAGGGTGGCGCGGTTCCTCGAACCACGTCCAACGCAATCTCTATCTCCCTAACCGGCGGCATTATCCACAGCTCAGGTGAAATCACACCCGAGATCTCATGAGCAAGAAGGATATTCCTGAGTCCCGGTGCCGCCGTAAGCACCTCTCACACTGTCGCTAAAACCTGTGTGCTCTAACAATCTCAACAAGCAAGCCTTCTCTCGTCTGCCTCGTAGAAGGTCAAAGTCTTATCTTTTCGCAGTCAACCATCCTGTGGCATTGTGCCAATCAATCTTAAGCACCTGGTCAAAATACCAAACTGCCACAATTACTAATAAGTTCGCCGGTAACTCGCAGTCTCAGCTGCACTGGACATGATCCAAAAGTCTCCTCCATATGCACAACAACAACAGAAACCTGTACCTCTAGTGCACGTGGTAATAATTCTGCCTCTAGTCCATGCAGGAAAGCAACATGCTCTAACTCCGACTGCTGTAATGAAATCATACCTGCGACAACTCGATCCACTACCGTGGCGCCCTCCAATCGGGCGGCACAGATTCATCCACTCAATGCAAGTAGTTGTCGCTCAATTTGCCTGAAAAATCAGGACTATCCACATAGGGAGCACGACCTCTGTCTCTGCTCACACTGCGGCGACGAATAAAGTCCTCCGCAGATAACACATCCATGCTACCGCTGCGCCACTCTGATATAGATGCTGATGCTGCCATCGGGGTCCACCCGATCGCTGGCCTCTCAGGAACCCGTCATCCTAAAAAGAAATCAGAAGTGCCTCTACCGGCCGATCTGTCCTCCATCACCCGGCGCCAAGCGCCAATACCCAGCACTCGCCTCTGGCGGCAGATCCCTATCCAAAGGAACTGCAGCGCCACGCTCCATACACAATGCCTACTCAAACGAGGCGTCAAAACCTATAACGGAGGGACTGAAAGAACTGAAAGGTATCCTGGCGCAATCCACTCCCAGCCCCATATCCGATGCGCCTCGTCCTTCAAACATGGAGCGCGCAGTTCAACAACTGCAAAAACTCCCTAGCACAAGGAGGCTCTCAATTGATCACTCCATCACCACCAGCCACGACTCTGCTTCCAAAGGCTCCAAACTCATTCTTACGAGTCGGGGTGGTTCATCTGCCAAATCTGGCTCAATAGATCGACCTTGTCCCACAGCTCCTCTGTTGTCAACTATCCACCCTGCCTCGGTGCCTCGGCACTAAACATTGGCACGGAGGGGGTTACTCAGTGCTCCGACCACTGTGTCACCAAGACCAGCTGCTCACTCACTCTGCCGCTGATAAGCCTCTGACAATCCTGTCATCTGGGTCCGAAGTTCTCTGACCTCAATCCGGGTATCCAGCCCAAAACCAACCGCTCAAGCTCAACTACTATGACAGGAAGTACACGGGTCAAAACCCAGCGTCGGGGAGACACCGCTCGCCACGACGAAACAGCAGAACATCACAAAACGACGCTCGACCCAATCCAGCGAAAGTCTAAAGCATGTCACCCGTTCCACAGCATTATGTTGTTTGCAGCCAACATAATCACTTAGGAGAATAAACATGCCAATCACTCTTCCCGTCCCTTGGGAGAGGTATCAAACTCAATCAGGACTCTCGCTAAAAGTCACGACTCTCACGAAGTCAACCAAGGGTCAAACCACAAGCCTAGGGTTTCTAAGTCCACCACGACCTACAACCTAGGCTCTGATACCACCTAATCTGTCACGCCCCGGGGTCGAAACTGCGACCCGGGCCCGCCAACAGATCCGCCACCTATGCCAAACCCCGCATAGGCGAAGCGTCCTACCTGCAAGAAAAGTACTACAGCTAACAGATAACAGAGCTATGAATAAAAACCTGCTGTATAACTAAAATCAAACACTGTACAACTGGAAATAACACAAGAATGTCTGTCTCCCAAAGGTGATAATGATACAATATCCTCATAAACAAGCCCTGAATACAACCGGGAGGTATCTCCAATAAATACAACAGTGTACAGTCTCTCGATACAGATCATCCTCACTACATCAGTCTCTCAAAAGAGGATAAATAAAACAACTAATCTACTGAAGCTCTCCTCTGAAGGGATACCGCTACTCTCCAAACATGGATAGGGATCTAGCTCGCAACTCCCTCGCCTCGATCAACAACCGCAGAATCAGCAACACCCGCTAAGACTCTGCAAAACAAAGGCGAGGAAGGAAAAAGGAGGGGGAAAACCTCCAAAGGGTGTGAGAACTACACCAAAAAGGGAGTTCTCAGTGGGTAACACCGCCAGGCCCGACGGTCTGTGTTACGGCATTTTGGTGTTGGCATATTTCGTGAGTCATGTCAGTGAGTTGAGTCGGAGTCTTAAAGGGATCAAATTGTCAATCAGCAATCAAAGACTTAGAGAAGATTCAACAAGAGCTCAAGTTGACACTCAGTGTCTTGAATCTTGAAGATTGAAGTTGAAGAATTGTGGATCAGTTACATCAATCTCAAGAAGAAAGTATTCAAAAGGATCAGGTATGGTTAACTAAATAATTTTGGTGATCCGAATACTTTCTTATAGTATAGAAACACTTGGAAGAATTTTTAATTTCATAATAATCAAAAACTGGTGTTCGGACATGTTCAGGATCCGGATCAGGGCCAACGATCCGGATCCCGAAGGTTGTTGCTTCATACAAGACTTCGATCCGGATCCATGCAATTTCCGATCCGGATCCCGAATGTTAAGTTTTCTGATTTGTATGAACGATCCGGATCGGGCAATGCGATCCGGATCCCGAACCCTTGGTTTTCTGGAATCGTCAATCTCGTTACGACGATCCGGATCGCAGTAAATCCGATCCGGATCGCCGTCCTGAAAATTTCCAGATAAGGTAAGTTTTTGATTCTTATCTCTTTCCAAAGGTTTCTAAACTATAAATAGACACTTAGGGTTTCTCAAAAACGTGGGAGCTACGGCCGATCTTTTTATAAAACTCTTGAGAGCAACCCTAGAGGCTAGGTTTTCATCGTTCTTCTTTATAGCCTCTTTTAGGTCAATTCGATGGTTCCTTCAAGAACATATCTTTGGTCGAATTGATCTAATCTTTGCTTAGAGATTTCTTCTACGGTTCTTCATTGATAATCTAAGCAAAGGATCACCATCGAAGTCAATATTCTTATCGACTGAGTTTGCGTCGTGGATTCGACGTGGCATCGTGGATTCGGTGTGCTAAAGGCGTTTCGTGGATTCGAAGCGTGCGTTCGTGGATTCGAACGTGAGCAGTGGACGGGCAAAACGGTGGAGCGCGAGGTCCAAGAAATTGAAGGAGGGGTTAAATCTGTGGAGACGGTAATCACCTTGTTATTCTTCTTTTCTTAGGGATTGTTATTGCGCGGATATCCAACCGGTCAGCGCAAGGTCCGAAGAAGCTGAAGGAGGGGTTGAGTCCGTGGAGTCGGTAATCACCTTGTTATTCTTCTATTCTTAGTGGATTGTTATTGCGTGTTGGTCCCGTGGTTTTTCTCCTGGATTGGAGTTTCCACGTAAATCTCGGTGTGCTGTTTTTATTTTCCGCATTGGTTTTTATTTTGCACTGAGATTGAGTTTTTAAGTATTACACCTATTCACCCCCCCTCTAGGTGTTTGATAGTACCTATTTAGATCCTTGTGGATCCTATAATAACTCTACAATTGGTATCAGAGCGGGTTTTAGGTTTATCTATCATCATGGGTGAAAGTGGTAATATTTATAGACCTCCTCTTTTTGATGGGACTAATTATGCTTATTGGAAAGTGCGGATGAGAGCTTTTCTCATCGCAATTGATGAGCGGGTATGGCAATCCGTGGAATGCGGTTGGGTGCATCCTGTTGAGGAAGTAGGAAATTCTACTACCCCAAAACCTCGCTCTAGATGGTCCAAAGAGGAATTTGAAAGATCTTCTTACAATGGGAAAGGTATGAACGCTTTATTTAATTCTCTTTCCTCGACTGAGTTCACAAGAATTTCCGCGTGTGAAACCGCGAAGGAAATTTGGGATATTCTCAAAATTACACATGAGGGTACTAATCTTGTAAAAATTCAAAAGCTCCAGATGCTTACAAGTCAATTTGACTCTATACATATGGAAGAGCATGAATTGTTTACAGATTATTACACTAGACTTCAAGATGTAATAAATACATGTGCTAATTTAGGAGAAAAGATCCCGGAGTCGAAAATTGTAAGAAAGATACTTCGGACTCTTCCGGAACGGTTTAGGGCAAAGGTTACCGCCATTGAAACCGTTAGTCATCCGGATGAGATGAGAGTAGAGGAATTAGTAGGTGCTTTGCAAACTTATGAAATGACTTTTCCTACTAATCAAGTTTCTTCCAAGTCTTCTTCTAAGCTTACAGGTATTGCATTCAAATCAACAAAGGAAGAAGATAGCGAATCAAGTTCCGACGATGAAATCTCTTTTGCCGATTTTGAAGAACAATTGGCGCGGATCGTAAAGAAATTTCGTCGGAAATTTTGGAAGAATCGAACCGATGGATCTTCATCCACGAAACCATCTAAAGGATCATCGGGTTCTAAATCCTCTTACCTCAAAGGCGTTGCAAAACCTTCTAAAGAAAAAGAAAAATATGATTTCGAAGGGGAAATCCAATGCTATCGATGCAAAGGCTACGGCCATTTTTCAACGGATTGTCCTTCTCCGAAATCATATAAAATGAAGGCTTTGCAAGCGAGAACTTGGGACGATTCTACTTCTAATGAATCGACCTCAAGTAAAGAGGAAAAGATCGTTGCTTCTCATGCCTCTCATTTTCCCTCTTCTAATAATTGTTTATCATCTTTAGTCACTGACTCTACTCCTTTGATTTTGTATGAAACATCGACAACCGGCGGAGAGTCATCAAGTGAGGGGGAGTCGGACGAGGAAGAACTCGTTGAGGCATATCAACAACTTCTTGCGGAATCTAAGAAGATGGCCAAACATATCAAGAAGTTGAGAAAGCAACGACTTGAAAATCAAGACGAGAATCATGCTTTAAAGATCAAACTTCATGATCTCGAGGAGGAACGAGAGCTTTTATTGGATAATAATAAAATCCTCCAAGAAAAGATAAATCAATCGGAAACGGTCGTTAATTCCCATATTAACAAGATTGATTTTCTTGAAAAGCAGTTTGAGGAAATTCATGTCACCAATCAAGCATTGACCAAGCAAGTTCATCAACTTAAATCCGACATACAAAGGCTTTCAACCGGTTCCAAGAAACTAGATTGTATGTCCGGATTAGGTCAAACAAGCAAGGTTGGTTTGGGATTTAAAAAGAACCAAACTGTGAAGGCTTCAAGTTCCACAACTAAATTGAAAGGAAGAACTTGTCACCTATGTGGACTTGAAGGACATTTGGTGAAGGATTGCCCGAAAAAGAGAAAGAAAAATTCTTCGGCAACTTCATCTACGGAGCGAACTCAACGGAATCAAAAGACACATCAAGTCAAAGGAGTTCACTCAACCCACCAAAGGTCCGAGCCACATCATCAATCATACAAGTGGATCACTGCGAGGCAAAGACCTAAGGTGGATCAACAGTCAAAGCGGACAACCCCCGGCCACAACGAATCAAGACAACCCAAAATCCAGCGATTTTGGATTCGGAAAGGTGATATCTTTCCTTATCTTAAGTTCTAAATAGCTTATGACTGTATGTAATGCTTTGATTGGTTTTCCCTTCATATCTTTCTTAATCTTTGCATTACATGTTTTTCAATGCTCTTCGTTTTTATACTTTGTTTTTGAACAAAAGGGTTTTTAATGAACAAGTGCATTGAATAAAAAGGGCTTTCACTTTCAATCACTCCAATTTAATTTTATATGGATTATCAACTTTACTCCATAATCATAATCTTGAAGATACTTCATTATAGGAGTTTTTGATATTATAAGCATCAAATTTTAGAAATCATGTGTGATCTTTAGATGCTTAATCTATCTCGTTTGTGTGAATTCTTTGTGATAAACATGAGACAACCGATTGACTAAAATTTGGGATTTAATTCTTTCACGTAAGAGATTGCCTTCTTACAAGGGTATATAATTGAATTATGAAAGATGTGGAAAGAGTTACATCCGAAAGGAGTGTGAAAACTACCACCACATGCTGGAAAGAGCTGCCACCCCGGTCGTCCGGTTTGTGTGTGAAGCTACCACATGTTATGGATGCTTGATAGTATTTTATGAGAAAATCTTTAGTTGAAGCATTTGGAGATTTATATGCAAAACTCTTATATTTTGAACAATCTCCTGGTTGGTATAAGGTGGAATAGTTGAAAGATGCTCAAAGAGCCACCCTTAGGTATTTTAGTGCTTATCTCAAATTTGAAAGGGTAAAAATTCAGAATTGATGTCATTTGGAAATCTCCGTAAGTCATCTTTGTAAATCCGTTACATCTTGATAGAGTTTGGATCTCAAGATTATTTTTGATGACTTGTGTTTGATGAATATAACATGAAAAACGGTTTATAATGTTTTACCTTTATTTTTCATGAGTTTGGAGTAAATCTTTTTAATTTCGTGAAATTAATTGGATTGAATGGCATCTATGTGAATTCATTGTTGTTCAAAGCACTTAAATGGATTTCTTGATGGAATACAAATCGGTATTTGAAAAGATTCCAAAATCTGGATTTGTTTCAAGAAATTATTTGATTTTTGCTTTCTGGTACAGGTACGCAATCTGCATTTCTGTTATATACCGGAACTGAGCTTTTATCTCTCTTTCTCTATGAACTAATGCTGTTAGTGATTTCCTTTTGTCTAGTATGTTCACTGTTTGACAATTTGTGACAAAAAGGGGGAGAAGAGAAATAGGGGGAGACAGAGATGAGATCATCGAGATAGGGGGAGAACGGAAAATGATGATCGTATCACAAAGGGGAAGAACATGGAGAACATGTTAGAGATGCTCAAGATAGGGGGAGACAAAGAAAAAACAAAAGAACCAAATGGAAGACGGATCAAATGTAGGATTCTAATTTCTAACGACTAACGTTTGATTTTGTTTGGAGTTTTGGTTTTGCAGGAATTACATCACTTTAAGACTCCAAGTCCTAAGTCATAGAGTATGTTCTAGGACTGTTTGGTTCAAATGTAATTTTGTATTTATTGGATCTTTCACGCAAAGAAAATCAATGTTTTGGTGATGACATTGAGTTTCGATTTTTTGGTTTAAGATGAGTGTTTTGAGCTTTTATGTATTTTTGGGTTTTGTCACGAAATTGCCAAAGGGGGAGATTGTTACGGCATTTTGGTGTTGGCATATTTCGTGAGTCATGTCAGTGAGTTGAGTCGGAGTCTTAAAGGGATCAAATTGTCAATCAGCAATCAAAGACTTAGAGAAGATTCAACAAGAGCTCAAGTTGACACTCAGTGTCTTGAATCTTGAAGATTGAAGTTGAAGAATTGTGGATCAGTTACATCAATCTCAAGAAGAAAGTATTCAAAAGGATCAGGTATGGTTAACTAAATAATTTTGGTGATCCGAATACTTTCTTATAGTATAGAAACACTTGGAAGAATTTTTAATTTCATAATAATCAAAAACTGGTGTTCGGACATGTTCAGGATCCGGATCAGGGCCAACGATCCGGATCCCGAAGGTTGTTGCTTCATACAAGACTTCGATCCGGATCCATGCAATTTCCGATCCGGATCCCGAATGTTAAGTTTTCTGATTTGTATGAACGATCCGGATCGGGCAATGCGATCCGGATCCCGAACCCTTGGTTTTCTGGAATCGTCAATCTCGTTACGACGATCCGGATCGCAGTAAATCCGATCCGGATCGCCGTCCTGAAAATTTCCAGATAAGGTAAGTTTTTGATTCTTATCTCTTTCCAAAGGTTTCTAAACTATAAATAGACACTTAGGGTTTCTCAAAAACGTGGGAGCTACGGCCGATCTTTTTATAAAACTCTTGAGAGCAACCCTAGAGGCTAGGTTTTCATCGTTCTTCTTTATAGCCTCTTTTAGGTCAATTCGATGGTTCCTTCAAGAACATATCTTTGGTCGAATTGATCTAATCTTTGCTTAGAGATTTCTTCTACGGTTCTTCATTGATAATCTAAGCAAAGGATCACCATCGAAGTCAATATTCTTATCGACTGAGTTTGCGTCGTGGATTCGACGTGGCATCGTGGATTCGGTGTGCTAAAGGCGTTTCGTGGATTCGAAGCGTGCGTTCGTGGATTCGAACGTGAGCAGTGGACGGGCAAAACGGTGGAGCGCGAGGTCCAAGAAATTGAAGGAGGGGTTAAATCCGTGGAGACGGTAATCACCTTGTTATTCTTCTTTTCTTAGGGATTGTTATTGCGCGGATATCCAACCGGTCAGCGCAAGGTCCGAAGAAGCTGAAGGAGGGGTTGAGTCCGTGGAGTCGGTAATCACCTTGTTATTCTTCTATTCTTAGTGGATTGTTATTGCGTGTTGGTCCCGTGGTTTTTCTCCTGGATTGGAGTTTCCACGTAAATCTCGGTGTGCTGTTTTTATTTTCCGCATTGGTTTTTATTTTGCACTGAGATTGAGTTTTTAAGTATTACACCTATTCACCCCCCCTCTAGGTGTTTGATAGTACCTATTTAGATCCCTTGGGATTAATAACTCTACAGTCTGCCCACTAAGTCCTCAAAAGATAAAAACTAACCGAAGAATGGTATGCAACCACTAGCACATGAAGTGCACAATCGACCCAAACGATGGACCAGTAATCACTGGCACTACCTGCTATGCCTGCTATGCCTGCTATACCTGCCTGCCTGCTACGCCTGCCTGCCTGCTATGCCTACTATGCCTGCCATGCCTGCCTGCTATGCCTGCCTGCCTGCTATGCCTACTATGCCTGCCTGCCTGCCTGCCACGCCTGCCTGCCTGCTACGCCTGCCTGCCTGCTATGCTTACTATGCCTGCCATGCCTGCCTGCTATGCCTGCCTGCCTGCTATGCCTACTATGCCTGCCTGCCTGCCTGCCACGCCTGCCTGCCTGCTACGCCTGCCTGCCTGCTACGCCTGCCTGCCTGGTATGCCTACTATGCCTGGCTGCCTGCCTGCCACGCCTGCCTGCCTGCTACGCCTGCATGCCTGCTATGCCTACTATGCCTGCCATGCCTGCTTGCTATGCCTGCCTGCCTGCTGTGCCTGCCAAATCGGGTATGCCAGCCTACGCATAACACCGATAGGGAATAGGAGTCTCAAGGACTCAAGGGTGCCTGCCAAATCGGGTATGCCAGCCTACGCATAACACCGATAGGGGATAGGAGTCTCAAGGACTCAAAGTCTGAATATCGCGCACTCCGGAGTGGCACTCGAGGGGAGCGACCCGCACGAGTAAAATGCCTGAGTAATATGTATCAAAGGGGAATAAGTCCGCAGGACTGGATCAGGACACTGATCTAAGTGGAAAAGAACCCTCCACTAAAAGAAGCCCAAATCCTCTCCCCGATCTGATGCAATAACAACTGTCCGGTCAACCGCCCAAAATCCGCGGTTGCCGCAATACCCTATCCTCAAACCTGCCTGTCCCCTAATCCCCAACAGCTGACTACACTATCCCAGTCCCTGCTCTAGCCTGAGCATACTATCCCCTAAGTCTAGATAACTGGAGAAAATAAAATCCTGGTTTATCCTAAGTCAATTCCAGCATGATAGTGCAGCAGAAAAAGGTGGCCTAACTAGGTGACCATTCAAGCATGCAAAGTCCCTTACTTAACAAAATAATTTTAGTGTTCCAATTCTTACAAGAATTACAGTATGCCTTTGTTTGAATATCTGAAGTACTAACAAGCCATAAACTAATTTATACATAAAGCATGATATGGTTTTAGCCGATTTTTTTCACCAAAAGGTTTAAGCGATTATTCCCATGGATTCTAATCAACTTAGCATTTGTAAGAATTACCATTAATTAGTACCTAGTCCTCTAAAGATGCAAGTATCAACCACAAGTCCAATTCTTCCAATTAAGCATGCTATGTTCATTCCACTAGTATACTAGCCACATTACATAGGATTAGCTCCAATATGCCTAGTGGGTTATCACAAATAGGAGATTAACAATGGTACCCACCTCGAGCGCTAAAATCCTTGTCCCAAAAGTGAAAACCCGCGCTCGCACCAAAAGCTCACCGCAACACTGTACAAAATATCCAAGAAGAACATACATAATTTTAATCCTTCAATGTTCACAAAATCTGTCCCAAAATACATCAGTCCAAAGTTCCCTGATTTTCACCTGCGAAGGGTGCTCAGAAAATTCCAGGAAAAATACCGTCGCGTTCCTTGTGACGAACCGGTCGAAACGAGTCCCTGTACGTTCAAATCCGAGTTTTCTACGCTGAGATACAAATTTGGCAAGGGAAACACCCCATACAAAACTGTCCAGAATTTTTGTGCCAAAGAACTACAGAGAAAAGAGATTTTCACCTTCGAAAAATTTCCAAAAAAATCTGAGCAAAATCCAAGAGATTCCTTGCGAGATGTAGATGAAAAATGCCTTTTAAATCGCCTCGATCCATCGCCTGAGCGCGAAGTTATAGCCAAATCAATCAGGTGCTGTCCAAAACTCCGCGAAGAAAATGGGTCACAAAGAAGCTCGGGAAACTCAAAATCCACATGAAAACCAGGGGAAACTCAAAATATCAAAAATGAAGCCCTACCTGCCAAGAGTCTATCGGCGCAAGAATCACCCGAATTGGAGGTTGGGGTGAGCCGAAGGAGCCTGAACACTGCGAAGGGACGAGACGGGTCGTCGATGAACAAGTGTCGCGCCGCGCCGTAAAATGGCCAACCTCGAAAAACGCACTCCTAAAAATCCCAGGGATGCACAGTAAGAGGGGTCTTAGGTGGAGGAAGGATTTTGCTTTAGGGTGCCCAGTGAAAAACCTCTCAGAAAAAGTACAAAAGGCCCCCCAAAGGCCTATTTATAGGCAGCTCAACACACCCCCCCCCCCCCCCCCCCCCCCCCTTTATCGGATTCGAGCGTCACTTTCGGCGCCCGAATCCGCAAAGCGGGTCGGACGGGGGGCCGTCCGACCGCCCGGAACCATGTGGTGCGGCCACGTGTCCCCCGCACAGCAAACAGCTGTGCGGGGCGACCCGGCGCCCGCCGCGTGGCAGGGGCCCGCTGGGGGCGGTGCATGAACCCGCCCCCTGGCCGGCCGACACGTGGCCCGCACTCGAGTGCGGGCCATGTGCGGCCGACCAGCCGCACTGGCGCCCTGCACCGGCAAACGCCCCGAGGCGCCGCCCTGCGCGCCCGTGGACCGCGCCCAGGTGAGCCGTCCAATCCCCGGGAGACACGTGTCGTGCACCCGGTCCACAGGATCCGCGCCTTCCCGTGGACCGGGCGGTGTGAACCAGCCAATGGGAACGCGCCACGTGGCCCCCCCGCTCCGGTGCACGCCTGCCGCGTGGACCGCGCGCCCTGCCCGCCGCTGCTCTCCGCCTGCTCGAGGCCGCGCCGCCGCTCTCCGCCGCTGCCCACCGCCGCCGCGTCGCCGGAGTTACTGTTCCGGCAGTGAACAGTAACTTTACTGTAGCAAACTCCGAAAAATACATGTAAATAGCCCATTTTGACCGTTTTCGCGCTCTGAGTCCAAATCCGGTGTCGGTTTTGCCAAATTCCAACTCTAAAAATTGCCGAAGGCATCCGGAAAGGTGTTCATTTGTCCAAACTTCGCGCTGAGCCCAATTTTAACATCCATTGCGCGCAAAACCACTTCTAAGCATTCGACAGAGTCATCTGACTACTCTCTTGATCAATTAAACACTCTGGGTCCATCACTAGTGTCCAATTGGTGCACAAATGCCACCGACACGCCACATAGGCCCCCAGAAGCTGTAGATGCAACAGTGCTCCATAAGTGGGAATTTCGGGTCTTCACACTTTTGACCCCCCCTTTTCTGTGATGAATCCTGGACAGCACCGACTTGTTCGATTTATATCTTGACCTAGGAGCATCGGATCAAGGCGTATAAGTACTCGTTTTTTATTTACTCGTCTCAAGGAACGCAACCGTATTTTTTCTGGATTTTTCGGAGCACTGTAAAGAGGTGAAAACTCCTCTTTTTTCGTGCTATTTGGAAAAACAACAAGAGCTGTATTTTGGGATTTGTGTTTACACCGGGTGCGTTGTTCTGTACAGTTGTGCACTGTTTTCAGCGGGTTGCGGAGTTAGAGGACTGTGGACAGCGAGGAGGCTATTTAGGTGTGGATTGCGCATTTCGAGGTGGGTGGTTGTTACTTACCTCACTTTTGACTAACTCACTAGGAGTATTAGAGATCCCCTATTTTAAATATGACAATTGCTATCCTAATTGAGAACCATGTGTATTGACCCCATAGATTATGTGACAGTTTATCTATGTTAAATTGGGACACTGTTGTTGGATCAAATGTTATATCACAACCTCACATGCAAAATAATTTATCATATTGGGACATCTAAATTTATGCTTCTAAAAATTAGTATTAAGTACTTTCCTTCAGTTTTTAAAAAGAGGACAATTGCATGCTTGTATGGACATCTAGTTAGGCCACTATTTATTGCTACACTATCATATTGGACTTGACTTAGGAGAAACCATGATTGTTTCCTTCTCCTTTACATTTAGACTTTTAATTTATGTTGCTCGGGATTGAGCAGGGGTCTGGGATAGTGTAGCTGGACCTTGGGGTCGGGGACAGGTGGAACTTGACTGTGGGTATTGCGGCAACCGCGGATAGTAGGCGGTTGACCGGATAATGTTATCTTATCAGATTATGGATTGTGGGGCATTGTGGTAACCGCGGACATTAGGCGATTGGCCAGATATTGATTACTTTATCAGATTTTGGACTTGTGGGGTGTCGCGGCGACCGCGGACATTGGGCGGTTGACCGGATGTTTACTTATGCATCAGATTGGGTATCAGATTTCTCTAGTGGATGGAATTTTCCACTTATTAAGTACTATTGCATCTGATTGGGGATCGGATTTCTTTAGTGGATGGAGTTTCCCACTTTGATCATAGTCGTGATCCAGTCCTGCTATATTGAGATACTTGACAGAGATACTTGTGATACTGGTGACAGAGATACTTTACTCGTGTGGGTCGCTCCCCTCAAGTGCCACTCCGGAGTAGGCTTTAGACCGTGACGGGTACCGGTCCATCTGATTGGGATTTCGAGCCTTGTGTGCTGGTCCCTTGGGATTTCGAGCCTTGTATGCTGGTCCCCTACTGAGTTCTTGAGTTCGACAGCAGAGCAGGCAGTACCGGGTTTTATACTGGTCCATCTGATTGGGTCTATTCAGACAGCTAGCATTATAGTTGCATGCATACAGTTACCTTTGATACTGCATTTAGAGGCATAGTAGTGGTAGTTTCCATTTATCAGCAGCCTTTATAGCTTACCACTGTTCCTTCTTGTTGCCTCTAGTAGTCCTGGTGGGTACGTCAGAGTTTGAGGTTTTACCCACTAGGGGAGGCTACTGGTTTATCTAGTAGTCTCACCCCCATAGTTGTTTTCTGTTTTTTCCCTTTTGTTTTGCAGAGTCGCCTGCGGGAGCTGCTGGGCCATCAGCGGCGGATCGAGGTAAGAGGATAGCGGACTAGCTAGATCGTCTGCCCCGACTGTGAGAGTAGCTGGACTTTTATTGTACCCCTTTTGTAACTCAGGCTGTAGCACTTTACTTTTGGGCCTAGCTTTAGCCAGCTGGTTGTATTTATTTCGGTGAGCTGGGAGTTTATTGTATATTTACAGCTTGTATCTTATTTCCAGTCTGAGATTATTATGTAGTTCTTTTTAGTTCAGCTCTGTATTATGCTCTTTTATTGTTTATTTTATATTTGAGCAGGTTACCAGCGCTTCGTGTACATGGAAAATTCCGTGTGCACGGCGGATCTGTTGGCGAGCCCGGATTCTGGTTTACACCCGGGGCGTGACAATACATCTATAGCGAGGGACTCAAATAAAAATATCAAGAATTCGGGGACCACTTAGCAACTTATCCACCTAGTATAAAGAAATGCCTAGCCGCATCTGCCTCGACCTCCTATTGCCCTCAACCTCTTCCCCCCTCTTCTGCTTCTTCTCCGACCCCTGCCACCACCGACCACCGCTTGCCCTCGCCAGAAAAGAGAAGCAAACCACCCCCTCACCTTACTTTCGGGTTTAGAAGGTGAGGAGGACACCAAACCTCACCCAACTTCATCCGGAGCACTCTGCGGCCTTCTTCCTCATATGAGAGTCACCCCCGTGCAGCGCCGCCGCACGACGCTGGATTAGCGACCTTTCTATTCTCCTCTTCTTCTCGGATTAGAGGTGAACAGACTCCTATTGCTTCTTATTTTTCTTGGTTCTAAGGTTTCCCGTTGTCTTCCTCACCTCTCTGGGGCCTTTCCTACACAGCCTCGATGTCGGGAAGGCGTTGGTTTGCCAGCGGGAGCAAGATGCTCGCCGGAACTCTAGTTTGGCTAGATCTTGTTGCGCACTGTTACGGAATTTGAGTTGGCGTAGTTTCGTGAAAGGTTCAAGTCTTGATGATTGAAGGTGAAGAAGGTTGGATCATTTAACTCAATCTCAAGAAAGAAGAATTCAAAAGGATCAGGTATGTTTAACTAAAGTTTATTGGTGATCCGAATACTTCTTGTAGTGTAGAAACACCTGGAAGAATTTTTAATTGCATAAAAATCAAAAACTGGTGTTCGGACATGTTCAGGATCCGGATCAGAGCCAGCAATCCGGATCCCGAAGGTTGTTGTTTCATACATTACTTCAATCCGGATCGCAGCATCTCACGATCCGGATGCCGAACGTTGAGTTTTTCTGAATTGTATGAACGATCCGGATCAGGCATTCCGATCCGGATCCCGAACGATTGTTTTTCTGGAAACCGTCTTTCTTGCTACTGCAATCCGGATCGCCCAAATCCGATCCGGATCGCCGTCCGTAAAAATTCCAGAAATGTTAGGTTTTTGATTCTTATCTCCTTCCAAATATTTCTAACCTATAAATAGACCCTATGACTCTTTTTCTAGGGCTAAGCCGATAATCCAAAAAGCCGTCATCTTTTATACGGCCTAAGATCCACATAGAGAGAAGAAAGGAAATCATTAGATAATACTCTATGTTTCTTCATCTATATTGATTAGTTTGATTCTAGGTTTTCATACTCACATCTTGAGTTGAATCAAACTAATGAATACTTAGATGGTATTTCCTATCTATCTTTGATCTAAGTATTCGGCGGATCATCACCACCCAAAAACAACGATTTACCCCAAAATCGGCGCGTGGATTCGCGTGTCCTTGTGGATTCAAGGTTCAACCGCTCTCGTGGATTCGGAGCGAGGCACGTTCGTGGATTCGAAGGGTGCTACTGGGTGAAGACCGTGGATTCGGTCGGACGTCGTGGATTCGACGTTGGACGCCGTGGATTCGGCGTTGGGCGCAGATCGTGGATTCGAGAAGCGTCGTGGAGCGAGCGGAGAAGATCCTCTAGGAGCGTATGGAAAAGGTTGAGTCGTAAGTGTGTACGGTAAATCACCTTGTACGTGTTTTAATTTTAGTGGATTTCGCCGTGTTATCGGTCCCGTGGTTTTTCTACTCCGGTTTGGAGTTTTCCACGTAAAAATCTTGCGTGTTATTTTTATTTCCGCATTGGGTTTTTTATCGCAACGATTTTTGAGTGTTTATACGTGTACACCTATTCACCCCCCTCTAGGTGTTTTTTTCCTTATTTAGATCTATATTACATATAACCCAACAAGTGGTATCAGAGAGGGAATAGGGTTGTAAACAATGGTTGAAGGTGGAAACATCAATCGACCCCCTTTCTTTGATGGAACAAATTATGCGTACTGGAAAGTACGGATGAAAGCCTTTTTAATTTCCATCGACAAAAGGGTGTGGCAATCAATTGAATTAGGATGGTCTAATCCAACTGAAATTATCTCTGATGTTCGCACCTTAAAACCTAGGTCGAAATGGACCAAGGAAGAGTTAGATTCATCTTCTTACAATGGCAAGGGAATTAATGCTATTTTTAATGCCTTATCTCAAACTGAATTCTCTCGCGTCTCGGCATGTGAGACTGCGAAAGAAATCTGGGATGTTCTTCAGGTTACACATGAGGGAACTAACCTCGTGAAGATTCAGAAACTGCAAATGCTTACGAGCAAAGTTTGACTCTATCTTGATGGCAGAAAATGAATCTTTCACGGACTACTATACACGATTGCAAGACATCGTAAACTCATGTGCTAACCTGGGAGAGAAGATTCCAGAATTTAAGGTTGTAAGAAAGATCTTAAGAACTCTTCCTGAACGATTTCGCCCAAAGGTTACAGCCATTGAAACTATTAAACACCCGGACGAAATGCGTGTAGAAGAATTAGTTGGTTCATTACAAACATATGAAATGACATTTACTACTAACAATTCTTCTGGAAAAGCATCCTCTTCTAAGTCTTCAGGTTATGCGCTGAAAACAACTAAGGAAGAAGACGCGGATAATCCTCCTCAGACGATGACGAGAACCTTTCTATGGAGGAATTTGAGAAGCAGCTCGCTCTCTTGACAAGGAAGTTTCGCCGCAACTTTCGAAGGGGTAATTCAAGTAAATCTCCATCCTTCGGAAAGTCGAACAAAGGCAAGGGTACTTCAAGTTACAAGTCAAGAAAGCAAGAGAACTTCTCAAAGGATAAGAAAAGTTCAGAGGGACAACTACAATGCTTCAAATGTCGAGGCTACGGCCACATTGCAACGGAGTGTCCCAACAAGTATCCGGCAAAGAAGAAGGCGATGCAAGTCGTCACTTGGGATGACAACTCAACGTCAAATGAGTCGTCTTCAAGTGATGAAGAAAAGAGCACCACGGCATTCCACGCGTCCACATCTTCACCCTTCATGTGCTTTATGGCAAGTACGTCCGAGTCATTGTCCAACTCCACTGTTGAAAAGATTGCAGCGGACAACGAATCGGATGATTCGGAAGGTGAAGATTTTGCTCTAGCCTACCACAGACTTTTGAGGGATTCAAAGAAAGTGGCTAAGCAAAACAAGAGTTTGAGAGGGAGATTGCATGATCTCGAAGAAGAAGCAAAAAGGGCAACTTCTCTCTCAAACGCTCTTGAAGTGGAAAGGGAAAATTTGATAAAAGCAAATGTTTCCCTTCAAGAGTCCAATGAGCAACTCGAGAAGAATTATATAGATATGGTGAACAAAGCGAATTACTTCTTGAAGCTCTACGGCGAGGCCCGACAGGAAAAATTGGAAATGACAGAGACCATTCTCCAACTCAAGGATGACTTACAGCAATTTTCATCTGGAAGGAGTAAGTTGGATAAACTTCTTGGTCTTGGTCAAACAAACAAGTTCGGCCTCGGATACAATCGAACTGAAGACAATTTTAGTTCGGTTGAGACAGTCTTTGTGCCTCAGTCGGTATCTCCTCCACCGACACCGAAATTCACGACAACCAACGACAACAAGCCTCCTTCACCCTTTTCGGAATCGTCAAGCACAAAGGTATGTTTTCGTTGTAATTTTGCAGGGCACATTGAAAGAAATTGCAAGATTGGAGCTCAAAGATCAAATCAACCACATCTTGCAACTGCTACCAATAAGTTGACTCCCCGGAATTCAAAGAAGGATTTTTCAAAAGAAAAGAACATTGGTAGTACTTCAAACAAGACGATGACAAAAGAAAAAGATCAATCATACAAGACGTCTTCATCAAGGAAAATTTCTCAACCATTGCCAACATACTCCAAAACTCAAAAGGTTTGGGTATGCAAAGGTGAAATCCTTCCTTGTCTTTAATCGTTCTACGATTAAATGTTGTGTAGTTTATGTAGACTATTTTTCTTTCTTTTGGCCAACTCGTCAATCATCTTTGGGAGGTAAATGGTATATTTTCTTGATGATTGATGATTTCTCTCGATATTCTTGGGTAGCATTTTTAAAAGAGAAAGCTGATACTTTTGATTCTTTTCACGAGATTTGCCTTCGTATTATGATTGAAAAGAATGAAAAGATCATTCGTGTTAGAAGTGATAGAGGTGGAGAATTCGTTAACTCTAATTTCATTGACTTTTGCACTTCAAACGGTATTAAGCATGAATTCTCTGGAGAAATCTTGCGTGTTATTTTTATTTTTGCATTGGGTTTTTTATCGCAATGATTTTTGAGTGTTTATACGTTTACACCTATTCACCCCCCTCTAGGTGTTTTTTCCCTTATTTAGATCTATATTACATATAACCCAACACGCACCGCCTCCAATGCCTTGGCAGGTGATCCAAGTTGTTGGTCACCTTCTGCTAGACTCCTGGAAACTCTTCACCAAGTCTCAAGCCCCCACGATCAGCCGCGAATTGGGAAAAGGAAACCTAGTTTCTTGTTCTTGTTCTTGGCCGAGTTTGGCTGTGCGCCGCCGCCGCCGCTTTCCACCGCCGGCCAACCACCCACCTGACTCCCTCTTGTCGAGAGTAGGCTCCCCATACACTTACATGGGCCTGTGAGCCACTACATTGATCCCCCTCCATCCTTGCTTCTTAAGTTAGCCGCAAGAACCAACTTCGACCATCTACCGCCACCAACTGCCCGAGGTGGGCCCTGGTGGACTCTTGGCATTCGGACCCCCTCTTGCTACTACTTGCCCTAGCCACCCACATTAGCCCGATTTTATGCAAGTTCAGTCAACCTGAGCCCTAGCTCCTTGCTCTTTGGCAGAGGTTGCTCTGGCAAGCTCTCCGACGACTCGACAATTATAGTAAGGTGAGCCCTTGACTCTTCTTGACCTTCTGAGCATGATGATCACCTCAAATCTCAATATGATGGCCTTGATATGAAGATCTCATGAGTTGTGTTCTTAAGATTAATGTAGGTTGACCCCAAGCCTTTCTCGAACTCCGGATAGCCCTCTGATAGCGAGCACGGGTCTCAGCGAGTCGAGGCCCATGAGCTGACACCTTCGGATTAAAGTAACAACCCAAAACACTTTAAATATCATGTTTTTATGCAATTTTTTGAAAGCTTAGGGGTCGAGTTGTAATTGTAGCCACTTGAGCTGCCTCGAGCAGCGTGCATGTTGTAGTATACTGAACTTTAGCAAATTGCGAAGTTCTTGCGCGTGAAGGGTTGAACGATACTCTTCAGATGTTTTTGGTAAGCTTTCGGAATGTTCTAAAAGGTTTCCGGAGATTTTGGAGCCCTAATTCCCATCCCTTGCACTTCTAAGGTAGGATTTGAGCTTAAAAGAGGTTGGGAATACTTCTTTTCCTTTTCTCTCTTGGGATTTTTGTGAGAGGAATAGTGCTTAGCACTATTAAAAGGACATTGATTCGACTTTGGAACTATTGAAAGGACATTGATTGGACTTTGGCACTATTGAAAGGACATTGATTGGACATTAAAAGGACTTGGGATATGATTGAAGTGAGAACAACTTGTACATAGGAGAAAAAAAATGTTCTCTTCTCCACGCACTTACACCTCTCTCTCTCTCTCTCTCTCTCTCTCTCTCTCTCTCTAGTAACCTTTCTCCAACAATAAAAGCTTTGGATAAAAGCTTGTTTGGAGGAGATCAAGCTTGGAAGGAGGTTGGAGAAGAGGAAGAGCATGCTATTGGTCGAGTAAAACTTGGAGAGCATGGAGGCTAAGGTAAGGGATTTGTGATTCCGAGATAGAGTTTATGTTAATGTCACGCCCCGGAACCCGGGCTCGCCAACAGATCCGCCGTGCACACAGAATTTTCCGCGTACACGAAGCACTGGTAACCTGCTCAGATATAAGATATACAATAAAAGAGCATATTACAGAGCTGAAATAGAAGAACCACATAGTATCTCAGACTGGAACTAAGAATAAAGCTGTAATAAATACAATAATCTCCCAGCTCACCAAAATAGTACAACCAGCTGGCTAAAACCAGACCCAAAAGTAAAGTGCTACAGTCTGAGTTATAAAAAGGGGTACAATATAAGTCCAGCTACCCTCACGGTCGTGGCAAACGATCTAGCTAGTCCGCTATCCTCTTACCTCGATCTGCCGCTGATGGCCCAGCAGCTCCCGCAGACGACTCTGCAAAACAACGGAAAAAAAAACAGAAAACAACAATGAGGGGTGAGAACTACTAGATAAACCAGTAGCCTCCCCTAATGGGTAAAACCTCCACTCTGACGCACCCACTAAGACTACTAGAGGCGGGAGGAAAAAGTGAAGTGGTAAGGTAAATAAGGCACTGAAATAGGGAGACTACCACTACTATACCTCTAAATGCCATACTGAAATAAATGACTGTATGAATGCATCAGGAAACAGTATCAGACCAAATAAACCCAATCTAGACACCAGAAAAATTCTGGTACTGCCTGCTCTGTCATCAATCTCATGAACTCAGTATCTCCACTGTCAAAATGACTGGAACCCAACACGGTCTGACCGGCACCCAACACGGTCTAAAGCCTACTCCGGAGTGGCACTCGAGGGGAGCGACCCACATGAGTAAAGTATCTCTGTATCAAGCATCTCTGTAACTAATGTCTCACAATAGCAGGACTGGATCATAACTATGATCAAAGTGGGAAACTCTGTCCACTACAGAAAACCCAATCCCCAGCTGATGCAAACAAATAAACCAGACTCAACCCCAATCGGATGCAAGGATAACCATCCGGTCGACCGCCTACTGTCCGCGGTCACCGCAATACCCCACAAGTCCACAATCTAGTACAATCTCGACTACACTATTCCAAACCCCTGCTCATACTCGAGCAACAAGCATCTGCATGCAAAGGAGAGCAATAAAACATGTCGAGTCCCAATATGATAGTGTAGCAATAAATAGTGGCTAACTAGGTGTCCAAGCAAGCATGCAATTGTACTATTTAAAAGCTGTAGAAAGGTGTCAAATATTTATTTTAAAAAGATTGATTTACTGTACTGATATAAAAGTTATTTGCATGCCGTATCATATAATCTGTGGGGGCATATGTATGGATCTCATCAATTGTCACATCAAATTTTAGGGGATTTCGTCCCAACCACAGTGTCCCAAAATAAGCTATCTGCGGGGTCATATGTATGGTTCTCATCAATTGTCACATTAAATTTTAGGGGAGTTCGTCCTAACCACAGTGTCCCAAAATAAGCTATCTGTGGGGTCATATGTATGGTTCTCATCAATTGTCACATTTATTTTTAGGGGAGTTCTAATAATCCCAGTGAGCACGTCAAAAATGAGGCAAACAACAATCACCCACCTCGAAAAGCACAATCCACACCCAAATAGTCTCCTAGCTGTCCACAGCCCTTTAAAACTGCTATCTGCCAAAAACAGTGCCCTACAACAGCACACATTGCACAGGGTGTAACTATACTATTCATAAAAACACAGCTTTTGCTGTTTTTCCAAATAGCACGGAAAATGAGGCATTTCACCTCTGTGGCAAGTTCCAAAATTCCCAAAAAATTCACAGTTGCGTTCCTCGCGAAGAGTAGGCCCAAAACGACTATTTATACGCCTTGATCCGATGCTCCTACGCCAAGACAAAAATCGGAGAAGTCGATGCTGTCCAAAACACACCACAGCAAAAAGGGGGTCAAAGAAGCCTCGGGAACCATGCGAAAAGTGCGAAACGGAGTGAAGTGATCAACACGAAAATCGAAGCCTTGCCTCTTAGAATCGCGCTGCCATAAAAATCGTTCAAAAATTCCTCCTGGTTAGCACACAATGATTTTTCGACTGAACTGCGACAGAAAATAGGCCGAAATCGGAAATCGTCGAAGTGCGCCGCGTCGCAGATAACTTGCTATGGGTAACTCCAAAAATTCTAAAATATTCTAGGAGAGAGAGAGAAGAGAGAGAGAGGAATAATTTTCATAGAGGGCACATGCTCAGATTCTCTCTCTAGGCTTCGGAATTTTCAGTGAGGAAGTGAGAGGGGAGTGATTCCTTATATAATGGGCCAAGGAATCTTTTGGGCTCCACACGGGATCCGGACAAAACAGGAAACACCGAAACGGACCAACCAGGACGTGCCACGTGTCCACAAAATAGGAAACATCCATGCAAGGCCGCTCAAAAGTCGCCACGCGTCACCCCGGGTGCACGTGCCCGATCCCCGCTCCGGGTTTTTCGGAAGATGTCGGCCAATCAGAGCGTGCCACGTGTCACAAATCCCGTTGCCTTCTAGAAGCCGTCCAACCAATCAGAAGACGCCACGTGGCAACACCCATTTTCCGTGCACCCGGTGCACGCCATGCCCGTGGACTCCGCCGCCTGCGCGGCTGCCCGCGCTTGCCCGCGCCTGCCCGCGCTGCCCACGCCGCGCTTCGCTGCGCTCTGCCGCGCTCCGCCGCGCTAAGCCGCGCTCTGCCGCGCTCCGCCGCTGCGCCGCCGGTCGCCGGAACAGCGATTCCGGCCGCCGGAATTACTGTTCCGGTGAACAGTACTTTTGGCGCCGAAAAATAAGTGAATACACCATTTTGATCGTTTTCGCGCGCTGAGTCCAAATCCGCCGTCTGTTTTGCCAAATTCTCATCCAAAATTTTGCCGAAAGTCCCCGAAAAGCCCACTTGATCTGATTTTTGCGCCGGATCCATTTCTAATATCCGTTTTCGACACTACTAGCCCCAATACACTCTGTAAGCTTTCTATAATCACTACTAAAGCTGCAAAAGCTTCTACAAAAGTCCGGATCATCACATCCTCCCCCACTAAAAAGAGTTTCGTCCTCGAAACGACAACAATCCTCAGTTTAATGTCTCAAATAAGTAGGGGTGGGTATCCCTCATCTCTGACTCGAGCTCCCACGTAGCCTCGCGCTCGTCATGATTGTTCCATAGGATTTTCACATAAGGAATGGCCCGACTGCGCAATTCTCTCACCTCTCGATCCAGAATTCACAGTGGGCGCTCCTCATACCTCAAATCCTCTCTGATCTCAAGCGGTGTGAAGTCGATGACGTGCGACGGATCGAAGACATACCTCCTTAGAGTAGAAACGTGAAATACATCGTGAACACCAACAAGCCTCAGAGGAAGTGCAAGTCGGTAGGCAACTAGCCCGATACGCTCCAATACCTCAAAAGGTCCAATATATCGGGGGCTAAGTTTCCCACGAATACCGAACCTCCTGATTCCTTTGGACGGCGAGACTTTCAGGAATACATGATCACCAACCTGAAACTCTAAGTCTCGTCGCCGAACATCAGCATAGCTCCTCTGTCGGCTTTGGGCGGTCTGAAGATGCTGTCGGATCACTCGAACCTTTTCCTCTGCCTCAAGCAATACATCCGGTCCCAAGGTCCGCCTCTCGCCCACGTCACTCCAATAAAGCGGTGATCGACACTTGCGTCCATACAACGCCTCAAACGGAGCCATCTGAATGCTCGTTTGAAAACTGTTGTTGTACGCGAACTCAGCCAAAGATAAGTGTCGAATCCACCCTCCGCCGAAATCCAAGACGCAAGCCCTCAACATGTCCTCCAGGATCTGTATAGTCCGCTCTGACTGTCCATCAGTCTGCGGATGAAAAGTTGTACTGAACCTAAGCTGAGTCCCCAAGGCCGTCTGCAAGCTCCTCCAGAAACGCGAAACAAACCTCGGGTCTCTATCGGATACTATGGAGGCTGGTACTCCATGTAGTCTCACTATCTCGTCTAGATATAACTGGGCTAGTCGCTCGAGTGGCCAAGTGGTCTGCATAGGCAAGAAGTGCGCTGACTTGGTAAGTCGATCTACAACTACCCAGATAGCGTCTGCTCCTCCTTGTGCCCTTGGCAGTCCGACCACGAAATCCATCGTAATGTGGTCCCATTTCCACTCGGGGATTGGGAGACTCTGTAACTTGCCAGCTGGCACTCGATGCTCAGCTTTCACCTGCTGACAAGTTAAACACTGAGCCACAAATCTCCCAATATCCCTCTTCATGCCTTTCCACTAGAAGTGTGCCTTGAGGTCCTTATACATCTTAGTCCCACCAGGATGTAGGGTGTAAGGTGTATAATGGGCCTCTCACAATATCTGCTCTCTAATCTCCGTATCCACTGGCACACATACTCGGTCCCTGTACCTTAGTACTCCCGAAACATCCACTGTAAAGTCCCCTGACTGCTCGCTCGGGATCTGATCTCTAATCCTGGTCAAGTAGGGGTCCTCACTCTGTTTCTTTTTTATCCTGTCCAGCAGAGTGGGCTGCAAGACTAAAGACGTCAGTCTAGCAGAAACCCCAGGGGACACAACCTCTATCTCGAGCCGTCTCATCTCCTCTAATAGCGGCGCCTGGTCTGTGATGAACATAGACAAACTTTGCATCGCCCTCCTACTCAAGGCATCTGCAACTACATTGGCCTTGCCCGGATGGTACAGGATGTCTGCATCGTAATCCTTTAGTAGCTCTAACCATCTACGTTGCCTCAAATTCAGCTCCTTTTGCGTGAACAGGTACTTTAGGCTCTTGTGGTCGGTGTAGATTTCACAATGCTCCCCATACAGATAATGACGCCAAAGCTTCAGTGCAAACACCACGGCAGCAAGCTCCAAGTCATGGGTAGGGTAATTCTTCTCGTAATCTTTGAGTTGTCTTGATGCATATGCAATTACCCTCCCTTCCTGCATCAACACACAACCAAGTCCACTGTGTGATGCGTCGCTGTAGATCACATATCCTTTCCCCATAACAGGGAGGGAAAGGATAGGAGCGGTCATCAGTCTACTCTTCAGCTTCTCAAAGCTCCTCTGACAGTCCTCACTCCAGATAAACTTCACTCCTTTACGCGTCAAGCGAGTGAGGGGTGTGGAGAGCTTCGCAAAGCCTTCCACAAACCGACGGTAATGCCCAGCTAAGCCCATAAAACTACGCACCTCAGAAACGGTTGTCGGTCGGGGCCAATCCCGGACGGCCTCAATCTTCGCCGGGTCCACTACCACACCTGCGGCGGAAATCACATGGCCCAAGAAGGTTACCTCCCGAAGTCAAAACTCGCACTTCGACAGCTTGGCAAACAACTTCTTTTCTCGCAGAAGTTGCAGCACAATCCTCAGGTGTTCCTCATGCTCAGCATCACTCCGGGAGTAAACCAAGATATCATCAATGAACACTACCACAAATTGATCTAAGTACGATCGGAAGATCTGGTTCATTAAATCCATGAATGCGGCAGGGGCATTAGTTAGTCCAAAAGGCATAACCGTAAATTCATAATGCCCATACCGTGATCTGAATGCCGTTTTCGGAATATCCTCGGCCTTCACTTTCAGCTGGTGGTAACCGGATTGTAGATCTATCTTAGAAAAGACACAAGACCCTTGCAGCTGATCAAAGAGATCATCGATGCGCGGCAAAGGGTACTTGTTCTTGATGGTCACTTTATTTAATTCCCTATAGTCCACACACAGTCGAAGTGACCCATTCTTCTTCTTCACGAATAGCACCGGCGCTCCCCAAGGTGATACACTCGGCCTAATAAAGCCCTTGTCCATTAAATCCTGGAGTTGCGCCTTAAGCTCTCGCAGCTCAGCCGGTGCCATCCGGTAAGGAGCCTTAGAGATTGGCGCAGTTCCTGGAACTACGTCAATCACGAATTTGATCTCCCTATCTGGCGGCATGCTAGTTAGTTCAGGTGGAAAAACATCCGGAAACTCGCGAGCAATAGGGATATCCCCGAGTCCCGGTGCTGCCGTAGACCCCTCAATAACACTAGCCAAAAAGGCTACACATCCTCGATGGATCATCTGCCTCGCTCGGGAAGTCGAAACCATAGAGGCAAAGAAAGCACTCTGACATCCCCGGTATACAAACATCTCCTGGCCTGGCTCTCTAAAAGTGACGGTCCTCGTGGCGCAATCTATAGTCGCGAAATACCGAGCCAGCCAGTCCATCCCGAGAACCACATCGAAGTCCTTCAGCTGTCTCAAGACCAATAGGTCTGCTGGCATAATCCAGGACTCGATCTGTATCGGGCAGGACCAACAGCACTCCTCTACGTGCAAAGTGTGATCGGAAATCTGAACCTCTCGTGCACGTGGTAAAAGTCCTACCTCTAACCCATGTAATGATGCAAATGATCTACTAATAAAAGAATGTGATGCTCCAGTATCAAATAAAGTACGAGTCCTAATGCCAGAAAGTAAGGTGATACCTGCCACCACATGATCTGCTGCTGAAGAGTCCTCTACCTGCGCAGCATACACTCGCTCACTCTGAGCTGGAGGGCGATAATCCGTGGGATGGAAAGAAGATGGCCTGCTCGCTGGAGCATATGGCCGCTGAGCCGTCGACCGCTGCTGCGATGGAGATGGAGCAGATGCTGAAGAAGGGGTGGCGGGGGCCGAAAAGGGGCACGAAGCTCGAATGTGCCCGGGCTGTCCACATCCATAGCAGCGACCCCACCGCTGGCCGCAGGTGCCGAAAAAGTGCTGACCTCCACAGAAAATACAACTGCCGGGAGCCCGTGGCTGTCGTGACTGCTGTTGCTGTTGAGACTGCCGTTGTCGCTGAGGCTGCCGCTGCGACCCACGCTGCGACGACTGCGATCTCTGCTGCTGCTGCTGCCGATGCTGGGGCCTCTGGTATCCACCAGGCCCTCGCCGCTCAGACCGTCGCTGGCCGGGAAACTGTGGCTGAGACGGTCGTGGCGGCCTCAACGAACTAGCCTGTCCCCCAACCTCCGATACCGGTCGCTTCGCCCCTGGGATCACTACGGGAGCTGGAGCTACCTCCTCCATTACTACCTCCCCGCATTCCACATAGAGCGCCTGCTCCATCGAGGCCTCCAAGGTTTGCAACCTACGCGAGCGAACCAGTTGAAAAAGGTCCCGGCGCAACCCTCGCTCGAACATGTAGATCCGGTGCGCCTCATCCCTTGCCATGTTCGGTACACACGCCAGCAACTGATTGAAATTCGCAATATACTCGTGCACGGGCCGATCTCCCTGGCGAAGGTTTCTCAACTGCTCCTCCAACCTCTGCCGGACGCTTTCCGAGAAGAAAGCCCCAAGAAGGAGACTGCGGAACTCTGCCCAGGTCAGGAGCTGAGCCCCAGGCGGACCAGCCGGTCGAACACGCCGCCACCAGGCCTCGGCGTTGCGCTCCAAAAAGTTCGTCGCCAATAACACCTGGTATCGCTCCTTGATGAATAGTGTCTTAAAACGTCGCTCCATCGCCATGATCCACGACTCTGCTTCCCACGGCTCTGCACTCTGCCCCGAGAAATAGGGTGGGTCAAACTGGCGAAATCTCATCAACAAGTCAACCATCTCCCGCTGCTCTGCCGGGGTCAGAGGTCCCGTCAACCCAGACGACTGTCTACCAGTACCCCGAGCAACAGGGGATGCCGGGGTCACCGGTACAACTGGGGGAATCACAGCAGGGGAAGAAGGTATGGGAGAACTCTCTGGGGGTTCTACAACAGGCTGCGCCCTTTGCTCTAACATCTGCGTCAGCCGACCCATAGCCTCCTCCTGACGCCGAACAGCCTCCGACATCTGAGCCATCTGAGCCTGTAGCTCTTGCACCTCACTCTGCTGGTCCTGCCCGGACTCTTCCTGCTCGGGCTCAGGGGAATCAGGCTGAGAACGCGTCAACATCCTACGTCGCGGAGGCATCCTACCACAAGGAACCACAAACAGTATCATAATCCCACACGACCCAATCTAGCAAAAGTCAAAAACATCCCCTTATTTCGGTGACTTTATGTTGTCTGCAGCCAACATAACTGTTCACCAAAAATTGGGTATGTCGATCCTTCTTCCCTCACTGGAAGAGTTGAACTAATAAATCAACGACTTTCGCAAAATGTCACGTCTCTCACGCCCTATCATCCTAGGGTCTGCCAAAAGCCCCGGGTTTCCTAAGTCCCAACTGACCTATCCCTAAGCTCTGATACCAACTAAATCTGTCACGCCCCGGAACCCGGGCTCGCCAACAGATCCGCCGTGCACACGGAATTTCCCGCGTACACGAAGCACTGGTAACCTGCTCAGATATAAGATATACAATAAAAGAGCATAATACAGAGCTGAAATAGAAGAACCACATAGTATCTCAGACTGGAACTAAGAATAAAGCTGTAATAAATACAATAATCTCCCAGCTCACCAAAATAGTACAACCAGCTGGCTAAAACCAGACCCAAAAGTAAAGTGCTACAGTCTGAGATATAAAAAGGGGTACAATATAAGTCTAGTTACCCTCACGGTCGGGGCAGACGATCTAGCTAGTCCGCTATCCTCTTACCTCGATCTGTCGCTGATGGCCCAGCAGTTCCCGCAGACGACTCTGCAAAACAACGAAAAAAAAAATAGAAAACAACAATGAGGGGTGAGAACTACTAGATAAACCAGTAGCCTCCCCTAATGGGTAAAACCTCCACTCTGACGCACCCACTAAGACTACTAGAGGCGGGAGGAAAAGGTGAAGTGGTAAGGTAAATAAGGCACTGAAATAGGGAGACTACCACTGTTAAGGAATTTGAGTTGGCGTATTTCGTGAAATTGTTTAAGTCTTGAATATTGAAGTTTAGAAGCTTGGATCATATACCTCAATCTCAAGAAAGAAGAATTCAAAAGGATCAGGTACGTTTAACTAAATGCTTTTGGTGATCCGAATACTTCTTATAGTGTAGAAACACTTGGATGAATTTTTAATTGCATAAAAATAAAAAACTGGACATTTTACATGTTCAGAGTCCGGACCGGGCATTACAGTCCGGACCCCGAACATAGGTTTGTTCATGCACTGTTTCAGTCCGGACCCTGGAAAATTCAATCCGGACCCCGAACGTGAAATTGTTGAAATTGCATGAACAGTCCGGACCGTGGATTGCAGTCCGGACCCCGAATGTCATCTTTTCTGAAAAAAGTCTGTTTCGCTGAGACAGTCCGGACCGTCAATTCCAGTCCGGACTGTCGTCCTGTAAAATTCCAGAATTGGTTAGTTTTTTATGCTTATCTTCTTCCAACGGTTTCTAACCTATAAATAGACCCTACGATTCATCTTTTAGGGTAATCCAAATACGGTCAAAAATAGAAAAATCTACCTATAGAGAAGAAAGGAAATCAATAGATTTAATCCTATGTTTCTTCATCTATATTGATTGATTTGATTCTAGGTTTTCATACTCAGATTTTGAGTAGAATCAAATCAATGAATACTTCGATGGTATTTCCAATCTATTTCTAATCTAAGTATTCGGCGGATCATCACCACCCAAAAAATAACGATTTCCCCAAAATCGGCGCGTGGACTCGCGTGGCCTTGTGGATTCAAGGTGCTACCGCTCTCGTGGATTCGGAGCGAGGTACGTTCGTGGATTCGAGACGTGCTACTGGGTGAAGACCGTGGATTCGGTCAGACGTCGTGGATTCGGCGTTGGACGCAGATCGTGGATTCGAGAAGCGCTGCGGAGCGAGCGGAGAAGATCAACTAGGAGCGTATGGAAAAAGGTTGAGTCTTCTGTGAGTACGGTATATCACCTTTGTACGTGTTATAATTCTAGTGGATTTCACCGTGTTATCGGTCCCGTAGTTTTTTACTCCGGTTTGGAGTTTTCCACGTAACAATCTTGCGTGTTATTTTTATTTCCGCATTGGGTTTTATTGCGCAACGATTTTTTGAGTGTTTAAACGTTTACACCTATTCACCCCCCTCTAGGTATTTTTTCTCCTATTTAGATCCATATTATACTTAACCCAACAAGTGGTATCAGAGCGGGAATAGGGTTGTAAACAATGGCTGAAGGTGGAAACATCAACAGACCTCCGTTCTTCGATGGAACAAATTATGCGTACTGGAAAGTACGGATGAAAGCATTTCTTATTTCCATTGACGAGCGGGTGTAGCAATCTATCGAGTTAGGATGGTCAAATCCAACTGAAGTTGTTGTTGATGTTCACACCATCAAACCTACGTCGAAATGGACCAAGGAAGAGATAGACTTATCTTCTTACAATGGCAAAGGAAGTAACGATTTATTTAATGCCTTATCACAAACAGAATTCTCTCGCGTCTCGGCATGTGAGACTGCGAAAGAAATCTGGGATGTTCTTCAAGTTACACATGAGGGAACTAACCTTGTGAAGATTCAAAAGCTGTAAATGCTTACGAGCAGATTTGACTCTATTTTCATGGCAGAAAATGAATTATTCACAGACTACTATACACGATTGCAAGACATCGTAAACACATGTGCTAACTTAGGAGAGAAGATTCCAAAATTTAAAATTGTAAGAAAGATCTTAAGAACTCTTCCTGAAAGATTTCGTTCCAAGGTTACGGCCATTGAAACTATTAAACACCCGGACGAAATCCGTGTAGAAGAATTAGTTGGTTCACTACAAACTTATGAAATGACATTTCCTACTAACTATTCTTCTGGAAAAGCATCTACTTCTAAGTCTTCAGGTTTTGCTTTGAAAACTACAAAAGAAGAAGACACGGATTCATCCTCCTCAGGCGATGACGAGAACTTATCTATGGAGGACTTTGAGAAACAGCTTGCTCTCTTGACAAGAAATTTTCGCCGAAACTTTCGAAGGGGTAATTCAAGTAAAACCTCATCCTCCGGAAAGTGGAAGAAAGGCAAAGGTTTTTCAAGCAAAAAGTCAAGAAAGCAAGAGAGTTTTTCAAAGGATAAGAAAAGCTCAGAAGGACAAGTCCAATGCTTCAAGTGCCGAGGATACGACCATATCTCAACGGAGTGTCCAAATAAGAATCCATCCAAAAAGAAGGCGATGCAGGCCGTCACTTGGGATGACACCTCAACGACAAATGAGTCATCTTCAAGTGATGAAGAGAACAACGCAACGGCATTCCACGCGTCCACATCTTCACCCTTCATGTGCTTAATGGCAAGTACATCCGACTCATTTTCCAACCCCACTGTTGAAAAGATTGCAACGGACGATGAATCGGATAATTCGGAAGGTGAAGACTTTGCTCTTGCCTATCATAAACTTCTGAGGGATTCAAAGAAACTGGCAAAGCAAAACAAGAGTTTGAGAGGGAGATTGCAGGATCTCGAAGAAGAAGCAAAAAGGGCAACTTCTCTCTCAAACGCTCTTGAAGTGGAAAGGGATAATCTGATTAAAGTAAGTGTTTCCCTTCAAGAGTCCAATGGGCATTTCGAGAAGAATTATGTAGATATGGTGAACAAAGCGAACTACTTCTTGAAGCTCTACGGCGAGGCTCGACAGGAAAAAATGGAAATGACAGAGACCATTTTCCAACTCAAGGATGATTTAAAGCAATTTTCTTCTGGAAGGAGTAAGTTGGATAAGATTCTTGGTCTTGGTCAAACAAATAAATTCGGCCTCGGATACAATCGAACTGAAGACAACTTTAGTTCGGTTGGGACAGTCTTTGTGCCCCAGTCGGTATCTCCTCCTCCGACACCGGAATTGACGACAAACAACGACAACAAACCTACTTCACCCTCTTCGAGATTGTCAAGCACTAAGGTATGTTTTCGTTGTGGTATTGCAGGGCACATAAGAAGGAATTGCAAGAATGGAGCGCTAAGATCAAATCAAGCACATCTTGCAACTACTACCAATGAGTTCATTTCCCGCAAATCAAAGAAGAATCTTTCAAAAGAAAAGAACATTGGTAGTACATCAAACAAGACGACGACGTCAAGGAAAAGCGATGGATCAATCAAGACGCTTTCACCAAAGGTATCAACTTCACAATCATTTCCGACGTACGCCAAAACTCGAAAGGTTTGGGTACGCAAAGGTGAAATCTTCCCTTGTCTTGATTGTTCATACTTCTTTACACGCTTATGATAATTCGTCTTGGTATTTGGATAGTGGTTGTTCTCGTCACATGACCGGTGACAAAAACTGTTTTCAAACTTTAGAGAAAATCTTCGGAGGACATGTTGTTTTCGGAGACGGTCGTTCTTCCAAAATTGTTGGAAAGTGAACAATCGCTATTCCTGAAGGCCCCGTTTTGAATAATGTTTTATTTGTTGAAGGCCTTAAGACTAACCTCATTAGTATAAGTCAACTTTGTGACAATGGGTTCTCAGTTAATTTTTCTTCTGTAGAATGTGTTGTAACTGATAAGGACCAGGTATTCTTTTTAAAAGGGGTTAGATCGGAAAATAATTGCTATGTTGTTTCAAACAAAGTTTCTGAAAAATGTAACCTAGTTTCTTTGAATAATGAAACTGTTTGGCATGAAAGACTAGGTCACATGAATTTTAAAGAACTAGCAAGGATTTCAAATAAGAACGTGGTTAAGGGGGTTCCTAAACTTTTATATAAAGAAAACATTGTGTGTGGTGGTTGTCAAAAGGGAAAACAATCAAGAGTTGCACACAAGAACTTGAACCACGTCGGTACCAAACGACCCTTGGAATTACTGCATATGGATTTAATGGGGCCGGTTCGTCAACCATCTTTAGGAGGTAAATGGTATATTTTTCTTTTGGTTGATGATTTCTCTAGGTATTCTTGGGTAAATTTTTTAAAAGAGAAAGCGGATACTTTCGACTCTTTTCATGAGGTTTGTCATCGTATTATGAATGAAAGAAATGAAAAGATCGTTCGTGTTCGAAGTGATAGAGGTAGAGAATTCATTAATTCAAAATTTATTGATTTTTGCACTTCCAATGGGATAAAACATGAATTCTCAGCACCCTATACACCTCAGCAGAATGGTGTTGTTGAGCGCAAAAACAGGGTTGTTCAAGAGATGGCGCGTGTGATGCTTCATAGCCGGAATTTACCGTTATATTTTTGGGCTGAAGCTGTGAACACCGCTGTCTATGTTATTAATCGAGTGTTTTTGCGCCCTGGAACCTTAAATACACCATATGAGCTGTGGTTTAGTAGAAAACCAAATATCAAATATTTTCGTATCTTTGGGAGTCGATGTTTTATTCTGCGTGATCGCGAAAACCTTGGTAAGTTCGACTCGCGAAGCGACGAAGGGATTTTCATGGATTATTCTACTAACAGCAGAGCATATCGGGTATTTAACTTGGAATCTAAAACGATGGTAGAATCTATAAATGTTAAAGTAGATGAAGCTTTCCACTTTGCATCTGGTAAATCTACCCTTGATATGTCTCTAGATGATGATACTCATGTAAATGCGTCTTCTCGTAATAACTCTTTCAATAAAGTTGATGCATCTAATGGTTCTTCAAGTTTATCTAATGTGCAGGAATTATCACATATACCTCCGACTACTCCATTACCGCAAACGCTACGCATCTCCAAGGATCATCCGGAATCTAACATTATTGGAGACCCACAAGAAGGAGTTAGAACTCGGAGACAGTTGGTTTGTGGAGTCGCATGCTACGTCTCCATGATTGAACCAAAGAACATCGATGAAGCTCTTCAGGATGACTACTGGATTGAAGCTATGCAGGAAGAGCTCCATCAGTTCGAACGAAACAAAGTCTGGGAATTAACAAAGCCTCCGAAGCAACACAATGTGATTGGTACTAAATGGATTTTCAAGAATAAGAAGAACGAGGATGGTACCATCATCAGGAATAAAGCACGCTTAGTTGCTCAAGGCTACTCTCAAATAGAAGGTATAGACTTTGATGAAACGTTCGCCCCGGTAGCTAGACTCGAGTCCATTCGTATCTTATTTGCAATTGCTTGTCATTTTAAAATAAAGTTATTTCAAATGGACGTTAAGAGCGCGTTTTTAAATGGGTTTTTAAACGAGAAAGTTTATGTGGCTCAACCGAAAGGTTTTGTAGACTATAAACAACCTAACCATATTTTTCGTTTGAAAAAGGCTCTTTACGATCTAAAACAAGCACCGCGAGCGTGGTACGAAAGGTTGACGAAGCACCTTTTGGAGAAGGGCTATACTCGAGGGGGAGCAGATAGGACTCTCTTTGTGAAGCATTATCAAGATAACTTCATTGTAGCACAAATCTATGTCGATGACATCGTATTTGGTGCAACAAGAGATAATGATGCTTCTAGATTCGCTAAAACCATGGAAAGCGAATTTGAGATGTCCATGATGGGCGAATTGAGATATTTTCTTGGATTGCAAGTGAAACAAAGTGACGATGGCATCCATCTGTGTCAATCCAAGTATGCAATGGAGTTGGTCAAAAAGTTTGGTTTAGAAAATTCTAAAGATTTTCCGACTCCAATGGGAACTAGCAATAAGGGATTAGGAAGTGAATCTCTTAGTGAGAATGTAGACGAGAAACTTTATCGCAGCATGATTGGAAGTCTACTTTATCTTACGGCTAGTCGCCCGGACATATCCTTTAGTGTTGGAATTTGCACGAGATATCAATCAGCACCAAAGGAGGTTCACCTGAAAGCGGTGAAAAGGATCATCCGGTACATCAAAGGAACTTTGAATTTCGGAATTTGGTATCCTATGGGAACAACGCTTGACATTATAGGATATTCAGATGCCGGTTGGGCAGGATCTGTGGATGATCGGAAGAGCACGAGTGGTGCATGTTTTTATCTTGGCCATTGCCTTGTTGCATGGCATAGTAAAAAGCAAAACTGCATTGCACTCTCGACTGCCGAAGCGGAATATATTTCAGCAGGTAGTTGTTCAACCCAACTCATTTGGATGAAAAGTGTGTTGAGCGACTTCCGAATTTCAGCAACTTCGGTAACAATTCTTTGTGACAACACAAGTGCTATAAACATTTCCAAAAACCCTGTGTTGCACTCAAGAACAAAACACATTGAGCTTAGATATCATTTTCTTAGAGAGCTAGTTGAATCAAATATTCTTCAAATTTCCTACATTTCAACTGAGGATCAATTAGCTGACATTTTAACAAAACCTTTGGATCAAAAATGTTTTATTCATTTGCGTAAAGCAATTGGTATGCTTTCCTTGAAATAACCTCTTTTTGAAACTTTTGCTTAGGTTAGGTTTTGTTTTTGTGTTTTTGTTCATTATCTATGGTTAGACATAGAACATTTATTGAGTATGTGTATTATTGACTTTAATAGCATCTTTTCGTCTATTTAGAAATTTATTATGCTTTGGATATCATAATAATTCATTTGATGCAATGATCATTTATGTCAATTAAATCGTCTTTGTTTTGATCAAAGTCAATTTCTCTCTCAATGATCTCTTGGTATAGTTTTTATCTTATTTGACTATTTTGTCGAGTATGAAATCGAGATCAATTTTTGGTTGAATACTTTATATTTTAAATAATTGATAGCCAATTGAGGGGGAGTCAAAGAAAAAGTGTTATGCTCAAAAGATGTGGAAAGAGTTACATCCCAATGAGGAGTATGAAAACTACCACCACATGGAGGAAAGAGCTACCACCTCGGTCGTCCGAGTACTGTGTGCAGCTACCACATGTATACCAAGCATGGTTGTTCGAGTTGATTAAATAAAATGCTTTTTGGAATACTTGACTCTGTCAAATTCCAAGGTTGGTATAAGGTGGGGATTTTATTGAAAGATGCTCAAAGAGCCACTCCTTACAATAAATTGACTAGATATATTATCTAACTTATCTGGGATTTCAAACATCTATTGATCTTGGTATTTCATTTTCTTTACCAAATTGATGATTTGATAAGGGCATTACTCATAAGATCATGTTAGATGTGATTGAAGTTGTTCAACTTTAAGGGATTTAATTTTTATAAATTTTTATTTCATTTGTTGGATGTTATTGATAGATTTGACATAATCTATTTCTTGTTGTATGAAACGATGATTTTCATTTAAAGTTGATACACAAAAGTGCTTACATACTTTTTCTAGATTCTCTGGAATTTTTCTGAATTTTTCTGAAGAAAAAGTTTGGAGCCGGTTCGGACTGGACAAGCCGATCCGGACCCCGAATGCAGGAAAATCCTGCGGGTAGTCGATCCGGACTGCATTCTTCGGGCAGTCCGGACAGCGGCTAGGGTTTATATGAAACGAAGTGGTTTTTGATTTTATTTCATCACAAGTTTTCGTTTCTAAATCTCCTGAGTTTCTCTCTCTTGAAAGCAAAGATCTTGGAGCCCTCCAAACTCATTCTCTTCAATTCATAGTAAGTTTTATTGATCAAAATCTCAGTTTTTCACGGTTTTACATATTTTTGCTCAAAACGTGAAGAAAATTTCATATCTTTGTCGTTTGTAGATGGTTTTTGATCAAACTTCTTTTGAAATAAGAACTCTGGGTAGATTAGTTTTGATTATATGTTAGGTATTCTCATGATAAACGGATTTTTGGCCTTCGATTTCTAAAAATTCGGTTTTAGGGCATATTTTTGAGAATTTTTGAAAATCATGGAATTGATCTATTTTTAAAATTCTTTTTGCAAAACTAATTTGATCCCTAGTCTCTCTACACGATAATGATTGTTTGGGTACAATTTTTCAAATTTTTAAAAATAAATAATTTTTCGTGTTCTTGAGTTGGTCTTCACAGGACACTTCCTTCTTAAAGCACAAAGAGCAATGGAGTTTTCATGGATCATCTTTCTGCTAGTTGCAATGGTGCACACACGTGCGACTGTTAAAAAGGAACAAGGTGACTCACCTCGAGACAAGACAAGAACTGTTGGTCAAGACAGCTCTGAATCCGAAGAAGAAGACTGGGAAGACTTCCTGAAACAAGTTCAACAAAAAGTTGATAAGGACGACAGATTGTATTTCAAGAACAAAAAGCTCAAGAAGTCTATGTCAACGTCCAAACATTATACTAGACGGGAAAATACCAAGGGAAATGGAATTCAAATCGCTGAATCCCTCTCTGGAGCACACTCAGTTCCTAGAGAATCTCCATGGGATGAAGGCCAGCATGCATCATCTGCTTCTCCACCTCGTCCATCGACTTCAAGGAGAAACACTCCAGAAGCTACCGTATTGGCCTCCGTTCATCAGGAACAAAGAAGACTATCTGCTGACCAAGAGAGATTAGCGACAGATCTCTAGCAAATTGCCGCTGAACAACAACAAATGAGAAAGAAATGTTCCAAAATATCACGAATGCTGAAAGGAATTTTGAACAAGCTAGATCATACCAGCTCAGACAGTTCGGATTTAGCTTGATCTCATGGCTAATCTTTTCTTTTGCAGGTTTTTAAGTTTTTTTTTTAAGTTCTCAAACTGTTGGTTCTTGAACTTGTTAACTATTCTCTCCATTTTGTAATTTTGGCTAAGTTTTGTGACAAAAGGGGGGAGAGAGTATAGGAGAACTTTGAACAATGCACAATGCTCTGTGATTGACCATGACTATACTTGTGTGAGAACAATGCTGAAACTAAGGTAAGTATAACTTTCAACTTTGGTTTTATATGTGTTTTGATGCATGCCTCAACTAACTATTCGACTAACTATTTGGGCATGTAATATAACTAACAAGTTGATGTTGACTAACAATTTGTGACATTTGAGCTTTTATTACCAAGAAGATATGTCGATATCTGATTGTGTTTCTCATACATATCTGAATTTGCAAATGTCATAATGAGTAAAAACTCTATCTCTGTTTATTGGTTTTGAATGCTAAACTTCTTGAGGTATCTAACGATCTGGTTTGTCAAGAATGCTTCTTTTTGCAGAGAGTACAGATGTCTAAGTCTAGAGTCTGTTTTAGGAGTTTAACTCATGTATTTATCTTTATTTGGATCTCATTGTAAATTTTTGTTGTATGGTGATATCAACAAAAATATCTTTTTAAATTTTCTTGAGTAGATTTTAGTTTTGTCACGAAACCGCCAAAGGGGGAGATTGTTACGGAATTTGAGTTGGCGTATTTCGTGAAATTGTTTAAGTCTTGAATATTGAAGTTTAGAAGCTTGGATCATATACCTCAATCTCAAGAAAGAAGAATTCAAAAGGATCAGGTACGTTTAACTAAATGCTTTTGGTGATCCGAATACTTCTTATAGTGTAGAAACACTTGGATGAATTATTAATTACATAAAAATTAAAAACTGGACATTTTACATGTTCAGAGTCCGGACCGGGCATTACAGTCCGGACCCCGAACATAGGTTTGTTCATGCGCTGTTTCAGTCCGGACCCTGGTAAATTCAGTCCGGACCCCGAACGTGAAATTGTTAAAATTGCATGAACAGTCTGGACCGTGGATTGCAGTCCGGACCCCGAATGTCGTCTTTTCTGGAAAAAGTCTGTTTCGCTGAGACAGTCCGGACCGTCAATTCCAATCCGGACCGTCAATTCCAGTCCGGACTGTCGTCCTGTAAAATTCCAGAATTGGTTAGTTTTTTATGCTTATCTTCTTCCAACGGTTTCTAACCTATAAATAGACCCTACGATTCATCTTTTAGGGTAATCCAAATACGGTCAAAAATAGAAAAATCCACCTATAGAGAAGAAAGGAAATCAATAGATTTAATCCTATGTTTCTTCATCTATATTGATTAATTTGATTCTAGGTTTTCATACTCAGATTTTGAGTAGAATCAAATCAATGAATACTTAGATGGTATTTCCGATCTATTTCTAATCTAAGTATTCGGCGGATCATCACCACCCAAAAAACAACGATTTTCCCAAAATCGGCACGTGGACTCGCGTGGCCTTGTGGATTCAAGGTGCTACCGCTCTCGTGGATTCGGAGCGAGGTACGTTCATGGATTCGAGACGTGCTACTGGGTGAAGACCGTGGATTCGGTCAGACGTCGTGGATTCGGCGTTGGACGCAGATCGTGGATTCGAGAAGCGTTGCGGAGCGAGCGGAGAAGATCAACTAGGAGCGTATGGAAAAAGGTTAAGTCGTCTGTGAGTACGGTATATCACCTTTGTACGTGTTATAATTCTAGTGGATTTCACCGTGTTATCGGTCCCGTGGTTTTTTACTCCGGTTTGGAGTTTTCCACGTAAAAATCTTGCGTGTTATTTTTATTTCCGCATTGGGTTTTATTGCGCAACGATTTTTTGAGTGTTTAAACGTTTACACCTATTCACCCCCCTCTAGGTGTTTTTTCCCCTATTTAGATCCATATTATACTTAACCCAACAACCACTACTATGCCTCTAAATGCCATACTGTAAGAAATGACTGTATGAATGCATCAGGAAACAGTATCAGACCAAATAAACCCAATCTAGACACCAGAAAAATTCTGGTACTGCCTGCTATGTCATCAATCTCATGAACTCAGTATCTCCACTGTCAAAATGACCGGAACCCAACACGGTCTGACCGGCACCCAACACGGTCTAAAGCCTACTCCGGAGTGGCACTCGAGGGGAGCGACCCACACGAGTAAAGTATCTCTGTATCAAACATCTCTGTAACCAATGTCTTACAATAGCAGGACTGGATCATGACTATGATCAAAGTGGGAAACTCCGTCCACTACAGAAAACCCAATCCCCAGCTGATGCAAACAAATAAACCAGACTCAACCCCAATCGGATGCAATGATAACCATCCGGTCGACCGCCTACTGTCCGCGGTCACCGCAATACCCCACAAGTCCACAATCTAGTACAATCTCGACTACACTATCCCAAACCCCTGCTCATACTCGAGCAACAAGCATCTGCATGCAAAGGAGAGCAATAAAACATGTCGAGTCCCAATATGATAGTGTAGCAATAAATAGTGGCTAACTAGGTGTCCAAGCAAGCATGCAATTGTACTATTTAAAAGCTGTAGAAAGGTGTCAAATATTTATTTTAAAAAGATTGATTTACTGTACTGATATAAAAGTTATTTGCATGCCGTATCATATAATCTGTGGGGTCATATGTATGGTTCTCATCAATTGTCACATTAAATTTTAGGGGAGTTCGTCCCAACCACAGTGTCCCAAAATAAGCTATCTGTGGGGTCATATGTATGGTTCTCATCAATTGTCACATTTATTTTTAGGGGAGTTCTAATAATCCCAGTGAGCACGTCAAAAATGAGGCAAGCAACATCCACCCACCTTGAAAAACGCAATCCACATCCAAATAGTCTCCTAGCTGTCCACAGTCCTTTAAAACTGCTGTCTGCCGAAAACAGTGCCCTACAACAACACACATTGCACAGGGTGTAACTATACTATTCATAAAAACACAGCTTTTGCTGTTTTTCCAAATAGCACGGAAAACAAGGCATTTCAACTCTGTGCCAAGTTCCAAAATTCCTAGAAAATTCACGGTTGCGTTCCTCGCGAAGAGTAGGCCCAAAACGACTACTTATACGCCTTGATCCGATTCTCCTACGCCAAGACAAAAATCGGAGAAGTCGATGCTGTCCAAAACACACCACAACAAAAAGGGGGTCAAAGAAGCCTCGGGAACCATGCGAAAAGTGCGAAATGGAGTGAAATGATCAACACGAAAATCGAAGCCTTACCTCTTAGGATCGCGCTGCCACAAAAATCATTCAAAAATTCCACCTGGTTAGGACACAATGATTTTCCGACTGAACTGCGACAGAAAATGGGCCGAAATCGGAAATCGTCGAAGTGCGCCGCGTCGCAGATAACTTGCTATGGGTAACTCCAAAAATTCTGAAATATTCTAGGAGAGAGAGAGAAGAGAGAGAGGAATAATTTTCATAGAGGGCACATGCTCAGATTCTCTCTCTAGGCTTCGGAATTTTCATTGAGAAAGGGAAAGGGGAGTGATTCCTTATATAATGGGCCAAGGAATCTTTTGGGCTCCACACGGGATCCGGACAAAATAGGAAACACCGAAACGGACCAACCAGGACGCGCCACGTGTCCACAAAACAGGAAACATCCATGCAAGGCCGCTCAGAAGTCGCCACGCGTCACCCCGAGTGCACGTGCCCGATCCCCGCTCCGGGTTTTCCGGAAGATGTCGGCCAATCGGAGCGTGCCACGTGTCACAAATCCCGTTGCCTTCTAGAAGCCGTCCAACAAATCAGAAGACGCCACGTGGCCACACCCATTTTCCGTGCACCCAGTGCACGCCATGCCCGTGGACCCCGCCGCCTGCGCGCCTGCCCGCGCTTGCCCGTGCCTGCCCGCGCCGCACTCCGCCGCGCTCTGCCGCGCTCCGCCGCTCGCCGCCGCCGCCGGTCGCCGGAACAGTGATTCCGGCCGCCGGAATTACTGTTCCAGTGAACAATACTTTTGGCGCCGAAAAATAAGTGAATACACCATTTTGATCATTTTCGCGCGCTGAGTCCAAATCCGCCGTCTGTTTTGCCAAATTCTCATCCGAAATTTTGCCGAAAGTCCCCGAAAAGCCCACTTGATTCGATTTTTGCGCCGAATCCATTTCTAATATCCGTTTTCGACACTACTAGCCCAAATACACTTTGTAAGCTTTCTATAATCACTACTAAAGCTGCAAAAGCTTCTACAAAAGTTCGGATCATCACAGTTAAACTCTTGGAAAATGAGTTTTTGAAAACTCTAGGTGAATCCTAGGGTTTATTTTGGGACTTTTTAATTTCTACCTTTTGGGGTGGAATTGATGGGTATAGAACACTCTTGTAGGTCGGTTTTTAAGCTTTTCTTGTTTAGATTTCAAAATCTGGCAAGATTTCTTAACCTAAGATATTTTTCACTTATTTTCCTTATAATTTTTAAGAAATTTCGTGATTAGATTTTTATGATATTTTGACCCTTTGAAAACTTCTCTTAGGGCATAAGAGGAAGTGCGGGCATCTTGGTTGGGATCCTTCACAAGGGTTTGGCCACTATCCGGTGGGTCTGACCTCACCGAAATGGGTGAAATCCCCTTATATCTCTTATAGACTTTTAGGGCATCATTGTTGTATTAAACATGCATCGTTTAATTTATCATGATTTATGATCATGCATTTGAATCCCTTCATGTGTAGAAAATTTCATACTCTATGTAGTAGAGGTAAACATTGTAAGTGTACGGGCACTTTAAGGGGGATTGAATAGGAATAATCATTTACTTAAGTTTTCGATATGAATAGAGAACATCTATACATGTATTGAAATTATTGGAACATGTTATGCATGTGATCATGTACAAATGGACATTATGACATTAGTGACATCTAGTGTAATGAGATACAAGTAGAAAATATCTAAACTTGTACAATCAAGATGAAATAGTGGGATTTCATGTTTGAGAAATGAAGACAACTTGTAAATGCTTTACTCTTTTATTATGCAAGATAATGCTAATATTGTATATGAAATATTGACACTTGATATATTATATCCCGACCTAAAGGTCGATGATGCTATTCCGTGTTTAAGACACGATGATGACTATTCTGTATTTTAGACACGATGATTGCTATTCCGTATTTTAGACACGTAATTGTTATTCCGTGTTTTAGACACGATGATCGAGACTTGGTTACTTGTTGTTTGTGCTCATTCGCACATGCTTGGTAGGGTCACTCCCTCCAAGCCGGCACTCCGGAGTTGGCCATTTGCGACATCATGATCGTCGTGCGGGATTGGGTGCCAATTGGGACGTCGTTGGATAGGCATAGCTCTGTTGGAGGGTGCCACCACGGGACCATGAGGCGTGGCTCAAGCTTAGACACAAAGAAAGTGTTCAAGAGAAAATGATTAAAGTTAACTAAACTTGACATTGAACATTACATAGATAATGCATTCATGGTAGTTGGACATAGATGATAGTCAACCTAACATTCATGAGGCGTGGTTCAAGCTTAGACTCAAAGAAAGTTTTCAAGAGAGAATAATTAAAGTTAACTAAACTTGACATTGAACATCAATAGATGATACTATTTATTGTAGTTGGACATTATGATAGCATAACAGATTCATACCATTATCACTTTGTACTTAAGTATAGAGGCATGATAGTAGTAGAGTACTTTACTTTACTCTAGTTGTTTATTATCTACATTTTATTTCAGCAGTTATACTATCTTTTGCCACAATTGACCTAGTGGTGTATTTTGCTTCTCTCGGCAGCTTACCCACTGGGAACTATTGATTAATAGTTCTCATCCCTATTTGGGGTTGTTATTTTTCAGAGCCATCCACAGCGGGAGGGGCTCGGGATCGTGGCAAGGGGTTGTCGAATAGCTAGCATGTCCCTGTCACGCCACTCGAGGTGGTTACATGGCACCTTTTCTTTTCTTTTTAGGAGAGGTGTTGCTGTATTTTGTTATAGAGACCACCCCTGTATTTTGATAGGTTGTATTTGAGAGGACTACAGTTGTATGTTAGTGTTATCATCATGTATGACAGTTGTTATCAGACTCTTCTCTTTTATGCATAGTTTAGTTGTGTTGTGCTCTGATTACTCTTAGGATGTATATTTTTCTTCCTTTCCGCTTTGTTGTAGTAGACGCCTTGTGTGTACCGGGAGTACCTTATGCACACGGTGGGTCTGTGCACATACTGGGTAGGCTTCTGGTGGGGCCTGGGGCGTGACAGATTATATTGGTATCAGAGCCTAGGGTTGAGTCTTAGTGAACCTAGCAAACCTTAAGCTGGTTGGACTATAAGGATTAAGAACGTGAGAGATGGGGTCTTATATGATTACTTGGCAAAAGTAATATGATTGGGTCGTGATTATAACTTCATAGAGTTGGAGTTGATTGAAGTGATTGCACCTTCTATTTCCTTAGAAGGTCAGGTTGGCGGTCGACAACCTAACATCAGGAAATAATTGTGGCATACTTCCTTTGCTTTCTCATGATTGGGATTTGTTTTGAGTGGGGATGCATTTTGCATTGGTTGTCCTAACATACGCATTTTATGCATGTTGCTGTTTGTGATTGTTACGGCTTTTTGGTGTTGGCATATTTCGTGAGTCAAGTCAGTGAGTTGAGTCGGAGTCTTAAAGGGATCAAATTGTCAATCAGCAATCAAAGACTTAGAGAAGATTCAACAAGAGCTCAAGTTGACACTCAGTGTCTTGAGTCTTGAAGATTGAAGTTGAAGAATTGTGGATCAGTTACTTCAATCTCAAGAAGAAAGTATTCAAAAGGATCAGGTATGGTTAACTAAATAATTTTGGTGACCCGAATACTTTCTTATAGTGTAGAAACACTTGGATGAATTTTTAATTGCATAAAAATCAAAAACTGGACATGGGACATGTTCAGGATCCGGATCAGACAGTCCAATCCGGATCCCGAAGGGTCCTTGTTCATTGGCAAATCCGATCCGGATCAAAGGTCATTTCGATCCGGATCCCGAACATGGGTTTTTGCTGGAATACATGAACGATCCGGATCGGGCATTTCAATCCGGATCCCGAACCCTGTTTTTACTGGAATAGCCTGACTCGTTACGACGATCCGGATCGCAGTAAATCCGATCCGGATCGCCGTCCTGAAAATTTCCAGATAAGGTAAGTTTTTGATTCTTATCTCTTTCCAAAGGTTTCTAAACTATAAATAGACATTTAGGGTTTCTCAAAAACGTGGGAGCTACGGCCGATCAATTTATAAAACTCTTGAGAGCAACCCTAGAGGCTAGGTTTTTATCGATCTGCTTTATAGCCTCTTTTAGGTCAATTCGATGGTTCTTTCAAGAACATATCTTTTGTCGAATTGATCTAATCTTTGCTTAGAGATTTCTTCTACGGTTCCTCAATGAGAATCTAAGCAAAGGATCACCATCGAAGTCAATATTCTTATCGACTGAGTTTGCGTCGTGGATTCGACGTGGCATCGTGGATTCGGTGTGCTAAAGGCGTTTCGTGGATTCGAAACGTGTGCTCGTGGATTCGAGTGGCGTTCGTGGATTCGAACGTGTGCAGTGGACGTGCAAAATCGGTGGAGCGCGAGGTCCGAAGAAGTTGAAGGAGGGGTTAAATCCGTGGAGACGGTAATCACCTTGTTATTCTTCTTTTCTTAGTGGATTGTTATTGCGTGGACATCCAACCGGTCAGCGCAAGGTCCGAAGAAGCTGAAGGAGGGGTTGAGTCCGTGGAGTCGGTAATCACCTTGTTATTCTTCTATTCTTAGTGGATTGTTATTGCGTGTTGGTCCCGTGGTTTTTCTCCTGGATTGGAGTTTCCACGTAAATCTCGGTGTGCTGTTTTTATTTTCCGCATTGGTTTTTATTTTGCACTGAGATTTGGTTTTATAAGTATTACACCTATTCACCCCCCCTCTAGTTGTTTGATAGTACCTATTTAGATCCTTGTGGATTATATAAAAACCTACAATTGGTATCAGAGCGGGTTTTAGGTTTATCTATCATGATGGGTGAAAGTGGTAATATTTATAGACCTCCTCTTTTTGATGGGACTAATTATGCTTATTGGAAAGTGCGGATGAGAGCTTTTCTCATCGCAATTGATGAGCGAGTATGGCAATCCGTGGAATACGGTTGGGTGCATCCTGTTGAGGAAGTAGGAAATTCTACTACCCCAAAACCTCGCTCTAGATGGTCCAAAGAGGAATTTGAAAGATCTTCTTACAATGGGAAAGGTATGAACGCTTTATTTAATTCTCTTTCCTCGACTGAGTTCACAAGAATTTCCGCGTGTGAAACCGCGAAGGAAATTTGGGATATTCTCAAAATTACACATGAGGGTACTAATCTTGTAAAAATTCAAAAGCTCCAGATGCTTACAAGTCAATTTGACTCTATTCATATTGAAGAGCATGAATTGTTTACAGATTATTACACTAGACTTCAAGATGTAATAAATACATGTGCTAATTTAGGAGAAAAGATTCCGGAGTCGAAAATTGTAAGAAAGATACTTCGGACTCTTCCGGAACGGTTTAGGGCAAAGGTTACCGCCATTGAAACCGTTAGTCATCCGGATGAGATGAGTGTAGAGGAATTAGTAGGTGCTTTGCAAACTTATGAAATGACTTTTCCTACTAATCAAGTTTCTTCCAAGTCTTCTTCTAAGCTTACAGGTATTGCATTTAAATCAACAAAGGAAGAAGATAGCGAATCAAGTTCCGACGATGAAATCTCTTTTGCCGATTTTGAAGAACAATTGGCGCGGATCACAAAGAAATTTCGTCGGAAATTTTGGAAGAATCGAACCAATGGATCTTCATCCACGAAACCATCTAAAGGATCATCGGGTTCTAAATCCTCTAATCTCAAAGGCGTTGCAAAACCTTCTAAAGAAAAAGAAAAAGATGATTTCGAAGGGGAAATCCAATGCTATCGATGCAAAGGCTACGGCCATTTTCCAACGGATTGTCCTTCTCCGAAATCATATAAAAAGAAGGCTTTGCAAGCGAAAACTTGGGACGATTCTACCTCTAATGAATCGACCTCAAGTAAAGAGGAAAAAGTCGTTGCCTTACATGCTTCTCAAATTCCATCTTCTAATGTTTGTTTATCATCTTTAATCACTGACTCTATTCCTTTGATTTTGCATGAAACATCAACATCCAACGGAGAGTCATCAAGTGAGGGGGAGTCGGACGAAGAAGAACTCGTTGAGGCATATCAACAACTTCTTGCGGAATCTAAGAAGATGGCCAAGCATATCAAGAAGTTGAGGAAGCAACGACTTGAGAATCAAGACGAGAATCAAGCTTTAAAGATAAAACTTCATGATCTCGAGGAGGAACAAGGACGTTTATTGGATAACAATAAAATCCTCCAAGAAAAGCTAAACCAATCGGAGACAAACGCTACATCATATATGGACAAGATTGGTTTTCTAGAAAAGCAGTTTGAGGAAATTCATGTCACCAACCAAGCTTTGACCAAGCAAGTTCATCAACTCAAATCCGACATACAAAGGCTTTCAACCGGTTTCAAAAACTTTGACGGTATGTCCGGATTAGGTCAAACAAGCAAGGTTGGTTTGGGTTTTAAAAGGGATCAAACTGTGCATGCTTCAAGTTCCACATTCAAATTGAAAGGAAGAACGTGTCACTTATGTGGACTTGAAGGACATTTGGTGAAGAATTGCCCGAAAAAGAGAAAGAAGAGTCCTTCGGCAACTTCATCTACGGAGCGAACTCAACGGAATCAAAAGACACATCAAGTCAAAGGAGTTCACTCAACCCACCAAAGGTCCGAGCCACAATATCAATCATACAAGTGGATCACTACCAGGCAAAGACCTAAGGTGGACCAACAGTCAAAGCGGACAACCCCCGGCCACAACGAATCAAGACAACCCAAAATACAGCGATTTTGGATTCGGAAAGGTGATATCTTTCCTTGTCTTAAGTTCTAAATAGCTTATGACTGTATGTAATGCTTTGATTGGTTTTTCCTTCATATCTTTCTTAATCTTTGCATTACATGTTTTTCAATGCTCTTCGTTTTTATACTTTGTTTTTGAACAAAAGGGTTTTTACTGAACAAGTGCATTGAATAAAAAGGGCTTCACGTTTATTCACTCCAAATTAATTTTATTTGGATTATCAACTTTACTCCATAATCATAATCTTGAAGATACTTTATTATAGGAGTTTTTGATATTATAAGCATCAAATTTTAGTAATCATGTGTGATCTTTAGATGCTTAATCTATCTCGGTTGTGTGAATTCATTGTGATAAACGTGAGATAACCGATAGACTAAAATTTAGGATTTAATTCTTTCACGTAAGAGATTGCATTCTTACAAGGGTATTAAAATAATTTGCAAAAGATGTGGAAAGAGTTACATTCGAAAGGAGTGTGAAAACTACCACCACATGTTGGAAAGAGCTACCACCCCGGTCGTCCGGTCTGTGTGTGAAGCTACCACATGTTATGGATGCTTGAAAATTATTTATGAAATTTTGTTTAGTTGAAGCATTCGGAGATTTAAATTTAAAGCTCTTATTTTGAACAATCTCCTGGTTGGTATAAGGTGGGATAGTTGAAAGATGCTCAAAGAGCCACCCTTAGGTATTTTAGTGCTTATCTCAAATTTGAAAGGGTAAAATTCAAAATTTGATGTCATTTGGAAATTTCTGTAAGTCATCTTTGTAAATCCGTTACATCTTGATAGACTTTGGATTTCAAGACTATTTTTGATGACTTGTGTTTGACGAATATAACATGAAAAACTGTTTATAATGTTTTATCTTTATTTTTCATGATTTAGGAGTAAATCTTTTTAATTTTGTGAAATTAATTGGATTGAATGACATCTGTGTGAATTCATTGCTTAAAGCTGTGACACCCCTGGAATTTGGATTAGTCCTCTATATAAATGATATAATAGGACTAAAATCTCTAACCCGGCTATAGCATTTTGGATGGTAGCAAGATCCAAGAGGAACATGAGAGTTAAGCGTGCTAGAGCTAGAGTAGTTCTAGGATGGGTGACCCCCTGGGAAGTGGGGCGTCACAGTTGGTATCAGAGCCATTCACCAGCCGGAAATGTGAGATGAGTCTCGGCTGAGACAGGGTTATATAGCGGGTAGAGCGAGGCTCCCCGGCTAATGACCGTTGTGAGTGGAGTGCAGCTCCTCACAAGGTCGGCTAAGGCTAGCGAGACGAGTCTCACATCGCCTGGTGCTTGTGAATGTGCTTGAGCCTGACGTGGACGTCAGGGCTTAAAGGGGGGAAGAATGTGACACCCCTGGAATTTGGTTTAGTCCTCTATATAAATGATATAATAGGACTAAAATCTCTAACCCGGCTATAGCATTTTGGATGGTAGCAAGATCCAAGAGGAACATGAGAGTTAAGCGTGCTAGAGCTAGAGTAGTTCTAGGATGGGTGACCCCCTGGGAAGTGGGGCGTCACAAAAGCACTTAAATTGATTTCTTGATGGAATACAAATCGGTATTTGAAAAGATTCTAAAATCTGGATTTGTTTCAAGAAATTATTTAATTTTTGCTTTCTGGTACAGGTACGCAATCTGTATTTTTGTTATATACCGGAACTGAGCTTTTATCTCTCTTTCTCTATGAACTAATGCTGTTAGTGATTTCCTTTTGTCTAGTATGTTCACTGTTTGACAATTTGTGACAAAAAGGGAGAGAACAGAAATTAATGATCGTATCACAAAGGGGGAGAACATAAATGCTCAAGACAGGGGGAGAACATGGAGAACATGGAGAACATGTTAGAGATGCTCATGATAGGGGAAGATAAAGAAAAGATTGAAAGAGCCGAAAAACAAAAGAACCAAAATGACGAATCAAATGTAGGATTTTAATTTCTAACGACTAACGTTTGATTTTGTTTGGAGTTTTGTTTTGCAGGAATTACATCACTTTAAGACTCCAAGTCCTAAGTCATAAAGTATGTTCTAGGACTATTTGGTTCAAATGTAATTTTGTATTTATTGGATCTTTCACGCAAAGAAAATCAATGTTTTGGTGATAACATTGAATTTCGACTTTTTGGTTTAAGATGAGTGACTTGAGCGCTTTTATGTATTTTTGGGTTTTGTCACGAAATTGCCAAAGGGGGAGATTGTTACGGCTTTTTGGTGTTGGCATATTTCGTGAGTCAAGTCAGTGAGTTGAGTCGGAGTCTTAAAGGGATCAAATTGTCAATCAGCAATCAAAGACTTAGAGAAGATTCAACAAGAGCTCAAGTTGACACTCAGTGTCTTGAGTCTTGAAGATTGAAGTTGAAGAATTGTGGATCAGTTACTTCAATCTCAAGAAGAAAGTATTCAAAAGGATCAGGTATGGTTAACTAAATAATTTTGGTGATCCGAATACTTTCTTATAGTGTAGAAACACTTGGATGAATTTTTAATTGCATAAAAATCAAAAACTGGACATGGGACATGTTCAGGATCCGGATCAGACAGTCCAATCCGGATCCCGAAGGGTGCTTGTTCATTGGCAAATCCGATCCGGATCAAAGGTCATTTCGATCCGGATCCCGAACATGGGTTTTTGCTGGAATACATGAACGATCCGGATCGGGCATTTCAATCCGGATCCCGAACCCTGTTTTTACTGGAATAGCCTGACTCATTACGACGATCCGGATCGCAGTAAATCCGATCCGGATCGCCGTCCTGAAAATTTTCAGATAAGGTAAGTTTTTGATTCTTATCTCTTTCCAAAGGTTTCTAAACTATAAATAGACATTTAGGGTTTCTCAAAAACGTGGGAGCTACGGCCGATCAATTTATAAAACTCTTGAGAGCAACCCTAGAGGCTAGGTTTTTATCGATCTGCTTTATAGCCTCTTTTAGGTCAATTCGATGGTTCTTTCAAGAACATATCTTTTGTCGAATTGATCTAATCTTTGCTTAGAGATTTCTTCTACGGTTCCTCAATGAGAATCTAAGCAAAGGATCACCATCGAAGTCAATATTCTTATCGACTGAGTTTGCGTCGTGGATTCGACGTGGCATCGTGGATTCGGTGTGCTAAAGGCGTTTCGTGGATTCGAAACGTGTGCTCGTGGATTCGAGTGGCGTTCGTGGATTCGAACGTGTGCAGTGGACGTGCAAAATCGGTGGAGCGCGAGGTCCGAAGAAGTTGAAGGAGGGGTTAAATCCGTGGAGACGGTAATCACCTTGTTATTCTTCTTTTCTTAGTGGATTGTTATTGCGTGGACATCCAACCGGTCAGCGCAAGGTCCGAAGAAGCTGAAGGAGGGGTTGAGTCCGTGGAGTCGGTAATCACCTTGTTATTCTTCTATTCTTAGTGGATTGTTATTGCGTGTTGGTCCCGTGGTTTTTCTCCTGGATTGGAGTTTCCACGTAAATCTCGGTGTGCTGTTTTTATTTTCCGCATTGGTTTTTATTTTGCACTGAGATTTGGTTTTATAAGTATTACACCTATTCACCCCCCCTCTAGTTGTTTGATAGTACCTATTTAGATCCTTGTGAATTATATAAAAACCTACAGTGATGCCTACGGCTCGCTCCATGACGGCCGAGGCGGCCGATGTTGAGACATCCTCTACTTCCGAATCCAGTGAGGTCCGAGATTTGAGAGAGCAACTGGCTATGCTAGCTGATGTTGTGAAGCGACAGCCGATTGCGGCGTGAGAGCAGGCTGAGGCTTCGCATAGGCAGAAAGCAAGGATGATGAGGCTGGAAGATCTTTTGACCCAACAGTTGGCGGCAAGGGGAAGTCAAGACCCTTCGCCCCCACCCGTGCAACAATAGGAGCACATGGGTGGAGTGACTGATGCACTTCGACCTGAGGTGTGATGACCTGGATCTCCGCAGAGCTGTTGCAATGCGTTGGGTGGCTTCTGGAGGCCTACGTGGTGTGTCGGTGGTGATTGTGCACAATTTGGACACAAGTGTTGGACTTCGGGCTTAAAATGGATCACGTGAGTGATCGGAGGACCCCGTTGAGTGTTTAGAAGTGTTTTCGTGCAAAACAGATGTCAAAATTGGACTCAGCGCGAAATTTCGAGTAAAAACACTTGTCTGGATGCATTCGGCGATTTTTGGAATTAGAATTTGGCAAATCGGACAGCGGATTTGGATTCAGCGCGCGAAAATGGTGAAAATGGACTATTCATTTGTATTTTTCGGAGCCCGGATGCGAAAACACAGTTTTCGATGCGCGTGGCACTGTTCCGGCGGCCGGCGGGCAGCGACAGCGGCGGCGGGCAGCGGCGGAGCGCGGCGGACGGGCTCGGGCAGGCGGCGGAGCGGCCGCGGGCAGCGCGCGGGCGCGGGCAGCGCGCGGGTGCGGGCAGCGCGCGGGCAGGTGCGCGGTGCACGGGAGCGCGTTGGACACGTGGCGGCGTGCGGTAGGGTCGGTTCAGTGGGCGCGGTTCACGGAGTGGCGCTGGGCGGTGCATGGACCAGGCGAGACACGTGTTGTCTTCCAGTTGGCTGGCTCTGGTAGGCGGGGTCCACCGTGGCGCACCGGGACGCCTCGGGCTGCGTGCCTGGCAGGGGGCGCAGGCGGCGCGTGCAGGCGCACGTGGGCGCGTGTCAGGAGTGTTGACGCGCGATTCCCGCGCATGGGCCGCCACGTGTCGATCTCCGCGTGGGCCACGCGGCGCGGTGTGAGCGGCGGGTTTTGGTGTCCGCTGTTCGGGGTGGACGTGGCAGCACGGGAGCAATCCGGGCGCTCCCTTTTGCGGGCTTGCGGGCTCGGATTCGGCGCCCGAATGTTTCGAGCGCCCGAATCCGAGGACCCAGGGGGGATTTTTGGGTTTGTTCCTTTGGCCTATAAAAAGAGATTTGACCTGCGATTTGGGACTTTTCTGGGCGTTTTCTCTCTAAGTGTTCTTCAGCAAACCTCTTCCCCCTTGTGTTCTGCACCTTGTGGAAAATTCCCTGGATTTTTTAGAGGCACGGATTTCGAGGTTCTCATTTTTACGGCGCGGCGCGACGCTCGTTCATTTGTGGTCTCCTTCGTCGCGGTTTGGGTGCGAGGACTCCCCCGGCTTACTCCGACCACCGTTTTCGTCGATTTTTTTGCCATTGGCTTCACGACAGGTAGGGCTACAATCTTCGTGATTTGATCTTCCCCTCATTTTGAGTTTATCTTGGAGAGTCCCGAGCTTTTTTTTGACCCATTTTCTTGGGCGGAGTTTTGGATAGCGCCACAGTGTTTCGGCGATAACTTTGCGCTCAAGCATCGGATTGAGACGTACCGATAGTCATTTTGCATCGACACATCGCAAGGAATGTCCTCAAAATTTTTTGGAATTTTTGGAGGTAGGCCCGAAGGTGAAAAATCCCATTTTCCAGAGTTTAGTGCTACAGATTTTGTTCTTGGGAATTTTGGGATGGTTATCTTGTTGATTTTGTAACTCGGCCCACAGGTATCGGATTTGGGCGTGCGAGTACTCATTTCGATCGTCTTGACGCGAGGATCGCAGCGGCAATTTTTCGGGAATTTTTGGTCTCCATTTCACAGGTAAAAACAGGGCATCTTTGGGACTGAATTATGGGACAGCATGTATGTGGCTACTTGTGTGTTTATCTTTGTATTTGTTGGGGCATAGTTTGTATCGTGATGTTGTTTGTTGTGGTGTTGCTTGGTTGGCAGGATGTTGTTTGGAGCCGAGACTTGCGCGATATGTATCGAGGATGCAGGTTCAGTGGATTCTGTTAGCGGGTGGCCACACTCTTCACCGATTTCGGCTTAGCCTGCGGAAAGCGCTTCAGGTGGGTGCTTTGTTTCCAGAACCGGTGGACGGTTCTCTAATTCTGTATGTTAGGATGCATGCATGTCTAGGGTACAAGGCATATAATTGAGAGGTAGGTAAGCTTGATAATGATAATTGTATGATTAATTGCAAGAAAAATATCTATGTTGATGGTTAGTGTGAGCTTACCTAGGATAATGTTACCCTATGTGATTATGTAGCATGCCATGTTAGCACATAGCCGTTTATGCGATTGGTTCATGCGATGGGGCAGGATTATATAGCTATGTGCGGATTTTACTCTGAGGAGTTGTTATGGATTGAGGATTATGGACAGGTGTAGGCATTGATGATTTTGGCATGTGGTTTACTTTCTTCTATCTTTTCTTGACGACAATGCATGCTTGTATGGACATATAGATAAGCCACTTTTTACTGCTATACTACTTTTTGGAACTTGACTTAGAAGAAACCATGTTATCCTTTTCTTCTTCTCTGTTAGTCAGGCGGTCTGTGTGCTCGGGTGCGAGCAGGGGTCTGGGGTAGTGTAGCCGGGACATTGGTGTCAGGGACGGGTTGTGCTGGATTGCTGTTGGCAGGGTTTTGCGGTGACCGCGGACTTTGGGCGGTTGACCGGAGGTCGGCTATAGGATTTGGTTATAGACGGCAGGGTATTGCGGCAACCGCGGATATTAGGCGGTTGACCGGATGTTTACTTTTACATCAGATTGGGTATCAGTTTTCTCTAGTGGACGGAGATTCCCACTATTTGAGTACTTTTGCATCTGATTGAGGACCGAGGCTTTCTTTAGTGGTTGAGCTTTTCCACTTTGATCAGAGTCATGATCCAGTCCTGCTAATTTATACTTATATTACTGGTTATTGAGATACTTTACTCGTGTGGGTCGCTCCCTTCGAGTGCCACTCCGGAGTGTTATACATACTTTGAGTCCTTGAGACTCCTTTTCATCGGTGTTATGCGTCGGCCAGCATACCCGATACAGGCAGGCACAGCAGGCAGTACCAGTTTTACTGGTGACATTAGATTGGGTTCATTACAGACATTTGCTTTATTGTTGCACTCGTGTCAAGGGGACCGAGTGGAGTCTGGTAGCTGTGTTTAGACCAGTGCTAGTGTTATTGGGAACCGTTTGGGGATTGACGGTGGTCCCGAGGTCGTTGTGAGTTAGTCGACCGTTGTGCGAGAGGTTTGGTGATCTTGAGGCTATCCGTTCTGTGAGAGAGCGTGGATTTTGACTATAGCCTGCATGAGCCACTACTCGATAGCGAGTTAGTCCGTTTGGACGCCCTACATAATTCCTGCCCGTCAGCGGGAGGTGGTTGTAGGTGGGCGCAGGTTTGATGGACCAGATGTGGCAGTGAGCTCAATTGGGTCGATTATACACTTCATGTGCCAGTGGTTGCATACCATTCTTTGGTTCTCCCCTTTTGAGCATTTAGATAGAGGCATGGTAGCTGTTGAGAGTCTCCAGCTTTCTTATTTCAGTCTTTACTGCTTTGGTTATCTTATGCCTCTAGTGGACTTAGTGGGCAGATCGTCGGGCCTGGTGGCGGTACCCACTGAGAACTCCCTTTTTGGTGTAGTTCTCACACCCGTTGGGGGTTTTCCCCCTCCCTTTCTTTTCTCTCCTTGGTTTTGCAGAGTCTTAGCGGGTGTTGCTGATTTTGCGGTTGTTGATCGAGGCGAGGGAGTTGCGTGCTAGATCCCCACCCGTCGTTGGAGAGTAGCGGTACCCCTTCAGAGGAGAGCTTCAGTAGATTAGCTATTTTATTTTTCCTCTTTTGAGAGACTGATGTAGTGAGGACATGATATGTATTGAGAGCCTGTACACTGATGTATTTATTGGAGATATCTCCCTGTTGAGTTCTGGATTGTGTATCTGAGGATATTGTATTATTATTATTCAGGGAGATGGACATTATTGTACTTATTTCCAGTTGTACAGTGGTTGATTTTAGTTATACAACAGATTTTCATTTATATCTCTGATATCTGTTAGCTGTAGTACTTTTCTTGCAGGTAGGACACTTCGCCTATGCGGGGTTTGGCATAGGTGGCGGATCTGTTGGCGAGCCCGGGTCGCAGTTTCGACCCTGGGGCGTGACATGAGGTGCCCGAGTCTTCGCATCACACTCCGAGCGCTGGGCGCCGGGAAGAGGTTGTGATGTCACCGCCGGTTTAGACTCTACCGGCAAGGACGATCTTACCGATCATGGTAGCAGGAGCAGAGCGGGACCGACTCATGGCTCGTTTGAGGGAATTTCAAGAATCCAAGCCCCAGACATATGATGGAGAGAAACCCGATTATTGGATTTTTGAGAAATAAATTTTACACATGGAGAAGGTTTTCTAGATACCTTCGTGGCGGAAGGAGGTCGGGAGTGGTTGGCTACACACCATCTCGAGGGCGATGCTTACCAGTGGTGGATGAACATCCGGGATGACCCCACGACCGATTTGGTGGAAATCACTTGGCCGCAATTCAAGAAGATGGTCACAATGAAGTATTTTTCGGCAAGCGCAAAAAGGCAAATGGAAAGAGATCTCCGCAACTTGAGTCAAGGAGATAAAACCGTGGCGGAGTACGAGAGGGAATTTACTCAATTACTTAACTATATTCCGCACATTGTGAGAGCCGACTCGTGACGTTCCGAGAATCGGGACAAGAGGAGTTTGTGTTCAGAGGCTACAAGAGTTCGCTATTTGTGATGACTATTTCTTCAACCAAAGCGAAATAATTGATTAGGAGTGGTTGTGTTGCCTACTTGGCTACCATTGTGGATAGGAGCAATGAGACTCCGAGATTGGAGAATATCCCGATCGTGCGAGAGTTTGTTGATGTGTTTGTGAGGCCCCAACTTCCCAGGGGGTCACCCATCCTAGAACTGCTCTAGCTCTAGCACGCTTAACTCTCTTAACCTCTTGGGTCTTGCTACCACCCAAAATGCTATAGCCGGGTTAAGAGATTTAGCCCTATTATATCATTTATATATAGGACTATTTCAAATTCCGGGGGTGTCACATTCCTCCCCCCTTTAAGCCCTGACGTCCACGTGGGACTCAAGCACACTCACTAGTACCAGGCGCTGTGAGACTCGTCTCGCTAGCCTTAGCCGACCTTGTAGGGAGCTGCACTCCACCTACAACAATCATTAGTCGGGGAGCCACACCCTACCCGCTATATAACCCTGGATCAGCCGAGACTCATCTCACATTTCCGGCTGGTGATTGTCTCTGATACCAATTGTGAGGCCCCAACTTCCCAAAGGGTCACCCATCCTAGAACTACTCTAGCTCTAGCACGCTTAACTCTCTTAACCTCTTGGGTCTTGCTACCACCAAAAATGTTATAGCCGGGTTAAGAGATTTAGTCCTATTATATCATTTATATATATGACTATTTCAAATTCCGGAGGTGTCACAGTGTTCCCAACAGAGCTACCGGGGATTCCGCCGGATGGAGAGATCGAGTTTGTGGTAGATTTGATTCCTGAAACTACCCAATCTCAAAGGCACCGTATAGAATGGCACCGACAAAGTTAAAAGAACTCAAGGTGCAGCTTCAAGACTTGTTGGAAAAAGGCTTCATCCGACCGAGCATCTCACCTTGGGGAGCGCCAGTTTTGTTCGTTAAGAAAAAGGATGGATCGCTTCGCCTTTGTGTGGACTACCACGAACTCAACAAGGTCACAATTAAGAATAAGTATCCATTGCCGAGAATTGACAATTTGTTTGATCAACTCCAAGGATCAAGAGTGTACTCGAAGATTGACCTTCAGTCTGGATACCATCAACTCAAGATCAAATCCGAGGATGTTCCTAGGACGGCTTTTAGGACACGGTACGGACACTACGAATTTACTGTTATGCAGTTTGGGCTCACTGACGCCCAGGCAACTTTTATGGATTTAATGAACCGTGTCTTCAAGCCTTTTTTGGATAAATTCGTCGTGATGTTCATCGACGATAATTTGGTGTACTCTCGAAGTGATGAAGATTAGGAGGATCACTTGAGACAAGTATTGCAACTACTTCGGGAGAAAGAGCTCTATGCCAAGTTGAAGAAATGTGAGTTTTGGCTATGAGAGGTAGCGTTCTTGGGTCATGTAATATTAGATAAAGGAATAGCTGTGGACCCCAAGAAAATCGAGACAAACAAGGATTGACCTAGACCGACGAACATCACCAATATCCAGAGCTTTATCGGTCTAGCCGGCTACTATCGGCGTTTTGTTGAGGGATTTGCAAGGTTATCTACTCCCCTCACGCGACTCACACATAAGGGCTCCAAGTTTATTTGGAATGATGTGTGTGAGGGAAGCTTCATGGAATTAAAGAAGCGGTTGACAACCGCCCCAATCTTGGCTTTGCCTACTATAGGAGCGGGATATGTGATTTACAGTGATGCTTCCTTGAGTGGGTTAGGTTGTATTTTGATGCAAAACGAGAAGGTTATTGCTTATGCCTCTCGTCAATTAAAGGATTACGAGAAAAACTATCCTACTCATGATTTGGAATTGGCCGCCGTGGCATTTTCATTGAAGTTTTGGCGACATTACTTATACGGTGACCATTATGAGGTATATACTAGCCATAAGAGTCTAAAACACCTCTTTACTCAGAAGGAGTTGAATCTTAGGCAGCGAAGATGGTTGGAGCTGATTAAGGATTATGATTTGACTTTTCTCTACCACCCCGGTAAAGCAAACGTAGTGGCGGATACTCTAAGTCGCAAATCACTGGAGAACTTAGCGATGATGATTATTTCCTAACAACCATTACTTCAAGATGTGAAACGGTTGGAGTTGGAGGTTGTAGCACCCGGGACACCCATAAGATTGATGGCATTGGTGTTGCTACCGACCCTTATGGAAAGGATCAAGATGAAACAAGTTCAAGATCCTAGTTTGAAAAAGATTCGGGCTACTCTTGTGGATGGCCGAGCCGGTGAGTATCATATGGATGATCACGGCATACTTCGTTTTCGAAGTCAACTATGCGTACTGGCAGATTTGGAGATCAAATAAGAGATCTTGAAGGAAGCACACCGAGCACCTTATTCTCTTCACCCGGGTAGCACAAAAATGTATAAGGACTTAAGGTTGCTTTATTGGTGGCCCGGCAAGAAGAAGGATGTTGAAAAATTTGTGGCTCAATGTTTGACATGTCAACAAGTGAAGGCCGAGCACCAACTTCCTGCAGGCAAGTTGCAGAGTTTACCCATTCTCGTGTGGAAATGGGAGAGGATCACCATGGATTTTATTGTTGGATTGCCTCGTTTACAGGCCGGACATGATGTTATTTGGGTGATCGTGGATAGGTTAACCAAATCTGCTCATTTTATCCCTATCCATACTACTTGGTCGAGAGAGAAGTTTGCACAGATTTACCTTGATGAGATTGTGCGATTGCACGGAGTTCCTGTTTCCATAGGTTTTTATCGAGATCCGAGGTTCGCATCCTATTTTTGGAGAAGCCTTCATGAGGCCCTAGGCATGTAGTTGGATTTCAGTACAACTTTTCGCCCGCAGAGTGATGGGCAGTTTGAGCGTACCATACAAATCTTCGAGGACATACTTAGATCATGTGTTTTCGATTATCATAATGGTTGGCATCAACATCTACCGATGGCTGAATTCCCTTATAACAATAGTTATCAGGCTAGTATCAAGATGGCGCCATTCGAGGCTCTCTATGGAAGAAAGTGTCGATCACCTCTTCATTGGAGCGAGGTGGTAGAATGACTGATTTTAGGCCCCGATGTACTTCAAGAGGCCGAAGACAAGGTTCGAGTAGCGCGAGAATATTTGATTTCAGCTCAAAGTCGACAAAAGAGTTATGCGAATAAGCGTCGACGCGATTTGGAGTTTCAAGTAGAAGACCATGTCTTCCTAAAGGTATCGCCGACTAGGGGAGTTAAGAGATTTGGCATCTGGAGGAAGCTAAGTCTCCGGTTTATTGGACCTTTTGAGATTTTGGAGCGTATCGTCCCGGTGGCGTATCGACTGGCTTTACCACCTAACCTATTGGGAGTGCACAATGTGTTCAATGTTTCGACGCTCCGGAAGTATGTTTTTGATCCATCTCATGTGGTGGACTTCGCCCCGTTGGAACTACACGAGGACTTGAGCTTTGAGGAGCATCCGGTGAGAATTTTGGCTCGTGAGGTGAAGAAAGTTTGAAATCGAGAGATACCTTATGTGAAGGTATTTTGGAGCAATCACGAGGATCGCGTGGCTACTTGGGAGCTGGATAGCGTGCTTCAGAAGCGTTTCCCTCATCTCTTTCAGCCAGAGACTTGAGGTACTTGACTTCTAGTTTCGCGGACGAAACTCCTTTCTAGGAGAGGTGAATGTAGTACAATAAACTTTAGCAAATTGAGAAATTCTAATGTGTGAAGGGTTGAACGATACTTTTCGGATATTTTGGTAAGCTTCTGGAATGTTCTAAAAGGTTTCCGGAGAGTTTGGAGCCCTAATTCCCATCCCTTGTTGTAGTGGCCTAGATCCCCGTGTAGTTTTCCCTTGTGATTCGTGGTAAGTAACACCTATTATTGGTGTGTCGGGCCCCCAACGCGTCAAATGGACGTGTTAGATGGACTCAGTGAGGGTTCTGGATCAAGCCTATCCTTCGGTTACTCTCGCCCAATTTTAGAAATGGTTTCAGGCTAATTGGAGGCCGGATTTGGATTCAGCGCGGAAAAACGCTGAAAAGGGGCTATTTACTTACTTTTTCCTGAGTCCGAACACCCAAAAAGGACACCCGGAAGTTTTCGGTGCATTTTGGTGCACGGGGGAGCCGTGGACCGGCGGGGGGAGCCACGTGGCAGCCGGGGATTGGCCGGCGCACGCGGCGCGGTCCACGGAAGGTGCGCAGGTGCAGTGGACCGGGCGTCGGGACACGTGGCAGCCTCTGATAAACGGGCTCATGCGGCGCGGTCCACGGATGCGCGCGGGGGAGCGTGGACCGGGGCGGTGCCACGTGGCAGCCCCGGGTTGGCGGGCTCACGCGCGCGCGGTCCACGCAGTGCAGGGAGCAGGCGACGACCGTACGCGTGCGTTCGGAGGTGGCAGGCAGCGACTGGGCGCAGCCGGCTGGAGTGGCGGGCGAGGCTACGCACGTGGGCGCCAGGTGGCGCCCTGCTATTGGCGGGCGCCACCTACCACGCCGCCCCGCGCGGGACACGCGGCAGCGCCCAAGCGGCTGGGCGCCGCTGTCCCGTGTTCGGGACACATGTCGCACCCAGGCACGTTCGGGCGCTCATCGCATGAGCCTTTTTGGGCCCATTTTAGGGCCCGAAACTTTTCGGGCGCCCGAAATCTCGGCCCGAAAATCCGAAACTTGGATTTTTGGGCTGAGGCTATAAATAGGCCCCCATTTCGCCCTTTTCTCTGGTTTTTTGGGCTTTTTCCCTAGTGAGACCTCAAGCAAAGTTTTTCCTCTCATTGTTCTACATCTCGTGAAGGACTTGTGGGATTTTAGGAGGTCGCAGCATCGACAATCTCGGCGACTCAGCGCGCTTCGACATTTTCCTTTTCTGTGACCTTTTCCGTCGCTGTTTAGTCTGAGGGCTCCCCTGTGCTGCCCCAAAAGAATTTTTGGACGATTTTTGCGGCAGCGTGTTCTTAAGAGGTAGGCCTTCGACTTCCGTGTTGATCACTTTGCTTCGTTTCGAGTTTTTGGTGGGGTTCTCGAGGCATCTTTTGACCCATTTTTCTGCGGCAATATTTTGGGACAGCGGGGAAGTGTTCTTGCCATATCTCGGCCTACGGGTGTCGGAACGAGGCGTATAAGTACTCGATTTGCATCTACTCGTCGTGAGGATCGCAGTTGTGATTTTTTTGGAATTTTTGGAGGATTGCGCAAAAGTGAAAATCCCTATTTTTCTGGGCTGTTTTGCAAAACAGCAAGCGCTGTTTTTGGGAATCTCCATTTACGTCGTGTGCGATTCTTTTTTCAGTTGCTCACAAATTTTGGGTGTTTTGCGGGGAAAAGGAAGTTGGACCAAGAGGAGTCTTTTCGAGTTGGGGATTTGCGCGTTCCAGGAGGGTGGTTGTCGCATACCTCTATCTACGACTTGCTCACTAGGACTATTAGAGAGACCCCTAAATTATTATTGATTTGGCACCGTATTGAAAATCATACATGATTACATTACTTATCAGCCTATCTATGTGGGAATATTATTGTTGGGATACATTCGCATGCCATGTTAGTATTTCGCTTTTATGCAAAATGGATTATCATATTGGGATATTATGATTTAGCCACTGCGAGGGTACTACTTGATGCTTTTCCTTTATCCTATATGAGAATACTTGCATGCTTGTAGGGACATCTAGATAGGCCACTACTTACCGCTACACTATCATATTGGAACTTAACTTAGGAGAAACCATGTTGCTATTTTCTCCTTTTCCAGATTTTTGATCCATGTTGCTCGGATTCGAGCAGGGGTTTGGGATAGTGTAACCGAGATTATCGAGTCGAGGATGGTTGTACTAGATTGTGGGCTTATAGGGTGTCGCGGTAACCGCAGATATTAGGCGGTTGACCGGATGTCGGTCGTTGTACCAGATTGTGGGCTTGTAGGGTGTTGTGGCGACCGCGGACATTGGGCGGTCGACCGGATGTTTACTTTTGCATCATATTGGGAGATCGGGGTTTCATTAGTGGAGGGATTTGTTCCACTTGAGCATAGTCGTGATCCAGTCCTGCTCTTGAGATATTTGTGACATGGTTACTTTACTCGTGTGGGTAGTGTTACGGCTGTGTGTTGGCATATTTCGTGAGTTGAGTCGGAGTCTTGAAGTGATCAAATTGTCAATCAGCAATCGAAGACTCAGAGAAGATTCAACAAGAGCTCAAATTGACACTCAGTGTTTTGAGTCTTGAAGATTAAAGTTGAAGAATTGTGGATCATATACATCAATCTTAAGGAAAATGGATTCGGAATGATCAAGTACGTTTAACTAAATAATTTTGGTGATCCGAATACATTTGTGTAGTTTAGAAACACTTGGATAAGTTTTCATTGCTTAAAAATTAAAAACTGGATTGTTGGATGTTCAGGATCCGGATCAGACCATTCCAGTCCGGACCCCGAACATAGTTTAGTTCATGCGGAAATCCAGTCCGGACCTCCCCTGTTTCAGTCCGGACACCGAACTATGTGTTTGATGAAATCGCATGAACAGTCTGGATCAAGAAATTCCAGTCCGAACCCCGAACTATTTTTTCAGAAAAATTGCTGAAAAAAAACGACAGTCCGGATCAACCAAATCCAGTCCGGACCGTCATGCGGGAAAAATTCTGTTAAGTCAATTTTTTATGCTTATCTATTTCCAAAGGTTTCTAACCTATAAATAAACCCTAATATTCATCCTTTTAGGGTTATGGATTTAAAGATAAATCCACATACAGAGAAGAAAGGAAAACACGATTAATTCATGTTTCTTCGTCTATATTGATCAATTTGATTCTAGGGTTTCCAAACACCTAATTCTTGTAGAATCAAATTGATGAATACTTAGATGGTGTTTTCTAATCTATCCTTGATCTAAGTATTCGGCGGATTATCATCACCAAGAAAAATAACGATTTCCAAAATCGGCATCGTGGATTCGATGTGTTGAAGGCGTTTCATGGATTCGAAACGTGTGCTCGTGGATTCGAGTGGTGCTCGTGGATTCGAGTGGCGTTCGTGGATTCGAACGTGTGCAGTGGACGTGCAATCGGTGGAGCGCAAGATCCGAAGAATTTGAAGGAGGGGTTTGAGTCCGTGGAGTCGTTAATCACCTTGTTATTCTTCTTTTTCTTAGTGGATTGTTATTGCGTGTTGGTCCCGTGGTTTTTCTCCTGGATTGGAGTTTCCACGTAAATCTCGGTGTGCTGTTTTTATTTTTCTACATTGATTTTTATTTTGCACTGAGATTGATTTTTTTTGAGTATTACACCTATTCACCCCCCCCTCTAGTTGTTTGATAGTACCTATTTAGATCTTTGTGGATCCTATAAAAACCTACAATTGGTATCGGAGCGGGTTTTAGGTTTTTCTATCATGTCGGGTGAAGGTGGAAATATTGGTAGACCTCCTCTTTTTGATGGGACCAATTATGCCTATTGGAAAGTGCGGATGAGAGTTTTTCTCATCGCAATTGATGAGCGGGTATGGCAAACCGTTGAATACGGTTGGGTGCATCCAACTGAGGAAGTAGGAAATTCTACTATCCCAAAACCTCGCTCTAGATGGTCCAAAGAGGAAATCGAAAGATCATCTTACAATGGGAAAGGTATGAACGCTTTATTTAATTCTCTTTCCTCGACCGAGTTCACACGAATTTCCGCGTGTGAAACTGCAAAGGAGATTTGGGATATTCTCAAAATTACACATGAGGGTACTAATCTAGTAAAAATTTAAAAGCTTCAGATGCTTACAAGTCAATTTGACTCTATTCATATGGATGAGCATGAATTGTTTACTGATTATTACACTAGACTTCAAGATATAATCAATACATGTGCTAATTTAGGAGAAAAGATCCCGGAGTCAAAAATTGTAAGAAAGATACTTCGGACTCTTCTGGAACGGTTTAGGGCAAAGGTTGCCACCATTGAAACCGTTAGTCATCCGGATAATATGAGAGTAGAGGAATTAGTAGGTGCTTTACAAACTTATGAGATGGCTTTTCCTACTAATCAAATTTCTTCCAAGTCTTCTTCTAAGCTTACAGGCATTGCATTCAAATCAACAAAGGAAGAAGATGGCGAATCGAGTTCCGACGATGAAATCTCTTTTGCCGATTTTGAATAACAATTGGCGCGGATCACAAAGAAATTTCATCGGAAGTTTTGGAATAATCGAACCGATGGATCTTCATCCTCGAAACCATCTAAAGGATCATCGGGTTCTAAATCCTCTAATCTCAAAAGCTCTGCAAAACCTTCTAAAGAAAAAGATGAATTCGAAGGGGAAATCCAATGTTATAGATGCAAAGGCTGCGGCCATATTTCAACGGATTGTCCTTCTAAGAAATCACATAAAAAGAAGGCTTTGCAAGTGAAAACTTGGGACGATTCTACTTCCGATGAATCGACCTGAAGTAAAGAGAAAAATGTTGTTGCCTTTCATGCTTCTCAAATTACCTCTTCTAATTTTTGCTTGTCATTATTAATTACTGACTCTGTTCCTTTGACTTTGTATGAAACATCAACATCTGATGGAGAGTCATCAAGTGAGGGGGAGTCGGACAAAGAAGAACTCGTTGAGGCATATCAACAACTTCTTACGGAATCGAAGAAGATGGCCAAGCATATTAAGAAGTTGAGGAAGCAACGACTTGAGGTTCAGGACGAGAACCGTGCTTTAAAGATCAAACTTCATGATCTCGAGGAGGAACGAGAACTTTTATTGGATAATAATAAAATCCTCCAAGAAAAGATAAATCAATCGGAAACGATCATTAATTCCCATATTAACAAGATTGACTTTCTTGAAAAACAGTTTGAGAAAATTCATGTCACCAACCAAGCTTTGACCAAGCAAGTTCATCAACTCAAATCTGACATACAAAGGCTTTCAACCGGTTCCAAGAATCTTGACCGTATGTCCGGATTAGGTCAATCAAGCAAAGATGGTTTGGGATTTAAAAAGAACCAAACTGTGAAGGCTTCAAGTTCCACAACTAAGTTGAAAGGAAGAACTTGTCACCAATGTGGACTTGAAGGACACTTGATGAAGACGTGCCCAAAAAAGAGAAAGAAGAATCCTTCTGCAGCTTCATCTACGGAGCGAACTCAACGGAATCAAAAGACACATCAAGTCAATGGAGTTCACTCAATCCACCAAAGGTCCGAGCCACAACATCAATTATACAAGTGGATCATTGCGAGGCAAAGACCTAAGGTGGACCAACAGTCAAAGCTATCAACTCCCGGTCACAATGAATCAAGACAACCCAAAATCCGACGATTTTGGATTCGGAAAGGTGATATCTTTCCTTGTCTTAAATTCTAAATAACTTTTGACTGTATGTAATATTTTGATTGGTTTTTCCTTCATATTTTTCTTGATCTTTGCATTACATGATTTCAATGTTTTTCGTTTTTATGTTTCGTTTTCAATCAAAAGGTTTTTAACGAACGAGTGCATTGAATTTGAAAAGGGTTTACTTTCATTCACTCCTAATTAATTTCACAATTAATTATCAACTTTACTCTATAATCATAATCTTTGAAGATATTCCATTATAGGAGTTTTTGATCTTTATATTCATCAAATTTTAGTAATCATGTGTGATCTTAAGGTGCTTAACCTATCTCGGTTGTGTGAATTCATTGTGATAAACATGAGACAACTGATAGACTAAAATTTGGGATTTAATTCTTTCACATAAGAGATTGCATTTTTTCAAGGGTAAATAAATGAATTGTGAAAGATGTGGAAAGAGTTACATCCGAAAAGGAGTGTGAAAACTACCACAACATGTTGGAAAGAGCTGCCACCCCGGTCGTCCGGTTTGTGTGTGAAGCTACCACATGTTTTGGATGCTAGAAAATTATTTTTAAAATTTGTAGTTGAAGCATTCGAAAATTCTTATTCAAAGTTCTTATATTTTGAACAATCTCCTGGTTGGTATAAGGTGGGATAGTTAAAAGATGCTCAAAGAGCCACCCTTAGGTATTTTAGTGCTTATCTCAATTTGAAAGGGTAGAAATCAAATTGATGTCATTTGGAAATCTCTGTAAGTCATCTTTGTAAATCCGTTACATCTTGATAGAGTTTGGATCTCTAGATTATTTTTGATGACTTATGTTTGACGTATATAATATGAAAAACGGTTTATAATGTTTTATCTTTGTTTTTCATGATTTCGGAGTAAATCTTTTTAATTTTTGTAAAATTAATTGGATTGAATGACATCTGTGTGATCTCACAATTTTCAAACACTTAAATTGTTTTCTTGATGGCACGCAAATCGGTATTTGAACATTTTTAAAATTTGGATTTGTTTCAAGAATTTTTGTGATTTTTGCTCTTGAGTACTGGTACGCAATCTGCGTTTTTGTTATATACCGGAACTGAGCTTTTATCTCTCTTTCTCTCTGAACTAATGCTGTTAGTGATTTCCTTTTGTCGATATTCACTGTTTGACAATTTGTGACAAAAAGGCGGAGAACAGAAATGATGGATGGGGAGAACAGAGATGATGAAAAGAGATGCTCAAGATAGGGGGAGATGAAAAAAAAAGGAGATAAGGAAAATATTGATGAAAAAGGAGCCGAAAAACAAAAGAACCAAAAGGACGAATCAAATGTAGGATTTACATTTAATTTCTAACGACTAACGTTTTATTTTGTTTGGAGTTTTTGTTTTGCAGGATATACATCACTTTAAGACTCCAAGCCCTAAGTCATAGAGTATGTTCTAGGATTGTTTGGTTCAAATGTAATTTTCATTTATTGGATCTTTCACGCAAAGAAAGTCAATGTTTTGGTGATAACATTGAGTTTCGATTTTTTGGTTTAAGATGAGTGTCTTGAGCGTTTTATGTATTTTTGGATTTTATCGCGAAATTGCCAAAGGGGGAGATTGTTACGGCTTTGTGTTGGCATATTTCGTGAGTTGAGTCGGAGTCTTGAAGTGATCAAATTGTCAATCAGCAATCGAAGACTCGGAGAAGATTCAACAAGAGCTCAAGTTGACACTCAGTGTTTTGAGTCTTGAAGATTAAAGTTGAAGAATTGTGGATCATATACATCAATCTTAAGGAAAATGGATTCGGAATGATCAGGTACGTTTAACTAAATAATTTTGGTGATCCGAATATATTTGTGTAGTTTAGAAACACTTGGATAAGTTTTCATTGCTTAAAAATCAAAAACTGGATTGTTGGATGTTCAGGATCCGGATCAGACCATTCAAGTCCGGACCCCGAACATAGTTTAGTTCATGCGGAAATCCAGTCCGGACCTCCCCTGTTTCAATCCGGACCCCGAATTATGTGTTTGATGAAATCGCATGAACAGTCCGAATCAGAAAATTCCAGTCCGGACCCCAAACTATTTTTTCAGGAAAATTGCTGAAAAAAGACGACAGTCCGGATCAGCCAAATCCAGTCCGGACCGTCGTGCGGAAAAAATTCTGTTAAGTCCGTTTTTGATACTTATCTCTTTCCAAAGGTTTCTAACCTATAAATAAACCATAATATTCATCTTTTTAGGGTTATGGATTTAAAGATAAATCCACATATAGAGAAGAAAGGAAAACACGATTAATTCATGTTTCTTCGTCTATATTGATCAATTTGATTCTAGGGTTTCCAAACTCCTAATTCTTGTAGAATCAAATTGATGAATACTTAGATGGTGTTTTCTGATCTATCCTTGATCTAAGTATTCGGCGGATTATCATCACCAAGAAAAACAACAATTTCCAAAATCGGTATCGTAGATTCGATGTGTTGAAGGCGTTTCGTGGATTCGAAACGTGTGCTCGTGGATTCGAGTGGCGTTCGTGGATTCGAACGTGTGCAGTGGACGTGCAATCGGTGGAGCGTAAGATCCGAAGAATTTGAAAGAGGGGGAGTCCGTGAAGTCGATAATCACCTTGTTATTCTTCTTTTTCTTAGTGGATTGCTATTGCGTGTTGGTCCCGTGGTTTTTCTCCTGGATTGGAGTTTCCACATAAATCTCGGTGTGCTGTTTTTATTTTTTCGCATTGGTTTTTATTTTGCACTGAGATTGGTTTTTTTTGAGTATTACACCTATTCACCCCCCCCCCCCCCCCCCCCCCCCCCCCCCTCTAGTTGTTTGATAATACTTATTTAGATCCTTGTGGATCCTATAAAAACCTACAATTGGTATCGGAGCGGGTTTTAGGTTTTTCTATCATGTCGGGTGAAGGTGGAAATATTGGTAGACCTCCTCTTTTTGATGGGACCAATTATGCCTATTGGAAAGTGCGGATGAGAGCTTTTCTCATCGCAATTGATGAGCGGGTATGGCAAACCGTTGAATACGGTTGGGTGCATCCAACTGAGGAAGTAGGAAATTCTACTATCCCAAAACCTCGCTCTAGATGGTCCAAAGAGGAAATTGAAAGATCTTCTTACAATGGGAAAGGTATGAACGCTTTATTTAATTCTCTTTCCTCGACCGAGTTCACACAAATTTCCGCGTGTGAAACTGCAAAGGAGATTTGGGATATTCTCAAAATTACACATGAGGGTACTAATCTAGTAAAAATTCAAAAGCTCCAGATGTATCATGACTTTTCGAGTAATATTTTACCCTCCTGCTAATAAAGTACTTATTAGGGAAAACAGAATTTATCGAGTTTTCTTAAGTTCACCGTCGTGCTGCACGGCTATTTTTCTGTGAAAGGGCTCGGAAAACGATGACCGACGGTGCGATCAGATCTGAAATCCGACCTAGGGACCTCTCGGAATAGGGTTTTTACTGTCGCGGTGACTAAGAGCGCATCGGAATCCGTGCAGAATATCCGGCACGCTTTTCGAGAAAATGTGGGATTATCCCGTATAATTAAATAATTATTAATTAGTTAATACATACCGGATGTAGGTTTTATTCGTACGTGCTAAGAGGAAATCCCACTTTTCGCAAAAAGAAAACCCTAACCGGAGAGAAAGAGAAAGAAAAGAAAAGAACGAAACCCTAACCGGAGGAAAAAGAGAAGAGAGAGGAAGGAAGCGGAGGAGTCCGATTGCCCCGATCAACGTGCTGGAAACGGAGTGCAAGCGGATCGTCTTCCCCGTCGAGGTCGCGGTAAGCGAAGTTTGTTTTATAGTATTGTTTGGGATTTTCGTGTCTTTTCTGGAGTCATCGTCGCCGCCTCCGTCGCCGTCGTCATCACCGCCGCCGCCGCCGCACCGCGCGACCAAGCGCGGCGCGGGGCGCCATTCGTGGATGGCGGCACCCGCGTGGGCAAGGGCCACGCGGGGCGCCGCTCGCAGGTGGCGCGTGCCGCGCGGCCTTGTACCGCGCGGGGCGCCGCCCGCAGGCGGCGACGCCCGCGCGGCCGCCACCCGTAGGCGCTCGCCGTGCGGCCTTGTGCCGCGCGGGGCGCCACCCGTCGGCGACGGCGCCCGCACGGGCAGGTGCCGCGCGGGCGCCACCCGCAGGCGCGCGCGCCGCGCGGCCCCATGCCGCGCGGGGCGCCACCGGCTGGCGGCGGCGCCCGCGTGGGTAGGCGCCGCGCGGGGTGCCACCCGCGGGCGGCGACGCCGCGCGGGCGGGTACCGGGCGGGGAGCCACCGTGTGTCGTGGGCGACGCCGTTGCTGGGTTTGGTCGCGTTTTTGGGTTTTGGTTTCTGTTTTCGCGGCAAGGTGCGTTAAGTTGACTTATCGTTCTTTTTGGGAACTTCTTTAGGTCCCGGTGCTGAGCAAGATCGCGTCATGATTCAAGGTGTTCCGATCTTCGCACTTCGAGGTGGGTACTTTTGCAATATGTTTTGGTGTATGTTGACGTTGTGGCAAGTGTAATAAAGTAGATGTAACGTGTTAACTGTTTAAACCCATTGCATGAGAAATTCCCGTTCTTTTATATCTAACTGTGGCGACTGAGTGTCGCGGTGCTTTAACACACGCCGGTTTCGGCTATTATGCTCATGGATGCTTACACGCACACCGGCGGTTTGGCCACCGATTGGGTGTACTTTTCCAGAATTGTGGTACGTTGACCCGTGTACCCCACGAAGGTAAAGGTGTCGAGTGGGGACCCCTCACGGTTGCTATAGGTGCGCACTAGTACCGTGGAGGGGTTAAAGGCACAATGTAGGAGCAAAGTGATTGTCCACTGGGGGGTCTTTAGACCTTCCGACAGATGTTCTATTATTTAAAACAGGGGATACGGTGACTCATCAGGGGGAAAGCGAAATACTCCGGTGTATCGGTTTGTCATTCCAATACTCTTTATTGCTATGTTCATCTACTTTATTTGTCACTGATTTTTCCACTCTGTGACAGGTCCGACTAGGGGTGGTAGCCGGGACGATGGTGAGGCAGCGTTTAGAGGACATTAGCCATATGAGGCTTTATTCCGTCATTCTTACTTTGGGTTATCTCATCTCCTTTTCATTTAGTTAATAAGTCATCAATTGCTTGGCTGTGGAATAATGCGGATGTTGGATTGAGAGTTATTTTTGTGATGCGATCTTGGTTATATTTTTTATTGACTTGTGTGCGGCATGTTTTAAACTGAACAAAAAGGGTTTCGAAAATGCTTTCCAAAACCAAGTGTCGTGTGGACACTACTTTGCAAATCCCTGGATTTATCCTTTCAAATGATATAGCCGCCCTAAAGAGACTTGCGTAAACACTTTGGAAAATTGGGTGTCGTGTGGACACCGTTTGTAAACCCGTAGTCTTATCTCTTAATCTCGTGAATGAAAACTTTAGTTGTGAACAATTGTATTACTCTCTCTCGTTGTTTTCACTGTGACTGTGTGGTTGAAGATGATGTTTGTTAATGTAACGCCATGCATATACAAAGGAGACTCTGTCCGTCTATATAGTGAATTTGTATATGTGGCGGGTCTGACGCGCACCGGTAGGCGAGATTGTTTTCAAAAGAAAAATATATATATATATACGTTTTCCGCTTATCCCAAATCCTCCGGGGCGTGACACATGTCGAGACGATTCATGTCATGTGATTGAGTTATATGCATGCTAGAGTTATACTTCCGATTATTTGAAGGCATGTATGATTAGAGTTATACTCCTTGTTGATTGGAAGCAAGTATGATAAGATTGTATACCGTATCTTGACTGAGAATATCCATGTTTAACCAATGACTTATGTTGGTTGTGAGATATGCTTGTTGTGGTTAGAGACTTATGCATCGATCATGATAACTATTAAATTGTTGAACTTGACCTAGCACCCTGTCATATGCTGCATGTTTAACCAAACTAGTAGAAAACCCTCACTTGGGCTAAGTTCTTTTATACTTTAGTCTTCCTACACACTGCATGTTTATTTTTTCCCAGGACTTAGAGTTTTCTCCTCGCCCGGGTAGTGGGCCGAGTGGTCGGGACAGTGTAGGATGCATATTGCGCTCGTGCCGGGGGGCCGAGCAGAGTCTGGTGGTTGAGGTTAGTTGGGTGCGAGTGTCGGGAGCCGTTTAGGATGACGGTGATCCCGGGTTGTTAGGTTTTCCTCTGATTGGTCGTGGCCACTGAGTTGTGGTAGTGTTGATCTTCTGATAGTAGGACCTTGAACCCATATATGCTTTTAGACACACATGATTTTAGTAAACTAATATTTCTTCCCAAGTTTCGAGGGACGTCAGAACCCATTCTCATTTGATTAGGGCAAAGGTACTAGTCCTTCGAGAGTTGGAAAAATAATACCATTTTCAACTGTTTTTCTTAAGAACTAAACTTTAATAAAATTGGGTTTCCTTTAACCAAAGTGGTTTTCTAAAAAGGAAGTTACTTTTGTCCTCACCCTGAGAGCAGTTGAGAGAAAATGACTTTCAGATATAAATGTCACCCTTTTTATACAAACCTCCCCACCCCGACGAGGGTCGAGATGATCTGGGTTCTAAAGGGCTGCCTTGTCACGCCCCGGGGTCGAAACCGCGACCCGGGCTCGCCAACAGATCCGCCACCTATGCCAAACCCTGCATAGGCGAAGCGTCCTACCTGCAAGAAAAGTACTACAGCTAACAGATATCAGAGCTAGAAATAAAAAAGTCTGCTGTATAACAACAACCAACCACTGTACAACTGGAAATAATACAACTCAGTCCATCTCCCAATAATGGTAATGATACAATATCCTCATATACCAAGCTCAAAACTCAACAGGGAGATATCTCCAATAAATACAACAGTGTACAGGCTCTCAATACATATCATATCCTCACTACATCGGTCTCTCAAAAGAGGAAAAACAAAATAGCTAATCTACTGAAGATCTCCTCTGAAAGGGGTACCACTACTCTCCAACGACGGGTAGGGATCTAGCACGCGACTCCCTCGCCTCGAACAACAACCGCAGAATCCGCAACACCCGCTAAGACTCTGCAAAACAAAGGAGAGAAAAGAAAGGGAGGGAGAAAACCCCCAACGAGTGTGAGAACTACACCTAAAAAGGGAGTCCTCAGTGGGTACCGCCACCAGGCCCGACGATCTGCCCACTAAGTCCACTAGAGGCATAAGATAACCAAAACAGTAAAGACTGAAATAGGAAAGCTGGAGACTCTCAACAGCTACCACGCCTCTATCTAAATGCTCAAAACGGGAGAACCAAATAATGGTATGCAACCACTAGCACATGAAGTGCACAATCGACCCAATCGAGCTGACTGCCACATCGGGTCCAGTCAAATCTGCGCCCACCTACAACCACCTCCCGCTGACGAGCAGGAATTACGTAGGGCATCCAAACGGACTAACTCGCTATCGAGTAGTGGCTCATGCAGGCTATAGTCAAAATCCACGCTCTCTCTAAGAACGGATAACCTCGAGATCACCAAGCCTCTCGCATAATGGTCAACAACTCACAAAGACCTTGGGACCACAGTCACTCCCCAAACGGTTCCCAACAGCACTATCACTGGTCTAAACACATCTACTAGACTCCACTCGGTCCCCCTGACACGAGTGCAACAAGAAAGTAAATGCCGGTAATAACCCAATCTTGTGCCACCAGTAAAACTGGTACTGCCTGCTAGGTCTACTGACTCACAACTCAGCTGTGGGGTGCAGACCGGTTCCTGACCGACACAGTCCCACCCCTAGGGTAACAGACCGGCTCCTGACCGGCACGGTCCTACCCCTAAGCAACAGACCGGCTCCTGACCGGCACGGTCATAAGTATACACACTCCGGAGTGGAACTCGAGGGGAGCGACCCACACGAGTAAAGTATCTCAGTGGTAAGTATAAATCAGCAGGACTGGATCATGACTCTGATCAAAGTGGGAAAGCCCAACCACTAAAGAAAGCCTCGGTCCTCAATCAGATGCAAAAGTACTCAAATAGTGGGGATCTCCGTCCACTAGAGAAAACTGATACCCAATCAGATGCGAAAGTAAATATCCGGTGAACCGCCCAAGGTCCGCGGTCACCGCAAAACCCTGCCAACTCCAATCCAGCACCACCTGTCCCTGACACCAATGTCCCGGCTACACTACCCCAAACCCCTGCTCGAACCCGAGCAACACTAACCGCCTGACTAACAAAGAAGGAGAAAGAAAAAGCATGGTTTCTCCTAAGTCAAGTTCCAATATGTAGTGTAGCAATAAAAGGGGCCTAACTATATGTCCATACAAGCATGCATTTGTCCTCAAGAAAGAAATAAGAAAGTAAACCACATGCCTACACCTGATCATAATCCTCGATCATAATAACTCCTCAGAGTGAAAATCTGCACATAGCTACATAACCCTGCCCTATAGCATAAACCAATCATATAAACAGCTATGTGCTAACATGGCATGTTACATAGTCTCATAGGGTAACATTATCCTAGGTAAGCTTACACTAATCATCAACATAGATGTCAAAATAATGCAAGTCCTCAATATATAACATGAATATTATTCTTGCAATCATTTATACAATTATCATTATCAAGCTTACCTACCTTACATACATAAACCATGTACCCTAAACATGCATGCATCCTAACATACAGAATTAGAGAACCGTCCACCGGTTCTGGAAATAAAGCACCCACTTGGAATGCTTTCCGCAGGCAAAGCCGAAGTCGGGGAAGCGCCGAACCCTCAAACGGAGGAGAGAATCGAAAACCGCGCCGCGCGCGCACTGCCGCGAACCACAAAGGATCCCCCGGAAGCTCAAATAATCCCGTCGAGTTCACACCAAGACCTCCGGTACACAATGCTTAAAGCAGAAGAGACAAAGACCGCCAAGGAGCTCCACCAACAACACTAGCAGCTTACACTAAAACTCAAGCTCATAAAATCCCACTTCATAAATCTAGATCCATTAAAAGAATCTGCACATCAAGTCCATTACAACATAAATCGCTTGCACTTAAATACTTGTTCCAATGCATACAATAATTAAAGTCCAAAGTCCAATTAGGTACATAAGTCATTCCCAATATACATGCAGATTTTCAGCAACAATATAGTACAAAGAGGACTAAAGGTGGTATACCAATTCTTATCCAATTTCCAAGAGTAAGGTATCAAATTGTTCCTCTTGAAGTCTAGAAAATTACCCCACTTGAAATTCACCATTTCATAAAGAGGAGAAAAAGATATTCCAAAATTACCACATGCTGTCCAACACTGTAATCTGAACCAAGGGGTCCAAATATGATGAAATATACCTGATTCGAAGCAAGATTTAGCCTTCCTCTTCAATATCAAAAATGTAGGTCTCTGAGTCCTGGTGAATTCCCCGCAAGAATTAGCCAAAACCTCTACTTCTTCAGTCCTAGGGAGCAAAAACACTGAACATTACTCAAAATCACATCCAGAATCTCAGCTGTGCACAAAAGTCTCAGAAATGACTCAATTCACCTAATTTAGATTCCAAATTTGAAGTTCCAGAAAATACGAAAATTGGATCTCTTTAAGTCCTGGAAATTTCCCAACAAAAACAAACTTAAAATTCCATTTGTACATCCCAGGGGAGTAAAAACACTAACCTGTGGTCAAAATCCCAAACTGAAAACAAGTGTCACAAAGATTGCTATAATTACCTGGTTTAGAGCTCCAATTAGGTTCCATATTCAATACGAAAGTTGTAGATCGTGAAGTTGTGAAGAGAACGCCGCAAGAATCACCCAAAAATTCCACTCCTACAGCTCTGGAGACCTTCTGGAAGAAAATGCGACGAAGTGGAACCCAAAACCAGCAATGACCAAGCTCCAACAATGGTGGTTCCCTTGATGAAGAAGAAGAAGATAAAGGTTGCTTCTTGGATTCCTTAGCAGCTAAGAGAGAGATGAAGTCCAAAAGAGAAGCCCCAACCATTACACTTCTCTTAAATAGGCTTAACAAGCTCCAACATTGGGCTTAAGGTGCACCAAACCACCATTACCAACTCCCCTCTCACAACCAGCTCCCTTGCACCCGATCCGGTGCAAGGCGGGTCGGACCAAATGGTCCGACCGACACCAGGGCTGCATGCGCGGTGACAACGCAGCCCGGCCCACGCGCGGGCGCGGGCGCGCGCGCGCCACGTGTGCGCGTGCATGCGCGGCGCATGGCTGCGCGGTGCACCGCCCGTGCACCGGCCCCCCGCGTCGCCACCTGCACCGGGTGTACGCCCCCACCGTGCACCGCGCTGCACCTGCCGGTGCATGGCCCGTGAACCGGCCGCCGTGAGCCCGGTCCACCAATCCAGCAACACCAAAAACACCATTTTAAGCCCAAAAATATCCAGAAATAGTGTATTTTGCACAGTTTTTCGCCCTGAGTTCGTTTTTCTCGTCCATTTGGCAAACCGAGGAAATCCAATACACCGAAATAGTACAACCAAAGCTCTCCAAATCATAACTGTACAACCACCGCACCTCCGTACATCCCCACTATGCGATTTTTCGCACTGGATCCGATTTTCGCGTCCTCTTCGCACGACGACAACTCTAACACACCCAAACTGTGCCGACGAGCTACCATTCCACTAATAATCATAAAGTTCACCTATTCCAAATATTTCCAAATCAAGCTGGGCTTCCACGTTGATCCAAATCAACCCGAACTCAACTGAAGACACAAGTGAGACATGCTCGAGGCGATTTCTCCGCACCACGCCATCATGCGAAATCGGTGCGCCACCCAAAATCCTGGCATTCTACATGCCTCCTTTTGGGTCGAGAGCTACGAGGGGGCTGTGCCTGGAACCTATCCTTGTTTGATTGGGGTTGTAGGCGTTAGTCCTCCAGAATTCTCGGTCCCGGTGTTGTTAGTTGTTTGGGTTCGGTGTTGGGCCGATGAGTGTTCCAGCCGGTGTTGTAGTCGATCGGGTTTTGATGTTGGGTCCATGAGTGTTCCGGCCGATGGGGGTAGTTGTTCTGGGTTTGTGAGTTTTTCGATCTGTTCGATCGTGGATTCGGATCATAGCCTACATGTGCTACAGTTGTGATACTTTGTTCCGTGCTGTTTTTCCTCAGTGGGGTCGCTCCTCTTAAGTTGCCGCTCTGGATGCGATGGTTTGGCCTGTTGAGGCGGTTTTCACGCGATGGTTCTATTGGTTCGTTGGAACGCCCTACGTAATTCCTGCCCAGTGAGTGGAGGAGGTCGTAGATTAGCGTAGTTTAGCCCGTTGGTACGCCCTACGTAATTCCTGCCCAGTGAGTGGCGATGGTTGTAGGTGAGCGCAGGCTTGACTGTCCCCTTTTGGCAGTCGTTACGATTGGGTCTATTTGGGCACCTCGGGTTAGAGTGGTTGCATATCATCGTCTGTTTCACCCATTGAGCATTGTAGATAGAGGCATGATAGCTGTAGTTTCCTTTCCAGCTATTTTATTCTTATTTACAATCTTTCTGATATCTTTTGCCACCTCTAGTAGACATAGTGGGCAAACCGTTGGTCTTGGAGACGGTACCCACTGAGAACTACTGTAGGATGTAGTTCTCACACCCTCTGTCGGTGACAGTTTTGTAGAGGCTTCCCTTCCGTCCCAGCTTCAGTTGGATCGACGGATCGAGGTGAGGGAGTCGCGAGATAGATCCGTACCAGTGTTGTTTATTACAGTGAGATTGATGTACCAACCCGGATTGTGGGTTTTACTGTACACTGGTGTATTTTATGATTTTAGTTTATCTCCCTTTTTGGATTCATAGATGTTGTATAAAAGGATTTTACTTGTATTTTGTTCAGTAGACCAGATTATTTGTATTATTATTGTCGGGGATGGATATTGTACCTTATTTTTCAGTTGTATAGTGGTTCAGATTTTTATTACAGCAGTTTTTTTCAGCTTTGATATCTATTTAGTTGTTAGATGATATCTTTTGCAGGTTAGACGCTTCGCCTATGCGAGGATTCCCGTATGGGTGGCGGATCTGTTGGCAAGCTCAGGTCGCAGTTTTGACCCCGGGGCGTGACATCTAGTATAATGATATATAAGTAGAAAACATCTAAACTTGTACAATCAAGATGAAATAGTGAGATTCCATGTTTGAGACATGAGGACAACTTGTAAATGTTTTACTCTTTTATTATGCAAGATAATGCTAATATTGTATATGAAATATTGACACTTGAGATATTATACCCCGACCTAAAGGTCGATGATACTATTATGTGTTTTAGACACGATGATGACTATTCCATATTTTAGACACGATGATTGTTATTCTGTATTTTAGACACGATGATTGCTATTTTGTGTTTTAGACATGATGATCGAGACTTGGTTGCTTGTCGTTTGTGCTCATTCGCATATGCTTGGTAGGGTCGCTCCCTCCAAGCCGGCACTCCGGAGTTGGCCATTTGCAACATCATGATCGCCGTGCGGGATTGGGTGCCAATTAGTACGCCGTTGGATAGGCATAGCCCCATTGGGGAGTGCCACCACGGGACCATGAGGCGTGGTTCAAGCTTAGACTTAAAAAAAGTTTTCAAGAGAAAATGATTAAAGTTAACTAAACTTGACATTGAACATCACATAGATGATGCATTCATAGTAGTTGGACTTAGATGATAGTCAACCTGACATTCATGAGGCATGGCTCAAGCTTAGACTCAAAAAAAGCCTTCAAGAGAGAATGATTAAAGGAAACCAAACTTGACATTGAACATCACATAGATTATACTACTTATTGTAGTTGGACATTATGATAGCATAATAGATTCATATCATTATCACTTTGTACTTGAGTATAGAGGCATGATAGTAGTAGAGTACTTTACTTTACTTCAGTTGTTTATTATCTGCATTTCATTTCAGCAGTTATACTATCTTTTGCCTCAATTGACCTAGTGGCGTATTTCGTTTCTCTCGGCGGCTTACCCACTTGGAACTATTGATTAATAGTTCTCATCCCTATTTGGGGTTGTTGTTTTTCAGAACCATCCACAACGGAAGGGGCTCGGGATCATGGCAAGGGGTTGTCTAGCCTGTCCCCGTCGCGCCACTCGAGGTGGTTACATGGCACCTTTTCTTTTCTTTTTAGGAGAGGTGTTGATGTATTTTATTATAGAGACCACCCCTATATTTTGGTAGATTGTATTTGAAAGGACTACAGTTGTAACCACCTCGAGTGGCGCCCGGGGCCCGGGGCGTGACACACATAACCTTTGAACTTTTCGTTCGAGGTCCGGAGGCTTTCGTTAAGCAAAATTTGAGTTACGAGTCGTAAATCAGCTAAATCGCTGGTTTCTCATCGTTTCGGCGCAAAACTCACGATCCGAGCAATCTAATGGATCACTTATGATTACTAGGTGTCGTTGGTTGTTCCCAACGCTATCTTGGTTGATCCAGTGACTTCAGTTTCGCATTGGGGATTTTCGAAGCCGTTATCGGCTAATCTGGACGTGTTTACAGTAATTATGACACTTTTCGAGTTTATAATTGCACGAAGTTAATTTTTGCTGCCCAGACACTTAAAATGAAGCATTTTCGGAGTAGGATGTGAAGTTTTATTAAGTTCGGTAACTTATGGGCACTTTTAGGACCATTATCGGTCGATCGACGGATTACCAAAAATTTTGGCGGATCCCAAGAGTTAAGTTTAAGTTCGCAGTTTAGTCGTTTTACACAATGTGAGTCAGTAGGTCGGGTTTGTGAGAGTCTATGACTAACCCATGATTTTGGCCCGAATTGGTTTAGGCCCGAGCAGGCAGGAATTGGTTTGTGAGGGCCTGAATTGGTTTAGGCCCGAGCAGGCAGGAGCCTACACGAGAACTGAGCAGCGGGTTCCAGGATTGCCTACACTGATGTGTGTCGGATCGTTGGCGCTAACCATTAATCCCAAAAGCTCAAGCTATTAGAAATACGCAACCAATTCACTTAAAGCGTACAGACACAGCGCCCACGGGTCTCGACCGAACTCAACCCACCTGGACGTTGGGTCTATTGTTGGGCCTCTTGCCGTTAGGTCTATTGTGGACCGCAGCCCCACTCAACTTATTGGGCTCACCCAACTCAACTTATTAATCTCCTGGGCCTATTGTCACGGGCAGGAAGTTGGACCTATTTTTAACCCATAAATAAATAGCCTACACGAGAACTGAGCAGCGGGTTCCAGGATTGCCTACACTGATGTGTGTCGGATCGTTGGCGCTAACCATTAATCCCAAAAGCTCGAGCTATTAGAAATACGCAACCAATTCACTTAAAGCGTACAGACACAGCGCCCACGGGTCTCGACCGAACTCAACCCACCTGGACGTTGGGTCTATTGTTGGGCCTCTTGCCGTTAGGTCTATTGTGGACCGCAGCCCCACTCAACTTATTGGGCTCACCCAACTCAACTTATTAATCTCCTGGGCCTATTATCACGGGCAGGAAGTTGGACCTATTTTTAACCCATAAATAAATAGCCAACAATCCCCCCTCCCAACACCTGCACCGTGTGGGAATCGAACCCGTGCCACAGGCTCTGATACCACTTGTCGGATCGTTGGCGCTAACCATTAATCCCAAAAGCTCGAGCTATTAGAAATACGCAACCAATTCACTTAAAGCGTACAGACACAGCGCCCACGGGTCTCGACCGAACTCAACCCACCTGGACGTTGGGTCTATTGTTGGGCCTCTTGCCGTTAGGTCTATTGTGGAGCGCAGCCCCACTCAACTTATTGGGCTCACCCAACTCAACTTATTAATCTCCTGGGCCAATTGTCACGGGCAGGAAGTTGGACCTATTTTTAACCCATAAATAAATAGCCAACAATGTGAGTACTTCAATTCAGGCCCCAGTACAGTATCACCTCACTAGGTACCTGTTGGGGCCGAAAATAGCGATCAGGGATCGCCCCCGGGTGTCAGTTGACCTTCTTGATGTGAATGTGTCGCGTGCCAAAGGATCAAGCGATCGGGCCGAGGAGGAATCAGCTCGGCCGGGTTGTTCTCTGGTAACTATAGAGTACCGGGGCTTCGTGTTGTACACCGACTTCGCAAGATGGCGTGGTGCGGTGAAATCGCTCGCAACAGGTTCAGAATATGATTACGCTTGAGTTCGGGTTGATTCGGATTGACGCGGGAGCCTCCGGATCGAAAAGTGAGTTGACGGCGTCGAAATTGGAAGCCTCATTTTGATTCAGTATTTTGGGACATTGCGTACCGGTACCCAAGGTTGGGTACCGGAACGGATTAAGTGGATAACCGACAGTGAGTTTCGGTTGGAGAAATCAGCAGGAATTTTTCTAAGTCCTTGGGTACCGGTACTGAGTGGTGTGTACCGGTATGATGGTTCCCAAATGTATTGAGTACCGGAATGCGAGGGCGGGTACCGGAACCCAGTGTTAGTCTGGGCAGAGTTGGTTCTCGGGAGTGGAAATTTGTGCTTGGGTACCGGTACGGGAGCTCGGGTACCGGTACTCAGCCTCCAAAACTTGGGGGCAGTGAGGTAAATTCCTGTTTTGAGTGGGGGCTTTTTGGTATTTTCACCCAGCCATCCCAGCTACCCCCTCTTGTACGATATATATACCCTCCTCCTCCTCTCTTCTTGGTTGGAACCAGGGAATGAGAAAGGGAAAGAAAGAGAGAAGGAGTGAGAGTGAGGAAGAGAGGAGCTAGCAGATTGAGTTCTTGGTGGAGTTCTTCTTCGCACCGAAGCTTCGTGTGTCAATTAGGAGCGCGTTGGTGAGCTTGTCCCGTCGAGGAAGCCCGGTTGGAGTCGGCGTGCACGAGAAGCAACAGTAGAGGTGAGTACTGTGCTGTTCCGAGTTTTCAGATTTTCCGCAGATTTTCGAATTTTGGACTGAGGTTGAGATTTTGAGCTTGGAATGGGTTTTTTCCATCTTTTTCTTCTTTCCTGCGTTGAGCGGAGCAGCAGGGTGCTGCGCGTGATGCAGAGGAGCGCGTGCGAGTTGCCCAGTGTACTGTGCGGAGCCGCAGGGAGCGTGGACTGTGTGCGCAGCGAGCTTGGTGGCGTGGACTGGGATGTTGACCTGTGCATAGAGGGACCTTATTAGATGATGTGGGAGTGAGCTGAGAGCCCCTGGTGGATTTACTGGACGCGTGGCAGAGGCGCGCACGACCGGGGTGCCGGAGTGCTGTTTCGGCAAATTTTCGGCAGCGAGCGGTTCGGCACTTCACCGATTTTAGCATTGCCTGTGGAAAGCGATCCAGGTGGGTTGAAAATTCTTCAAGATGTATGGAATGCCTTCTAATGCTATTGTATGCATGTATAGCATGTCTAGCTTATCTGTTACTGTAGCTGATAAATCTGATAGTTGCCTAGAAAATTACAGAAAGACAATCTTGAGCCTCATATATTTTTAGCATGATCTAGAGATGATTTGACACTAGACTGCATATTTTCTTGCCATTCGGGATGCATCTGGACATTCATAAAATTTCTATAACTGGTTTAAGCTAAAAATTCAGATTTTAAATGATTTTAAAATATCGAGAGCATTATGGATGGTCCAGGTAGTTCGGGATGCATGTACCCTCGTGCCAGGGGGCCGAGCGGATTTTTAGAGCTCTGTGGGATAAGTTTATAGTGTCATGAGAGTTTGTGCATGGTTTCACTTCGGGGACGGAAGCTACGGGCTGCTGTGCCTGCAGCCTATTCTTGTTTGATTAGGGTTGTAGGTGTCGGTCTTTCAGAATTTCCGGGCCCTCATGTGAGAGATTTAGGATTGGTTCCATTGTTGGGTCGAAAGCTACGGGCAGCTGTGCCTGCAGCCTGTTCTTGTTTGATTGGGGTTGTAGGTGTCAGTCTTTCAGAATTTTTGAGCCCTTCATGGATGTCAATTGGTTTACTCTAGATCATGGGTTGGGCATTAGCTGATTGAGTCGTGGAGGGTTCTCTGACTTAACTATGTTTCTGTGGGCATTATCGGATTGAGTCGTGAAGGGGTTCTCCGACCGAGTCATGTTTATTTGGGCATTGTTGGATTGAGTCGTGGAGGGTTTTCCGACTGAGTTATGGTTATTTGGGTATTCGAGTTTCCGATCTGTTTGATCGTGGATTATAGCCTGCAGATGCCGCTTCTTTTTATGCCAGATGAGACACGCTTGAGCTCGGTGGGGTCGTTCCCATCGAGTTACGCTTCGGATGCGATGATGATGCGCCTAGTTGATACACTAGAGGTCGCTTTGCATGATACTGAGATAGTCCGATGGGACGCCCTGGTTGATACACTAGGAGGCGCAGGCTTGACTGGACCCGATGTGGCAGTCACTGAGATTGGGTTATGTGAGCACCTCGTGAGCGAGTGGATGCATAGCATGTTCTTAGTTGAGTTTTTCCTTTGAGCATGATACTTGAGGCATATTAGTTGTAGTTTCATTCCAGCTTTCATATTATCTATCTGCATACCTATTTGTTTTGCCTCCAGTAGACTTAGTGGGCATACCGTGGATATTGGTGACGGTACCCACTGGGAACTACCTTCTGCAGTAATTCTCACACCCGCTGCAGTGACAGGCTTTCCAGAGGTTGCTGTTCCGGCTTGTGTTCGTGCAGAGACAGCTGATCGAGGTGAGGGCGTGGCCGAGTAGCTCCTTACTCTATTTACTTGAGAGTCAGAGGTAGATGTACCCAGTATTTTTCTGATTCTATTTTTGTACTGGACAGTCTGAGAGACTATGTATTGTAGATTTATTTTTATTCAGATATTCAGTTTATGATTTCTGTAGCTACTAGTTTTATTCTAGCTCTGATACATGTTTACCTATAGATCTTACTTGCAGGTTAGTCGTTTCATCTGTGCGGGGATTCTCGTGCAAATGGCGGATCTGTTGGCAAGCCCGGGTTGCAGTTTTAACCGCGGGGCGTGACAGTAACTCTCACGACCGTTTGACTTAGCCGAAGACGGGATGTGGAGGCAGAGAGAGGTTGGGTTCGACTTAGAGTAGTCGAATCGAATAAAAAGAGACAATAAATTGACACAGCTAAGGAGCCGATTAGAAATTCTATTGCATAGAAGAGGGGATACAAGGAGGAGGAAAGAGATAGAAATTACAAGTAATCTACTCCTAAGAAAAGCGATAAAAAAATGAGGTAAAGGGTAAGTTAACCTACTCCTAGGAAAGCAGTAAAGGTATGAAAAAGCAGGGGTGGTCTCGGGCTTACGAGGTTGCCGGACACCTTTTCCTTCGATGGTTCGGGTATTTATGCACTTCCCGAACCACGTTATTAGGTGTCGATTTGAAATATCAACGTAATTTAGGGAAAACCACCGTAAAATCCTCGACTACTTCCTTTTAAGTCAAAACTTCCTCAAATAGAATAATAGTCGCTTTCCCGTCTAGGTTCATCCCCTTATTAGCACGCCGGAGCGTGATCTTTGGCTTTTTCCATTGCTGGACGCCGCTTACCATTCCGGAATCAGTTACGAGATTCGCGCCTAAATCTCGTGCTCTTTCTTTCCAGAGCCTTTCCTTCTTCGGCTCGGGTGGCCAAAAGTTGCCTCTGATCCCGCCTTCTTCATTGCTCGGCTGAGGCGGTCTGATGCTCGCCTTCAGTCAAAGTTGATTCCTTGTGAAGCGATCGCTTTTCCAACTTTCGGCTGCTTTTCTTGTCGACTGATGTAAATCGCGCATGTCGCATGTTGGACGTAATCGAGGCTGGTCCCCATCGAAACCCAAGTCTCTCTTTACTGACTCCCTCTTCTATCAGTTGATACCTTCAACCTTTGGCGTTCATTGCAGGTCGCGCTCTCACGCTACTAAGATCGGTCCGGATCAGGACGCAGATCTTTCCTCGGTTGACCCTTCCCTTTGTCGACTAATGATTTTAGCCGACAGCACACGTCACGAGTTGCTTCCTTAAGCAGCAAAAATTCTGGTCTCAACAGTACCGTACTCGGTCGGATCCCCGTGATCTTGCTAGCTCTAGTCTTATTGTTATGATTCATATTGCTCTTATTTTTTGTATCACCAAGTTGTACTGTATATTGACATATACCATGTGTGATTGGTCATTTGCTAGCCAGATATACAATTCTGATTGCCTTGTTATCTCCTTATCCTGTGTTGCATGATAGAGTAGGAGATCAGTTGTTATGATACAGTATGAGATGATTATATGGTTGTTTAGCATCCCGTATGGGAGTTTTTGACTTATTGTCGTTCTTTCGGTCTTTAGACCACGAGCTTGAGTATCAACATTATGATCGCCGCAACACCAACTATTCATTCACATACACCAGCGGACTAGCTACCCGTGATGGTGTTCTTTACCGGTAAAGTAGTCTTTTTGACCCATGAGCACCAGATAGCACCGAGTAGGTATAGAGTTACTTGTCAGCCAGATAAGTGCCGGACAGTGGCATTAGCCTGAGATCCTTATGACCGACATTGGCTTTGATTGAGTACTCTGGTTCCAACATTGATGCATAGTTCCACTATTACTTCTCTGTTGTTCATTATTGGCATGTTAGTTATAGTATATTTCTACTACATGATTGTGCTTAAGCATTATAATAATCTGTACCCTTTTATACATCACTATGATTGATATACATGTCATTTATCTACTTTGATATCTGCTTACTGCTTTATCGTCGATTATTGCATACCAGTAGGTACTACTTGCTATTCCTCTACTCGTTGCATCCATTAGGATACATTCAGTTATATCTCACACCCTTTGGTGACCAGGTCTGTTGGGTGGTGAGCAATCGGGACAATGATGTGAGAGTATTCAATAGAGTCTTCCCCCATTACCCGCTGTGATTGGCCATTACTTTTACCTTTCAGCTTTAAATTTGTTTATGATCATGACTTAGTACTTTATTATGTCAGACTATCAAGTTAGCTATGCTTTTGTCATGTGGATTTGATTAGGAGTTGTGGATGATGGTTATTAGTTATGATGATTTAGTTACTGCTTTATTATTATTTAATACTAGTGAAGTACCCGCGCTGCGCCGCGGGTATAATTTTTTTAATAAATATTATTTTTTATTTAATATTTTTCGATAAATATTACCTAATTTATAAAATAACCTTGCAGTCCACCAACACAGGTATAGGATAAAAGCAAGGTAAACACAAAGGAAC
>CM055078.1:11313078-11348139 GCA_029204045.2 Tillandsia leiboldiana | reverse complement strand
CCATGAATTGTGTTCTCGTGCATAATGAAAACTGTCTATCCAAAAATACCTCTCAATCTTTATAAGCCATATGACTAAGGAACAAACATGAAAGTTAAATGTTGGAATTCAACCAAATTCCATTCTTTCTACACAAAAGAATTCAGGTCCAAAATCAATTTACTTGAATTCAGGAAATTGCAAATAATTTAATTCTATTATGATTTGCTACCAAACAGTGTTAAGTGTAAGCATATCAGTTGGTTTGAGGTTGACATCTTTCCCCTGTAAGAAAAATAAATAAAAAAGCCCTTTCTAATTCTTTTTATGTTATGTGCATGTGATTGGGACCCAAAAAAAAAAAAACAATCAAATTCAATTCAAGGTAATTCATCCAAACAAAAGAATATATGCATATGACCATCAACAAAGGAAACTAAACAATCCAAAGCATGAGCATTATAACCACCAAGAACTTACATAGAAAAGCTTCATTCAAGTAAAGTTGAATTCAAACCTAAGGGACTAAGTTTTGTCATTATAACCACCAATTAAATGTCAATTGTTTCTCTCTTGTTTTATTATATCTCCTCAAGAGCCATACGTATAGACTTCACAAAGGAAAATTTTAAGCTAACCCAAGAATACTATATATTGAAGCTGGTTTGTAGAAAAAAATGCCAAGGGCACTCTTTTTGTTTTGATATAGCGTCATTCAAGAACCTTCATTGGGAACTCACAAATTAAGAACACACATTAAAGGCTAAGGCATTGAAAGTCACAAATTAGGAACACCCAACTTACTTAAACCATACTTTTCATAACCATTTAAAACTGTGATTAAACCACAATTCAAGAAGCCCTCTAATTAACACTAAAGCATTCAACTCATTAGCTTTCATATAGAGGAGGAATTTTTTCACCTGAGTTCAATCAATCTGATAGGCTCCTAAGGTTAAAGCTGTCAAAGATCAAATAAACAATTGATGTAAACTGTGTATATGATCAACAGGGCCATGGTAACCCAACTTGATATTCTTCATTCTAAATACTCTATTTTTGGTTGCAGAAGTCCAATTATTTTGGCTAAATGAAATGACCAAAATATGTCTAGAGCAAGGTTCGAGTGCCGTGGCACGGGGGCGTGCCGCTCGCCGCCTGGCACGGTACGGTACCGGCACGCTCCCGTGCCGGACACGTGGCACGCTTGCGTGCCGATGGATACGCATGACCTCCAGTGGCACGCTCTGGCACGGCTTTTTTTTATTTTTTTTTGTTCCCAATAAGCTCTTATAATATTATTTTGAACTGTTTAGTCAAAAAATTATGAATATTGACTATATATAGCTTACTACACTTACCAATTGACATACTAATAATTGTTTTTAATATATAAAGTACAACTATATCTCATAGAGAATAGAAATAACAATATAATAAATAAATTCTAATAGAAATAATTATATCTCATAGAGAATAGAAATAACTATATCTCATAGAGAATAAAAATTATGAATATTGACTATATATAGCTTACTACACTCACCAATTAACATACTTGTTAGTTGTGACTCAAAATCAGAATCGCTTCGATATTATGATTCAGGTTCGCCGACGGCTTCGCGGTGCGACTTCGAAATTTTGTGGATGTCTGTGGTGGAAGCGAAGGGCTCGGAGCCCCCCGCGGTACGGATCCGATCCGCTAAGGAAAAACCCTAATTTCTCTTTTATTTGCCCTAGAAACTGTGCACATGTGCTACCTTTAAAAAAAAAAACAAAAAAATTACTATGCATTACTGTACACATGTGACTAAAAAAAAAAAAAATACCTAACTATGCCTGTTTAAAAAATACAGAAAAAAATCTAAAGAAAAAACAAAAACAAAAAAAAAACAAAAAAAAAAAATGGAAAACGGGCCGTGCCGGCCGCACGGCTCGCGATACCCCTCAGGGTATCGCTCCGTCTCGAGCGATACCCTGGGGTATCGCTCGAGACAGGGGGGGGTGCGAGACCCCCCCCGTACCGTGCCCCTCTTTGAGGGGCACGGTACGTGCCGCCCGGGCCGGCCCGGCACGGGCGGCACTTGATTCCTTGCTCTAGAGTCATATTCAGTTTATCTTCTCAGCATTGGAAGAACCAATGAAGAAAAACAGAAACAAACAAAATGGATCCATATATACACACTTCTAGAATAATCCGTCATGTAGAATCTGCAATTTCAGTTGAATGAAACCAAAAGCTTTGTACAATCGAGTCTTTAAAATATATCAAAGAAAGATGTTAAAAGTACACTACAAAATTTTATTAGCACCCGCAGATAAAATTTAGTGAAACATAATGACGGAAATGCATGCCAAACTTCAGTTAAAGGTTCAACCATAAAGCAGAATATGACAATTAAAATATTCTTAAAACAGCATGCGACTAAAAACTTGCACTACAAAAAGAATTCATGATGTTGGAGTTCTTTCTTGCAAATGTGATCTCAAACTCATTACCTATTCAAAAAAGGGAAAGATACGCTGAATCTATATTTTCTCTTCTCATTATTGCCATAGGGACACTGTTGCTACTGAGAGGAAATGAAGACTTATTTAGTAACAATATGAATACACTTAAAATCGGAAGAAAGTAAGGAGTTCAACATTGTATAATGCGCAATGATGACAGTTTAAAAAATCTAACAATTCGATAATTTGTAAACACCAAATGCTTTAAAGAATTTTTTTTATTATTGAATGCAGCAAGGAAGGTCATACAGCACTAAGACACTAACTACTCTACCATCTCTGTATATTATTGTACTCCAAAAAGAAGACATATGAGGACATATGTTCAGATAGCATGTAATAAGATCTTTCCAATTAAAGCATTAGAGAACAGGCAATGATATCTTTTCAACTAAAGTGATAACCTTACCAATGCCCAGTATTAAAAATTAGGACATCATAGAACTTGGTGATGTTAACCCAATCATCAGCTGCAACATCGACATTCACCTTATAAAATCCCTCTTATTCCATCTTTAGCTTGAAGAGTTGAATGCTCCACAGGCTGCCACCTTTATATAATTAGTTATGAAGTGAGCACCCGAAATTAAACATATCATAGATAGAAAAAAGCAAGTTTAATCCAAGTTAGAAAGCTATACAGCTTCAATTACAAAATAGGACAAATTCTTATGATCATAGAGACCTACACTTAAACACTTGTACAGTATACTATTTCGAAATTAAGAAAATCAAGCATCATAGAATTTTTTTCTACTTATCAAGCATTCCAAAAGGCATCCAAAGAATTTACGGTAAGTGTAAGCACATCCAAAGGTACTTTTGAAAAATAATAATAAAAATCCGACAATCCTACAATACAAACAGTCAAAGGAAGAATTTGCATATAATGAAGTATAGTAAACACGGGCATAATTTTTTCACTCTTTTTTGTTTTTTGATCTAGCAAGTATAGGCACGTCCAAGAGCATTTTGGTATAAATATTCATCCCACATATACTGGGAACTATAGATAAGAAGATGAAGCACACACATGTATATGACTTCCAATAACCAAAATATAGATAAGAAGACGAAGCACACACATGTATATATATGACTTTCAATAAGCAAAGTTAAAAATGAGAAATCTATCTAATAAGTTTGGTTTGTTTACTAACTGAAAAGACCCTTATATAAATTATAGGTTCAGCATATCATATAAGCAAATAGAGGAAAGAATGCAAGAGTATAATTTAGTGTGCTAGGTAAAATTTGCACTACATCTACTGTATATTTTCAATTGACATAATAGGTAAAATGTAGGGAGAAGCCTTGCTGTTTGAATTCTAGTCTATCACAGTCAATATTTAAATCGAACTTTTAACCCAAGCGAGAATTAAGATTGAACTTAATATATTGAGGATAACCAGGTTAAGAATAAGAATACTCGATATTCCTCATTAGATAAGAAAACATAAGGAGTACCGATAATCTATAAATAAGAATCCTTTTTTCCCTACTAATTCCAACACATTGTATATGTATAGTGATGCATGAAAATTCTGCACTGCATTGAACTTATTTGCACATCTATAAATAAGAATCCTTTTTTGCCTACTAATTCCAACACATTGTATATGTATAGTGATGTATGAAAATTCTGCACTGCATTGAACTTTATTTGCACAATTTTTGAACTGTACGGTAGACATCATACAACCCCAAAAGCAAAAAATTTATTTGCACAAAAACATCCAAACATCTTAAACATCATCTAATAACTTAAAACAGTTATATGAACAAAGGAACAATAGGATCTATGTACAATTCTCTAAACATTGTCTATCTACAACAAAACGAAATCTTAAATTCAACTAAATCCTAAATTCTGTGATGTACATATACAGAAACTGGTTTTGTAATAATTTTACATATAGACAGTGAGAAATCTCAAAAAACAAAATATACAGAAAGAATTTTTAGAACAAAGAGCTAATATCCTCACATAATATTTGAGAATCCTAGTTTTGTAATGAGAAGTCTATCTAATAAGTTTGGTTTGTTTACTAATCGAAAAGATTATCGTATAAAGTATAGGTTTAGTATACCACAGAAGGAAATAGAGGGAAAAATGCAAGAGCAAGGAAATGAATTGCACTATGAAATCCATGATGAGAATCTTCATGAATTTCATGTAAATAAAGGATTTAGCATCGAAGGGCATGTCATCATAGCATTTTTTACGAAAACTTTGTATGTAATTTAGTAATTTCATCAAAATACCACACGAAAACTATTATCTCAATAGAACCGAATAACCTCAAGTGAGCTTGGAAGTAAAGGTCGGTCAAACAACATGTTAGAGCACGACAGTATTCAGCGGAATCTTAAAAAAGGGCCAAAAGGAGAATTCACCGTAGCAAACACATAAACTTACCCCAAAAAAAGCTAAAATACAATAGTAGGAAAGTTACAGGTTGTGAGTAAATTGGACTCCCTGCTGCTTGAATTGCAGAGTACGTCAATAAAATCTTCTACTAAGCAGGTGAAGGCAGTTGACGGGATGACTGAACTTCAAATACCTCCAGGTACTCAACCTGGTGATGTGGTGGTTCTTGCGAGGAGAGGTGTCCCTAAGTTGAATAAGCCATCAATACATGGCGATCATTTGTTCACTATCAAGGCCACGATATCGAGCCGCATCCGGTGAATATCTAATTTTCGTGCACTGATCTTCTCAGAGTAAAAATGCACTGAAGTAAATATTATTACCAGTTTTCCTTTCTCCGACAGATATAAACTATTATACTCTATTTTCTATGGATTAGTTTACTTAATATTTAAGAACTAAATTCTTGTCAAAGGCATGGCTAAACTCAACAGTAGCTATCTAGTCAGCTGGTGTATTGGATATTATTGCTTTTAGTTTGAAGTTAGCCCCTTTAAGTCATTAGAATCAGCTACATAAGCAATGCTTGATTAAAAAAGATTATGATATGCTTTCATGAAAAAGAAAAGTTTGGTTTTAAGATAATGTTTTTTTTTTCTTTTTTTTCTTTCTTTTGCAACTAAGCTCCTTGAAAACGCCATCTGACGAAACCAGTACCTTTAATTTGTGAAACTGAGACTCTCAAACCTTAATTTAAACTTATATTTTCCATCATGCTTTTAGCTACTTGATTGTCCTATTTTATTGATATCTATGCTCTTAATGCTATTAGGACCCTCATGTCAAATTTATCAAACTCTTGCCGAGGCATACTACAACATTTGGGTTAAAATGAAATTGATGATTTGAAGAAAAAAGGGTCTATTACGATAATGTTAAGCTGTAGCCTTGGAAGAGAAGGAAAACTGTTCATATATGAATTACCTTTACGGTAGTTCGGGATTCCTCTAATGACTCAATGTCCAGTGAATAAGGCAGTGGCCGGAAACATGCTTCTGAAGCTGCCAAAATTTCCAGATTAGTAAAACATCACAATATATATTATAAGCTAATATTATTAATTTAGTACAAAAACTTGCTAAATCCAATTACCATTATGTGTGAGTGGACATTAATGATGCATATATTCACAAGTCAATTAAAAGTCAATAAGCTTCTCATGGTATGCAAGGAATGTTAACATAGTCCAGTTAACTAATTAATCCATTCATCCTATTGCAAGCAGCTTAATTATACATGCCATATCTTCGTCTAATAACCATATTTTCTTTAGGTTTAAGCGAATCTAGCTGCAGGAAAACATCAGTCAATGAGAGAACTTTCAAGCATCAATATCAACTATTCTTTGCAATGATTGACACCACTTGCTCCCTACTCTGTTATCCAGCCTTTTTGCTGTGCTTGGTTAGGGGTAGTTTAGTTAGGGATAGCACTATAACATGAGTATTTTCTTCTTTTTGTTTCTTTCGTCATTGTTTTAAAAAAACAAAAAGCAAAAACATAAGAAAATAATGAAAGCCTTCGTAAGAGTAGAAATTACAAAAGAAGTAGTGTCTAGGATATCGAATCTTCACATTTCCTATGTTTTACTGTTATAAGAGTAGAAATTACAAAAGAAGTAGTGTCTAGGATATCGATTCTTCACATTTCCTATGTTTTGCTGTTAGAAAGTATGGTATTGGTAATTCTATATAGCCAAACTTATAGTATTGTACTTCTCAACACGAGTTTGCTTTTTCTTTCGACTCGACAAATATTATGTATCGGCAAACTCAACATCAATATGAGTTTTTTCTTCTTTTCGTTTCTATCGTCATTGTTTCACAAAAATATGTGTCAGCAAACTCAACATCAACATGAGTTTTTTGTTCTTTTTTTTTTTAGCGTCATTGTTTTATAAAAAAAAAAGAAGCAAAAACATCAAAAAAATAATGAAAGCCTTCGTAAGACTACAAATTACGAAAGAAGTAGTGTTTATTAAATTTAAAATTAAAATAAAAGAATAAAATTTTAAATTAGAAATTATATTAAAGTTATATTAAATTTTATATTTGGCAGAAAGGAAGAAAAGAAGTATATCAGCAAAGAGGAAAATGGAGGTGGTAGAGTAACTACAGATGCATATATAGCAAATTTGCACTCATAGATACCTCCAACCCAATTTTCTTACTTAGTTCTTTAATCAACTTGTCCTTCTCCTAAAATTAATCAGGAAAATAGAAAAGAACTTTCAGTAGAGTATAAATAAGAATACTTGTAAACCACCTGATAATCTCATACCTCCAGTTCCACAGTCTTCATTCTGAGGACTGCTGTTGTGCATCCAAGCTCATGCTGCAATTCTTTCAGCTGTACACCCACAAATTAGCAAATTATGAGAATTCAAATTCGAGTCGACATGCGCGCTTGCAAACACACACAAAAGAAAACTCTGGTACTACTAAAGCTAAGACCTGCTTTCAGAGCTCTTTCCCCACAGTTTGTGTAACAGTTTCCTAACTCAAGAAGCACAAGCTCGGCATTTTAACAAACAAAAAAAATCAGAGCTTCTAGCTAAGAAGCTTGAACTTGAAGCTTTTTCTTCTAGCTCCAATCGAAAGCTATTTGAAGAATTCTAATGCAAAATCTTTTAGGGTTTGCTAATAGTCCTATCCTTTCATAGCCAACAACTAAACCACCTGAACAGGCGAAAGTAAGCATCACCAAACAAATAGGCCAGTTAAAAAAAAAATTGGACTTACTCTATCTTTCCCCGAATTGAGTTCCTGAAGATCAAAGGAAGAGAAAGATAAGATTTTTTTTCCTTTTTTTTTCTTATTTGACAATTAAGAAAGATAAAAGAGGAGGAAGAAGGAGAAGGAAAAGCACCATTAGCATGTGAGAGTTGGCCTGAGCAAGTTTCCTATTCTGCAGATTGGCTTTGTGCAACGCGACACGAAGCTTCTGCAACTCAGTATTGCTCTCTTCGATTGTCTTACTATAAACAAAGATCATCACCCACCCAATCCAGTTAACAAAAACTCAACCTTAACCTAAAATTAATTGAACTCCACTCCACGAATGCGCATACTTTCCCTCCCCGAGAAGCTTCAGTACCTCACTTTTTCCCTGGGACCGTCGCCAGGCCTCGCGCCGCCACGGCGCTGGAGCTGCTCCGCGTGTGCCGCGAGGTGCAGTCCAAGTTCGAGCAGGTCACGCTGCCGCTTCTGATCGTGCACGGCGGTGACGACGTCGTCGTGGTGGGGGCGGGCATCGGCGTCGTGCGGATCGGCGGAGGTTTTGTCGCTCCCAGCGGCGGTCGCGGGCTCGCTCAGGGCGTAGGGGGAGCCGGCGCTGGCGCTCGTGGACGCCGAGGGGGCGCCGGAGATAGCGACCGCACCGTGGGATGAGCGCCCGGGCCCCGCCCCGGGAAAGCCCCCTGCCGAGGCCGAGCTCTTGCCCCCATCGTCGTCCTCTCGGCGGCGGGCGATCACCATGGCTTCACGCGGACGCCACTATAGAGAGAGAGATAGAGAGAGAGAGAGGAACCACATGGATTGGAAATAGAAATAGAGAATCCATTGCCCATGTGCCTGCACATGAAGGGAGACTTGGGCCAAAGATGAGAAGAGAGGAAAGAGGAGAGAGGAGAAGACAAATCCATGTGGGCATAGCTAATACAGAGAGCAAAACGTGGAGTGGACGCCACCTCAGCACAAAACGCTTGGGAACGATCCGTAGAAACTGGGAATTTATATTCTTCTATAATTTATAGTTAGTAACTCTGATTATTCTTATATACTTGCCTAGCCATGCATGTATAGGGGAGATTCTATTCGTGCGAACAGAGAATCTCTTGTGCATGTGGCAGAATTGCCCACGCTCTAGGGATTCTTGTTTTCAACTCTAATTTATATATATAAAAAAAAAGACTATTTTTAAAATCTCGGGGTATGATAGATTTAGATGGTATCAAAGTATAGGTATATGGTACCTAGGATTAGTTAGTATTGAGCCCTAAGATGACTTGCGACATATATGAGCGTGGGGCGTTTATTTAGGCTCTGTTTGGTTTGGGTACAAAGGGGGATATCCCCCCTTTGTACCCAAACACTATTGAACAAAGGGGGAACTATTAGGTACAGTAATTTCAGCACAAACAGAATAAGCTGGAATAACAGTTCTTACCCATTATTTTATAAATTTGTTTTTTACCAAATTACCCCTCCTCCCCTCCTTTCTCTTTTTTCAATACACTCTCATCATCACAAATCCCTCTCTCTTCCCTCTCTCTCTCTTCTTCCCAATACACTCATCATCACAAATTTCTCTCTCCTCTTTCTTTTTTTCTTCTTCCCAATACACTCTCATCATCACAAATCCCTCTCTCTCCTCTCTCTTTTTAATTTAATTGGATATTAAATTAAATATTATTTTCAAAATTTTAGAAATTTTATTTTGATTTTGATTTTATCATAATTTTTGTAAGACTTTAAATTTTGAAATTTTATATTCGAAATTTTAACTTTAATTTAAACAAATAAAATGTTAAATTAAATATTATTTTCATAAAATATAATTTGAAATTTAATTTTGATTTTGATTTTGATTTTAATTTTATCTTAATTTTTGTAAGGCTTTAATCCATTAATTAAAACGAAGAAAGTAAAAGTTATTATTTGAAAATTAAAAAATTTTATATTTAAAATTTATAATTTAAAATTAATATTATATAATTTTAAATTTTAAAATTTAAATGTTGAAATTTTATATTTAAAATTTTAAATTTAATTTGAGAAAAAAAATATTAAATTAAATATTTTTTAAAAAAAAATAATTTGCTTATGATTTTGATTTGAGGATTGCTACATGTACACCCCGAAGGGGTGTACATCCTACATCTCCATTCCTTTAATAGTGGCGATGTTTTTTACGGGTCACATCAAGTGACCCCTCATCACATCCCCACCCTTAAATGGGTGGGGGTGTGAGATGTACACCCCTTACGGGTGTACAAGTAGCATTTTCCTTTTGATTTTATCTTAATTTTTTTAAAGCTTTAATTCATTAATTAAAACGAACTAATTAAATTTTAACAACTTTTATCACATATTAAATCTTGAGGGTAAAAAAGTAATTTACACAACTTAACCTCTTTATTCCTCTTATTCCTCATTATCAAACCAAATACAAAATCTCTTATTCCTAGAACCATCCCAAACACTTTTTTACCCTTGTTCCGTACTTTATACTTATACCTGGTACTACTAATTCTCACTAATCCCCGAACCAAACGATACCTTAGGGGTTAGGAGCTCAAATGTATTTTCACTATCGAGTATATCCTAATCTAGTTGTTTGTGCTACAGATTTGGCTCGTCCACGTGGTGGTGGTTCAGGGCGCAGTGCTGGCAGCGATAATGGTGTCGGCCGTCCCCGTAAAGTGCTAGCAGAGCCAAAGGGCTCAGACAAATTTCAGCGGCTCGAGGATCAGCTCGATCTCCGCATTGGCTGGCCTAGTCCAGCAGCCGGTTTAGCAGTAGACAACTGCTCCTGCCACACCAGCTCCACCACCAGCTCAGGAGCCCGGAGGAGCGGTTGATCCTCCAGCTGTTCTGTGCTATTTGTGGTGATATTTTTTGTTGAAAAAGTTTGTTTATTTTTTGTGTTTATAATTATTTTTCTCCAACTATTGTAGTTGATGCTGCAGTTAATTTAGGTATAGTTTCAACCGCTGGATGTAAAGCTTTTTTGTGCAATTCTAATAACCATAATTAGATTTAAATGTATCAAATCAAATATCATTTGTAAATCTGCATGCAATTACATAGAATCAAACTGTCCATAGATTAGGGATGTCAACGGGTCGGATTCGGGGCGAATTTTTAAAAACCCGAATCCGAACCCGAACTCGACTACCAAACCCGAACCCGAACCCGAATCCGATGGATTTTAAAAATCCATATCCAAATCCGAATCCGACCAAAAATCCAAAATCCGAACCCGAACCCGAACCCGAACCCGAAAATTCAAACCCGAAACAATTATTTTTCTTTTTCTCTTACAATATTTCAAAATATATTATATTAAATTTAAATTTTTAAAATATAAATTTAAATATAATATCAAATATTTATATACACATATATTATATAACATAAAATTAATTCGGGTTCGGGTCGGATTCGGGTTCGGGTTCGGATCGGATACAATCAAAATCCATATCCAAATTTAAATCCGTCGATTTTTTATTTTTTATATTCATATCCAAATCCATATTCGTTTAACATCGGATAAATTTATTCCGTTTGGATTCGGATTCGGATAAAATTTTGGGTATCCGTAAGCATTGACATTCCTACCATAGATGCTTTAAAACTAGTTCTGAGGCAAAAGTGTTTGGTCACTTTTATTTCCCCATTTGGGAATGAAACACAATTGACACAAGCAGTGCTACATCTATACAATAACTATTTGCCAGTTTTGAAAGGCTGACGTGTCGTGCTGTTGTTGATTTCGCTGACGTGGCGTGATTTTATGCTTCGGTGCTCCTATGCTGGCTCCTAACCTACTGCAGGATCACTTTGTTCCCTATGCGTTTCGAACCTCCCATGTCTCTCTCTCTCTCCCGCTTCCCGAAGCAAACCCACTTCTCTCTCTCCCGCTACCCACTTCTCTCTCTTATGCTCCCGACTCCTTACCTTCTCTCTCTTTCTTTCTTCGGCGCTCCTCCCCCGACCGCTCCCCCGCCACCCGACCTTCCTCCGCCGCACCTTCCTCCGCCGCGTCTCCTCCGCGACCCCCTTCTCTCTATAAATGGCGAAGCCCCCGGGACTCATCGGGCGTCGTCCCGCGAGGTACGCAATGGAGCCCATGGCCATCGCCGCCACCACACCCGCCGGCGGCGGGGTAGCAGGAGGAGGAGGAGGTAATGGCTCGGCGCAGCCGACGCCGCCGCCCTTGGCGGTGCATGGGGGTGGCGCCTCCGTGCTCCGCCGCATGGTGACCCCGCTCCTCTTCCTCGCCGCCGTGGCACATAGCGAGTTAATTCGAGGCTATTTATTTTGGTTTCATTTTTGTCACCGTATTAATCATATCATATTCTGGTGTTTTGATGTACAAATTATTAATTTCATCCAATAGGCTGTTTGTTGATTGAGAAAGAAATTTTGCAAAATAATAATAATATTGTTTCGCGATCAATGTTTATTTGATCTGTTGTTCATATATATATATATATATATATATATATATATATATATATATATATATATATATATATATATATATATATATATATATATATATATATATATATATATATATATATATATATATATATATATGATTCTAAAACATATGTAGGATAGCGAGGATGTGAGGCTGGAGCGAGTTCTAAATGATGCTGCAATGGAAAGATAAAAAATGTAGCATCGGAGACCCCCTTTTCATTAATTTGGGGTAAATTTCATGTCACTACTTTGTGATTTAGGAGGGTTTAATTATACTATTTTTTTTTTAAATAAATAATTTTTAATTTTTTTTATGTTTTATATCGATTGATTTGTAGGAAAAAAAGAAAATAAATAACTTTTTATTGATATTTTTTTTATTGAAAGGAAAAAAATATATTTATTTGATTAATTTAAGGAGGCGGGGAGGAGGAGGCGCTGAGCCCGGCGGAGGCGCGGCGCCTGGTGCGGCTGATGACGTGGGGACGACGACGCACTGGTCGGTGATGATCGCCTCCGGGGTGGGGTCGAGGAGGTCCTGGACGGCCCTGATCCTCCTCCTCCTCCTCCGGCGGTGCGTCGCCACCTGCGGCGGCGGGGAACGGCAACGACGTGACCGGAGAAGATGGGTCAGAGCCTAGCGTGTAGCCGCTACAGCGACGGGCACGAGTTTTTTAGCGACTTCCTGAGTAGCTACGAGTCATCATCTACGGCCGCCTCCTCCTTCTCCAGCGGCAGCGGGATCTCTCCCCCACCATAAGCTCCTCAAAGCTCTCCTCCTCCTCCCCCTCCTCCTCCTCCGGCGGTGCACCGCGACCAGCGGCGGCGGGGAACGGCGACGACGTCGCTAGAGAAGATGAGTTTTTTTTTTTGCGACTTCCTGAGTATTTATTTATATATAAAAAAAAAATTTAAAAGAATTATTAATTATATTTAAAAATATTCTCAACAAATTTAATTTATTTTTATGAAAAATAAATTTATTAATATATATGATTTCAATGCATTTTTTTTACTCCATAAATTATTTTCTATTAAATTTGTAAATTAAAATTTGGACAATATAATATTGTAGTTAATTCTATTTTTTTTTGTTCTAAAATAAAGTATTAAATAATAAATTCTGCGGAAATTTTAAAATTTTATAATGGTTGAATATTTATTATGGATTTGCGGCAGCAGCTGGTGGTGGAGAGGATGAAGGAGGAGCAGCGGAGGAGGGAGGAAGCCGTCGAGAAGTGGAAGCAGCTCTACCTCGCAATTAAAGCCGAGCTTGATGATCTCATACAGAGAATCCATCACCAAGGTAACAATTAATGATCTCCTACATCGTCAACAACTTCTTCTTCTTTTCTTCTTTATGAATTGTATATTTGCTGCTCCTCTATTCCTCAGATATGAATTATTTTAAATTGACTATTTAATTTTTTAAAAATTTAAATTTACTATTTAACTTTTTAATTTATTTGATTTGAATCACTTTACTATATTTTAATTTTAAAAATTTATAAAAATAAACGGCAAATTCAAATTTTAAAATTAAAGTATTATTCGCTAATTCAAATCAAACAAATAAAAAAAATAGATGGCAAACCCAAAATGATTCATATATAGTACATATAAATTGTGTAGTACTTCTTTATAATTGATATTTTAAAATGATCCAATAAAATTTAGTTAACTAAATATTTTAACTTTAAAAATTGGTAAGGATAAACAACACATTTAAATTTTAAAATTAAAGTATTATTTACTAACTCAAATCAAACAAATTAAAAAATTGGATGACGAATCCAAAATAATTCATATATAGTACTGATAAATTTTGTAGGTCGGTACTTTTATATAATTGATATCTTAAAATGATCTAATCGAATTTAGTTAACTAAATAAATAATTTACTATAAATGAGTCGACAATATCAGATATAATAATATTAATTAAAATATTATATTATTATCGTATCAGTAATATTTTATCGTTCGGTCAATTAAGGTGAACTTTAAAATTTGATTACAGTAATCTACAAATGTTGTGTCAGACACTGAACAAAAATAAAGTGAGAATCAGGGACCAACGGTGTAATTTAACTAATTTCTTTTATAGGTAAAATGTATGAACATTATTTAAACACATTTGGAAATAAATACATAAACTTTACATATTTGGATCCAAGTACTTACTATTATAATTTATTGATTTGGCACGTATAAATTAGAATTTAATAATATTTTGCCTTCTCTACGTTGCCACTGAAGTCCAGAATGTTGACCTCATCACCAAGATAAGGAGATAATTTATTTATTATTTTGGATGAAAATAAATAAATAAATAATTTATTTATTTATTTTGGATGAAAATTATTTGAATTATTCTGGAATTTAAATTTTGCAATTTTGGCTTTTTACTCCTTAATTTTATATAATTTGTTTGATTTAGTATGTACTAATTAATGAATCTACTACAATTTAATGATATTTTATTTTCAAAAATAAAATAAATTTTTTTAACATTTCATTCTATGTTTATTTAAGCATTTTTACAATCAATTTTTTATAATTTTAGAAAAAATATATAAGAATGATGATAAATAAGTTAATTATATTGGGTAATATATATTTAGTAAAAAATAGAGAGAATATTAGTTATTTATTATTATTATTATTATTATTATTATTATTATTATTATATATGTAATAATTTAAAGTTTTTTATACAAATACTTTCAGATATGATTCATTTTTCTGATATGATATGATATTTTCAGATATGGCTAATTTTTCACAATTTTGAGCATATTTTGTACAATTATGGCAGATTTGCTTTCATAGCTACTCTCTTTCCCCCTAAGTGATTTGATGTGATATCAATTCTAAAGAGATTTTCTAACATTGTAAGGAAAATATGTTACTATAAATATTTCATTTTATTTCATGTGATGTTTACAAAAAATATTAAGAGTTATATGTAGTATTTTTTCACTATATACTAATTTGATAAATTACTATAGATATATATAATATAGAATTCCTATTTTGTTCATGGGATGTGATATTGTCTTTTCCTTCATCTTGAGTAGATCTTTTATGATTTATACCTTTTCCAAGATAGGAGTCCATCTTGACTAGATTTTTCATGATTTATACCTTTTCCAAGATAAGCCTCCTCCATCTTTACTAGATCTTTCATGATTTATACATTTTTTTCAAGAAATCTTATCAATGTTATTAATCCCAAAGAGATTTTTTAACATTATGGTTTCTTTTGAAAAGGTAAATTTGCACATCTTTCCGAAAAAAATCTTTCATGTAATCTTTTCAATTAATATTTATACATTTTTCAAAAAATCTTATCAATTCTTATCAATTCTAAAGAGATTTTGCTCCATCATATCTCATATTCCCAAAAAAAATATTATCAAAAGAGATATAAAATCTTATTAATTCCAAAGACATTTTCTAATATTATGTCTTTTAAAATTTTTGTTAGGTCATGTCATGTTATATTGGTTTTTTCCTACATGTCGGCTAGCTATAATTATGTCATATTCTCAAAAAAAATCTTACCAAAAAAATCTTATCAATTCTATAGATATTTCCTAACATTATAGGGAAAATATATTATATATTATATATAGTAATTTTTTACTATATAGTAATTTGCTAAATGGCTATAAATATTTATTTATTTTATTTGATGTTATGTTTTCAAAAAAATATTAAGAGATACATTTAGAAAAAATAAATCATATATTATATATAGTAAATTTTTTCCCTATATATTAATTTGATCAATTACTATAATCTATATAATATAGAACTTCTACTTTTTTAAAGATATTTACTAGATCTTTGACAATTTATAGGAAATTTACAAGCATATGTCATATTCTCAAAAAAAAAACTCTTATCAATTCCAAAGAAAATTTCCAACATTATCTTTTTTTTTATAATGTGATATTTTTTTTTTAGAGATTTTTTAGAACTTTCCAAAAAATTTAGGGAATTTCCTATCATTAATGCTTGGTATAATATTCAGATTTACTGATTTGATGTAATATCTGATATAATATTGTTCTCTAGATTTTGCACAGCTTTTAAAAAATCTTTCATGATTTGATGTGATAGTAAACTAATTTTACACCATTATTTATAGATTGTGTGAGATTTACTTTTGATGTGATATTACTTTTTTGGATGTCATGATTTTACACAAGTTCCCAAAAAAATTCTATATAATATTCATACTATTATAGTTACTTCTATGATTTAGTTATTTGATGTGACATATAATATGATATTAGATTTTTCTAGATTTTGCACAACTTTCGCAAAAATCTTCCCTAAGATTTTAAGGTAAGATTACGTCAGATTTTTTAATGTGATATTTTAATTTTTAAAATTCTTTCATATACATATATACTCTAGAATGATTTTAGAGATAGAAAGCCAATATCACATCACATATTACATCAAATCACTAAGTCATATAAGTAGCTATAATAGTAGAAATATTATATCATGCAATCATGATAGCAAATTTTCTAGAATTTTTGGGAAGTTGTCCAAAATCTCTAAAAAATAATGTCGCATCACATCAAAAAAAGTGTTCAACATCTAGGAAAAGGTAATATCATATCACATCAACAAAAAGAAATGAGGAATTTTATATTATATATACCTATAATAATTTTAGAAATAGGAAAAGAAGAGAAGGAATTATACAATCTGTCATCATAAGGAATCTTGATAAATCTGACACAATCTGTGAAGAATAGTGGAAAATTACTAAATATTACATCAAATCACTAAGAATTTTTTAAAAGTTGTGCAAAATAGCGAAAAATTATTAAATATCACATCAAATCACTAAGGATTTTTCAAAAGTTGTGCAAAATAGTGGAAAATTATTAAATATCACATCAAATCACTAAGGATTTTCCAAAAATTGTGCAAAATCTAGAGAAAAAACACTATCACATCACATATCACATCAAATCTCTAAGTCATATAAGTAACTACAATCGTAGAAATATTATATCAAGCAATCATGATAGCAAATTTTCAAGAATTTTTAGAAAGTTGTCCAAAATCTCTAAAAAAATAATATCACATCACTTCAAAAAAAATCTTCAACATCTAGGAAAAAGATAATATACTAATTTGGAAAAAATATATCTAATCTATGCGCTCATAACTTATCTGACATACAGCATTCTAAGAAACTTCGACTTACGTAAAATATCTATTCTATTATAGAATATGAATATAATTTATTTATTTATCTATTATAGAATATAAGTATAATTTATTTATTTATTATTAGTGTAGGTTTAATGAAGCAAATCCATATAATGAGCAGAACAAATGAAGAACTACCAGTTGTCCTCCATATAGTTACCTATTTATTGAATAGTTGCCGTTATATTTCTGTTCTCTTTGTAATACATTACGTCTAAATTTCTGTTCTCTATGTAATACATTATCTCTAATATCTGTAGTTTACTTTTATAATATAATATTTCTGTGTTCTATGTAATATATAATGTTGAATGTCTAATATTTAATTAGTTTAATATTTAATACTTAATTACATTGTAATTCTCGCAGCGAAGCGCGGGGTATTGAACTAGTTTGTTTCTATATTCCCAGGCCTCTAAAAGGCCAAAATTAGCTTACTTGTTTTATTCATTTTGTTTAATATGAAAAAAATAATTTTTTAAAAGAATTCATAAGCCTCGCTTGGTCTTTTTTAATTTTTCAATACACTAATTCTATATAATTTGATATATTAAATTTTTTTTATTATTATAGTTAGTTAGCTTACAATGCATTCAGTTAAATAATAGATGACAACTTGTTTGAAAATTTTAAAACCAAAAAAGAAAATCATTTTTAAATTTTTATTTTCTGTTGTCAAATAATCACTTTTGATGAAAGGAGTGCATGCAACCCATTATACACTCATGCACATTTTGATATATAATTTTTAAAAAAAAATATTAAAAAATTAAGGTTAATTGCATACAGGTCCCTGCAAATATGTCGAATAGCAAATATATCCCTACAAAATTCAACTTTTTATATTTATCCCTACAAAATTTCACCGTTATTCAAATCTACCCCTACCATCCATCTCTGTTAGAAAAGTTGAGTTAACCATAGGTTAAATGCTTAACCTTGGTTAGATAAAAAAAGTAAATTTACCTTTTTACCCTTTGTATATTATAATTACTTAATATATTATTTAATTAATTAGATAAAATATTAGTTAATTATTTAATTAATTTAATTAATTTAATAAATAATTAGTTAATTACCGCGGCATGCAGTCGCACCGCGCGGGGCCGGCGCCCGCGCGGCCGCGGTATGCAGCCGCGCCGCGCAGGGCTGGCGCCCGCACGGCCGCGGCATGCAGCCGCGCCGCGCGGGGCCGGCGGCCGCGGTACGCTTCGTGCGGGGCCAGCGCGTGCAGCTGCGTGAGGCTCCCGTCCACGCCCATGTCGAAGCGAGGTCGAAGCTAGGAAGGAGATGACCGTAGAAATTTTTGGAGGGATATATTTGTAAGGGGGCAAAAAAGTTATTTCACATCGAATCTGTTAAAATATAAAACGGTACTAAACCAGATGGGTAGATTTGAAGAACTTAGGATTTTTGAAAGGATAAATATGAAAAGTTGAATTTTGTAGGAATATATTTGCTATTCGACATATTTGCAGGGACCTGTATGTAATTAACCCTAAAAAATAAATATGATACTAACTAAGGCCTTACAAGGTATAAGATGTATATTCTATAATATATCATATAGATAGTTTTCATGACATAAGAGCTGGATGAATTTCCAGTGCGCATCTTGGGCTGATTTTTTTCTCAGCCTTTGGCCTTTTTACTTTTGTCCACGTCCACTCTTTTTTCAGGTTGTGTTCTCATCTTCACTGGGCTTCATAATCTTTTGCTTGGGCCTTATTGTACCTCGAGATTTTTGTTCAATGTTGGGACCCTTCGGTTTATTTCATCAAATTCATGCTAAAGTTTTGTTAACATTACAAGTATTTTTACTGACTATTTTTAGCACAAGTGACAAAAAAAAAAAAAAAACTTAATGGTTGATATAACTATAGCATGCTATCTTTCTCACTCAAAAAAAAAAAGAAAAAAAAAAAACATTGCAAGCCTTTTATGAAAGTACTTGTGGTGAATTCATTCGGATGCGATCGTAATGAACTTCCAACTGAGAAAATAGTCCAGCTAAATTCTATTCATCCACATATTGTTACTGTATATAGATAAGTTATCGATCTTATCTCGTATTTTAATTTTAACTATTACTAAATTGTAAATCACTTTTTATTTATAACTTGTAAGTTATAACTTAAGCAGTTATATTGAAAAGAGTAGTGCTAAGTGTACACCCCAAAATGGGGTGTACATCCTACACCCACCCATCCTAGGGTGGGTATTCATCCACTCGTCACTCGATGTGACGAGTGAAATTCACCCACCCCTAGGATGGGGTGGGTGTAAGATGTACACCCCATTTGGGGGTGTACATCTAGCATTTTCCTATTGAAAATATGTGATTGATAAAATGTCAATAAATTTATAATGCATAATATGTGAATGAATGTATCATGTTCAATCCAAGTCTTGAAGAATTAACCCCTTTCAAATGTTGGAACTTAACATGGCAACTTTAAAATTCAAAAATTAATAGACTGATTCGAATTCTCCTATCCAATGTCTAAATAGATAAAATACAATGTCCAAAAGGAGTGTATTGAAAATAACTTAAGCAGTTATAACTTAAGCAGTTATATTGAAAATATGAGATTGATAAAATGTCAATAAATTTACGGTGCATAATATGTGAATGAATGTATCATGTTCAATCTAAATCTAAAATAATAAACCACTTTCAAATGTTGGAATTTAACATGGCAACTTTAAAATCCAAAAACCAATAGACTGATTGAAATTTTTCTATCTAATGTCTAAATAGATAAAATACAATGTCCAAAAAAATTGTATGATCTATATTCCATTTACTTAATATATAGATAAGATATTTTTACTAGTCACATCATGAGTGACTCTTATTTATTAGATGAATGAAAGGTAAGATATACACTTTTTTTGAAAAGAGATGTATAAGTAGCTTTTTCTTATAAATCAAAGATAAAAATGTGTAGAGAGGCCCTCAACTATAGGCCATTGTGAAATAGCCCATTATCTATTGTTATTTGAGCAATGCTACATGTACACCCCGAAGGAGTGTATATCATACATCTCCATCATTTTAATGGTGGCGATATTTTTTACGGATCACATCAAGTGATCCATCATCACACCCCCACCCTTAGATGGGTGGGGATGTGAGATGTACACCCCTTACGGGTGTACACATAGCATTTTCCTTGTTATTTACTAAAAAGCAATTTAAAATAATTATTAATTTGGTAAGGTTATTAATGAATTTAGTCAAATCTCTTTTTTTTCCTTTTGATTGAAATCACTTAATTGTAAATAGAAAAGTAAAAGTTGAGGGGCATTAATGAAAAGAATATGAGCATTAGTGAGTCATTTCCGAATGTAGTTAAGGAGTTTGCATATAATTTTATCTAAATCAAAGGAGCAATATTATCAGTACACCTATTTTTTAGTGTACGATATACATCTAATTCATTCTAAAATAAAGTATAATTTATTAGTAATTTTAAAATTTACTCCACTCTCGAATAGATGAGACAATACCCAAATTAGTCTTATTGAAAAAATATATTTTCAATCTAGTTTTTTTTTTAAAAAAAAATCTCATTTTTATATATTAGAGAAAAAAAAAATATTTATACTTTAATTAAAAATATATATTATTTTTCTTCACTCCTTTTTTTATTTCCCAAGCACCCATTTTCTCTCTCTTTCTCTCTCTCCGCCCCCTCCCCCAACTCTCTCTCTCTCTCTCTCTCTCTCTCTCTCTCTCTCTCTCTCTCTCTCTCTCGGACACACACGGACCACACACTCTCTCTCTCTCTCTCTCTCCATCCGTCCTCTCTCTCTCCTACCACCAATAATATGAAATAATAATTAATTTTTTATAATCATAATATTTAATATTTAATAATAAAAATTAATAATAATATTATTAAATTATTATTATTATTAGTATTTAATTTTCCTATATAAAATTAAATAATTATAGATAATAATTAACAATAATTAATAAAAATTATACTTATTAATTTAAATTTTTATTTATTTATTTATTTATTTATTTATTATTATTATTATTATTATTATTATTATTAATAATTTAACTAAATAATTAATATTATTAAATATATGATAGAACTACACATTTAAAAAATAACAATAATTTTAGTTAACAATTAATAATAATTAATAATATTAATAATAATTAATAATATTAATAATAATGATTAATCACATATCACATTATCACTAATAATATTTTCAAAACATTAAAATAACATTAATATTTATTAAAAATAATAAAGATAAGCACACAAAAAACTAAATATTCAGTAGACATTGAAAATAAATAATTCAGTCATATAAAAATATTAGTTGTTCATACATAAAGTAACATTACAGTTACTTAATTTAAATCATTCTTAATTCTTCCAGCTTGATGTCTTAATTCTTCATGCTCGATGTTTATGATCTTCTATACCATATCTCGCTCCCGATGAAAAAACATATTATATTATTGTGAAGTACCTATATTAAAAAAAAAAATTGTTATAAACTATATTTTCAAGCAATGTATAAAGTAATATGGTAATATTTGATATTACCTGATTGGTCTCTGTTGGGGCAGTTTCGCCTATTATGTTCTGTCTGTTTGCAGATTCCACATATATAATTTGTTTTCTTCTCTCTTATATCCATATCATTACAAATGTGCGTTGATTTTGGACAACCCTTCTTTAACCTCCGCATAGACTCATATGGAATCAAAATAGAACCAGAATATGAACTACATAAAAAAGCCCTCGTAGAGGCAGTTGTAAAGAGGCGATTGTTACAATCGCCTCTAATGTATAGTCATAGAGACGGTTTAAAAGCGATTTTTAAAACCCGCCTCTATTAAGTTAAAGAAAAATATTATTATTTTTTTCAACTTTCAAAATTCTAAATTTCTTTTTTTCCCCCTAAAAAAATTCCTAATTAGCTTTCCCTCTCCTTCCTTCTCCCTCTTCCCGTGTAGCATCATCTCCAAGACACCACCCCTCTACAGCATCATCTCCAAGGACCTCCCCTCTACAGCATCATCTCCAAGGATCTCCCCCAAGGTAAGTCCTCACACCTCCCTCACACCCCGCGTCGCAACTCTAACCCGGTGCCCTGCGGGCATTCTATCGCCGGGCTCCCCCTTCCCGACGCAGCACCGCCAACGCACCATCCCCCCCACATGCCGCACCCCCCCGCTCTCCCAGTGTCGGGCGCCGGGAGGGCGCGCCCCGCGCCGCACAGCCAACACATCCCCCGCAGTACCCCTCCCCCGCGCGCCGCCTACCTTCCCTCCCTACTCACGTCGGGGCGTCGGGCACTCTGAGGCCGGGCTCCCATTCCCGGGCCGTACCGTCAACTCACCTCCCGCAGCAACCCCACATCCCCCTGTAGTAGCCGCTGGTTTAAAATGCTGTGGTTCTGTTTTTGGGTCTACTTTTGGTTTTCTTTATTTCGCGTTTCGTTTCGGGGGTCCGGATGGTGAACTAATAATTCTTTGTTTCCGGGCAGACCGTCGGGGCTCGCGGGTATTTTTAGTCAATAAAGCTCACGAAACGGAGATCGGCGGCGCAATCGGTTTTGGATTCCGACTCCGGAATCTCCCAGAATAAATTCCAGAAGGTGGCTAGCGGTTCAGGCGATCAACGCGGGTTACCAGGCAGACCGGACCCTGGTTCGCACCCGACCTATTATTTTCTTTTGACTTGAAATGGGTCCGTTCCCATTTCTCATTCTGACCGCTCGGGTTATTTCGTATCTTGGGAAACAGGGTTTGTTATCTTTCTCAACTCCTCTCACCCTAGGCGTACGACACCCTGAGCGCGGACGAGGAATCAACTCCCCCAACCCTACCCCTTCCTCACCGATCGCGTGGAGGATCAAGGCGGCGAGACCAAGGAAAGAGAGGGACGACCTCACATCCTTCGAAGCCGAGCACGCAAGATCGGAACGATCCTCCCCTCAGTCAACCAAGGTGAGCACGTTAGGGTTCTTGTTTTTTCGTCAATTCTTGTTTTGAGCAAACGAGGGGGGGGGGGGGGGGGGGGGGGGAGGGCGACGTCATCGCCGGAGTCCGGCGCGCACAGAGCCGCGCTTGCGGGCAGCACCGCATGCGGGTGGCGCGGCCGCACGGGCCGCGCGGGGCGCGCGCGACCCGCGTACGGGCGGCGCGGCCCTGCAGCCTGCGCGGGGCTGGGAGCGCGCACCCCCACATGCGGGAAGGCGCACCATGCAGCCCGCGCGGGGGGGGGCGGGGGCGCGCACTCCCGCATGCGGGCAACACCCGCATGCGGGCGGCACGCCGCCCAGCCGCGCGGGGCCGGGCGCGCATGCGCACCCGCGGGTGCGGGCAGCGGGCCCGCACAGCCCGCGCGGGCCGGGCGCACGCGCACCCGCGCATGCGGGCAGCCCTGCATTCGGGCAACGGGGGGGGGGGGGGGGGGGGGGGGGGGGGGGAGGCCGGATGTTTCTGCGGGAGCCGTGGGCTGTCCGCGTCGTTGGCCTCGCCCGGGGACGTCGCCATCTTCGCCGAATCGGCGGGGCGTGCCCCATGATCGACCGGAAGTGTAGAACACCGGGATTTGGATGACGCACCGACCTTGCAGGAAGGTGTGGTGCAGAGGAGTTTGCCTTGGATGTGTCCCATTTGTGTTTGCAGAGGAGTTCGGGTTGATTTGGATCCCCGCGGAAGCCTCTGCTTGTTTCGGGCTTTGTACGCGTTGGGTGACTGGTGCGGGAAGCTCCGACACCGCTATGGGTTGCAGAAAATTTGGGAAACACTTGGAGCAGGTGTATTTTCAGTTTACAGCGAGGTTCGGGAGGTTCCGGACTGACGCGGAAGACCCGGAGGCAAAAAGTGAGTCGGAACTGGCAATTTTGGAGCCGGTATTTGATTTGAGCACCCCGACTCAACGGTTGAGCTTTTTGAGGAGAAAAAGCTGTGGACACGCGTACTTTTGATTTACAGCGAGGTTCGGGAGGTTCCGGACTGACGCGGAAGACCCGGAGGCAAAAAGTGAGTCGGAACTGGCAATTTTGGAGCCGGTATTTGATTTGAGCACCCCGACTCAACGGTTGAGCTTTTTGAAGAGAAAAAGCTGTGAGCGCGTGTACTTTGGAATTACAGCGGAGCTCGGGAGGTTCCGGGCAGCGGCAGAGGGCCCGAGGGCAAAAAGTGAGTTGGAGTTGGGTTTTTGGAACTAAGTTAATTAAATTAATTAATTTAATTAAAGCTTCTGCTTTATTAAACCCCCTCCCCTCCACCTCTGTAGCAAAAGGAAAAAGAGAAAGAAAGAAAGAAAAGGAAAAGAGAAAAATGAGAGGAAAGGGAAGAAGAAGAGGAAGAAGAGGGCTTTGGAGGAAGCTTTTCTTGGGCGTTTCTTCTCCGAGCGTGGCGTGGAGCCGTGCGGGGGCCGGCGTGCCGCGAGGAGGTTGGCTTATTTTGTATCTTTTCTTTTCCCTTTCTTTTTCCTGCTACTGGGGTGCCATGGACTTGTTGTCCGTGGCGCGGAGGTGCTTCGCGAGCCGCGCGCGCTGTTTTTAGGCAGCGCGCGGCTAAGGGGAGCGGCCGCTGCGCGGGCGCGCATGGGCGCCGCGCGCGGCAGGCGCCCTGCTGCCGTGGCAGTGCAGCGGGGCACCGGGCCGCTGGCAGCGGGCGCGCTGGTTGCGCGCCCTGGCTGGCACGCGCGGGCGGCCCCTGCGCTGGGCGACCCTGCAGGCCGCGCGCCACGCGCGCGGCACTGCAGAGGTGCCGCGCGGGCGGCCCCTGCGCTGGGCGACCCTGCAGGCCGCGCGCGTGGCGCGCGGCACTGCAGAGGTGCCGCGCGGGCGGCCCCTGTGCCGCGGGCCCCGCGCGGCATGGCAGGGCGCCGCGCGGGCGGCCCCTGTGCCGCGGGCCCCGCGCGGCAGTGCAGGGCGCCGCGCGGGCGGCCCCTGTGCCACGGGCCCCGCGCGGCATGGCAGGGCGCCGCGCGGGCGGCCCCTGTGCCGCGGGCCCCGCGCGACAGTGCAGGGCGCCGCGCGGGCGGCCCCTGTGCCGCGGGCCCCGCGCGGCATGGCAGGGCGCCGCGCGGGCGGCCCCTGTGCCGCGGGCCCCGCGCGGCATGGCAGGGCGCCGCGCGGGCGGCCCCTGTGCCGCGGGCCCCGCGCGGCATGGCAGGGCGCCGCGCGGGCGGCCCCTGTGCCGCGGGCCCCGCGCGGCAGTGCAGGGCGCCGCGCGGGCGGCCCCTGTGCCGCGGGCCCCGCGCGGCAGTGCAGGGCGCCGCGCGGGCGGCCCCTGTGCCGCGGGCCCCGCGCGGCATGGCAGGGCGCCGCGCGGGCGGCCCCTGTGCCGCGGGCGGGCCTTTGGGCCCCCGCGGCCCTGCAGGGCGCCGCGCGGGCGGCCCCTGTGCCGCGGGCGGGCCTTTGGGCCCCCCGCGGCCCTGCAGGCCGCGCGCTAGGCGCGCGGCGCTGCTGCAGGCCGCGTGGGTGGCCCTTGGGCCCCGCGGCCCTGCAGGCCGCGCGCTAGGCGCGCGGCGCTGCTGCAGGCCGCGCGGGCGGACTTGGGTGCCGCGCGGCGCTGCTGGCCACGCGGCTGACCTTTGCCGCGTGGGGTTGGTTTCTTTGGGCAGTACGGCCATGGGCCCGCACTGTGCCGCGTTGTTTGCGGCTCGGCGGTACGCCGCGGCGGATGCGCCGCGGTGGTTGCGCGATGGGATTCCGCGCGACGCCCGACGCTCTTCGCCGCCGGAGGGTTTTCCTTCGTCTTTGTTTGCGCGGTTTTCGGCCGCGGGTTTGCTGATCCCGGTTCCTCTTCTTGTCTCGCAGTTGTGGCATAGTGTTAGCTTCTCCCGTGGCCGGCGGCGCGTGTTTTTGCCGCGTGGAGCTGCGGGATCGCATCGGGACCTCGTTTGGCGCACGGTTTTCGCGGTGGATCGCAGGTGGGTTGGTTTCTCCCAATGAACTACGGAATGCCCTTTATGCTTCCGAATGCAAAGGTATCGTATCCTTATTATCAGGTATTTGCTGAACAGTCGTGCAAGTCGAGGGTTGTCGTTTCCGACTTGGACACGAGTGTTAGTCGCATCGTTAGAGTATACGAGTTGTACTGGCAGAGTTACAGATGGGTATAAATCACTGGCTGAGTTACCAGATGAGTAGATACCACTGGCGGAGTTACCAGATGGGTATAAATCACTGGCTGAGTTACCAGATGAGTAGATACCACTGGCGGAGTTACCAGATGGGTATAAATCACTGGCTGAGTTACCAGATGAGTAGATACCACTGGCGGAGTTACCAGATGGGTATAAATCACTGGCTGAGTTACCAGACGAGTAGATACCACTGGCGGAGTTACCAGATGGGTATAAATCACTGGCTGAGTTACCAGACGAGTAGATACCACTGGCGGAGTTACCAGATGGGTATAAATCACTAGCTGAGTTACCAGATGAGTAGATACCACTGGCGGAGTTACCAGATGGGTATAAATCACTGGCTGAGTTACCAGATGAGTAGATACCACTGGCAGAGATACCAGATGGGTATAAATCACTGGCTGAGTTACCAGATGAGTAGATACCACTGGCGGAGTTACCAGATGGGTATAAATCACTGGCTGAGTTACCAGATGAGTAGATACCACTGGCAGAGATACCAGATGGGTATAAATCACTGGTTGAGTTACCAGATGTGCAGATATCACTGGCTGAGTTACCAGATAGATAGTTATGCCCTGGCCGAGTCACCAGGTGGTTACTAGAAGGGATTGAGGTGGCCTTCTAGTGTCTTGTAGAGTTCTAGCAGTCCCAGTGCGGGGGCGGAAACTATGGGCGCCTAAGCCTACAGCATGTTCTTGTTTGATAAGGGCTGTAGGGGGCGCAGACGTTCGTAGTTTCCAGGCCTCCCGTGAGAGAGACTGAGAACTTACTTCCAGCATTGCATTGAGACATGTAGCGATAGATTCATTTCCAGTTATCTATCTATCTATCTATCTATCTATCTATCTATCTGTGTTTTTGTCTCCAGCAGACTGAGTGGGTGTACCGTGGGTTTTAGCTTTGGTGCCCACTGAGATCTGACTGTTGCAGTAGATCTCACACCCGCTGTGATGACAGGTGTTCCTGAGGCGACCGTTCCAGGTTTGGCTCATTCGGAGCTTTCTGACCGAGGTTTGCGCGTGGCTGGCTAGCTCCTACCCGAGTCGGTGTTGTCGGTGTAGTGTCTCTTGTACTTTTTAGTTTCCACTTTTGTACTTATGTTGTGGGTGCTAGTGGACTGGTGTACTTGGACTTTTCACCGCTTAGTGTTTCAGCTTCCTTTCAGCTCTGATACTTGTTAGCTATAGATCTCTTTTGCAGGTTAGACGCTTCGTCTGTACGGCAGTTTCCGTACAGACGGCGGATCTGTTGGCGAGCCCGGGTCGCAGTTCGACCCCGGGGCGTGACAGATTAGGTGGTATCAGAGCCTAGGAATATAGGTCGTTGGGGACTTAGAGACCCTAGGCTTTTAGTTGGACAGTGGGAAGACTGTCGTGTGAGACGTGACCTTAGCGAGAGTCTTGTCTGAGGGTGTACCTCCCCCTGAGGATTGGGGTGAGTGACCTCGCATGTTATTTCTCTAAAGGTGATTGTGTTGGCTGCAGACAGCATAATGCTTTAGAAAGGTTAACATGTTTAGACTTTCGTTTGTTTGGGTCGAGGAAGTCTTAGTCCTAATGTTTGTTTGTTGCAGTGGTTTTTGGATGCTTCCGAGACGCCGTGCAGCGGCGAGGGCGTGTTTGACCTGGGATGAGGGGCTTGTTTAGCGGGAAGCTAAATGGATGGAGCCGAGAGAGGCTTGAGAGATCCAGGCCCAAGCAAGTCCTGGTATTTGAGGCGTTATGGCGCCAGGAGGAGAGAGCATGGAGCGTGTGATGCACATGCTTGGACCGAGAGCATCTCCCGGAGTATCATCAGTAGTACCTCCGGCCGCGACTTTGTCGATTTCTGTTCCTGATCGCACCATTGATGGTGCGGAAGCAGCGAGAGGTTGCTGTTAGGTTGTGTACCGCATCCAGTTCCATCCCTTGTAGATTTCGGGACCGAGTTGGAGCCGTGAGAGGCCGAGAACTGGAACGCTGTTATGGAAGATTTGTTCGAGGATTTGTTCATCCAGGATAAGCATCAGGGCGCTTGGTTATGCACTTTTGCATTCGGACGCCAAGAGAGCTGGTGGCGTCGGATTCGTCTTGTTGGACCATCGGGAGCGCAGTTGATGTTCTGGGGTGAGTTTCTGTGACGGTTGAGCGATGTACCCCTGGACGCCAGGATGAGGCTTAGAGGTTGGTTATGTTCGAGTGGGAGCTGCATCGAGATGCCTACCTCTTCGTGCATTTTCGGCGAGTGCCGACCTTGGATGCAGTGAGCGTGCATGCTCGATGGTTTGACTGTGGATCAGTGACCCCGTCCGAGGGAGACGGTGAGCGGGGGATCAGCTTCGGAGTGAGAGCTCCGGCATCGCCGATTTTGCGATAGTCGCGTGTTTCGAGGTTGCCATGATTCCACCCACAGGATCATGGGTCTCAGGAGAGACTGAGACCAGGAGGCTCTCGACAGCGCTCGCTTCAGCAGCAGTGCCAGGATGTGAGTTTCCCTTCTGCGTGGGCCGCATTCTTCGTCAGGGTTGTGGATCGCGTCTCACCTGGTGTGGCCGTCGGGTTAGAGCATGCTTTATGCCAACGCCGTGTGTGCGTTTCGGTAAAGCGGGGGTACCTTCGTGTGGGCCAGTGTCAGGACTGATGGTTTTGCACGTTTGGATCAATTTTCAGATCACGTGAAGCACGTGGATGAGTGCTGCCTGTCCTGCCAGTGCAACTAGGACCTTGGATTGATCATCGAGATGTTAGTCCTACATCAGTGCTGAGGTGTTGATACGAGGTTGGATAGGAATCGGTCGTCCCAATTTATGCTATCATGATTGTCGAGAGAGAAGACATTGACCCTCCGTGGACCTGGTCAGGAGGAGGGTATTTTTTTATAGCATGTGATGAGATATATGATGCCCTGGCTGAGTTACCAGGAGGTTACCTGCCCCTGGCTGAGTTACCAGGAGGTTACTTGCCCCTGGCCGAGTTACCAGGAGGTTGATGCCCCTGGCCGAGTTACCAGGTGCTTACTAGATTGGGACTGAGATCGAGACAGTGATTGACGTGGTTTGGGAACCGCGCCAACTTCGACAGCACCTCGGGGAGTATCAACCGTGAGACAGAGAGAGCTGTGAGCGCAGTTGTGAGATTGGCGGATCGACGAGGTCTGTGAGACCTAGTACCTCGTCGTGGGGATACGACAGTGAGGTTCCAGGCAGTTGTTACACAGTGGTGATGTCACGTTGTGGGTACACAACCGTGTGAGTTCTTGTAAGGTTCGAACTTGATTAGTCTCACCTTGTGCTTGGGCAGATGCCTTCGAGTGGTTGATATCTTTATGGAACCTTACAGCCAAGGGCTGTGCCTGGATACTGACCCGGAACCAGTAGGGCAGTTTGAGCGGTTTGCGTGGTCAAGTAGATTGACTAATGCCCTACTGATTGAGAGCTGTGTTTTTCCTGTTTCACTGGACGGTTGGTGGTGATACCGTCGTGGGTTTTTGCTTATCTCCGAGGCGACTTGGAGCTTGAGGGGCTCTTGAGGATGGTGCTACAACTTCTATGGAGGAAGAAGTTGGTTGCCTAGCTTTGAGAGTTGCACTTGGGCATCGAAAATTTTGTGGTTAGGCCTTGTGGTTCAGCCGCATGAGTGTCGGAGGACCCAACGAGGTGAGATACCGTTTGGGTTGGGCCTGGACCCATGTTAAAGTCAGAGATCAGAAGCTCTTGGACTATGCAAGGCCAGTGTAACTTGCGAGAGGCAAAGCTGAGGAAGATACCAGCATTGATCCGGAATATTGCCGTGATAGTGAGGTCATGGAATTATTCTTGAATCCTCAAACCTTAAGTGCTTGGACACTCAGGAAGTCGGGTCGAGGTAACGCCGGTGGATAGATTTGCAAGGATGTATGATTGCTTTATCCCAGCGAGGACATTTTGTTCAGTATGCCCGGTTTAGGCGAGCTGTGTAACCCTGGGAATTGAGTGCCAGAATCGAGAGAAGGTTCTCGAGGTTGAAAGTTTTCCCCTGTCAAGGGAGGTGATTTATGTTTTGTGGAACAGGAGTTTTGGTGGCCATGAAGCATCAGTGGGGTTTTGCCTTAAGGAGGCTTAGACTTCGGTTTTATGAGATCTCGACTCGAGGGAAACTACCAGCCTGAGAGTTTATTTATAGAAATGAGTTTTGGCTGAGGAGAGGATCCTCGAGCAGTGATCAGGCTGGATGAGGCCTATTTGAACCCCGCAAGTTTTGTTTTGCTTTCCCTTCCTTGGTGATGGTCGAGGACTGCGTTATCCTCATCGACCGAATGCGATTCTTGTTGGTGAAACCAGAAGAATTTTACAGTCGAATCATACTTTTGGGGAAGGTTCAGTGTTGTCAGCATGAAGAATGTGAGTGACCACTTGAGAGCCTTGGACAATTTGTGGATCTCCTATCCCTTTGTTTTGATTTGCCCTCCTATGTATGGATTAGTTGAGTTTCGAGGACGAAACCCTTTTAAGGGGGAGAGGGGGAGAATGTAGACCACCGGGATTTGGATGACGCACCGACCTTGCAGGAAGGTGTGGTGCGGAGGAGTTTGCCTTGGATGTGTCCCATTTGTGTTTGCAGAGGAGTTCGGGTTGATTTGGATCCCCGCGGAAGCCTCTGCTTGTTTCGGGCTTTGTACGCGTTGGGTGACTGGTGCGGGAAGCTCCGACACCCGATTGGTTGCAGAAAAATTTGGGAAACACTTGGAGCAGGTGTATTTTCAGTTTACAGCGAGGTTCGGGAGGTTCCGGACTGACGCGGAAGACCCGGAGGCAAAAAGTGAGTCGGAACTGGCAATTTTGGAGCCGGTATTGATTTGAGCACCCCGACTCAACGGATGAGCTTTTTGAGGAGAAAAAGCTGTGGACACGCGTACTTTTGATTTACAGCGAGGTTCGGGAGGTTCCGGACTGACGCGGAAGACCCGGAGGCAAAAAGTGAGTCGGAACTGGCAATTTTGGAGCCGGTATTTGATTTGAGCACCCCGACTCAACGGTTGAGCTTTTTGAAGAGAAAAAGCAGTGCTGTGAGCGCGTGTACTTTGGAATTACAGCGGAGCTCGGGAGGTTCCCGGGCAGCGGCGGAGGGCCCGAGGGCAAAAAGTGAGTTGGAGTTGGGTTTTTGGAATTAAGTTAATTAAATTAATTAATTTAATTAAAGCTTCTGCTTTATTAAACCCCCTCCCCTCCACCTCTGTAGCAAAGGAAAAAGAGAAAGAAAGAAAGAAAGGAAAAGAGAAAAATGAGAGAGAGGAAAGGGAAGAAGAAGAAGAAGAAGAGGGCTTGGAGGAAGCTTTTCTTGGGCGTTTCTTCTCCGAGCGTGGCGTGGAGCCGTGCGGGGGCCGGCGTGCCGCGAGGAGGTTGGCTTATTTTGTATTTTTCTTTTCCCTTTCTTTTTCCTGCTGCTGGGGTGCCATGGACTTGTTGTCCGTGCGCGGAGGTGATTCGCGAGCGCCGCGCGCGTGTTTTTGGGCAGGCGCGGCTAAGGGGAGGGACGCTGCGCGGGCGCGCATGGGCGCCGCGCGGGCAGCGCCCTGCTGCCGTGGCAGTGCAGGGGGGCGCACGGGCCGCTGGCAGCGGGCGCGCTGGTTGCGCGCACGGCTGGCAGCGCCGGGCGGACCTTGCGCTGGCGACCCTGCAGGCCGCGCGCCACTGTGTGCGCGCGGCACTGCAGAGGTGCCGCGCGCGGGCGGCCCCTGCGCTGGGCGACACTGCAGGCCGCGGCGTGGCGCGCGGCACTGCAGAGGTGGAGCGGCGGGCGCCCCTGCGCTGGGCGACCCTGCAGGCGAGCGCGTGGGCGGCGCGGCACTGCAGAGGTGCCGCGAGGGCGGCCCCCTGTGCCGAGCGGCCCGCGCGGCATGGCAGGGCGCGGCGCGGGCGGGGGCCCTGTGCGGGCCCCGCGCGGCAGTGCAGGGCGCGCGCGGGCGGCCCCTGTGCGGGGCCCGCGCGGCATGCAGGGAGCCCGCGCCGGCCGGCCCCTGTGCGCGGGCCCCGCGCGGCAGTACAGGGCGCGCTCGGGCGGCCACTGTGCCGCGGGCCCCGCGCGGCCATGGCAGGGCGCCGCGGGCGGCCCCTGTGCCGCGGGCCCCGCGCGGCATGTGCAGGGCGCCGCGCGGGCGGCCCCTGTGCCGCGGGGCCCGGCGCGGCATGGCAGGGCGCCGCGGGGCGCCCCTGTGCCGCGGGCCCCGCGCGGCAGTGCAGGGCGCCGCGCGGGCGGCCCCTGTGCCGCGGGCCCCGCGCGGCATGGCAGGGCGCGCGCGGGCGGCCCCTGTGCCGCGGGCGGGCCTTTGGGCCCCCGCGGCCTGCAGGGCGCGCGCGGGCGGCCCCTGTGCCGCGGGCGGGCCTTTTGGCCCCCCGCGGGCCTGCAGGCGCGCGCTAGCGCGCCGGCGCTGCTGCAGGCCGCGTGGGTGCCCTTGGGCCCCGCGCCCTGCAGGCCGCGCGCTAGGCGCGCGGCGCTGCTGCAGGCCGCGCGGGCGGACTTGGGGCCGCGCGGCGCTGCTGGCCACGCGGCTGACCTTTGCCGCGTGGGGTTGGTTTCTTTGGGCAGTACGGCCATGGGCCGCACTGTGCCGCGTTGTTTGCGGCTCGGCTGTTACGCCGCGGCGGATGCGCCGCGGCGGATGCGCGATGGGATTCCGCGCGACGCCCGACGCTCTTCGCCGCCGGAGGGTTTTCCTTCGCCTTTGTTTGCGCGGTTTTCGGCCGCGGGTTTGCTGATCCCGGTTCCTCTTCTTGTCTCGCAGTTGTGGCATAGTGTTAGCTTCTCCCGTGGCGGCGGCGCGTGTTTGCCGCGTGGAGCTGCGGGATCGCATCGGGACCTCCGTTTGGCGCACGGTTTTCGCGTGGATCGCGCAGGTGGGTTGGTTTCCCAATGACTACGGAATGCCCTTTATGCTTCCGAATGCAAAGGTATCGTATCCTTATTATCAGGTATTTGCTGACAGTCGTGCAAGTCGAGGGTTGTCGTTTCCGACTTGGACAAAGTGTTAGTCGCATCGTTAGAGTATACGAGTTGTACTGGCAGAGTTACCAGATGGGATAAATCACTGGCTGAGTTACCAGATGAGTAGATACCACTGGCGAGTTACCAGAGGGTATAAATCACTGGCTGAGTTACCAGATGAGTAGATACCACTGGCGGAGTTTACCAGATGGGTATAATCACTGGCTGAGTTACCAGATGAGTAGTACACTGGCGGAGTTACCAGATGGGTATAAATCACTGGCTGAGTTACCCAGAGTAGATACCACTGGCGGAGTTACCAGATGGGTATAAATCACTGGCTGAGTTACCAGATGAGTAGATACCACTGGCGGAGTTACCAGATGGGTATAAATCACTGGCTGAGTTACCAGATGAGTAGATACCACTGGCAGAGATACCAGATGGGTATAAATCACTGGCTGAGTTACCAGATGAGTAGATACCACTGGCGGAGTTACCAGATGGGTATAAATCACTGGCTGAGTTACCAGATGAGTAGATACCACTGGCAGAGATACAGATGGGTATAAATCACTGGCTGAGTTACAGATGTGCAGATATCACTGGCTGAGTCCAGATAGTAGTTATGCCTGGCGAGTCACAGGGGTTACTAGAAGGGATTGGGTGCCTTCTAGTGTCTTGTAGAGTTCTAGCAGTCCCATGTGCGGGGGCGGGGGGAAACTATGGGCGCATAAGCCTACAGCATGTTCTTGTTTGATAAGGGCTGTAGGGGGGCGCAGACGTTCGTAGTTTCCAGGCCTCCGTGAGAGAGACTGAAGAACTTACTTCAGCATTGCACTGAGACATGTAGCGATAGATTATTTCCAGTATCTATCTATCTATCTATATTATCTATCTATCTATACTGGTTTTTGTCTCCAGCAGACTGAGTGGTGTACCGGGGGTTTAGCTTTGGTGCCCACTGAGATCTGACTGTTGCAGTAGATCACACCCGCTGTGATGACAGGTGTTACTGAGGCGACGTTCCAGGGTTTGGCTCATTCGGCGCTTTCTGACTCTTTTTCCGATGGGTTGCGCGGGCTGGCTAGCTCCTACCCGAGTCGGTGTATGTCGGTGTTAGTGTTTCTCTGGTACTTTTAGGTTCCACTTTTGGAATTATGTGTGGGTGCTGTGCTAGTGGATGGTGTCACTTGGACCTTTCACCGCTTAGGTGTTTAGCTTTCTTTCAGATCTGGACTTGTTTAGCGCTAGTCTTTTGCAGGGTTAGACGCTTCGCTGTACGGCAGAGTTTCGTCCAGGACGGCGGATCTGTTGCGAGACCGGGTCGCACGTCGACCCGGGGCGTGACAGGAAGGGTGGGGTGCTGTTCGCAGTAGTTCTTTCTTACCTTTCGGGAATGATTGGAGTTACTAGACGCCCGGTGACAGGTTAGTGTAGGTCCGGACAGGCACACCGAGACGCGGAAAGAACCTAGAGTTCGAAGCAACGCGACAACGAAGGTGGGTTTTAGTTGAGGCTTAGCATAGATCGGTGTTGTTGGAAGGTTGTAACTGCATGTTATCGGTATTAGTGCTGACAGTCTCATGATTGCGTTAT
>CM055078.1:11237266-11312978 GCA_029204045.2 Tillandsia leiboldiana | reverse complement strand
TCCGGATGGTGAACTAATAATTCTTTGTTTCGGGCAGACCGGTCGGGGGATCGCGGGTATTTTTAGTCAATAAAGCTCACGAAACGGAGATCGGCGGCCGCAAATCGGTTTTGGATTCCGACCTCCGGAATCTCCCAGAATAAATTCCAGAAGGTGGCTAGCGGTTCAGGCGTACAAGCGGGTTACCAGGCAGACCGACCCTGGTTCGCACCCGACCTATTATTTTCTTTTGACTTGAAATGGGTCCGTTCCCATTTCTAATTAGGACCGCTCGGGTTATTTCGTATCTTGGAAACAGGGTTTGTTATCTTTCTCAAATTCCTCTCACCCTAGGCGTTTACGACACCCTGAGCGCGGTACGAGGAATCAACTCCCCCAACCCTACCCCTCCCACCACCGATCGCGTGGAGGATCAAGGCGGCGGAGCAAGGAAAGAGGGGAAGACCTCACATCCTTCGAAGCCGAGCACGCAAGATCGGAACGATCCTCCCCCAGTCAACCAGGTGAGCACGTTAGGGTTCTTTTTTTCGTCAATTCTTGTTTTGAGCAAACGAGGGGGGGGGGGGGGGGGGGGGGGGGGGGGGGGGGGGAGGGCGCGTCATCGCCGGAGTCCGCGCGCACAGAGCCGCGCTTGCGGGCAGCACCGCATGCGGGGTGGCGCGGCCGCACGGGCCGCGCGGGGCGCGCGCGACCCGCGTACGGGCGGCGCGGCCCTGCAGGCCTGCGCGGGGCTGGGAGCGCGCACCCCCACATGCGGGAAGGCGCACCATGCAGCCCGCGCGGGGGGGGCGGGGGCGCGCACTCCCGCATGCGGGCAACACCCCGCATGCGGGCGGCCCGCCGCCCAGCGCGCGGGGCCGGGCGCGCATGCGCACCCGCGGGTGCGGGCAGCGGGCCCGCACAGCCCGCGCGGGCCGGGCGCACGCGCACCCGCGCATGCGGGCAGCCCTGCATTCGGGCAACGGGGGGGGGGGGGGGGGGGGGGGGGGGGGGGAGGCCGGATGTTTCTGCGGAGCCGTGGGCTGTCCGCGTCGTTGGCCTCGGCCGGGGACGTCGCCATCTGCGCCGAAATCGGCGGGCGTGCCCCATGATCGACCGGAAGTGTAGAACACCGGGATTTGGATGACGCACCGACCTTGCAGGAGGTGTGGTGCAGAGGAGTTTGCCTTGGATGTGTCCCATTTGTGTTGCAGAGGAGTTCGGGTTGATTTGGATCCCCGCGGAAGCCTCTGCTGTTTCGGGCTTTGTACGCGTTGGGTGACTGGTACGGGAAGCTCCGACACCGCTATGGGTTGCAGAAAATTTGGGAAACACTTGGAGCAGGTGTATTTTCAGTTTACAGCGAGGTTCGGGAGGTTCCGGACTGACGCGGAAGACCCGGAGGCAAAAAGTGAGTCGGAACTGGCAATTTTGGAGCCGGTATTTGATTTGAGCACCCCGACTCAACGGATGAGCTTTTTGAGGAGAAAAAGCTGTGGACACGCGTACTTTTGATTTACAGCGAGGTTCGGGAGGTTCCGGACTGACGCGGAAGACCCGGAGGCAAAAAGTGAGTCGGAACTGGCAATTTGGAGCCGGTATTTGATTTGAGCACCCCGACTCAACGGTTGAGCTTTTTGAAGAGAAAAAGCTGTGAGCGCGTGTACTTTGGATTACAGCGGAGCTCGGGAGGTTCCGGGCAGCGGCGGAGGGCCCGAGGGCAAAAAGTGAGTTGGAGTTGGGTTTTTGGAATTAAGTTAATTAAATTAATTAATTTAATTAAAGCTTCTGCTTTATTAAACCCCCTCCCCTCCACCTCTGTAGCAAAGGAAAAAGAGAAAGAAAGAAAGAAAAGGAAAAGAGAAAAAAATGAGAGGAAAGGGAAGAAGAAGAAGAAGAAGAGGGCTTTGGAGGAAGCTTTTCTTGGGCGTTTCTTCTCCGAGCGTGGCGTGGAGCCGTGCGGGGGCCGGCGTGCCGCGAGGAGGTTGGCTTATTTTGTATCTTTTCTTTTCCCTTTCTTTTTCTGCTGCTGGGGGTGCCATGGACTTGTTGTCCGTGGCGCGGAGGTGCCTCGCGAGCCGCGCGCGCTGTTTTTGGGCAGCGCGCGGCTAAGGGGAGCGGCCGGCTGGGGGCCGCTGCGCGGGCGGCATGGCGCCGCGCGCGGAGGCGCCCTGCTGCCCGTGGCGTGCAGCGGGGCACCGGGCCGCTGGCAGCGGGCGCGCTGGTTGCGCGCCCTGGCTGGCACGCGCGGGCGGCCCCTGCGCTGGGCGACCCTGCAGGCCGCGCGCACGCGCGCGGCACTGCAGAGTGTGCGCGCGGGCGGCCCCTGCGCTGGGCGACCCTGCAGCCCCGCGCGTGGCGCGCGGCACGCAGAGGTGCCGCGGGCGGCCCCTGTGCCGCGGGCCCCGCGCGGCATGGCAGGGCGCGCGCGGGCGGCCCCTGTGCCGCGGGCCCCGCGCGGCAGTGCAGGGCGCCGCGCGGGCGGCCTGTGCCGCGGGCCCGCGCGGCATGGCAGGGCGCCGCGCGGGCGGCCCCTGTGCGCGCGGGCCCCGCGCGGCAGTGCAGGGCGCCGCGCGGGCGGCCCCTGTGCCGCGGGCCCCGCGCGGCATGGCAGGGCGCCGCGCGGGCGGCCCCTGTGCCGCGGGCCCCGCGCGGCATGGCAGGGCGCCGCGCGGGCGGCCCCTGTGCCGCGGGCCCCGCGCGGCATGGCAGGGCGCCGCGCGGGCGGCCCCTGTGCCGCGGGCCCCGCGCGGCAGTGCAGGGCGCCGCGCGGGCGGCCCCTGTGCCGCGGGCCCCGCGCGGCATGCAGGGCGCCGCGCGGGGGCCCCTGTGCCGCGGGCCCGCGCGGCATGGCAGGGCGCCGCGCGGGCGGCCCTGTGCCGCGGGCGGGCCTTTGGGCCCCCGCGGCCCTGCAGGGCGCCGCGCGGGCGGCCCCTGTGCCGCGGGCGGGCCTTTGGGCCCCCGCGGCCCTGCAGGCGCGCGCTAGGCGCGCGGCGCTGCTGCAGGCCGCGTGGGTGGCCCTTGGGCCCGCGGCCCTGCAGGCCGCGCGCTAGGCGCGCGGCGCTGCTGCAGGCCGCACGGGCGGACTTGGGGCCGCGCGGCGCTGCTGGCCACGCGGCTGACCTTTGCCGCGTGGGGTTGGTTTCTTTGGGCAGTACGGCCATGGGCCGCACTGTGCCGCGTTGTTTGCGGCTCGGCGGTACGCCGCGGCGGATGCGCCGCGGCGGATGCGCGATGGGATTCCGCGCGACGCCCGACGCTCTTCGCCGCCGGAGGGTTTTCCTTCGCCTTTGTTTGCGCGGTTTTCGGCCGCGGGTTTGCTGATCCCGGTTCCTCTTCTTGTCTCGCAGTTGTGGCATAGTGTTAGCTTCTCCCGTGGCCGGCGGCGCGTGTTTTTGCCGCGTGGAGCTGCGGGATCGCATCGGGACCTCCGTTTGGCGCACGGTTTCGCGGTGGATCGCAGGTGGGTTGGTTTCTCCCAATGAACTACGGAATGCCCTTTATGCTTCCGAATGCAAAGGTATCGTATCCTTATTATCAGGTATTTGCGGAACAGTCGTGCAAGTCGAGGGTTGTCGTTTCCGACTTGGACACGAGTGTTAGTCGCATCGTTAGAGTATACGAGTTGTACTGGCAGAGTTACCAGATGGGTATAAATCACTGGCTGAGTTACCAGATGAGTAGATACCACTGGCGGAGTTACCAGATGGGTATAAATCACTGGCTGAGTTACCAGATGAGTAGATACCACTGGCGGAGTTACCAGATGGGTATAAATCACTGGCTGAGTTACCAGATGAGTAGATACCACTGGCGGAGTTACCAGATGGGTATAAATCACTGGCTGAGTTACCAGATGAGTAGATACCACTGGCGGAGTTACCAGATGGGTATAAATCACTGGCTGAGTTACCAGATGAGTAGATACCACTGGCGGAGTTACCAGATGGGTATAAATCACTGGCTGAGTTACCAGATGAGTAGATACCACTGGCGGAGTTACCAGATGGGTATAAATCTGGCTGAGTTACAGATGAGTAGATACCACTGGCAGATTACCAGATGGTATAAATCACTGGCTGAGTTACCAGATGAGTAGATACCACTGGCGGAGTTACCAGATGGGTATAAATCACTGGCTGAGTTACCAGATGAGTAGATACCACTGGCAGAGATACCAGATGGGTATAAATCACTGGCTGAGTTACCAGATGTGCAGATATCACTGGCTGAGTTACCAGATAGATAGTTATGCCCTGGCCGAGTCACCAGGTGGTTACTAGAAGGGATTGAGGTGGCCTTCTAGTGTCTTGTAGAGTTCTAGCAGTCCCAGTGCGGGGGCGGAAACTATGGGCGCCTAAGCCTACAGCATGTTCTTGTTTGATAAGGGCTGTAGGGGGCGCAGACGTTCGTAGTTTCCAGGCCTCCCGTGAGAGAGACTGAGAACTTACTTCCAGCATTGCATTGAGACATGTAGCGATAGATTCATTTCCAGTTATCTATCTATCTATCTATTCTATCTATCTATCTATCTGTGTTTTGTCTCCAGCAGACTGAGTGGGTGTACCGTGGGTTTTAGCTTTGGTGCCCACTGAGATCTGACTGTTGCAGTAGATCTCACACCCGCTGTGATGACAGGTGTTCCTGAGGCGACCGTTCCAGGTTTGGCTCATTCGGAGCTTTCTGACCGAGGTTTGCGCGTGGCTGGCTAGCTCCTACCCGAGTCGGTGTGTCGTGTGTAGTGTCTCTTGTACTTTTAGTTTCCACTTTTGTACTTATGTTGTGGGTGCTAGTGGACTGGTGTACTTGGACTTTTCACCGCTTAGTGTTTCAGCTTCCTTTCAGCTCTGATACTTGTTAGCTATAGATCTCTTTTGCAGGTTAGACGCTTCGTCTGTACGGCAGTTTCCGTACAGACGGCGGATCTGTTGGCGAGCCCGGGTCGCAGTTCGACCCCGGGGCGTGACAGATTAGGTGGTATCAGAGCCTAGGAATATAGGTCGTTGGGGACTTAGAGACCCTAGGCTTTTAGTTGGACAGGGAAGACTGTCGTGTGAGACGTGACCTTAGCGAGAGTCTTGTCTGAGGGTGTACCTCCCCTGAGGATTGGGGTGAGTGACCTCGCATGTTATTTCTCTAAAGGTGATTGTGTTGGCTGCAGACAGCATAATGCTTTAGAAAGGTTAACATGTTTAGACTTTCGTTTGTTTGGGTCGAGGAAGTCTTAGTCCTAATGTTTGTTTGTTGCAGTGGTTTTTGGATGCTTCCGAGACGCCGTGCAGCGGCGAGGGCGTGTTTGACCTGGGATGAGGGGCTTGTTTAGCGGGAAGCTAAATGGATGGAGCCGAGAGAGGCTTGAGAGATCCAGGCCCAAGCAGTCCTGGTATTTGAGGCGTTATGGCGCCAGGAGGAGAGAGCATGGAGCGTGTGATGCACATGCTTGGACCGAGAGCATCTCCCGGAGTATCGTCAGTAGTACCTCCGGCCGCGACTTTGTCGATTTCTGTTCCTGATCGCACCATTGATGGTGCGGAAGCAGCGAGAGGTTGCTGTTAGGTTGTGTACCGCATCCAGTTCCATCCCTTGTAGATTTCGGGACCGAGTTGGAGCCGTGAGAGGCCGAGAACTGGAACGCTGTTATGGAAGATTTGTTCGAGGATTTGTTCATCCAGGATAAGCATCAGGGCGCTTGGTTATGCACTTTTGCATTCGGACGCCAAGAGAGCTGGTGGCGTCGGATTCGTCTTGTTGGACCATCGGGAGCGCAGTTGATGTTCTGGGGTGAGTTTCTGTGACGGTTGAGCGATGTACCCCTGGACGCCAGGATGAGGCTTAGAGGTTGGTTATGTTCGAGTGGGAGCTGCATCGAGATGCCTACCTCTTCGTGCATTTTCGGCGAGTGCCGACCTTGGATGCAGTGAGCGTGCATGCTCGATGGTTTGACTGTGGATCAGTGACCCCGTCCGAGGGAGACGGTGAGCGGGGGATCAGCTTCGGAGTGAGTGAGAGCTCCGGCATCGCCGATTTTGCGATAGTCGCGTGTTTCGAGGTTGCCATGATTCCACCCACAGGATCATGGGTCTCAGGAGAGACTGAGACCAGGAGGCTCTCGACAGCGCTCGCTTCAGCAGCAGTGCCAGGATGTGAGTTTCCCTTCTGCGTGGGCCGCATTCTTCGTCAGGGTTGTGGATCGCGTCTCACCTGGTGTGGCCGTCGGGTTAGAGCATGCTTTATGCCAACGCCGTGTGTGCGTTTCGGTAAAGCGGGGGTACCTTCGTGTGGGCCAGTGTCAGGACTGATGGTTTTGCACGTTTGGATCAATTTTCAGATCACGTGAAGCACGTGGATGAGTGCTGCCTGTCCTGCCAGTGCAACTAGGACCTTGGATTGATCATCGAGATGTTAGTCCTACATCAGTGCTGAGGTGTTGATACGAGGTTGGATAGGAATCGGTCGTCCCAATTTATGCTATCATGATTGTCGAGAGAGAAGACATTGACCCTCCGTGGACCTGGTCAGGAGGAGGGTATTTTTTTATAGCATGTGATGAGATATATGATGCCCTGGCTGATGTTACCAGGAGGTTACCTGCCCCTGGCTGAGTTACCAGGAGGTTACTTGCCCCTGGCCGAGTTACCAGGAGGTTGATGCCCCTGGCCGAGTTACCAGGTGCTTACTAGATTGGGACTGAGATCGAGACAGTGATTGACGTGGTTGGGAACCGCGCCAACTTCGACAGCACCTCGGGGAGTATCAACCGTGAGACAGAGAGGAGCTGTGAGCGCAGTTGTGAGATTTGGCGGATCGAGAGGTCTGTGAGACCTAGTACCTCGTCGTGGGGATACGACAGTGAGGTTCCAGGCAGTTGTTACACAGTGGTGATGTCACGTTGTGGGTACACAACCGTGTGAGTTCTTGTAAGGTTCGAACTTGATTAGTCTCACCTTGTGCTTGGGCAGATGCCTTCGAGTGGTTGATATCTTTATGGAACCTTACAGCCAAGGGCTGTGCCTGGATACTGACCCGGAACCAGTAGGGCAGTTTGAGCGGTTTGCGTGGTCAAGTAGATTGACTAATGCCACTACTGATTGAGAGCTGTGTTTTTCCTGTTTCACTGGACGGGTTGGTGGTGATACCGTCGTGGGTTTTTGCTTATCTCCGAGGCGACTTGGAGCTTGAGGGGCTCTTGAGGATGGTGCTACAACTTCTATGGAGGAAGAAGTTGGTTGCCTAGCTTTGAGAGTTGCACTTGGGCATCGAAAATTTTGTGGTTAGGCCTTGTGGTTCAGCCGCATGAGTGTCGGAGGACCCAACGAGGTGAGATACCGTTTGGGTTGGGCCTGGACCCATGTTAAAGTCAGAGATCAGAAGCTCTTGGACTATGCAAGGCCAGTGTAACTTGCGAGAGGCAAAGCTGAGGAAGATACCAGCATTGATCCGGATATTGCCGTGATAGTGAGGTCATGGAATTATTCTTGAATCCTCAAACCTTAAGTGCTTGGACACTCAGGAAGTCGGGTCGAGGTAACGCCGGTGATAGATTTTGCAAGGATGTATGATTGCTTTATCCCAGCGAGGACATTTTGTTCAGTATGCCCGGTTTAGGCGAGCTGTGTAACCCTGGGAATTGAGTGCCAGAATCGAGAGAAGGTTCTCGAGGTTGAAAGTTTTCCCCTGTCAAGGGAGGTGATTTATGTTTTTGTGGAACAGGAGTTTTGGTGGCCATGAAGCATCAGTGGGGGTTTTGCCTTAAGGAGGCTTAGACTTCGGTTTTATGAGATCTCGAATCGAGGGAAACTACCAGCCTGAGAGTTATTTATAGAAATGAGTTTTGCGAGGAGAGGATCCTCGAGCAGTGATCAGGCTGGATGAGGCCTATTTGAACCCCGCAAGTTTTGTTTTTGCTTTCCCTTCCTTGGTGATGGTCGAGGACTGCGTTATCCTCATCGACCGATGCGATTCTTGTTGGTGAAACCAGAAGAATTTTACAGTCGAATCATACTTTTGGGGAAGGTTCAGTGTTGTCAGCATGAAGAATGTGAGTGACCACTTGAGAGCCTTGGACAATTTGTGGATCTCCTATCCCCTTTTGTTTTGATTTGCCCTCCTATGTATGGATTTAGTTGAGTTTCGAGGACGAAACCCTTTTAAGGGGGGGAGAATGTAGAACACCGGGATTTGGATGACGCACCGACCTTGCAGGAAGGTGTGGTGCGGAGGAGTTTGCCTTGGATGTGTCCCATTTTGTGTTTGCAGAGGAGTTCGGGGTTGATTTGGATCCCCGCGGAAGCCTCTGCTTGTTTCGGGCTTTGTACGCGTTGGGTGACTGGTGCGGGAAGCTCCGACACCGCTATTGGTTGCAGAAAATTTGGGAAACACTTGGAGCAGGTGTATTTTCAGTTTACAACGAGGTTCGGGAGGTTCCGGACTGACGCGGAAGACCCGGAGGCAAAAAGTGAGTCGGAACTGGCAATTTTGGAGCCGGTATTTGATTTGAGCACCCCGACTCAACGGTTGAGCTTTTTGAGGAGAAAAAGCTGTGGACACGCGTACTTTTGATTTACAGCGAGGTTCGGGAGGTTCCGGACTGACGCGGAAGACCCGGAGGCAAAAAGTGAGTCGGAACTGGCAATTTTGGAGCCGGTATTTGATTTGAGCACCCCGACTCAACGGTTGAGCTTTTTGAAGAGAAAAAAGCTGTGAGCGCGTGTACTTTGGAATTACAGCGGAGCTCGGGAGGTTCCGGGCAGCGGCGGAGGGCCCGAGGGCAAAAGTGAGTTGGAGTTGGGTTTTTTGGAACTAAGTTAATTAAATTAATTAATTTAATTAAAGCTTCTGCTTTATTAAACCCCTCCCCTCCACCTCTGTAGCCAAAAGGAAAAAGAGAAAGAAAGAAAGAAAAGGAAAGAGAAAAAATGAGAGGAAAGGGAAGAAGAAGAGGAAGAAGAGGGCTTTGGAGGAAGCTTTTCTTGGGCGTTCTTCTCCGAGCGTGGCGTGGAGCCGTGCGGGGGCCGGCGTGCCGCGAGGAGGTTGGCTTATTTTGTATCTTTTCTTTTCCCTTTCTTTTTCCTGCTGCTGGGGTGCCATGGACTTGTTGTCCGTGGCGCGGAGGTGCTTCGCGAGCCGCGCGCGCTGTTTTTAGGCAGCGCGCGGCTAAGGGAGCGGCCGCTGCGCGGGCGCGCATGGGCGCCGCGCGCGGCAGGCGCCCTGCTGCCGTGGCAGTGCAGCGGGGCACCGGGCCGCTGGCAGCGGGCGCGCTGGTTGCGCGCCCTGGCTGGCACGCGCGGGCGGCCCCTGCGCTGGGCGACCCTGCAGGCCGCGCGCCACGCGCGCGGCACTGCAGAGGTGCCGCGCGGGCGGCCCCTGCGCTGGGCGACCCTGCAGGCCGCGCGCGTGGCGCGCGGCACTGCAGAGGTGCCGCGCGGGCGGCCCCTGCGCTGGGCGACCCTGCAGGCCGCGCGCGTGGCGCGCGGCACTGCAGAGGTGCCGCGCGGGCGGCCCCCTGTGCCGCGGGCCCCGCGCGGCATGGCAGGGCGGGGCGCGGGCGGCCCCTGTGCCGGGGCCCCGCGCGGCAGTGCAGGGCGCCGCGCGGGCGGCCCCTGTGCCGCGGGCCCCGCGCGGCATGGCAGGGCGCCGCGCGGCCGGCCCCTGTGCCGCGGGCCCCGCGCGGCAGTACAGGGCGCCGCTCGGGCGGCCCCTGTGCCGCGGGCCCCGCGCGGCATGGCAGGGCGCCGCGCGGGCGGCCCCTGTGCCGCGGGCCCCGCGCGGCAGTGCAGGGCGCCGCGCGGGCGGCCCCTGTGCCGCGGGCCCGGCGCGGCATGGCAGGGCGCCGCGCGGGCGGCCCCTGTGCCGCGGGCCCCGCGCGGCAGTGCAGGGCGCCGCGCGGGCGGCCCCTGTGCCGCGGGCCCCGCGCGGCATGGCAGGGCGCCGCGCGGGCGGCCCCTGTGCCGCGGGCGGGCCTTTGGGCCCCCGCGGCCCTGCAGGGCGCCGCGCGGGCGGCCCCTGTGCCGCGGGCGGGCCTTTGGGCCCCCCGCGGCCCTGCAGGCCGCGCGCTAGGCGCGCGGCGCTGCTGCAGGCCGCGTGGGTGGCCCTTGGGCCCCGCGGCCCTGCAGGCCGCGCGCTAGGCGCGCGGCGCTGCTGCAGGCCGCGCGGGCGGACTTGGGGCCGCGCGGCGCTGCTGGCCACGCGGCTGACTTTTGCCGCGTGGGGTTGGTTTCTTTGGGCAGTACGGTCATGGGCCGCACTGTGCCGCGTTGTTTGCGGCTCGGCTGTACGCCGCGGCGGATGCGCCGCGGCGGTTGCGCGATGGGATTCCGCGCGACGCCCGACGCTCTTCGCCGCCGGAGGGTTTTCCTTCGCCTTTGTTTGCGCGGTTTTCGGCCGCGGGTTTGCTGATCCCGGTTCCTCTTCTTGTCTCGCAGTTGTGGCATAGTGTTAGCTTCTCCCGTGGCCGGCGGCGCGTGTTTTGCCGCGTGGAGCTGCGGGATCGCATCGGGACCTCCGTTTGGCGCACGGTTTTCGCGGTGGATCGCAGGTGGGTTGGTTTCTCCCAATGAACTACGGAATGCCCTTTATGCTTCCGAATGCAAAGGTATCGTATCCTTATTATCAGGTATTTGCTGAACAGTCGTGCAAGTCGAGGGTTGTCGTTTCCGACTTGGACACAAGTGTTAGTCGCATCGTTAGAGTATACGAGTTGTACTGGCAGAGTTACCAGATGGGGATAAATCACTGGCTGAGTTACCAGATGAGTAGATACCACTGGCGGAGTTACCAGATGGGTATAAATCACTGGCTGAGTTACCAGATGAGTAGATACCACTGGCGGAGTTACCAGATGGGTATAAATCACTGGCTGAGTTACCAGATGAGTAGATACCACTGGCGGAGTTACCAGATGGGTATAAATCACTGGCTGAGTTACCAGACGAGTAGATACCACTGGCGGAGTTACCAGATGGGTATAAATCACTGGCTGAGTTACCAGATGAGTAGATACCACTGGCGGAGTTACCAGATGGGTATAAATCACTGGCTGAGTTACCAGATGAGTAGATACCACTGGCAGAGATACCAGATGGGTATAAATCACTGGCTGAGTTACCAGATGAGTAGATACCACTGGCGGAGTTACCAGATGGGTATAAATCACTGGCTGAGTTACCAGATGAGTAGATACCACTGGCAGAGATACCAGATGGGTATAAATCACTGGCTGAGTTACCAGATGTGCAGATATCACTGGCTGAGTCCCAGATAGATAGTTATGCCCTGGCCGAGTCACCAGGTGGTTACTAGAAGGGATTGAGGTGGCCTTCTAGTGTCTTGTAGAGTTCTAGCAGTCCCAGTGCGGGGGCGGAAACTATGGGCGCCTAAGCCTACAGCATGTTCTTGTTTGATAAGGGCTGTAGGGGGCGCAGACGTTCGTAGTTTCCAGGCCTCCCGTGAGAGAGACTGAGAACTTACTTCCAGCATTGCATTGAGACATGTAGCGATAGATTCATTTCCAGTTATCTATCTATCTATTCATCTATCTATCTATCTATCTGTGTTTTTGTCTCCAGCAGACTGAGTGGGTGTACCGTGGGTTTTAGCTTTGGTGCCCACTGAGATCTGACTGTTGCAGTAGATCTCACACCCGCTGTGATGACAGGTGTTCCTGAGGCGACCGTTCCAGGTTTGGCTCATTCGGAGCTTTCTGACCGAGGTTTGCGCGTGGCTGGCTAGCTCCTACCCGAGTCGGTGTTGTCGGTGTAGTGTCTCTTGTACTTTTTAGTTTCCACTTTTGTACTTATGTTGTGGGTGCTAGTGGACTGGTGTACTTGGACTTTTCACCGCTTAGTGTTTCAGCTTCCTTTCAGCTCTGATACTTGTTAGCTATAGATCTCTTTTGCAGGTTAGACGCTTCGTCTGTACGGCAGTTTCCGTACAGACGGCGGATCTGTTGGCGAGCCCGGGTCGCAGTTCGACCCCGGGGCGTGACAGGAAGGGTTGGGTGTTCCGCAGTTCTTTTCTTTACCTTTCGGAATGTTGGAGTTACTGACTCCCGTGTGACAGGTTCGTGTAGGTCCGGACAGGCACACCGAGACGCGAAAGAACCTAGAGTCGACCAGCAACGCGACAACGAAAAGGTGGGTTTTTATTTGAGGCTTAGCATAGAATCGGTGTTGTTGGAAGGTTGCTACTTGCATGTTATCGGTATTAGTGCTGACAGTCTCAATGATTGCGTTATTTCCCTATATCTTGGTTACTATGCTCGTAGTTGCGACACGCGCACCCGCGGTCTGGCCACCGCAAAGGGTGCTCTTTTCCGGAAAAGCGGTCTCTGACCCGTGTAAACCCACGAGGTGAGGTAGTGGGGGCCCCCGTAGGTGTGGGGTTTGAGGCATCAAGGGGGGAGCGGTGCGATCCGTCGGGGTAGGTGCCCGCCGAGATCCGGTGCCCCAAGGTGTGAGCGGTGCGATCCGTCGGGATAGGTGTCCGACGAGGTCAGTTGTATAGGTGTTACAGGTGTTACAGGTATTACAGGTGTTGCAGGGGTTCGTGTATTTCCTTTCCCTTGAGCGGAGTGGTTGCTCTGGATAGTCTTACAGTTGGGTTCGTTTTTCCTTCCTGCATATTATTTTTATCATTGTGTCGCTGACTACCCACTCCGTGACATGTTCTTCCAGGGGTGCGAGGTAGACGACTGTGAGGCCGAGGCAGGAGTAGTCGGGCCGTGGGGAGCCCTAGTCTGTATCTCCTTTACTTTTCCTTGCATTTCATTTGATACTGTAGGCTACGGTGTGGTTCTCGATACCCTTGTGGGGTCGGATGTGGATGTTGATGTTGGTACTCTGGACATGCATTACTGGTTCTTTTTACTATCTTCGGTCGGCCGATTTCAAAGCAAAACAACAAGAAAAGAAAAGAATTGCGAAACTGTTTTCAAAACCTTGGGTCGTGTGGACCCGTTTTCTAAACCCTGTGGTTTTATGGCTTTTCCAAACTGTTTTCAAAACCTTGGGTCGTGTGGGCCCGTTTTCTAATCTCTGTGGATTTATGGCTTTTTCTAAACTGCTTGCAAAACCCTGGGTCGCGTGGACCTGCTTTCAAAACCGTGAGTTTATCCTTTCAACTTGACCGGCCTTGAGCATTTTTTCCCTTGGTGCATTTTAAAGTTATGTTCCCGAACTGTTGTGATTGAATGAATGCTGTGTTCAACTATTGTATTAACCGCGACGCCGTGCATATACAGAGGAGACTCTGCCCATTTTTCGAGTAAATCTGTATATGCGGCGGGTCTGGGCACGCGCCGGGGTAGACCGAATCAAAAAAAAATTAAAGGGGTTCTACGCCACACGAACAACTCTTCTTTTCCGCTGAACGAAACCCCCGGGGCGTGACAAACTAAGATGGCATCAGAGAGGTCTTTCTTTTAATCACAACAGTGAAGGTCCGACATCCATAGTGGTACCACACGTAGCTTCGAATAAATGAAATGTGCAGGACATAGGGGTGTAGGACGTGAGTGGTCGGGGGAGGGGAGCGTAGTTTCTTTCTCTCTCGATGTATGGTAGTTATTCTAGCGGAGCCTAGAACTAACGTTTTTGGTTGTATGTATGTACAGACGATGGTTCGAACTAGAGCGTCGGCCGGGGACGAGGGTGCAGATGCGACGGCATCGACGGCCGCGGAAAACCAACTCCTGCGGCAGCAACTGCGAGAGATGGCAGGGCAGCTGGCGATCCTCACAGATCATGTGCGTCAGTTGACGCAGCGGCTCCCGGCCGCAACAGCGACGGTCGCCCCGGCCCCTCCACAGGGGCCAACCGTGCCAGCAGCAGTACCGCGAGTGACGGGGACTGGGGTAGGAGCGGCCCCTCCACCGGTAGCAGCGGCCGGGATAGCATCAGCCCAGACCACGACGCCGGCGACAGCACCCCCAACAGCGTTCATGGGACTGGCACCGGAGGCCCTTGGCGGGGGTACCTCGGGGGAGACCCTGGTGACACCCGTCCCTACTGTGGCCGCCGCCACCGCGGGAGAGGGGACGGCATCACTGACGGAGCGGGAGCGGGTACGAGCCAACCTGGCGGATTTCAAGAAATACGATCCACCCGTTTTCGAGGGACAAACGACCGATCCTTGGGTCGTCGAGAACTGGGTGGGATCGATGGAAAAGTTGTTTGAAGACTTACTCATGGAGGACCAGGAGCGGGTTCCCCTAGCGGCCCACTGTCTGGGGGGAAACGCCCGCTTGTGGTGGAAGACGGTGCGCCCCGACCCCACCACGGGCACCGCGCTTCCATCATGGACGACGTTCAAGCAGGAGCTGTTTCGGGCTTTCTTCACGAACAGTGTCAACAAGAAACCGGAGGACGTACTTGCAGGTATTACTTATGTTTCAAATTCCCGTGCTAGAACCCTCTTTGATACTGGAGCAACACACTCGTTCATTTCTCGTGACTACGTGTTTATGCATGACCTTGGGGAGACACCTCTCCAAAGCCGAATGACGGTCCAGACGGCGGGTGGGACACTGGAGGCGACCAGTTTGGTGGCCACCTGCCCGATTAAACTAGGGCGACTGCCTTGCCCTTGGGATTTGGTGGTGATTCTCCTGAAGGAGTACGACGTTGTATTGGGCATGGATTGGCTCTCAAGGTACCAAGTGCTTATCGACTGCGAGAAGCGGATGGTGCAACTACAAGAACCAAGTTTCCCTAAAAATGCGTATCTGGCGTGCAAGAGCACCTCCTTCCCGGCGGTCATCTCAGCGGCTCGAGCCAGGAGACTGGTAGAGGGTGGGTGTGTGGCCTACTTGGCATCGGTGGATCTGGTTACCCGACCCTCGACGACACCTTCAGACATCCCAGTGGTGAGGGACTTTCCTGATGTCTTTCCAGCGGAACTGCCCGGGATACCCCCTGAACGAGAGGTGGTGTTCCCTGTTGAACTCTTACCGGGTACTCAACCTATCACGAAGGCGCCCTACCGAATGGCCTTCGCGGAGTTGAAGGAGCTTAAGGCGCAACTGGAGGACCTCTTGGACAAAGGGTTCATCAGGCCGAGTGTGTCGCCCTGGGGCGCACCGATACTCTTTGTACGGAAGAAGGACGGAAGCCTGCGTCTCTGCATCGACTACAGAGAAATAAACAAGGTTACAGTGAAGAATAAGTACCCCCTGCCCAGAATCGACGACCTCTTCGACCAGTTGCGGGGGGCGACGGTATTCTCAAAGATTGATCTGCAATCAGGCTACCATCAGCTCCGGGTTCGGAACGAGGACATCCCGAAGACCGCCTTCCGGACCCGGTATGGCCACTACGAGTTTACGGTTATGCCGTTCGGGCTTACGAACGCCCCCGCGGTCTTTATGGATATGATGAACCGGATCTTCAGACCGTTCCTAGACCGGTTCGTAGTGGTCTTCATCGACGACATACTGATCTATTCACCCACCGACGAGGAGCACGAGGACCACTTACGAACGATTCTCCAAACCCTCAGGGAGCAGAAGCTGTTCGCTAAGCTCAAGAAGTGTGAATTCTGGCTACGCGAAGTGGGATTTCTGGGGCACGTGATCTCGGCGAAGGGAATCGTCGTGGACCCCAAGAAGGTGGAATCGGTGATCGACTGGCAGCCGCCGACGGCGGTGACGGAGATCCGCAGTTTCTTGGGACTGGCGGGATATTACAGACGCTTCGTCGAGGGTTTCTCGAAAATCACGGCCCCTTTAAACCGGTTGACCAAGAAAGGAAAAAAGTTTGTGTGGACGGCCCAATGCCAGGAGAGCTTTGAGGAACTAAAGAAAAGGCTAACCAGGGCGCCGATTGTGAAGACCCGAAACTCCCACTTATGGAGCACTGTTTCATCTACAGCTTCCGGAGGCCTATGTGGCGTGTTGGTGGGATTTGTGCACCAATTGGACATTAGGGATGGACTATGTGTGTTAAATGGATCACGAGAGTAGTCTGATGACCCCGTCGGAAGTTTAGAAGTGGTTCCGCGCGCAATGGATATTAAAAAGGGACTCAGCGCGAGGTTTGGACCAAGGAACACCCTTCCGGATGCCTTTGGCAATTTTTAGAGTTGGAATTTGGCAAATCGGACTCCGGATTTGGACTCAGCGCGCGAAAACGGTCAAAATGGGCTATTTACATGCATTTTTCGGAGGTTGCTACAGTAAAATTACTGTTCATGGCCGGAACAGTGTTTCCGGCGACGGCGGCGGCGGCGGGCAGCGGCGGCAGCGGCGGAGCGCGGCGCGGGCAGGCGCGGGCAGGTGCGCGGTCCACCGCGGGGGGCGTGCACCGGTCGCGGGCCACGTGGCGGATCCCTGTTGGGGGGGCGCGGGGGCGCGGTCCACGGGAAAAGGGCGCGGTGTACGGTGGACCGGAGGGTGACACGTGGCGGCTTATGATTTGTCGGTGCTGTAGACCCGGTTCACGGAGTGTGTGTGGGTGGCCTCGGGACGCGTGCCTGGAAGGGGGGCGCAGGCGGCGCTGACAGCGCGCACGTGGGCGTGGCAGCGACGCGTTGACTGGGTGCGTGCCACGTGTCGGCTGTGCAGCGAGCCACGTGTCGTGCGGAGGTTGGTCTGGATTGCTGTCGCCTGTTTGGCGGGCGACGTGGAGGCCCAGGGCAGTTTCGGGCTGCTACAGTGATCTTTCGGGCTGCTACAGTGCGCGCCCGAAAGTTCCCTGCGCCCGGAAATTGGGACCTATTCGGTATTTTTCGATTTATTTCTGCAGCCTATAAAAGCGATCCGAGCTTCCTTCTTTCACCTTTTTCCGCCATTTCCGAGCCTCCTCTCGCCAGGGTGCCTTCAGCAAAGATGATCCCCGAGCTTGGCTGCATCCTTCTGCAAAGTTTTGAGATTTTTGGTGGCACGCTTATCGAGGTTTCCATTTCTACGGCGCGGCGCGACGCTCGTCCATTTGGGTTCCCCTTCGTCGCGTTTCGGTACGCGAGCTCCCCCGGCCTACTCCGACCACCTTTTTGAGTGATTTCTTCGCCGCTGGATCCGCGACGGACAGATCTACGATCTTGGTATTTTCAGCTTTCCCTCATTTCGCGCTTTTCGAGGTGTTTGTTCGAGCTTACTGTGACCCCATTTCTGTGAAGGAGTTTTGGACAGCGGCATGGTCTTTTGGCGTTATCTCCGCAACCGGGCATCGTTTGATGACGTGCTTATACACTTTTTTCATCTACTCGACGCAAGGAATATCACAGTATTTTTCTTGGATTTTTCTGAGTTTTGCCCGAAGGTATATGTTCTTCCCCTTGTCTGTAAATGGAATTACAGTTATGTTGCTGTGTGGTTTTGCGCACCTGTACTGTGGAATTTGTAACTCGGCCTACGGGGCTCGGAATTGGACGTGCAGGTACTCGTTTCGAAGGTATCGACGCGAGGATTGCTGTAATATTTTTATTGGATTTTTCTGGGCACTTTCTGCAGGTGAAAACTGCACGTCTTCGGGACTGTTTTCTGATGTTGTATATGTGGATTATTTTTGGAATAAAAGTGTAATGTTGGACCTTAATTGTTGTACTCAGGGGTGTTTTCAGTTGTTTGGAGCCAAGGCTTGCGCGACATGTACCGAGGGTGTAATTTTGGCAGATTTTGGACTGTGAGCGTCTACCCACTTCACCGACTTCAGGTTTGCCTTGGTTTAAGCGCTTCAGGTGGGTAAACTAGTACTTGCAACTGTTAGAGGGAATAACAGAGTTTATATGCATGTTATGCCTTATGGGAGATGTAATAGTGGATGTTCATATATGGTTAAGATGAGCTTACCTATGGGAATGTCACCCTCTATGATTGATAGCATCCCTAATTTAATGTGCAACCGTTATGAGCAAGAGGTAAGCATGGAAACGGCCTAGATCATGTGGATTGATGCTTCCCTGATAATTGTACATGCTTGTTGAACTAGAGACTTAGCATGCGATAGACAGATTATATTTATCCCACACTAGATGATATAGAGATCATACATGTTTATTCAGTGGCCTATTGATGCGAGATTGGCATATCATAGTGGGAATATTGTAGTATGCTTTGCTACCATATGTTTTACTCTCTTTTATTGTTTCCAAGGACAAAAGCATGCTTGAATGGACTTGTAGTTAGGCCATCTTTTACTGCTGCACTACTTTTTGGAACTTGACTTAGGAGAAACCATGCTTTTTCTTTCTCCTTCTTTGTTAGTCAGGTGGTCTGTATTGCTCGGGTGCGAGCAGGGGTCTGGGGTAGTGTAGCGGGGACATTGGTGTCAGGGATGGGTTGTGCTGGATTGCGGTTGGCAGGGTTTTGCGGTGACCGCGGACTTGGGCGGTTGACCGGATATTTATTATGCATCAAATTGGGTATCAGATTTCTCTAGTGGACGGGGTTTCCCACTATTTGTGTATTTTTGCATCTGATTGAGGACGAGGGTCTTCTTTAGTGGTTGGGCTTTCCCACTTTGATCATAGTCATGATCTAGTCCTGCTATATAGAGATACTTGTGATATTGATGACAGAGATACTTTACTCGTGTGGGTCGCTCCCCTCGAGTGCCGCTCCGGAGTAGGCTTTAGACCGTGTTGGGTTCCGGTCAGACCGTGTTGGGTTCCGGTCATTTGGACAGTGGAGATACTGAGTTCGGGAGATTGGTGACAGAGCAGGCAGTACCGGGTTTTATACCGGTTCATTCGATTGGGTTTATTTCGGTCAAATACTTTTATTGTTACACTCGTGCCTGGGGACCGAGTGCAGACTGGTAGTTGAGTTTAGATCAGTGCTAGTATTATTGAGAGCCGTTTGGTTGACGGTGGTCCCGTGTCGTTGAGAGTACTTTGACCGCTGTGTGAGAGGTTGAGCATCATGATTCTATCCGTTCTGAGAGAGAGAGCGTGGATTTTGACCATAGCCTGCATGAGCCACTACTCGATAGCGAGTTAGTCCGTTTGGACGCCCTACGTAATTCCTGCCCGTCAGCGGGAGGTGGTTGTAGGTGGGCGCAGGTTTGACTGGACCAGATGTGGCAGTCAGCTCGATTGGGTCGATTGTGCACTTCATGTGCTAGTGGTTGCATACCACTGTTTGGTTCTCCCCTTTTAGCCTTTAGATAGGGGCATGGTAGCTGTTGAGAGTCTCCAGCTTACTCATTTCAGTCTTATGACTTGGGTTAGTTTATGTCTCTTGAGGACTTAGTGGGCAGACCGTCAGGTCTGGCGGTGGTACCCACTGAGAACTCCCTTTTTGGTGTAGTTCTCACACCCTTTGGGGGTCTTTCCCCCCTTTTTCCTTCCTCTCCTTTGTTTTGCAGAGTCTTAGCGGGTGATGCTGATTCTGCGGTTGTTGATCGAGGCGAGGGAGTCGCGAGCTAGATCCCTACCCGTCGTTGGAGAGTGGCGGTATCCCCTACAGAGGAGATCTTCAGTAGTTTAGTTGTTTTGTTTCCCTCTTTTGAGAGACTGTTGTAGTGAGGATATTTTATGTATTGAGAGACTGTACACTGTTGTATTTATTGGAGTTACCTCCCGGTTGGGTTCAGAGCTTGTATTTGAGGATATTGTTTTATTATTATTTTGGGAGGCGGACAGTGTTGTTTTATTTCCAGTTGTACAGTGATTGATTTTGGTTATACAGCAGATTTTTATTTATAGCTCTGATATCTGTTTAGCTATAGTACTTTTCTTGCAGGTTGGACGCTTCGCCTATGCGGATTTGGCATAGGTGGTGGATCTGTTGGCGGGCCCGGGTCGCAGTTTCGACCCCGGGGCGTGACACCGATACTTGTGCACACCGCGCTCCTTATGCGGCGCATCCAGGGGGCACGAAGATGTACAGGGACCTCAAGCAGACCTTCTAGTGGCCCAAGCTGAAGAGGGATGTGACACAACATGTAGCTCATTGCCTGGTATGTCAGCAAATAAAAGCAGAGCATCAGCGGCCAGCGGGAAAGTTACAGCCCTTACCGGTGCCAGAGTGGAAGTGGGATCAGATCACCATGGACTTCGTCACCGGTTTCCCACGTTCACAGCAGGGGCACGACGCAATTTGGGTCATTGTGGATCGGCTAACCAAGTCAGCACACTTCCTGCCCATCTATACAACATGGACCAGAGAACGGTTGGCTCAAGTCTACCTTAGCGAGATCGTGAGACTGCATGGAGTGCCGGCATCGATCACCTCGGACAGAGACACCCGTTTCGTCTCGAAGTTTTGGCAGAGCCTACAGCAGGCCCTGGGGACCAAGCTACATTTCAGCACGGCCTTCCACCCGCAGACAGACGGACAGTCGGAGCGAGTGATACAGACGCTAGAGGACCTGCTTCGGGCCTGTGTACTTGATTGGGGGGCCGGTTGGGAGCGTTACCTGCCACTCGTAGAATTCGCTTACAACAACAGCCACCAGGCCAGCATCCAGATGGCACCCTACGAAGCCTTATACGGGAGACACTGCCGATCCCCGAACTGTTGGGATGACTTGGGAGAACGGAAGTTCTTGGGACCCGACTTGGTGGAAGAGACTGAGGAGAAGGTGCGCCTCATCAGACAGCGCTTACTGACCGCCCAGAGTCGACAAAAGAGCTACGCGGACCGGAGACGCCGCGACCTAGAGTTCCAGGTGGGAGAACACGTGTTTTTGCGGGTCTCGCCGTCCAGAGGGATCAAGCGGTTCGGGTTGAAGGGCAAGCTGAGCCCGCGGTTTGTGGGGCCGTTCGAGATCCTGGAGCGCATTGGCCCAGTGGCTTATCGCCTTGCCCTACCACCGAACCTCAACTAGGTCCACGACGTGTTCCACGTTTCGATGCTCAAGAAATACCTCCCCGACCCATCGCATGTCCTGGACGTCTCGACACTCGAACTGAAGGAGGACCTAAGCTTCGAGGAAACCTCAGTGCGAATCCTAGCAAGAGAGAGCAAGACACTGCGAAGCTGAGTCATCCCCTACGTGAAGGTGCTCTGGAGCAACCACGAGGAGCGGGAAGCGACGTGGGACCTGGAGTCAAAGATGAGGGAGGGCTACCCCTATCTTTTCACCGCGAACCAGGATTGAGTTTCGGGGACGAAACTCGTTTTTAAGAGGTGAGTGGTGTAGTAGCCGCTGGTTTAAAATGCTGTGGTTCTGTTTTTGGGTCTACTTTTGGTTTTCTTTATTTCGCGTTTCGTTTCGGGGGTCCGGAGGGTGAACAAATAATTCTTTGTTTCCGATCAACGCGGGTTACCAGGCAGACCGGACCCTGGTTCGCACCTGACCTATTATTTTCTTTTGACTTGAAATGGGTCCGTTCCCATTTCTCATTCTGACCGCTCGGGTTATTTCGTATCTTGGGAAATAGGGTTTGTTATCTTTCTCAACTCCTCTCACCCTAGGCGTACGACACCCCGAGCGCGGACGAGGAATCAACTCCCCCAACCCTACCCCTTCCTCACCGATCGCGTGGAGGATCAAGGCGGCGAGACCAAGGAAAGAGAGGGACGACCTCACATCCTTCGAAGCCGAGCACGCAAGATCGGAATGATCCTCCCCTCAGTCAACCAAGGTGAGCACGTTAGGGTTCTTGTTTTTTCGTCAATTCTTGTTTTGAGCAACGGAGGGGGGGGGGGGGGGGGGGGGAGGGCGACGTCATCGCCGGAGTCCGGCGCGCACGGAGCCGCGCTTGCGGGCAGCACCGCATGCGGGTGGCGCGGCCGCACGGGCCGCGCGGGGCGCGCGCGACCCGCGTACGGGCGGCGCGGCCGTGCAGCCCGCGCGGGGCTGGGCGCGCGCACCCCCGCATGCGGGCAACCCCCGCATGCGGGAAGGCGCACCATGCAGCCCGCGCGGGGGGGGGGGGGGCGGGGGCGCGCACCCCCGCATGCGGGCAACACCCGCATGCGGGCGGCACGCCGTCCAGCCGCGCGGGGCCGGGCGCGCGTGCGCACCCGCGGGTGCGGGCAGCGGGCCCGCACAGCCCGCGCGGGCCGGGCGCACGCACACCTGCGCATGCAGGCAGCCATGCATGCGGGCAACGGGGGGGGAGGGAGGCCAGATGTTTCCGCGGGAGCCGTGGGCCGTCCGCGTCGTTGGCCTCGCCCGGGGACGTCGCCATCTTCGCCGAATCGGCGGGGCGTGCCCCATGATCGACCGGAAGGGTTGGGTGTTCCGCAGTTCTTTTCTTTACCTTTCGGAATGTTGGAGTTACTGACTCCCGTAAGACAGGTTCGTGTAGGTCCGAGCAGGCACACCGAGACGCGAAAGAACCTAGAGTCGACCAGCAACGCGACAACGAAAAGGTGGGTTTTTATTTGAGGCTTATCATAGAATCGGTGTTGTTGGAAGGTTACTACTTGCATGTTATCGGTATTAGTGCTGACAGTCTCAATGATTGCGTTATTTCCCTATATCTTGGTTACTATGCTCGTAGTTGCGGCACGCGCACCCGCAGTCTGGCCACCGCAAAGGGTGCTCTTTTCCGGGAAAGCGGTCTCCGACCCGTGTAAACCCACGAGGTGAGGTAGTGGGGGCCCCCGTAGGTGTGGGGTTTGAGGCATCAAGGAGGGAGCGGTGCGATCCGTCGGGGTAGGTGCCCGCCGAGATCCGGTGCCCCAAGGTGTCAGCGGTGCGATCCGTCGGGATAGGTGTCCGACGAGGTCAGGTGTATAGGTGTTACAGGTGTTACAGATATTACAGGTGTTGCAGGGGTTCGTGTATTTCCTTTCCCTTGAGCGGAGTGGTTGCTCTGGATAGTCTTACAGTTGGGTTCATTTTTCCTTCCTGCATATTATTTTTATCATTGTGTCGCTGACTACCCACTCCGTGACAGGTTCTTCCAGGGGTGCGAGGTAGACGACGGTGAGGCCGAGGCAGGAGTAGTCGGGCCGTGGGGAGCCCTAGTCTGTATCTCCTTTACTTTTCCTTGCATTTCATTTGATACTGTAGGCTACGGTGTGGTTCTCGATAACCTTGTGGGGTCGGATGTGGATGTTGATGTTGGTACTCTGGACATGCATTACTGGTTCTTTTTACTATCTTCGGCCAGCCGATTTCAAAGCAAAACAACAAGAAAAGAAAAGAATTGCGAAACTGTTTTCAAAACCTTGGATCGTGTGGACCCGTTTTCTAAACCCTGTGGTTTTATGGCTTTTCCAAACTATTTTCAAAACCTTGGGTCGTGTGGGCCCGTTTTCTAATCTCTGTGGATTTATGGCTTTTTCTAAACTGCTTGCAAAACCCTGGGTCGCGTGGACCTGCTTTCAAAACCGTGAGTTTATCGTTTCAACTTGACCGGCCTTGAGCATTTTTTCCCTTGGTGCATTTTAAAGTTATGTTCCCGAACTATTGTGATTGAATGAATGTTGTGTTCAACTGTTGTATTAACCGCGACGCCGTGCATATACAGAGGAGACTCTGCCCGTTTTTCGAGTAAATCTGTATATGCGGCGGGTCTGGGCACGCGCCGGGGTAGACCGAACCAAAAAAAAATTAAAGGGGTTCTACGCCACACGAACAACTCTTCTTTTCCGCTGAACGAAACCCCCGGGGCGTGACACCCCCGCACAACCCCATCCCTCCTCTGCCGCCGGATGCCCCCCTCCAACCGACCCCCCACAGCACCCCCCTCTACTGACCGCACTGCCAACCTACCCCCGTGCCACACCGCCAACCCAACCCCCTCTGCTGCCGGCTGCTCCCCTCCCTCGCGTAGGGTGCTGGGCCCTCTGCCGCCGGGCCGCCCCCCGCACCACATCCCCGGTCTATATATATATATATATATATATATATATATATATATATATATATATATATATATATATATATATATATAAACTCTTAGTTTACTCAATATATAAATTGATATAATTTATAAACTGATATAAATTTTTAAATTTTAAATTTTCAATATATAACCACTTAGTTTACTCTTCAATATATATATATATATATATATATATATATATATATATATATATATATATATATATATATATATATATATATATATATATATATATATATATATATATATATATATATATATATATATATATATATATATATCAGTTTATATATTGATTAACATATATTTTTTGTTTGAAAATTTAAAAATTAAGTGGTTATGACAAAGAAGACAGAGTAACTCTCAAGTATTAAGGTCCTATTACTACAACAAAATTTTTAGTATGTTAGTTATTTTGTCTTTATATATTTGCAATTATTTTTTAAAAAAAATCTCTTTTTAAATTTTTTATCCTTTGGTGATCAGTTCATAAGTTTAGACCTTTTTTCTTCAAATTTTAGATAAGTAACTACGAAAAGGAGCTCGAGAAGATGAATCACATGACTAGGTAGGAATAGGTTGCATCTAAAAAGTGTATATTTCAATCGATTTGATTTGAGTGACATTAAAGGATTATTTGTCTGATGGTACTTCATTTCCAATTTGAATGTAGGAAGAGCAGTGGATTTTCTCGAGGGTCTATCGCGGAGTAACTAGGTATGCTTGTTCAGTTGATTTATTTGTTAGATTTTCGATTATGCATTTTTGATTGATTCTTATTGGTTTTGTGATCGTGTGTGTGTGTGTGTATATATATATATATATATATTTCAATCGATTCGATTTGAGTGAAATCAAAGGATTTTTTGCTCGATGGTACTTTATTTCCAATTTGAATGCAGGAAGAACAATGGATTTTCTCGTGGGTCTATCGCGAAGTAATTAGGTATGCTTGTTCAGTTGATTTATTTGTTGGATTTTCGATTAAGTATTTTTGATTGATTCTTATTAATTTTGTAATCGGAATACACATATAATGAACTCTTTCATATATGCCACAAAAAAAAGTTTGCTTCAATTCCCACCACTTTAATTTATATTAAATTTAATCTCGTACTATAGGCATCCCTTTATCTAAGTGTGTTGTTTATTTTTTTTAACACATATTTTTATTGAAGAAATGTTGTCAAGTTAATTTAACTTCTGTGAAGATAGTGAAGATGACCCACACTTCAGGAAGAAAAAGGTTATGCAAGGAAGCGAAAGGAAATGGTAATAGCTCGACATTTAAATTTATTTTATCTTAAGTACTATATCATGTATTTTTATAACTTAAAAATTATTATTTATATTTGTAGAAAATGATTGAGCTATTCTAAAGTATGCTAAATTAATCACAAGTTATTATATATATATGGAAATTATTATTGAGATTTTATATAACTAATGAATTTTTATATTGTTTGATATTTTTTTAGGTTGTTGCGGGCCAAACTAATATGGTTGATGCACTTTCTTCAAATAATTATTCATCGAATGCAAGTCATGAGCCCACAAACGAAGGACATTAAAAAACAATCTAAATTTTTGTAAACGATTGACAACTCAAATGTTGACAAGTGTTTAATTTTTTTTATTACTGTATTGCTACTCTCTATGATTAATTTGAATGATGTTATGTGTTCTGGATTATATATTATCTCGAATTATGAAATTTTTGAGAATGTTGTTTACTTTTTAGTGAGAATTATTTTGTTTCTTGTATTGTCGGTGTATGTTTTACATTAAATATTAAATTTGATATGATTGTTAATGAATTTGTAATATTATGCGCATAAATGTCGTTAAAAATAATAATTTTAATATAATTTTTCATACTATTTTTCATGTAGAGGCGGTTCAAACCGTCTCTTCGTATTGAGAATCTGCTTATATGTAGAGGCGGGTTAAACCGCCTCTACAGAGCAACATTCGTAGAGGCGGTTTAAACCACCTATATATTATTATGAAATTAAGAAAAAAATAAATAAATATTTAAATAAAAAAAAATTGTGGGGCAGTCAAAACCGCCACTAACGGACCGCCTCTAGTATTCTCCGGTGGTCGTCCAAACCGCCTCTACGATGTAGCGACTACGCCGGCGGTCTAGAGGCGGTCGTTAAAACGACCTCTACGAACTGTAGAGGCGGTTTAAACCGCCTCTACGATAACTAAAAATCGTCTCTACAAGCGCTTTTTCTTGTAGTGATATATGGTTGCCAATAATTCTTATCTGGTATGGGATTAAATATAGGGTGCCAAGTCATGGTCAGTGCCTCAACAGAATAATATTTATCAAAAAAGGATTGGTAGTCTATTGCACGTGCAGAACAAGATGCCAAAATATGAGAACAAGGATAATGATAAATTTGTAACTTCTGGCATGAACAACTCCGATTCCCTAAGTCTACAATTTGAGTCTTTCCTTCTTTTCGACGCCCGCATATGTAAACAGTTTTGGTTTGAATTTGATATACTCCAGGTCTATGATGGAACATTATTGGTATATGGCCATTCACTTTTTCTCGCTTTTCATCAAGAATATTTTGAATTTTCGGACTCCACTTTTGCCCTTCTCCAGTAAGTCTTTCTGCAAACTTTTCGTCTTTTGATAAAATAGTTATTCACACGATAGAAAGTGAGTTCAACAATTGTTGTTATTGGTAAACTACGAACTCCTTTAAGAACATTATTAAAAATATCAAATAAGTTTGTGGTCATCATACCATACCGACGACCTCCATCATATGCAAACGCCCACTTGTCACAAGGTTGACTATTAATCCACTCTTCAGCATCTGGTCTTACTTGTATCAGCTCCTTTAGAGACTTCTCAAATTTTCAGATTTGTCTTTGTGTAGCGATTGTTTTAAGTTTGTTCATCAATGATTTGTCACGAAAATGGCTAGAAAAATTTGTGACAAAGTGTCTCATATAGAAACGGTGATAAGCAAATGGCTCTACCCAACCGCTATATTGATTGTTCATTGTTTTCAGTATACCTGCATGACGATCAGAAATAACATATAATTCATGACGATAGGTAATGTACTCTATGATTCAAGCCATAAATCATTCCCAACTGCTATTATTTTCACCCTCAACAACTGCAAAAGCAAGCGAAAATAATTGGTCGTTAGCGTCAGGAGCAACAACAATAAGCATTGTGTGTTGGTTTTTGGATCCCCAAGGATCTAAATAGGTACTATCAAACAACTAGAGGGGGGGTGAATAGGTGTAATACTTATAAAACCAATCTCAGTGCAAAATAAAAACCAATGCGGAAAATAAAAATAGCACACCGAGATATACGTGGAAACTCCAATCCAGGAGAAAAACCACGGGACCAACACGCAATAACAATCCACTAAGAAAAGAAGAATAACAAGGTGATTACCGACTCCACGGACTCAAACCCCTCCTTCAACTTCTTCGGACCTTGCGCTCACCGATTGCACGTCCACTGCACACATTCGAATCCACGAACGCCACTCGAATCCACGAGCACACGTTTTGAATCCACGAAACGCCTTTAGCACACCGAATCCACGATGCCACGTCGAATCCACGACGCAAACTCAGCCGGTAAGAATATTGGCTTCGATGGTGATCCTTTGCTTAGATTCTCATTGAGAAACCATAGAAGAAATCTCTAAGCAAAGATTAGATCAATTCGACAAAAGATAGATCTTGGAAGAACCGTCGAATTGACCTAAAAGAGACTATAAAGAAGAACGATAAAAACCTAGCCTCTAGGGTTGCTCTCAAGTGTTTAATTAATTAATCGGTAGTTCTTGAGAAACTCTAAATGTCTATTTATAGTTTAGAAACCTTTGGAAAGAGATAAGCATCAAAAACTGCCTTAACAGAAATTTTCCCGCACGACGATCCGGATCGGATTTACGGCGATCCTGATCGTCGTCTTTTTTCAGCAATTCCTGAAAATAACAAGGTTCGGGATCCGGATCGGAATTCTGATCCGGATCGAAATTCTGATCCGGATCGGTTCAGGATCAGAAATTCTGAAACATCCAATTTGTCCAGTTTTTGATTTTTAAGCAATAAAAACTTATCCAAGTGTTTCTAAACCACTCAAATGTATTCGGATCACCAAAATTATTTAGTTAAACGTACCTGATCAATCCGAATCCATTTTCCTTAAGATTGATGTAATTGATCCACAATTCTTCTATTTCAATCTTCAAGACTCAAAACACTGAGTGTCAACTTGAGCTCTTGTTGAATCTTCTCTAAGTCTTCGATTGCTGATTGACAATTTGATCACTTCAAGACTCCGACTCAACTCAACAACTCAACTACTCAACTCACGAAATATGCCAACACAAAAGGCCGTAATAATCTCCCCCTTTGGCAATTTCGTGACAAAACCAAAAAATACATAAAACGCTCAAGACACTCATCTTAAACCAAAAAATCGAAACTCAATGTCATCACCAAAACATTGACTTTCTTTGCGTGAAAGATCCAATAAACAAAAATACATTTGAACCAGTCTTAGAACAAACTCTATGACTTAGGACTTGGAGTCTTAAAGTGATGTAGATCCTGCAAAACAAAACTCCAAACAAAATCAAAAGTCAGTCGTTAGAAATTAAATATAAATCCTACATTTGATTTGTCCTTTTGGTTCTTTTTGTTTTTCGGCTCCTTTTTCATCATCTCTTTTCTTTATCTCGATGATCTCATCTCCGTCTCCCCCTTTCTTGAGCATCTCTGTTCTCCCCCTATCTCTGTTCTCCCCCTATTTCTGTTCTCCCCCTTTTTGTCACAAATTGTCAAACAGTGAATATAGGCAAAAAGAAATCACTAACAACATTAGTTCATAGAGAAAGAGAGATAAAAGCTTAGTTCCGGTATATAATAAAAACACAGATTGCGTACCGGTACTCGAAAGCAAAAATCAAATAATTTCTTGAAACAAATCCAGATTTTGAAATATTTGAATTACCGATTTGTATTCCATCAAGAAAACAATTTAAGTGCTTGAAAATAATATGAGATCACATAGATGTCATTCAATCCAATTAATTATAAAAATTAAAAAAATTTACTCCAAAATCATGAAAAATAAAGGTAAAACATTATAAACCGTTTTTCATGTTATATTCATCAAACACAAGTCATCAAAAATAATCTTGAGATCCAAACTCTATCAAGATGTAACGGATTTACAAAGATGACTTACGGAGATTTCCAAGTGACTCAATCTTGAATTTTATCCTTTCAAATTTGAGATAAGCACTAAAATACCTAAGGGTGGCTCTTTGAGCATCTTTCAACTATCCCACCTTATACCAACCAGGAGATTGTTCAAAATAAGAACTTTGAATATAAATCTCCGAATGCTTCAACTAAAAATTCTCATAAAATATTTTCCAAGAATTCATAACATGTGGTAGCTTCACACACAAACCGGACGACCGGGGTGGCAGCTCTTTCCAACATGTGGTGGTAGTTTTCACACTCCTTTCGGATGTAACTCTTTCCACATCTTTTACAATTCATTTATTTACCCTTGTAAGAATGCAATCTCTTATGTGAAAGAATTAAATCCCAAATTTTAGTCTATCGGTTGTCTCACGTTTATCATAATGAATTCACACAACCGAGATAGATTAAGCATCTAAAGATCACACATGATTTCTAAAATTTGATGCTTATAACTATCAAAAACTCCTATAATGAAGTATCTTCAAGATTATGATTATGGAGTAAAGTTGATAATCCATATAAAATTAATTTGGAGTGAATGAAAGTGAAACCCTTTTTATTCAATGCACTTGTTCGTTAAAACCCTTTTGTTCAAAAACAAAACATAAAAACGAAGAGAATTGAAAACATGTAATGCAGAGATTCAGAAAAATATGAAAAGAAAACCAATCAAAGCATTACATACAGTCATAAGCTATTTAGAACTTAAGACAAGGAAAGATATCACCTTTCCGAATCCAAAATCGTCGAATTTTGGGTTGTCTTGATTCACTGTGGTTGGGAGATGATAGCTTTGACTGTTGGTCCACCTTAGGTCTTTGCCTCGCAATGATCCACTTGAATGATTGATGTTGCGGCTCGGACCTTTGGTGGAATGAGTGAACTCCTTGAACTTGATGTATCTTTTGAGTCCCTTGAGTCCGCTCCATAGATGAAGTTGCCAAAGGATTTTTCTTTCTCTTTTTCGGGCAATCCTTCACCAAATGTCCTTCAAGTCCACAAAGGTGACACGTTCTTCCTTTCAATTTGATTGTGGAACTTGAAGCATGCACAGTTTGATCCCTTTTAAAACCCAAACCAACCTTGCTTATTTGACCTAATCCGCACATACAATCTAGTTTCTTGGAAACGGTTGAAAGCCTTTGTATGTCGGATTTGAGTTCATGAACTTGCTTGGTCAATGCTTGGTTGGTGACATGAATCTCCTCAAACTGTTTTTCTAGAAAACCAATCTTGTCCATATATGATTTAGCGTTTGTCTCCGATTGGTTTAGCTTTTCTTGGAGGATTTTATTGTTATCCAATAAACGTCCTTGTTCCTCCTCGAGATCATGAAGTTTTATCTTTAAAGCTTGATTCTCGTCTTGAACTTCAAGTCGTTGCTTCCTCAACTTCTTAATATGTTTGGCCATCTTCTTTGATTCCGTAAGAAGTTGTTGATATGCCTCAACGAGTTCTTCTTCGTCCGACTCCCCCTCACTTGATGACTCTCCGCCGGTTGTTGATGTTTCATACAAAATCAAAGGAGTAGAGTCAGTGACTAAAGATGATAAACACAAATTAGAAAAGGGAATTTGAGAGGCGTGAAAAGCAACGACTTTTTCCTCTTTACTTGAGGTCGATTCATTAGAAGTAGAATCGTCCCAAGTTTTCGCTTGCAAAGCCTTCTTTTTATATGATTTCGGAGAAGGACAATCCGTTGAAATATGGCCGTAGCCTTTGCATCTATAACATCGGATTTCCCCTTCGAATTCATCTTTTTCCTTAGAAGGTTTTGCAAGGCTTTTGAGGTTAGAGGATTTAGAACCCGATGATCCTTTAGATGGTTTCGTGGATGAAGATCCATCGGTTCGATTCTTCCAAAATTTCCGACGAAATTTCTTTACGATCCGCGCCAATTGTTCTTCAAAATCGGCAAAAGAGATTTCATCGTCGGAACTTGATTCGCTATCTTCTTCCTTTGTTGATTTGAATGCAATACCTGTAAGCTTAGAAGAAGACTTGGAAGAAACTTGATTAGTAGGAAAAGTCATTTCATAAGTTTGCAAAGCACCTACTAATTCCTCTACACTCATCTCATCCGGATGACTAACGGTTTCAATGGCGGTAACTTTTGCCCTAAACCGTTCCGGAAGAGTCCGAAGTATCTTTCTTACAATTCTCGACTCCGAGATCTTTTCTCCTAAATTAGCACAAGTATTGATCACATCTTGAAGTCTAGTGTAATAATCTGTAAACAATTCATGCTCTTCCATATGAATAGAGTCAAATTGACTTGTAAGCATCTGGAGCTTTTGAATTTTTACAAGATTAGTACCCTCATGTGTAATTTTGAGAATATTCCAAATTTTCTTCGCGGTTTCACATGCAGAAATTCTCGTGAACTCAGTCGAGGAAAGAGAGTTAAATAGAGCGTTCATACCTTTCCCATTGTAAGAATATCTTTCGAGTTCCTCTTTGGACCATCTAGAGCGAGGTTTTGGGGTAGTAGAATTTCCTACTTCCTCAACAGGATGCACCCAACCGTATTCCACGGATTGCCATACCCGCTCATCAATTGCGATGAGAAAAGCCCTCATCCGCACTTTCCAATAAGCATAATTAGTCCCATCAAAAAGAGGAGGTCTATAAATATTACCACTTTCACCCGACATGATAGATAAACCTAAAACCCGCTCTGATACCAATTGTTGGTTTTTGGATCCCCAAGGATCTAAATAGGTACTATCAAACAACTAGAGGGGGGGTGAATAGGTGTAATACTTATAAAACCAATCTCAGTGCAAAATAAAAACCAATGCGGAAAATAAAAATAGCACACTGAGATATACGTGGAAACTCCAATCCAGGAGAAAAACCACGGGACCAACACGCAATAACAATCCACTAAGAAAAGAAGAATAACAAGGTGATTACCGACTCCACGGACTCAAACCCCTCCTTCAACTTCTTCGGACCTTGCGCTCACCGATTGCACATCCACTGCACATGTTCGAATCCACGAACGCCACTCGAATCCACGAGCACACGTTTCGAATCCACGAAATGCCTTTAGCACACCGAATCCACGATGCCACGTCGAATCCACGACGCAAACTCAGCCGGTAAGAATATTGGCTTCGATGGTGATCCTTTGCTTAGATTCTCATTGAGGAACCATAGAAGAAATCTCTAAGCAAAGATTAGATCAATTCGACAAAAGATAGATCTTGGAAGAACCGTCGAATTGACCTAAAAGAGGCTATAAAGAAGAACGATAAAAACCTAGCCTCTAGGGTTGCTCTCAAGTGTTTAATTAATTAATCGGTAGTTCTTGAGAAACCCTAAATGTCTATTTATAGTTTAGAAACCTTTGAAAAGAGATAAGCATCAAATACTGCCTTAACAGAAATTTTCCCGCACGACGATCCGGATCGGATTTACGGCGATCCTGATCGTCGTCTTTTTTCAGCAATTCCTGAAAAAACAAGGTTCGGGATCCGGATCGGAATTCTAATCCGGATCGGAATTCTGATCCGGATCGGTTCTGGATCAAAAATTCTGAAACATCCAATTTGTCCAGTTTTTTTATTTTTAAGCAATAAAAACTTATCCAAGTGTTTCTAAACCACTCAAATGTATTCGGATCACCAAAATTATTTAGTTAAACGTACCTGATCAATCCGAATCCATTTTCCTTAAGATTGATGTAATTGATCCACAATTCTTCTATTTCAATCTTCAAGACTCAAAACACTGAGTGTCAACTTGAGCTCTTGTTGAATCTTCTCTAAGTCTTCGATTGCTGATTGACAATTTGATCACTTCAAGACTCCGACTCAACTCAACAACTCAACTACTCAACTCACGAAATATGGCAACACAAAAAGCCGTAACATTGTGCCTTTATATTTTCCATATAAAAATGTGCTGTCTATACTAATCACCGATCTACAATATTTAAAACCTTCAATTGATGCACCAAATGCCCAAAAAACATGTTTAAATACTTCCTTCCCTAGCTCGGTGCTTGGTTCTATAACCCACTTAACAACTGTTCTCGGATTAGATTCTTGCAATGCCGCTATAAATAGCGGTAGCGCAGCGTATGATTCTTTTCACCCTCCAAAAAGTAGTTCAATTGCTTTTCTTTTTGCAAGTCATGCCTTTTTATAAGATATTTCATAATTGTAAGAAGATTTTATATTCTCAACTGTTAGATATGTCTCGAATTCTAGAACCGGAAGGTTTTTTAACCCTATTCTGTTTTGCTTATCCAATTAAGATAAGCTTGGATTATGCCTAATCTTATTAAGATTATTCCTAATCATAGTGGATTTGTATTCCTAATTGTATTAGGATTTAGCCACTATTATAAATATACCATTATTCCATTTATTTGGTGTGGCGGATGAGAAGGAGTATGGGTGTATTTTGGGATTAGGGTTTTGTGAGAGAGGCATATTTTGTACACCACTTTGATTATAATGGAAGTCTCCGCTCCGTCTTCGCCCGTGGACGTAGGCCAGTGGCCGAACCACGTAAATATTGTGTGCTTTATTTTTCTTCTCTCTTTCTCGATTCTCTTTTGGTATTTTCGTGCCCAACGAACTAGATCCTTTCCGCGTTTGTCATAACAAACTGGTATCGGAGCCGGATTGTTCGTTTGGGCATTTAAGACGTCGACGAAATTTGAGATCGAGAAGTTTGATCGCTCCAGCAGTTTCGCTCTACGGCAAGTTGTCGTTCTGATGCAGCAGAGGTTGCAAAAGGCGTAACTGGAGAATGAGAAGATTAGCACTTCAGATAACCCCACGATTTTGCTCATTAAGTCAGGCGACCAAATTCAAGAATTCCCGTATATTTGGTTTGCATGTGCCGCAGCACTTTCAGGAGCTTTTAGGGTTTTGGTGGAGAAGACAGAGAATTCAAGCCAAGGTGGAGATTGTTAGATATGTCTCGAATTCTAAAACCGAAAGGTTTTCTAACCCTATTCTGTTTTGCTTATCCAATTAAGATAAGCTTGGATTATGCCTAATCTTATTAAGATTATTTCTAATCATAGTGGATTTGCATTCCTAATTGTATTAGGATTTAACCACTATTATAAATATACCATTATTCCATTTATTTAGTGCGGCGGATGAGAAGGAGTATGGGTGTATTTTGGGATTAGGGTTTTGTGAGAGAAGCATATTTTGTACACCACTTTGATTATAATGGAAGTCTCCACTCCGTCTTCGCCCGTGGACGTAGGCCAGCGGCCGAACCACGTAAATATTGTGTGCTTTATTTTTCTTCTCTCTTTCTCGATTCTCTTTTGGTATTTTCGTACCCAACGAACTAGATCCTTTCTGCGTTTGTCATAACATCAACAATTGCGGGTGGACTCAAGTTAAGCTGTTTTCTTACCATTCCTACTATATGATGCGCGACTATAATAGAATCTAAATGTTTGTGATCACGATCAATTAAGGCATTTACACAAGTATGAGGGCCTGTTAAGGTCTTAATCTTAAAGTAGTCTTTGTTTTTAGGAATGTTAGCACGAAAACTCCATTTGCACTCTGGGGCAAACTTGCACTTCATCGATAACAACTAGGTGCTAAAATGATCAACTATAATCTCCCTATGTTGTTGTAAGGAGAACACTTTCACAGTATGTTGTAAGGAGTGTTTATCAGAAAATTGTTGGCCTTTATACAACTCATAGTTATACGTTTCTGATGTAGATTGTCTTGCAAAATTCTCTATTACTGCATTATCCAATCCACTGAATATCCTCAAACTCAGTTGCTGTAGCTGCTCGAGGTGCTATAGGACTATCTGGCTCTTCTAATCTATCAATATCGAGTTCTTCGTCGTTATCACTAGTTAACTCATTATTCACGCAAGCACCGTCATGAAGTTGATTCCTATCCTCATTTGCTATTATATCATACATTAGGCCTATATTAGTATTTCCTAACAATTCGGTAGCCTCATAATTTTTCTGTTCATTATCGTTATTCTCATGATTTAACGTAGCAAATTCAGAATATGGGAACGATAATGGTTGAGATGGACCTTCGCCAATATTTTGTGAACTAAATGGATCTACAACAACATGTGTCTTACTAATTTTCTCAAGATATAGTTGGACAGCATCTCAGCACGCATGTTCTGTTTGGAATATTTCAATAAAAGAATGCAAAGAAGAGTCGTCGATAATAGGAACGAGCACGAAATAAAGTCTATTTCTCCCACCGGCTTGATATCTTCCATTAATTTTTATATCAAAATAATTCCGGTCCCATTCAGTTTACCTATAAATTTCATATTTTAATGTATTAAAACTTATAATACGAGAAACCCAAAATAGTTTTTGGATCAGAACCATTATAATCAACTCCTTCGGGACCATGCACAATATTTCCATCAAAATATAAGAAGATTGGAATTGGTTGATGCGCCATATGAAAATTTTATATTTTGAAATAAATCGATATAAGATAAATTATACTTTAAAATTAATATAATTTATTGAGAAATAAATTTTGAAATAAAAAACATACCAACAAAATAAAACCAAATGTGTACAAAAGATTTGCGTAGAAAATCCCAGAGGAGCACAAATGGGCTTCACGAATCCGATTCAGAGCAATTGATGCTTTTATAATCCCTTTAGATTATATAAATAAGATATGCAGTAAAAATAGAGAAGTAGAATAGATATGAGTGTATTCTAAAGTGTATAAAGAAAAGAGGAATGAGCGTGAGGTTCGAATTAACAGATGTTTAACTATTTATAGAGAAGATTTTTTTATATATATATTAAAATCAAAGTGTATTGGATATAGGTGTATAGGATATAGCCATAACATCTCTAGAGTTTTGTACAGCTAGTGTATAGTCATATCAGTTGTATAATCATATCAATTGTGTAGTCAAGTCAGATTTTATATTAAGTGTAGTCAACTTTATGTCAAATGTATAGTCAACTCGAACTTTATATCAAGTGTAGTCAACTTTATGTCAAATGTATAGTCAACTCGAACTTTATATGTGTAATCAACTTTATATCATATCTAATGTGTAGTTAAATGTGTATAGTCACATTATTTTTAATCATATCAACTGTTATATTCAGTGTAATAATAATAATAATAATAAAATTATTTATCTTTAATATATAATTATATTATTTTATATTATATTTATTTTTTAGTAATGTCAAATCTTATTTTTTAGTATATAGTTCAATTAGATATTTAATAATATCAATTACTTAGTTAAATTAATATTAATATTAATATTATTATTATTATTAAATAATAATTTAAATTAATAAATATAATTTTTATTAGTTATTATTAATTATTATCTATAGTTATTTGATCATGTTGATTTGTTTGATCAATTAAATACTTGTAATAATAATAACAATAATAATAATAATAAATAATAATTTAAATTAATAAGTATAATTTTTATTACTTATTATTAATTATTATCTATAATTATTTGATTTTATATAGTAAAATTAAATAATAACAATAATAATAATAATTTAATAATAATATTATTAATTTTTATTATTAAATATTAATTATTATTGTATATTATTGGTGGGTAGGAGAGAGAGAGAGGACGGATGGAGAGAGAGAAAGAGAGTCTGTGTGTCCGTGTCCGTGTGTGTGAGAGAGAGGGAGAGAGAATGTGTGTGGGGGAGGAGAGAGAGAGAAAGAGAGAGAAAGTGGGTGCCTTGAGGAATGAAAATGAAAGAGAAGAAAAATAATATTTTTTTCTTAATTAAAACATAAATATTTTTAATTATTATTTTTTTCTAATTTATAAAAATGATGTTAGATTGAAAATTTTTTTAAAAAGAAGACTAGATTGAGATTTTTTTTTTTTCAATAATACTACTTGGGACATTATTTCTGAATGGATGGGGTGTATATCGTACACCCTATTTAGGATGTACAAAAAGTATTTTTCAAATCAAAGAAGTGGAAAAAACTTTTTGTATACCCTAAATAGCGTGTATATCTTAGATTCCATTTATTATAGGTTAGGGTGAATTTTACTAGTCATTTTGAAGTGACTAGTAAAAAATATCCTATCCTCAGATGAATGGGGTATGTATTATACATTCCATTTAGAATGTATTCCTATTTAAAACGTATGAATAGCATGGCTCGAAGTAAAAAAATATTTTTTATATATTCTAAAAATAGTGTACATCTTACACCTAATTTATTTAATTAGTAAATTTTTTTCACTAATTACATTACTAGTCAAATGACTAATAATTACACCCTACATATTGAATGAATAGGGTATAAAATATATACTTTTTTGGATTGTGCAACTAGTATTGTTCGATTTGAAAAATTAATTATCATACATCTTGGACATATAATTTACACTTACTGAAGTAAGGGGTTAGATTTGTTTAGCAATACACCATATTTTAAAGTGTATGATTTGATTTACACTCTTTAAAATTTGTTTACTCAAAAGCAAAGAGCTATGTTACATGTACACTCCACATCCTACACCTAGTTTATTTTAGGATGAGCATTCATCCGATCGTCATTTCGAAGTGACGAGTAAAATTCACCCAATCCTAAAATAGATGGGGTGTAAGATGTACTCTCAAATGAGATGTACACTTAGCTTTTTTTATAAATTTTAGAAAAATACTAGTGTACACCCCAAATAGGGTGTACATCTTACACCCACCACCCCATCCTGGGATGGAGTGAATTCTACTCGTCATATCGATGTGACGAATTGATGAATGCTCGCCCTAAAATAGAATGGGTGTAGAATGTACACCCCATTTAGATGTATATCTTATATGGAAAATGTTATGTGTACACCCCATCCGGAGTGTACATCCTACACCCTCACCCATTGGATGGGTGAGGGTGTAAGAAAGGGTCACATCAAGTGACCCCAAAGGTACCCCACCCATTGGATGGGTAGGGTGTAGGATGTACACCCCTTTCGGGGTGTACATATAGCATTGCCCATCTTATATCCCCATTCATTCAAGAATAAAGGTGTAAGATATACATCTCTTTTGGGTGTACAGGTAGCACTCCTCTTTTCCTAATCTTTTTCCAATTCAAAATCCCCAGGCCCCAACGGTCCATTTTCCATCCTGGGCATCTCGAGGTGGACCCATGCAACTCATCATAATCTAACGGTTAAAATTCCATCACGACAGATCTGACTGAAGGGCATTTCTGTCATTTCGGGATTTTGCTTTTTTTTTTTCAACTTCCTTATTTCTTCACACTACACTAAAATCTCTCTCCACACCTAAAACCCTCTCGTCGTTCGTCTTAATCCGCGAAACCCTCGCTCCCAATCACCAAAAACCTTCGAACATCTCTTCGATTCGAACGTTGGCGTTGTCTCCTTCTCTCGATCCGTGGAAATTTACGGTCGCGTCCCCTTTTTCTGAATCGATTTCACTATCAATATCTCCAACCCTAATCCTAATTTGCTGCTTTAATCGTGGTAAGCTTCTTTACACGATTTCGATCGTTATTTTGGGCACCATTTGCCACATTTGTTAATTTTTCTCTTCTTGTTTGGAATCAAACGCTGTTAAATTAGGGATGACAACGAAACCCTAAATTTTGATCAAATGTTGATGACAACAAAACCCTAATTTTTTTGGATGAGAAAGTTGCCATCAAGATTGGTAGATTTGTTGAGGAATTATTAGATAGAGAAAGAATCTGTGCGAAATAAGGGAAGAAAGATTCATGGATTCTGATGAACTTTTCGGTGGGAAATCTCTGTTCTTGATAACTCTTCTGTGCTAGAATTACTGTTTTGCCACTGCATTTTCTGTCATTAATTGCAAAATTTGTCTAATGCTGTTAGGAAATATTGAAAAGATTGAACCATGATTTATTGCATGATTGCCATCTGTTTATTGATAGTTTTTATTTAATTATGCATGTGACATTATCAAGCTCTTTTCATTTTCTGCTTGGAATTTGGCATTATAATGTCTAGTAGCTCCTTGCCTCAGTTTATTACTTTTTTAAAACTGTTTCAGTCTTTCAGATTCTTCAAATTCCTGGACAACCATAAGGGCAAATTAAATTTATTATGGAGCACGAAAGTGGTGAGGAGAATACTCCTAGTCAAATCAGGTCTAAAAAAGTACTTCCTGGAATGCTCGTTGAGAATGATTCCATTCAGGCGGATATACAGAAGATGGAAGTAGACATGCAGGATTCTGGAAGCAACATTGAATCTCCAACTCCTGAGAAGCCTGAATCTAGAAGGAAGGCAAATCTTGCTTCTTCTCTTCCTAGGAAAGTACTCATGAAGGATTTTGGATTTGTTAACAGTCACGTAGCTGCTGTTGGGCGAAGCACTCTCCTTTCCAGTGATGATAATTCTTCGCCTTCAGGATCTTCTCAAGGAAGTACCCATCTGCAAGACAAATCTCTGATGGAGAAATCAATTGAACTTCCAGAAAAGTCAGTCACTTTATAGTTATTTTTTCACTTTAATCATTTAGACACTATAATGACTCATGTCTATCCCTCTTTTGGTAGATTGCAAACTTTAATAACCCTTTTCAACCGCATGGAGAGTTCTACAAGGTTGCTTCGGCTGTGTAAGAAGCTGCCAACTTTTCGAAACATTTGCACTCAGGTGGAGATATTAAGTAAAAGGTAACTAATGTCTAATGCTTATATATTTAGTAACAAACTTTATTTTGGATCTTGAAGTGTTTCTTGATCTCCAGGAAATTCTTAAGTAGCCAACTTGCACAGATGAAGTATTTGTTTCCTGAAGCTATTCAAGTTGACAAGATACTTGTGCATGATGAGAAAACTTTATGCATGATTCCAGATATGAAAATTACTCTAATGATGAATGCAGTAGAAAACCGACGAACGGAGGGATCTATTTCCATGGCTTTATGCCAAGCTTTTCAAGAAAAGATTTCGAGTTTCTTCATTGCCCATCCAGAGGTACAATATTCCACAAGTCACATGAGTAGTTGTTTCCTTGTATTTCTTGAGAAATGGGGAAGTTATTTGATATTCTCTGTCTTAGCAGCTAAACTGGATGGTACAATATTCCATAAGTCATATGAGTATCTGTTTCCTTGTTTTCTTGAGAATTGAGGAAGTTATTTGATCTGATATTCTCTAACTGTCTTGTACGATGAACTGAATTTAGTTACTTTATTCACAAAAATATAATTGTTACTTTTTAAGCCTAACTGCAACTTTGTAGTCTATATTGAGATTAGGTTGTGACTGAAAATCACCGTACTCTCCTGAAGATTACTGTTGAAAGGATGCAATTTTTCCTCTAACTCTTATTTGTTTTCCTGTGTAGATGTGAGACAATTTTTTTCTAGGGAGGAAAATCTGATCATCTTTCTAGCCAAATAAATGTTGTCCAGATCTGATTTTAATGCTGCTCCAAATATTTTTCGCTCCTTTGAGAAGAAACAGCAGTTAATCTGGCAGATTACAGTTACATAACAAAGAAAGCTTGAAGCTTTCACTAAGAGGGCATGTTTCCTGTTGAGTTCCTTCTGAAATTTCTGCTATATTTTCTCTCTAATATTCACTAACAAGTGTGATATCTAATCCTTTAGAAACTTGACGTTTGAAATGAGAAGACTAACTGCTTCTTTCTTCATCTATTTTGGCCTCCAAATGTTTGTTTCTCTTAAATACTGTATTAAAAAAAGCCATAAATCTCTTACTCTTTAAGTTCTTTCTCTGTGTTTTGGGTGGAGATCAGGGCAATGATATACCAGAAGCCATGCTACCAGAACCTTTTAATTCAGGAAGCTTTCTTAACATGGTGCTCGAGGGATCATCTGCTGAACTACCACTGCCAAATTCTGATGATATAGAGTCATTAAATGCCTCCCATCTTCCCCCATCATTCCGGAGACTGATTTCTCAGAATGTTGTAGCCACTGAAACACAAAGAACTCAACTACTTGCTTCACCGGCATTGTCAGAACCTCTACACAATGATGATGAACGTATTGAAACTAGAAGTCCGCAAAAGCAAGATGGCCATGGCTCTTTTTCAACCATCCACACTCCTGTAACAACTTTATGCACGCCAGCAAAAGTTGACTCAAATTTAGAGGAAGTGATTACTGAAACCCCAGCACAGCTGATGCCTAAAAGACCAGTGCCCACTCCAGATGGAAAGTTGGTAACAAAAGATGAAGAAGAACTTGCTGAAGCTAGATTGACCGCCCCAGCTCGTAGGTCACTGATTTACTCACCATCAAAAACTGATGAAAATACGGCAGAACCAGTTCATCAAGCTGTAGCCACAAAAGAAAGTCTTTTGGGAGAAGAGAGTACTGTATTGCTCACTAAATCTCTACCTGTGGTATGGAACATTGAATTACCTTACTTTTCAGCATAATTGATCAGTTAATAAATCACACCAACCACTACTGTGAACATGCCTTTTACCAAATACTGGCAGATTCTATGAACAAGTAGTTTAGTACTGTTCAATTCTTACAAGTACTGTCCAATTCACTCAGATAAGCAAACTCAAATGTACTCTACTTTCCATTTGCCTTTATTGCTTTTGTGGCAAGTCCATCTATTGTTTGATGTTGGACACAGTTAAATAATCACACCACTCACTACTGTGAACATGCCATTTACCAACTGCTAGCAGATTTTATGAACAAATAGTAGTACTGTTCAATTCTTACAAGTACTGTTCAATTCACTCAGATAAGCAAACTCAAATCTAAATTGTTTTATTTTACATTTGCCTTTATTGCTTCTGTGGCAGGTCCATCTATTGTTTGTTGTTGGTTTGTTTAGTAAACTGATGGATGAAGCTTTAGTGTTAGGTCGATGTTGAGTCCTCTCAATTATTCTGGATCCTTCTCATGTTTCTGTTGTGCTCTAGACATTCCCATATCAGAGGGGAAAAGCTTGAAAGGAGAAGATGTGATAATCTGTCCTATTTCAAACTGAACGTTCTATTATTTGATGTTGAGGCACTTTAATTTCTGATTTTGGATATCTTGTCGTGTGGTTTACTGTAGAGTCTTTATTCAACAGCTGTGCTTCACGGGCACATCCAACTGTTCACGGGCGCATCCAGCTGTGCTTCACGGGCACATCCAACAGCTGTGCTTTACATGGCTAGTGTTAAACAGCATGAGGTTCAAGGATTAAAAAATGAAATTTGGTAGTTTAATTTCATATAAAGCATCGGAAATATCATAGAAATGTGTCTTTATATGTTAGTTTGACCGAGTATTTCATTTAGTCATTGATTGTTGAAGATTAATCACTTGAATGATTATGTTTGAGTTAGTATTTCAAGTTTTGACTAGTTGGATTGTACTTATATAGGTAGTAATGGCAGCAACATAATAGTTGTACATCAAAGTAGCACCACGAACTAGTAACATGATTAAGTTTAGATCTGTGTAATAATAGGCTAACTTTTACAGGAACTTGATACTGTAGCTGGTATTTTTGAAGAGGACAACGTTAGCCAAGTCAGCATAGAGAAGTGTGTGGAAAAGCAAGCTTGTCTGCCTAGCATTTTTGACACTATCTGCCTCATTACTCGCTCTACCAATTGTTCTCTAATCACAAAACAGGAGCTTGTGCACAAGATTATCTCAAACAACTTAGAGATTGAGGAGACAGGTTGCTACTTACTTTAAATCATTCTACAAATGGTGGTTGTTTCTCTTTTGCATTTACTTATTTACTGTTAATTTTTTCAACATGATAGGAGAAGTAGAAGAGCAGTTGGTGATGTTGGAAAGATTGGCTCCAGATTGGATTTGTAAGAAGGCTGTAGCTACTGGAGAATTTCTCTACAGGCAAGTATTCTAATGGAGCAATTTAATATCTTTGCAAGCATTTATTTTAACTTATGAAACATCAAAGTCTCATTGTTGTTAATCTGTACGCTTTCAATTTACTAAAGCTCTAAATTTTCTCTGTATGATGCGAGTGGTTATTCAGTTTTCCCTTCAGAAATAAAGCTGAAAGCAATAGTTGCACGTTGATATATCATTTCCACATTTACAAACAATTTAATGTTATGCAGAGCTCTTGGCATAATCTCAAAATTCTGTACCCTCGGCATTAGTTGCATCTATCTGCTTGCGAATGTTTTGAGTTTCTTGGTTTGCCTTTGCAAGTCCTTCTCATGGTCTAGTCCTGTACCAATTTATTGTTGCACTGTATCTAGAAGAAACATTTTCTTAGCTATTGACAGCATATTGTTCGGTGTGTTTCTGCAGCATTAATCAAATATCTGATCTGAAAACAGTTCGAGCAAGGATTGCCAATGACGTCTACTGAGATTTGTTGAGCTTTTCTGTGGTATGCTTAATTTTTTTCTTATTACTCCAAAATGCTGAAGTTCAATGTAAAGCTGCTTCTGACTATATTCAGCTTGATTTGTTACTAATTTTGCTGCAGTATTCGGTTGCGTTGCTGGTAAGAGTTCTTTTAACTAGATGCATTTCCTTTGAGGTTTCCTTCTGGTAAATTGCAGCAGGGTCCTCAGCCTTGTAGTGAAATTTCAATTTAATCCGTAATGTTTATTAAATCTGTACTAGTTATCCCATATCTTATTCTTGAAACTGCCGCATAGCTACCGATAGCCTTCTCTCTTCATGGGTTAGGGTTATTAACAGTTTTTAGAAGAGTATGGGAATAGAATTTTGAATGGTGTTGATTGTATCAATCATCAAGGGATTTTACACAAATCAATAACTAACTATTCGTCTAGGTTCTTTTTTCTTTTGAATGGCTCTGTTTGGATGTCAAAATAAGTTATTCAAGAATAACTTATTTAGTATGAAATTTTTTTAGTATGATAGTAAGTAGGAAGTTTGAATTTTGTTTTTTGGAAGATTTTACTATCCATAATTTGGTAAGATAATATATTTTACACATGAGGTTTCTTATCTTATTTTAGAAAACTGATTGAAGGCCGAATATGATATTTCATTCTAAATTTTTATCAATCAAATATACAAATTTTTTAAGATTCTGTTTGGATGCATGAATATCTTTCAAATTGCTCTCTTTGTAGCTCTCCTTTGAATGTTAGCATATAACATACTACTGTGTTGTATGTTAATTTAGGCTACGCTTTGCAGCCAGCTATAGACAAATTGGTCTTAAGGAATTTGATGGTTTGCTTCAATGAGAAAACATTTGTATATTAAGATGTTGCAAATCATTTTGTTATTCAAACGGTTAGGTTATCATCTTCCTTATTTAACCAAACAAATAATATATTGTACATAGACTATGATGTCATATTCATAAGATATACTGTCATTTGAGTAGAGCTTATATATTTTTAAAAGTACAAGCGCAATTATATTTATGTTTGTAAATTTTTTATTATTGAATTTGTATTGAGATTTGTGTAATTGTAAAGTCAGTTAAAAAGAAAAAGTATAATAGCACAGATCTCAATACAAATTTAATAATAAAAAATTTATAAGTATAGTTCACCTTGTGTTTTTAAAAGAATATAAGCTCTGCTAATGTCATTTTGAATAAGAAATTTTAAAATATTATATTTCAAATAACATAGTTTAGCATCCAAACAGGGCATTGGGCTTCATAATTTAGTAGAGAATTTTGTAGATGAAAAGTATGATTAAAGTATAAAATTAAATAATATATTCGAGTTTTAAGTTAATTTTTGAATAAAATAAATTACTGAAATATGTTATTATATTAAATTATGAATATTTACACCTTTCAATGAGCAAAATTAAACTCTTTTGTTATAATTGTATTAGAAAATCCTTCTACTAAAATAAGTTATGCTTCGATAACGTATCCTGAAATTTAAATAGGGCCTAAGAAGGTTAACTTGATCGAGAAGAATAAATGAAGGATCTTCATAATTTTTTTAGCAATAAATAAATATGACCCCTGATTCTCCTAGTGAGGAGAAAGATATCTGAACACTCGAGCCCAACTTGGATACAACAAAAATATTCGGTATATTCTCTTAGGTTGCCTTTAATTCAGATATGAACTATAACTGCTATAGGTATAAATTCAGGAATAAGTAGGAACCAGACCAATTTTAAGTTTGGATGAAAATTGGATTATTTTAAAGAATAAAAAAAATAATATTTGGATAGTTAAATTAGAATAAATGAGAATAAAAATAATTATAATTTTAAAATAAAAATATTTTATCTAAAAAATTAATATAAAATATTAATTAAATAATAATTTAACTTATTTAATTAACTATTGTTAGATTATCCTAAATATTAATTAATAAAATAATTAATAATAATAAATATTATTAATAAATAATTTAATTAATTATAAATAATTTAATTAATTAATTAATTAATTAATTATCTAATAGTTAGATAATTAGTTAATAAAATAATTAAATTAATTAAAGAACTAATACAATAATTAAAATTTTATTTACTTTAATTAAATTTATTCTCAATTAATTGATAAAATAATTAACGACAATAAATATTATTAATAATAAATAATTTAATTAACTACAAATAATTTAATAATTTAATAATTTAATAATTTAATTACTTAATTATCAAAATATTTAAATAATTAATTAATAAAATAATTAAATTAGTTAAAATATTAAATTAATTAAAGAGTTATATAGTAATTAAAATTATATTTACTTTAATTAAGTTTATTCTCAACTGAGAACAAGTCTTGTTCCAGAAAAAAGATGAAATAGGATTTTCAGTTTTATAACGATTAATTCTAAATAGACGAGAATTGTTGTTTCCATTCATAATTAAATGCATTTAAAAAATAAGACTGAAACAAAATCTTATTCTAGATTTTGATTCCGAAATAAACGATATCTAAGAATGGGGAGCTTTTAGATTTGTTCTTTTAAAAATTCTTTTATCTATAAATGTATTTTTTTAGACCTTATATATTTTTAAAAGTATAAGTCAATTTATACGTGTAAATTTTTTATTATTAAATTTGTATTAAAATTTATGCTATTGTAAAATCAACTAAAGAGGGAGAAAGAAAAAATAAAAAATACAAATTTCAATACAAATTCAATAGTAAAAAATTTTATGCATGAACTTATGCTTTTAAAAGCATATAAGCTCTACTCTTCTTTTATTATAAAAATATGAATAACCATAAGTTAAAAAAGATTAGCTATAATTTGATAAAGAATAAAATAACATTTGTATTTCATATATTTATAATTTGTTTTACAATAGGGAGCTTTTGTCATCTTTCTCTCTTTCTTTTTGCTCGCGACAAAGATTTGACCTACAGTAGCAATCATATAGTAGTGACTACAATAGTGATAATATAGAAGATGAGGCCGTTCCGGTAGGGTGTGCCGCGCGAGCAGCGTCCAAGACATGAGAAGAAAAAAAAATAAAAATAATTTTTTAAAATATAAATTTATAAAAATAAAATAATTATTCAAATACTCATTGTTAAAAAATTAACTAACGATGAATCTAATAGTAATGAACCAAACAGTAGGACAAGTATAAATTTATAAAAATTTTATAAAAAATATATTTGTAAATTATAATTTTTTTGAAAAGGTCGATATGGTTACTCTACTTAAACTGTATAAAATTAATTCAAAATTATAAAGGTGACAATGCATACAGTTGCATAGTGCTAAAAGTAGATGGGATCTCCATACGTTTTGGCCTAGCTCATTTAATTAAAAAGAAACTACCAATTAATACACCTTATTTTGGGTATATGTTAATACCCCCCATTAATTAGATATATAGGTGAGGGTATATGTTATGCAAATTTCTTTTAGAATGGATGGATATAACCTTGCTCAACTTAATTACACGGAAGACCTGTAAAGCCCTTTTTGCATCATGTGACACAGCCAGCCCACTGTTCTCAGGAAACCTCGAACCAAACCAATAACTCTGCTTGTCAGAAAAAAAGATTGTTGGTGGGAATCTTCTTCCTCCTGTGGTGGGAACGAGGACAATGGAAAAGAGTATGTCGCCATGCATATCCTACAATAAAGGTCCCCTCAATGACCACGGTTAAACTGACAACTGTTTGGAGTACCATGTCCGGCTATTATATTTGTACAAATATTAAATAATTGGTGCTTATAAGTTTTCTATTGTTATATTTATTTTTTCGATTGATTTCATCTCTTAGATCATTCTACTTTACTAATTACTCACTTAATCCAAAAGACCAACTATCATTCTAATCACACATCTTTTCATCCAAAAACTATAAATTTATAAATATTTATGACTTGTACTTTTAAAAATTCATGCGGTTAGTATACTTTTATAAGTACGAAGTTTTTCGTGTTTATAAATTATTTTTGATGTTGGGACTTCCGTATCGACGATCGATTTCGTCATACTTGATCTAGAATATTTAAAATATTTAGAAAATAAATTTTACGGTTTTTCGATATTATTTTTCTATTAATCGAAAGGGCTCAAAATCAACGGCTAAAAATAAAAATTTTACAAAATGTGATGATATGACATTAAAAATTTAGATTAAAAATATTGATCTTATTTTATATAGTATAAAAAAAAATTTATAAAAATTTGATATGATTTAAATATTTCTATACCGTTAAACTAGCAAACGGCTCAGCTCGATCATTAAAAATATTGATTTTGAGTATCTTCGATTATTAGATAAATAATATGAAAAATCATGAAATTTATTTTTTAAATATTTTAAATATTTTAGATCAAGTCTATCGAAGTTGATCGTCGATTTGAAATTTTCAACATAAAAAATAACTTATAAACACAAAAAGCTCCATGTTTATAAATGAGCAATGCTACTTGCATCCATTTTTGGATATAGATCCTACACCCCATCCATCCAAGGATAGAAGATTCTCCATCCATTATTTCGAATTGATGGGTAAAATTCATCCCACCCTATAATGGATGGAGTGTACTCCCACCCTATAATGGATGGAGTGTACAATGTACGCCAAAAAATAAGTGTACAAAAAGTATTTCCCTTCATAAAATCATACCAAACCTAACTCCTGTATTTGATATGTAACTTGACTCATTCTTGAGTATATTTCTTCAAGACATTATCACCACATCAATAATATTTGGAGTATCATATAATTAACATAAAAATATTAGTTAACAGATAGGGATGGGCACTTTTTGGATTTAAAATTTCGATTGGTTTTGGTTTTGTTTGGTTTTATAATTATTTGGTTTGGTTCAGTATAAAAAGTTAGAAATAAAAAAACCAAGTAAACTGATTTTTAATCATTTTAATTATTAACTTAAATTGTAATTAAATGATTAGAGACTTTAACCATTTTTATTTCGAAATATATTTTTGGACAAAATTAGTTATATTTATACAATTTTTAATGTAGTTTGATATATTTAATTCAAAAAAAAATTTATTCAAATCAAATAAACAAAATTGAAATGATCGAATTATTTTGGTTTGGTACTGTTTTTTTTTTTTTAAATTTGGTTTGAAACTCAAATTAAATATCGAACGGAATGGATCAATGCTCACACCTAGTACCAGATATTGTGTTAATGTTATTATATTTATTAAGAACTACTAATTACTTGTTAAATGTTGCTATAGAATTTAATTGATCTCCACCGGGTTTATCATGTGACTGTTGAGTGGATATTTATATGAAACATATGCTGTTAATAATTTCTACTTTAGGGTAGGTTTGGTTTTGGCTGATTGAAAGTAAAGCAACGTGGATTGTTTAGTTTGCAAAAGTAAATATAAAAGTTACTTTATAAAAGTTGATTGATAAATTGAGTTATAATTATAGTTATTTAATTTATATTCGATAAAAGTTCTGTACGAATATAATACAGATAAAATTCGTATCTTAATTTTTAAATTTTTTAAAAAATATGATTTAAAAAATGAGTTCGTCAATTGTTTAGATTCGCAATTTATACGAAAATTATACGTTCACTAATTAAAAATTCGGAATTAAAAATTTAGCTATTAAATTAAACTTTTTTTTCTCCAGATATATACTACTAATTATAATTTTTAAGAATACAAAAATAGAGAGATACCAAATAAAATAAATGGTAAGCTAGAATTTTTTTTTTTTAGAATTTTTTTTTTTTTTTTTTTTTTTTTTTTTTTTTTTTTTTTTTTTTTTTTTTTTAGGGCTAGTGAATGAAGAGTTGGAGACACAAAAAAAAATTTAAAAAAAATTTGTCTAAATTTTTGGCAAAATAATTTATGCATGTTCACCAACTTACTCGTGAATTATTAGAACTATTTCAAAAATTTACGTTTTATTCCAAACTTTTTTTAAAAAATTTACATACGATTCGCTTAATTTAAATTTTTAATAATTCGTGAATTTTTTTTTTCTGTCAGAATTTTAGTTCTAGGAAGGCTAAAAGTACATTATGCAAAATATATTAATTTTTTAAAAATAAAATTATATACAAATATTTTTTTGTCCATTAGCTTCCGAATATTTAATATTTTTTATTTTAAAAAAATATAGAGTGTAGTTGTTTTTACCATTAAAATAATAATGATCTGCAGATCTACAAAAAATTATGTAAAAAAATTAAGTATCAAGATTTAGTATAATTTGTAAATCAAGTATTAGGATATGTCAAAATATAATATATCAAAAAATTAAGTATTAAGATTTAGTATACTTTGCCAATCCACACCGCTTGGTCAAGAGACAAGTTGGCGCAACTGTATATTGAGGAGATTATGCATCTACATGGAACACCCGTCTCTATCGTGTCGGATCGAGACCCCCGGGTTCGTTTCACAGTTTTGGAAAAGTTTTCACATGACTCTTAGGACACACCTCGACTATACCACCACATATCATCCTCAGAGCGATGGGCAATCTGAGAGAACAAATCAAATTCTTGAAAATATGTTGAGGGCGTGTGTATTGGATCATGGTGTTGTATGGTAGTAATATTTGCCTATGGCGGAATTCGCCTACAACAATAGTTTCCATGCCAGTATCATGATGGCACTCTTTTTTGAGGGGTTGTATGGCAGGAAATGCCGATCTTCGTTGCATTGGAGTGAGGTTGGTGAAAAGTCAACCTTGGGCCCAGATGTGTTACAGGAGGCCGAGGAGAAAGTGAGAATTGCGCGTCAGCGGTTAGTGACGGTGTAAAGTCGGCAAAAGAGTTATTCTGACAAGCGGCGACGCGACTTGGAATTCGGCGTCGGTGACCATGTATTCTTGAAGGCATCACCCACCACGGGCGTAGTGCAATTTGGGATGCGGGAAAAGTTAAGTCCTTACTTTATTGGCCCTTATGAGGTATTTTTTTGAGGATTCGGGCGCCCAGAAGATGGATCCGGGCGCCCGGATGTTCAGATTACTGTAGCTGCTGGACCGGGCCGCTTTCCACGCGTCGCGCTGCAATTAGCACAGGCGGAGCCACGTGGCCCAGCGCCATTGGCCGAGCGAGAGGGCGCGGTAGACCCGGCGCAATCAGCACCGCGTGCACCCCGTCGTGCACCCTGCCTTTCCACGTGGCGGGCTCCCATTGGCTGGCGCTAACCACCGGTCGGGGCGGGGACGCATGGCGCCAATGGACGATTTGGGCGCTGCGCGGATGCCGGCCACGTGTCCGGGCATGCCACTGTGGATTTCGGGCGCCCAAAAGTTGGGCCTTGATCAAAAAGTTTGATTTTTTTCCAAATTTTTCTATAAATTGGCCCCTTCTTCCTCATTTTCTTTTTTTTTTTTGGGAGATCACCTTGGAGCCCCTTTTGGCTGAGAGGACATTTAACAAGTCCCCTACACTTCTAGGAATCTTTGGAGGATTTTGGAGACTGTTTCATTATCTTCTTCCCCGACTCCGCGAGCTTCGACGTTCCTTTGATTGCAGCCTTCTCCGTCGACGTTTCGTCCGCGGACTCCCCTGAGCTAACCCCTTAGAGTTTTTGGCTGATTTTTGGTTTGAGATCTTCACGAGAGGTAGGCCTAAAACTTTGGTATTTATCACTCCTCTCTATTTTGACTTTTTATGGGGTTTCTCGCAGCATCTTTGGACCCCTTATGTATTGTAGAAATTTCTGGACAGTATAGAGTATTTGTGCATTTTCTCGGCTTTTTGTTGGTGGATTAGGAAGTTTAAGATCTCGATCTCCATCTAGACTTCGAGAGGAACGTAGTTGTACCCTTTTTTGGGATTTTTGAAGGTATTTTATGTCACGCCCCGAGTGTAAACCAGAACTCGGGCTCATCTACAGATTCGCCGTGCACACGGAATTTTTCGCATACACGAAGCGCCGGTAACCTGCTCAAATAAATCAAATACAATAATAGAGCAATAAAACAGAGCTAAACTGTAAATACTACATCTCAGACTGAATAGGAAGTAAAAATACAAAATGACTGTAAAAAAAAATACAAGTCTCACTCCCAGCTCACCCCGAATATACAACCAGCTGGCTAAAGCCAGACCCCAAAAGTAAATGTTCTACCGTCTGAGATAAGATACATAAGAGGTACAAGTCTAGCTACTCACTGTCAGGCCCACTGTCTAGCTACTCTGCCGTCCTCTCTCCTCGACCCGCCGCGGTATGTCCGGCAGCACCCGCAGACGGCTCTGCAAAACAAAGGAGAAGAAAAGAAAAAGAAGAATGTGGGTGAGAACTACTAGTGAACCAGTAGCCTCCCCTAGTGGGTAAAGCCTTAAACTCCGACGTGCCCACTAGATCTACCAGAGGCAAAAAGGGAAAGAAGAGTGGTAAGTAATGAAACTGCTAGAAAGGGGAAACTACCACTACTATGCCTCTAAATGTAATCCCAAAATGGAGTAACCGTATGCATCAACAACCAAAGGACCCCAATAAACCCAATCTGTGTCGCCCTCATCATCGGGCAAATAAATCGCGCCGATGTGATAGCAAAGACTCCTGCTGCCGCCCTCATCATCGGGCAAATAAGCCGCGCCGATGTGATAGCAAAACTCAATGCCTGTCCGGCACCTAGCTGGTACCCCGCGCGCTCCGGAGTGGCTCTCGAGGGGAGCTACCCACACGAGGAAAATAGCCGTGTCTCAAGTATCATAAAAGCAGGACCGGATCACAACTATACTCAAGTGGAACGAAACCCTCCACTAAAGAACCCCGATCCCCAATCTGATGCATAAGTAACCATCCGGTCGACCGCCCAATATCCGCGGTCACCGAAATAACCCACAATCGCAATCATGTACCACATCCGACATCCGGTCAACCGCCTACTATCCGCGGTAGCCGCAATACCCCACAACCCATAATCAAAATACCACCTGTCCCCGACCCCAAGGTCCCGGCTACACTATCCCATACCCCTGCTCAAACCCGAGCAACAAGACTCAAAAGTCTAAATGAGAAGGAGAAAGAAAACAATCATGGTTTCTCCTAAGTCAAATTCCAATATGATAGTGTAGTAATAGATAGTGGCCTATCTAGATGTCCATACAAGCATGCAAATGTCCTCAGACAAGATGAAAGAAAGTGAATCAAATAACAGTTCCACATGTGTATCGAATAATCAATCCGCATAGATATAACCATCATGCTAAAAACATCAGCTAACTACACATGTATATCATCCCTGATCCGTCATAAATCACCAAAGTGGTACCCGCACATAGATATGTGATCATGTCACAATAATTAATCCATTTAACCAACTTTCATTAAATCTATGTGCTAACATGGCATGTTAATTATCACTAACAAAATATTTCAATAATCATGTTCCAACAACACTATTATCCCAATAATATTCCTAACATGCTATGTCCACAGAATTAATCTCAAATGATAGGCTCACATTGATATCATTTAATCATGCTTGGTAATCAATCAATATGTCCAATAGAGGGCTTCTCTAATAAACTTAGTGAGCAAGTCAAAAGTAGAGGCATGCAACAACCACCCACCTCGATCGCTAATTCCAAGTCCAAATAGTGCTCTCGCCCAAACAAGCCAACCGCCACAAGCACTGCACAACAATTACCCCAAAACATACAATTAAACTCAAGAACACGCTATACCAATATTAACAGTCCAAAGTTGTGCCATTTTCACCTGCGAGCTTTCCACAGAAAATTCCTAAAAAAATACCGTCGCGATCCTCGCGACGAGCCCGTCGAAACGAGTACCTCCACGTTCAAATCCGAGTTCCGTACGTCAAGATATAAATTCGACAAGGTAACCATCTCAAAGAATCCCCCAAAAAAAACTGTAGCACTTAACTCTGGAAAAACAGGGATTTCTCCTTGCGATGTGTAGATGAAAAACGCCTCCTAGCATGCCTCAATCCGACGCCTGTGCGCAAAGATATCCACAAAATACTCAAGTGCTGTCCCAAAAATCACACAGAAAAAGGGTCACAAAGGCGCCTCGGGAACCATGCCAAAAACCCAAAACGGAGGTGCGCGATCAACACGAAAGATGAAGCCCTACCTCTCGGGAGTATTCCTGCGCAAGAATCGTCGAAATCAGAGGTCGGCGTGGGCCAGGGGAGTCCTCACACCGCACTGCGACGAAGAAGATCACCGGAGATGAAACGTCGTGCCGCGCCGTAAAATCTGAAACCTCGGGATGTGTGCCACCAAAAATTCTAGAACTCCTCCAGTAGATGCAGCACTCGAAGTAGAAAAAAAGTGTAGAAGGGAGCTCGTGGTGGGGAGGCCTGGAAGAGGGAGAAAAGTCTCAAAAACACAGGCTTGGGTCCTTTTTATAGGCTGAGGGGAACAAATCCGGAAATTTCGGATTTGTCCCCAGATTCGGGCGCCCGGACCGGCCCGGCTCGATTCGGGCGCGCACAGTGCGGCCCGGCCCGCCCGATTCGGGCGCGCACAGTGCGGCCCGGCCCAGCCCGCCCGCGCACGGGATTCGTCCGACCCGCCGCGCCGCCGTCCGACCCGCCTCGGGGCCTGCCACGTGTCCACCGAACAGGCGGCAGCCGTGCAAGCCCCTCGGGGAAGCGCCACGCGTCCCCCTGCCTGGTCAGCGCGGTGGGTGGCGCCAGCCACTGGCGCGGTGCCACGTGGCACGGCGCCGCCCCACCCGACACGCCCGCCGACGCGGTCAGCGCACCGCCCGCGAGTCTGCGCTCGCGTGCGCGTACGGCCGCAGCCGCGCGCCCGTGGGTGTACCGCGCGCACCTGCACCGTCCAACCCGGGGCCGCCACGTGGCGCGCCCCGGTCCACGCACCCGGCCGAGCCCCCCCGTGGACCGCATCCCCTGCGCCGTCCAACCGGAAGGCTCCACGTGCCCCCCCCCCCCCCCCCCCCCCCCCCCCCCCACACCCCCGCCCCGGTGCACGCCCGGCCCGTGCACCGGGGGGCCCGCGCCTCAGCCCGCCGCGCTGCCCGCGGCCGCGCCGCCGCGCTCTGCCGCCACCGGCGCTGCCCGCCGGCCGGAACAGTGCCCAGATGCCTCGAAATCCGTGTTTTGGCATCCGGGCTCCGAAAAATACATGTAAGTAGTCCATTTTCACCGTTTTCACGCGCTGAGTCCAAATCCGGTGTCCGATTTGCCAAATTCTAATTCCAAAATTTGCCGAATGCATCCAGACAAGTGTTTTTAACCCAAATTTTGCACCGAGTCTATTTTTGATATCCATTTCGCCAACTTTCTACTCCAAAAATTGTCGAAGGCATACGGAAAGGTGTTCTTTGGTCCAAACTTCGCGCTGAGCTCAATTTTAATATCCGTTTCGCGCGAAACCACTTCTAAAAGTCCGACGGAGTCAACCGATCACCCATGTGATCCATTTAAGCCCGAAGTCCGCCACTCGTGTCCAATTGGTGCACTAACACCTCCAACACACAGTACAGGCCCCCAAAAGTCACCCATCACTCTACAACAGCTCTGCGAAGATCCAGGTCATCACATCCTCCCCCACTAAAAGAAAGTTTCGTCCTCGAAACTAAAGTCATTCCTTAACCCGGAACCTCAACCAAATAGAGGGGGTAATTATCCAATCATCCACCACTCAAGCTCCCAAGGCTGTCTAATGCCTCCTCCAGAGACACGATACAATCCTCGGGTCTCTAACTAGAACAAACTAGAGGCGGGCACTCCAAAAAACCGCACCACCTCAACCAAGTACAGCTGGGCTAACCGCTCGAGCTACCAAGTAGTCTGCACCGGTACAAGCATCCGCCCCTACCAGGGCCCCGATAATCTAACCACCAAGTCCAAAGGCACAAAAGCTCAATCCGAGTACCACCGCACTCCCGGGGTATCCCACCACCACGCTAGCCAAAAAGGCTGCGCACCCACGGCGGAACACTCGTCCCGCACGCGAAGTCGAAACAAAAGAGGCAAAGATAGCCCCCAAGTAATCCCAGCACACCTTCTACTCCCGGCCTAGCCCCTCCTAAGAGGACCGTCCTCGCGACACAATCAACCACCGCGAAAAAGAAGAAAACTGAGCCAGCCAAACTGTCCTAAGTACCAAAACCAAGTCCCATAACTAGGTTAAGACCATCAGGTCTACTGGTACTATCGAGGACTCACTGCACCGAGCAGGACCAACAACACACCCCCGCGTGTCAAAGATCGGGAATATGAACCTCCCGAACACTAGGTAACCGTCCTACCCCCCTCCTAACCAATGCAAGGTAGTAAATGCACTCCTAACAAAGGACTAGGATGCGCAAGTGCAATACAATGCAAAGCCTAATGCCAGTCAATAAAGTAAAATAATACCTGTCACCACAAGGTCGGCTGCTGTAAAGTCCTCCACCTGAGCGACATAGACCCGACCGCTCTGAGCCGGCGGCCGATGCTCAGCAGGGTAAAAAGATGGCGATCCGCTCGCTGGAGCATAAGGCCGTTGAGCTGACGACTGCTGCCGAGGTGGAAAAGGAGCCGATGCAGATGATGGTGCCGCTGACGTCGAAAAGGGGCACGAAGCTCGAATGTGGCCCGACTGTCCACATTTATAACAACGACCTCACCTCTGATCGCAGGTGTGCGACAAGTGAGATCCTCCACAGAATATACATCTGTCTCTGTCGCGAAGCCGTGGCTGTCCCGCCGACTGTTGGCTCTGTACCTGCTGCTGCGATCCCTGCTGCTGCCGCGATGGCCTCTGGGATCCACTAGGCTCTCGCTGCTACGCACGCCCACGGCTAGATAACTGAGGCCGCGGCGGTCTCCACGAGCTAGTCTGTCCCTCGTCCTCGGGTACTGGTCGTTTCCTAACGGAACTCTGGGCGACCATCCCGCCTCACCTCGCCACCACTGTGTCGCCTCTCTCCACCCATTCGGCATGCTCGACGGCCTCCTTAAGAGTCTGGAGTCACTGTGCATGCACTAGGGTATAAATCTCGCTGCGGAGGCCTGCCTTGAATAACTCAACCTGATGTGGCCCATCACGGGCGACATAGGGCACGCAGTTAAGCAACTGCATGAACTCCTGATGGTAATCCTGAACAGGTCGATCGCCCTGCTGGAGGTTCTTCAAATCGTCCTCTAGTTTCCTCTTCACGCTGGTCGGAAAATAGGTATCCAATACCATACGCCAAAACTCAGACCAGGGTAACTGTCGAGAAATCTGAAACTCCCGTGGCTCCACCCGACGCCACCAAGTATTTGCATCTCCATCTAGGCAGTGTACCGCCATATGAACTCTGTACCTCGGGTCGATGAAGAAATCCCTGAAAATCTTCTCTATTGCTGATAGCCATGACCCAACCTCCCACGGCTGCAGGTCCCGCCCCGAGAATCTAGGCGGTCTGTGCTGACAAAACTTGACAAGTTTGTCAGCGATGTCCTGCTCCTCGGCCAGGGTCAAAGGCTGGGCCACTCCCCGAGCCCCACTGCTCGATGATGGCGCCGTCGTCACAAGTGGTACCACAGGTGGTACGGGGGCCTCCAAAACTGTCGGAGGCGGCGTCTCTCTCTGCGCTAGTAACTGCTCAATCCGCTGCTCCTGCCGGCGGTTGCTCTCAGCCAATTGGGCCACCAAGGCCCTCAACTCGGTAATCTCAGAAGGTCCAGCCTGCCCGGGCTCAACAGGGGGTGTAGGGGCACCCTAGGTAGGGATCCGACGTCGGGGAGGCATCTGCCACAAGAAACCACAAGTCAGCCACACAACCACACACGTCCCAATCTAGCGAAAGTCAAGAACATCCCCCTATTTCTGTAACTTTATGTTGTCTGCAGCCAACATAACTGTCCCACAGAAATAGGATATGTCGATCCCTCTTCACTCACTGGAAGAGTCAAGACTAAATCACCTACTTTCGCAAAATGTCACGTCCCTCACGCCCTATCATCCTAGGGCTAACCAAAAGCCTAGGGCTTCCTAAGTCCCAACTGACCTATCCCTAAGCTCTGATACCAACTAATCTGTCACGCCCCGAGTGTAAACCAAAACTCGGGCTCGTCTACAGATTCGCCGTGCACACGGAATTTTCTGCATACACGAAGCGCCGGTAACCTGCTCAAATAAATCAGATACAATAATAGAGCAATAAAACAGAGCTAAACTCTAAATACTACATCTCAGACTAAATAGGAAGTAAAAATACAAAATGACTGTAAAATAAAGTACAAGTCTCACTCCCAGCTCACCCCGAATATACAACCAGCTGGCTAAAGCCAGACCCCAAAAGTAAAAGTACTACCGTCTGAGATAAGATACATAAGAGGTACGAGTCTAGCTACTCACTGTCAGGCCCACTGTCTAGCTACTCTGCCGTCCTCTCTCCTCGACCCGCCGCGGTATGTCCGGCAGCACCCGCAGATGGCTCTGCAAAACAAAGGAGAAGAAAAGAAAAAGAAGAATGGGGGTGAGAATTACTAGTGAACCAGTAGCCTCCCCTAGTAGGTAAAGCCTCAAATTTCGACGTGCCCACTAGGTCTTCCAGAGGCAAAAAGGGAAAGAAGAGTGGTAAGTAATGAAACTGCTAGAAATGGGAAACTACCACTACTATGCCTCTAAATGTAATCCCAAAATGGAGTAACCGTATGCATCAACAACCAAAGGACCCCAATAAACCCAATCTGTGTCGCCCTCATCATCGGGCAAATAAGTCGCGCCGATGTGATAGCAAAGACTCCTGCTGCCGCCCTCATCATCGGGCAAATAAGCCGCGCCGATGTGATAGCAAAACTCAATGCCTCTCCGGCACTTAGCTGGTGCCCCGCGCGCTCCGGAGTGGCTCTCGATGGGAGCTACCCACACGAGGAAAATAGCCGTGTCTCAAGTATCATAAAAGCAGGACCGGATCACAACTATACTCAAGTGGAACGAAACCCTCCACTAAAGAACCCCGATCCCCAATCTAATGCATAAGTAACCATCCGGTCGACCGCCCAATATCCGCGGTCGCCGAAATAACCCACAATCGCAATCATGTCCCACATCCGACATCCGGTCAATCGCCTACTATCCGCAGTAGCCGCAATACCCCACAACCCATAATCAAAATACCACCTGTCCCCGACCCCAAGGTCCCGGCTACACTATCCCGTACCCCTGCTCAAACCCGAACAACAAGACTCAAAAGTCTAAATGAGAAGGAGAAAGAAAACAATCATGGTTTCTCCTAAGTCAAATTCCAATATGATAGTGTAGCAATAAATAGTGGCCTATCTAGATGTCATACAAGCATGCAAATGTCCTCAGACAAGATGAAAGAAAGTGAATCAAATAACAGTTCCAAATGTGTATCGAATAATCAATCCGCATAGATATAACCATCATGCTAAAAACATCAGCTAACTACACATGTATATCATCCCTGATCCGTCATAAATCACCAAAGTGGTACCCGCACATAGATATGTCATCATGTCCCAATAATTAATCCATTTAACCAACTTTCATTAAATCTATGTGCTAACATGGCATGTTAATTATCACTAACAAAATATTTCAATAATCATGTTCCAACAACACTATTATCCCGATAATATTCCTAACATGCTATGTCCACAGAATTAATCTCAAATGATAGGCTCACATTGATATCATTTAATCATGCATGCTAATCAATCAATATGTTCAATAGAGGGCTTCTCTAATAAACTTAATGAGCAAGTCAAAAGTAGAGGTATGCAACAACCACCCACCTCGATCGCTAATTCCAAGTCCAAATAGTGCTCTCGCCCAAACAAGCCAACCGCCACAAGCACTGCACAACAATTACCCCAAAACATACAATTAAACTCAAGAACACGATGTCCCAATATTAACAGTCCAATGTTGTGCAATTTTCACCTGCGAGATCTGCACAGAAAATTCCCAAAAAAATACCGTCGCGATCCCCGCGACGAGCCCGTCGAAACGAGTACCTGCACGTTCAAATCCGAGTTCCGTACGTCAAGATATAAATTCGACAAGGTAACCATCTGAAAGAATCCCCCAAAAAAATTTGTAGCACTTAACTCTGGAAAAATAGGGATTTCTCACTTTTGGGAAATTCAAAAAAATCCAAGAAAAATACGGGGACGTTCCTTGCGATGTGTAGATGAAAAACGCCTCCTAGCATGCCTCAATCCGACGCATGTGCGCAAAGATATCCACAAAATACTCAAGTGCTGTCCCAAAAATCACACAGAAGAAGGGTCACAAAGGTGCCTCGGGAACCTTTCCAAAAACCCAAAACGGGGGTGCGCGATCAACACGAAAGATGAAGCCCTACCTCTCGGGAGTATTCTTGCACAAGAATCGTCGAAATCGGAGGTCGGCGTGGGCCAGGGGAGTCCTCACACCGCACTGCGACGAACAAGATCACCGGAGATGAAACGTCGTGCCGCACCGTAAAATCCAAAACCTCGGGATGCGTGCCACCAAAAATCCTAGAACTCCTACAGTAGATGCAGCACTCGAAGTAGAAAAAAGTGTAGAAGGGAGCTCGGGATGGGGAGGCCTGGAAGAGGGAGAAAAGTCTCAAAAACACAGGCTCGGGTCCTTTTTATAGGCTGAGGGGAACAAATCCGGAAATTCCGGATTTGTCCCCAGATTTGGGCACCCGGCCCGATTCGGGCGCGCACAGTGCGGCCCGGCCCAGCCCGCACGCGCACGGGATCCGTCCGACCCGCCTCGCCGCCGTCCGACCCGCCTCGGGGCCTGCCACGTGTCCACCGAACAGGCGGCAGCCGTGCAAGCCCCGCGGGGAAGCGCCACGCATCCCCCTGCCTGGTCAGCGCGGTGGGTGGTGCCAGCCACTGGCGCGGTGCCACGTGGCACGGCGCCGCCCCACCCGACACGCCCGCCGGCGCGATCAGCGCACCGCCCGCGCATTTGCGCCCGCGTGCGGGTACGGCCGCAGCCGCGTACCCGTGGGTGCACCGCGCGCACCTGCGCCTTCCAACCCGGGGCCGCCACGTGGCGCGCCACGATCCACGCACCCGGCCGAGCCCCCCCGTGGACCGCATCCCCTGCGCCGTCCAACCGGAAGGCTCCACGTGCGCCCCCCCCCCCCCGCCCCGGTGCATGCCCGGCCCGTGCACCGGGCGTCCCGCGCCTCAGCCTGCCGCGCTGCCCGCGGCCGCGCCGCCGCGCTCCGCCGCCGTCGGCCGGAACAGTGCCCAAATGCCTCGAAATCCGTGTTTTGGCATTCGGGCTCCGAAAAATACATGTAAGTAGTCCATTTTCACTGTTTTCGCGCGCTGAGTCCAAATCCGGTGTCCGATTTGCCAAATTCTAATTCCAAAATTTGCCGAATGCATCCAGACAAGTGTTTTTGACCCAAATTTTGCACCGAGTCCATTTTTGATATCCGTTTCGCCAACTTCCAACTCCAAAAATTGTTGAAGGCATCCGGAAAGGTGTTCTTTGGTCCAAACTTCGTGCTGAGCTCAATTTTAATATCCGTTTCGTGCGAAACCACTTCTAAAAGTCCAACGGAGTCAACCGATCACCCATGTGATCCATTTAAGCCCGAAGTCCGCCACTCGTGTCCAATTGGTGCACTAACACCTCCAACACACAGTACAAGCCCCCAAAAGTCACCCATCGCTCTACAACAGCTCTGCGAAGATCCAGGTCATCACATTTTAGATATGAACATTTCCTGTTTTTGGAGCCCTATGACAGGATTGTGAGCCAAAATCTGTGTTTGAACTCATCGCGGTGTTCAGCTTTGTGTTTCAATTTTCGTGGGGAGTTTGGAGTTTTGCGGAGTATGTAAAAGTTAGAGAACTTTCTTACGATCGAGGTGAGCATCATTCCTTTTGGTCCGAGTTGAAAATTGTGTATGGATTGGCTTCTACACTCCGTTGTCGCGCATGTCATTTTTGCATGGGACAATTTTGGGCAGCACTTGGTGTTTTGATCGTCGCCGATTATCCTGGAGGAGTTTTCGGAAGTTTTTTGATTCGTTGGAACCATGGGAGCTTAAGGAATGCGCACGTCCAGTTTCAGCCCGATCGTATCTCGGATCGTCGTGTTCTAGGTGGGTTGGATTTCCACCAAAATTAGCGGACTATGTTCTAATTCTATCTTGTAGTGGACATGCATGATCGAGTTAGTGATTTATTTATTGCTTATGATAAATGAGATAATGTGGAACCTTGACTAGGACCCTGTCATATGACTGCATGTATTTAACCAGACTATTAGAAAACTCTCACTTGGATTAGTTTATATTATTTTGGTCATTCCTATACCTTGCATTCTTATTTTTCTGGACTTAGAGTTTCTCCTCGCCCGAGTAGTAGGCCGAGTGGTTGGGATAGTGAAGGATGCATGTTGCGCTCGTACCTGGGGGCCGAGTGGAGTCTGGTAGATGAGGTTAGTTCTGTGCTAGTGTCGGGAGCCGTTTGGGTATACGGTAGTCTCGGGTCGTCGAGTATTCTCCGACCGGTTTGTTGCCACTGAGTTCATGACAATGTTGAGCTTGTGATAGAAGGACCTTGAACCCAGAATGTTTTTGGACACACATGATTTCAGTAAACTAATGTTTTTCCTTCGGACTTCGATAGGTCGTCTGAACCTGTTCTTATTTGATTAAGGTGAAGGCACTAGCCTTTCGGGATTTAGAAACTAAAACTGATTTCCTAAAAACTAAAATTTGACAAAAAGGGGTTTCCTCAAATCCAGATGTTTTTCTAAAAATAGCTAATTTTTCTTACCACCCGAAGAGGGTTTGAGTGAAAGTAGTTTTCAGGATTAAATGTCACCTTTCATATAAACCTCCTCGCCTGAAAAGGGTTCGAGGGATCTGGGTTCTAAGGGCTGCTTCCACATTTAGGTCGAGAGCTACAGGAGACTGTACCTGGAGCATGTTCTTGTTTGATTGGGGTTGTAGTTGGAATATTTGCTCGATTGGTGTTGGTCTTGGAAACGGTACCCACTGAGAACTACTGTTGGATGTATTTCTCACACCCTCTGTTGGTGACCATTTTTCATAGGCATCTACTCCAGTTCCTACCCTTACTATTGTTGCCTCTACTGACCGAGGTAAGAGAGTCGTGAGCTAGAGCCTTGCCCCCTCTTGGAGAGTAGATGTACCATTTTGGAGATTTCTGGTACTGTTAGTGGATTTATTCTATCATGTATATTTTACTTTTGAAAGTTTTATTTTGGAGAGACTTATGTATTATGAGGACCTGACATGTACTATTTGGAGTTGTACTTTTATATTTCAGCAATTTACTTTCCAGCTTTGATATCTGTATAGTTGTTAGCACTATCTTTTGCAGGTTAGATGCTTCGCCTATACGGGGCTTCCCGTATGGGCGGCGGATCTGTTGGCGAGCCCATGTCACAGTTTCGACCCCGGGGCGTGATAATGTATCTCCTTGGGGAACTCCAGTATTATTCGTGAGGAAAAAGGACGAATCTTTATGGCTATGTGTGGATTATCGAGAGCTCAATAAAATGACGATCAAGAACCAATATCCATTGCCGAGGCTAGTAACGTCAATAGGTCCAAAAAGATCCATAAGGATTAAGTCCTATGGCCTTGATGTGGAAACAACACATTTTGATTTAAAAAAGGATTTTACTTGTTTTGCTTGAGCACAAGAATCACAAACCTTATCTTTGACATAGTCTAGTTTTGGTAAATTTTCAACAAGTTTTCTTTTAGAAAGTTTTGAAAGAGACTCCATACTAGCATGAGCTACATATCTGATGGTGCGCCCGTCAACAGTAGACGCCAGCCTACCTCCCTCTACCATCTGGGCCACACTATCGCTGGTCCGCCCGCCGACCGGTAGCCTCTTATCGTCATCTCCCTCTTTGATATCACACTAGTAAATCTCAATAAAGCTCGATATGGCATGCCGGCTATGATCAAATGATGATCCCTCAGATCATCATCAATGACACAAGACAGAAACCCCAAGGTTAACTCACATGCCCCCCTTCTCCTACCCTCCCAACACTAGAAGTACCCAATATCTCAATCACAGTACCCCAGGCACACACACCCACGCATACTGGCCCACAGCCCACAAATCTCAAGATAAGTGCAATCTCTATAACAATATGACGTAACATAAATCTCACTATCTAGGTATCACCCATCTCTAACAACCAATCACGCAGAACGGAAAGTCAACCGGGTCATCACCCACTAAGGGCGTCCTACTAAAATACTAACCCCTCGGTCAACAATATGGATCACCTGATAATCAAGTATACCCTATCATATTATAATGATATCTACCCCGAAGTCTACGCTATCAAACAACCCATATAAGCCCCCTAGCAATAGAATAATAATATTTTCTAACCCCAGCCCGAGCAGTCCAAAAATTATAAAACACTAACCAACTACACACATGCATATCTCTACAACTATCAATCAAAATAAACGGTCAAAATACCTACATCTAGCAAGCATACATAATAAGTAATCTGTCATTCCAAGCGACATGGAATCCTACTTGGATCGGCGGAAGGACAACACGCTCAATGGTGACCACCGCATGCGAATGGCTCCACCTCGAAATGTTCGACGGCACACCGGCTCAGCCGCACGACACAAAAAATCTCAGCCCTGACAGTTAAACACAAAAGTACAAGACTTAAATCCAAAAGCACTAATGAGATAAACCCATAATAACAAAGTCTATCTTGAAAAACCCCAACCAAATAATATATTAAAAGAACCTACCCAAAAGTCGACGCGTCGTAAAATCACATACACGCGCGTTCGCTTGACTCCTCGGATCGACCCACGCACTCCACGGCACACCCCACACACTCACGGCCTTCTTCTCCCTCTCCATCGCTCTCTGTTTCTCTCTCTAAACCCTATGGAATGAGCAGAAGAAAGAAAAAAAGAGAAAAGAATTAACTAGGCAGCACAACGCGCAGAAGGCGGCCCGGAAGAATCGGGCAGCTACAATGTGCTTTTCGGGCGCCCGAAAGCACACCTGAAACATCCGCCTCAGTCGCGTGAGCATCACATCGCATGTCGCGTTGAGCCGACTCCGCTTCCCCACGCTCCTGCGGCCCCAAAAGTGCTCTTGAAACGTCCGCCTCAGTCGCATGCGCGTCACATCGCACGTCACGTTGCGCCGACTCCGCTTCCCCGTGCGCCTACGGCCAACGCCATCACAACACGTGGTCCTCAGCCCCGTGAACCATGCATCCCAATTGGCCAACCACACTCCGGGCGTCCGCAGGATTGGTGTTGGGTTATATGTAATATAGATCTAAATAGGGGAAGAAACACCTAGAGGGGGGTGAATAGGTGTAAACGTATAAACACTCAAAAATCGTTGCGATAAAAACCCAATGCGGAAATAAAAATAACACGCAAGATTTTTACGTGAAAAACTCCATCACCGGAGTAAAAAAACCACGGGACCGATAACACGGCAGAAATCCACTAGAATTAAAACACGTACAAGGTGATTTACCGTACACACTTACGACTCAACCTTTTCCATATGCTCCTAGAGGATCTTCTCCTCTCGCTCCACGACGCTTCTCGAATCCACGATCTGCGCCCAACGCCGAATCCACGGCGTCCAACGTCGAATCCACGACGTCTGACCGAATCCACGGTCTGCACCCAATAGCACCCTTCGAATCCACGAACGTGCCTCGCTCCGAATCCACGAGAGCGGTTGAACCTTGAATCCACAAGGACACGCGAATCCACGCGCCGATTTTGGGGAAATCGTTGTTTTTGGGTGGTGATGATCCGCCGAATACTTAGATCAAAGATAGATCGGAAATACCATCTAAGTATTCATTAGTTTGATTCAACTCAAGATGTGAGTATGAAAACCTAGAATCAAACTAATCAATATAGATGAAGAAACATAGAGTATTCTCTAATGATTTCCTTTCTTCTCTATATGTGGATCTTAGGCCGTATAAAATGATATTTGAATATGACGGCTCTATCTCGGTTAACCCAAGAAAAAGAGTCATAGGGTCTATTTATAGGGTAGAAACATTTGGAAGGAGATAAGAATAAAAAACCTAACATTTCTGGAATTTTGACGGACGGCGATCCGGATCGGATTTGGGCGATCCGGATTGCAGTAGCAATAAAGACGGTTTCCAGAAAACAAACGTTCGGGATCCGGATCGGAATGCCTGATCCGGATCGTTCATACATTTCAGAAAACTCAACGTTCGGGATCCGGATCGTGAGATGCTGCGATCCGGATTGAAGTAATGTATGAAACAACAACCTTCGGGATCCGGATCGCTGGCTCTGATCCGGATCCTGAACCTGTCCGAACACCAGTTTTTGATTTTTATGCAATTAAAAACTCTTCCAGGTGTTTCTACACTACAAGAAGTATTCGGATCACCAATAATCTTTAGTTAAACATACCTGATCCTTTTGAATTCTTCTTTCTTGAGATTGAGTTAAATGATCCAACTTTCTTCACCTTCAATCTTCAAGACTTGAACCTTTCACGAAACTACGCCAACTCAAATTCCGTAACAATCTCCCCCTTTGGCGGTTTCGTGACAAAATACAGATCCACTAAAGAAAATTCAAAAAGATATTTTTGTTGCTATCACCATACAACAAAAATTTACAATGGAGATCCAAAAAATTTAAAAACATGAGATAAACTCCTAAAACAGACTCTAGACTTAGACATCTGTACTCTCTGCACAAAGAAATCATTCTTGACAAAAAGAGATCGTTAGATACCTCAAAAATATTTAGCATTCAAAACCTAACAGAGATAGAGTTTATGCTCACCATGACATTGAGTAATTCAGATATGTAATAAGATCACAATCAAACATTGACATATCTTCTAAGCAATAAAATTCCAAATGTCATAACTTTGCTTTGTTAGTAATCAAACAACTTGTTAGTAATAATACATGTCCAAATAGTTAGTCGAATAGTTAGTAGGAACATGCAACAAATCACAAGATGAAAACCAAAGTTGTGATACTTACCTTTCACCAAAGTCAAAGTTGAAGTGATACTTACCTTGATGTTCACACATTCACATCAATCATTGTTCACTCATTGTTCAAGTTCTCTCTAAACTCTCTCCCTCTTTTTGTCACAAACAAAGTCAAAATTACAAAAATTTTAAGGAGAGTTAAATAGATCAGAATAAAGAAACGTGAGAGCTGAAAAATAACAAAAACTTAAAAACCTGCAAAAGAAAAATTAGAAACAAAAGTTTATGCAGAGTCGTCGGAGCTGATACACCCAAGCTTCTGAAACATTTTCTTGATCCTTTTGTTCATAGAAGCTTGTTCCTTCTTAACTTCTTTGATATCCTCTCTCATTTCAGCGAAATCAGTAGCCATGCGTTCTTGCTCGTTTGAGAGTCGCTGTTGTTCCTTAAAGATTGAGCTAACCGACGCATCGTCATCAGACGTTGATGGAGGTGCTGGTTGTGCTGCTGGTGTAGAGGTTGTTGCTTGTTGTTGTTGAGCTCGTTGGCGGTGAGGAGGTATTATGGGATCATCTGGCTTCGTCGAGAGAGACTTCACAATTGTTGTCTCATTAATGGTGCCCAAACTGTACATGTAAGAGCTCGCGCTTGTATCGACTTTAAGCTTTTTGAGGATGCGCATGATTATCATTGGGTATGGTAGTCTCTCCGTGGGGTGAGAGTGTTCCACATACCGCGCCATCCTAGACCAAATGAGATAAGGAATACTCAAGTTTGCTCCCATCAATGCGGCCGGGTTTCCAAGAAGATAAAGGAATAGCATTCTGTCCCATCGAAGAACCTTCGTATTCATGTTGGGAAGAATGTTGTAGCAGACAATGAAGTTTATATACCGATACTCGGGTCGAAGCTCTTTAGAGAAAACAGAATTTTCGGTCGACCGAGTATTTGGAAGACATATTCCATTAACTACAACTCTCCAGGAGTTGTCGTTGAAGCTTTGAGTTTTAAGGTAACGGAGTCCATCAGCTCTGGCTGTCATACCTAGCACATCTCCAATCAGCTGGGGTGTGACTTTGATTTTGATATTTTTAACCAAAGTGTGAAATTCTCGACGTCCATCCTCGTGATCAATCAGACTTGCAGCGTTCTGATAAAACATTCGAACTGAGTGTGGACAGTACCTAGTAGTCTCAGGGAAGTTGCAAATTTGAGCAAGACCAACTTGGTCAAACAAAGTCCCAAAGACTGCAGATCGTTCCTTCATTGGTTTGACATTGACATGTCTCTCGCCAATGCATTCCCTCTTCTCAAAATCTTTGATTCTTTCGGAGCTGATGAAGTCTTGTGGAGAAGGCTGTCTAGCAACTGGTTGCTCGATGGAGATTCCTTGAGCACTGCCTCGTTTTCTCGCACCGGTTTTTCTTTTCGTTCCAATTGGACTTGGTTCCATTGGTGCTTTCCCTTTTTCAGCTGCAGTGGCCGGAGCCTTTGAGGTTTCAGCAGGGGCTTTCCCTTTGGAGATAATGGGGACAGTTCCCTCGATTTCGATGTTATCCCAGTCAATTGATTCCGTTTCAGATTCTGTATCGGAATCATCTTTAGCTTTCTTCGCTTTCTTAGCCTTCTTGGCCTTCTTGGGCTTGACAGTGTCCTTGACATGTACCATGGCAGCAAGTAGGAGTATAATCCAAGTGATCACCATTTTGATTACTAGTGAAAAATGTATCCTGTGAAGACCAACTCAAGAACACATGATAAATTGTTAATTTTCAAAGATTTAAAAAATTGTACCCAAACAATCATAATCATGTAGAGAGACTAAGAATCAAATTAGTTTTGCAAAAGGACTTTTAAAAATAGATCAATTGCATGATTTCCGAAAATCCTTATTATATGCCCTAAAACCGAAAATTTAGAAATCGAAGCCTAAAAATCCGTTAATCAGGAGAATACCTAGCATATAATCAAAACTAATCTACCCAGAGTTCTTATTTCAAAAGAAATTTGATCAAAAACCATCCACAAACGAAATCGATCCAAGAAATTCATCACGTTTGAGGAGGAAAAAGAAAAACGGTGAAAAACCGAGATTTTGATCAATAAAACTTACTTGTATTCGAAGAACTTGAGTTTGAAAAGCTCCAAGGTGCAATCGTTCTAGAGAGAGAGGCTCTAGAGACTCGAGAACAAAAGATTAAAGTAAAGGAAATCAAAACCCTCTTGTTCTTATTAAAACCCTAGCCGTGATCCGGATCGGATCGAGATTTCGATCCGGATCGGCCAGCCGCAGGAAGAAGCCTGCGTTCGGGATCCGGATCAGCTTGCCCGATCCGGATCGGCTCCAACTTTTTCATCAGAAAAATTTAAAAAAAATTCCATAAAATCCAGAAAAAGTATGTAAGCACAATCGTGTATCAACTTTAAACAAAAAAAACATCGTTTCATACAAAAAGAAATAGATTATGCCAAATCTATCAATAATATCCAAAAATGAAACGAGAATTTACAAAAATTAAACCCCTTAAAGTTGAACACCTTCAATTACATCTAACTTGATCCTATGAGTAATGCCTTTATCAAATCATCAATTCAGTAAAGAAAATGAAATACAAAGATCAATAGATGTTTGAAATCCCAAATATGGTAGATAATATATCTAGACAATCTGTTGAAGAGAGTGGCTCTTTGAGCATCTTTCTTTAAAATCCCACCTTATACCAACCTTGAAATTTGACGGAGTCATGAATTTCAACAAGCATTTTACTTAATCAAAAATTGAACAACCATGCTTGGTATACATGTGGTAGCTGCACACAATACTTGGACGACCGAGGTGGTAGCTCTTTCCTCCATGTGGTGGTAGTTTTCACACTCCTCATTGGGATGTAACTCTTTCCACATCTTTTGAGCATTTTACATTTCTTTGACTCCCCCTCAATTGGCTATCAATTATTTAAGATATAAAGTATTCAACCAAAAATTGATCTCGATTTCATACTCGACTAAGCAGTCAAATAAGATAATGACTATACCAAGAGATCATTGAGAGAGAAATTGACTTTGATCACTTAGAAGATGATTTAATTAACATAAATGATCATTGCAACAGTGAAATATTATGATGGCAAAAGCATAATAAATTTCTAAATGTGCGAAAAGATGCAATTAAAGTCAATTATGATCTATGCTCAATTAATGTCCTATGTACAAACATAGATAAAGAACAAAACAAAACAAAAACAAAACCTATCCTAAGCAAAGGTTTCAAACAGAAGTTTATTTCAAGAAAAGCATTCCAATTGCTTTTCGCAAATGAATAAAACGTTTTTGATCCAAATGTTTTGTTAAAATGTCAGCTAATTGATCCTCAGTTGAAATAAACGAAAGTTGAAGAGTATTTGATTCAACTAGCTCTCTAAGAAAATGATATCTAAGTTCAATATGTTTTGTTCTAGAGTGTAACACAGGGTTTTTAGAAATGTTAATTGCACTTGTGTTGTCACAAAGAATTGTTACCGAAGATGCTGAAATCCGGAAGTCGCTCAATACGCTTTTCATCCAAATGAGTTGAGTTGAACAACTTCCAGCTGAAATGTATTCCGCTTCGGCAGTCGAGAGTGCTATGCAATTCTGCTTTTTACTGTGCCATGCAACAAGGCAATGGCCAAGATAGAAGCATGCACCGCTCGTGCTTTTTCGATCATCCACTGATCCTGCCCAATCGGCATCTGAGTATCCAACAATATCCAAACTTGTTCCCATAGGATACCAAATTCCGAAATTTATGGTTCCTTTAATGTACCGGATGATCCTTTTCACCGCTTTCAGGTGAACCTCCTTTGGTGCTGATTGATATCTCGCGCAAATCCCAACACTAAAGGATATATCCGGACGACTAGCCGTGAGGTAAAGTAGACTTCCAATCATACTTCGATACAGTTTCTCGTCTACATTCTCACTTTGTGAATCACTTCCAAGTCCCTTGTGGCTAGTCCCCATTGGAGTCGGAAAATCCTTCGAATTTTCAAGATCAAACTTTTTAACCAACTCCATTGCATACTTGGATTGACTCAAGTGAATACCTTCATCATTTTGTTTAATTTGCAATCCAAGGAAATAAGTCAATTCGCCCATCATGGACATCTCAAATTCGCTTTCCATGGTCTCCGCGAATTTAGAAGCATCATTATCCTTTGTTGCTCTAAAAACAATGTCATCGACATAGATTTGTGCAACAATGAAGTTATTTTGATAATGCTTCACAAAGAGAGTCATGTCAGCTCCCCCTCGAGTATAGCCCTTCTCCAAAAGGTGCTTTGTCAACCTTTCGTACCATGCTCGCGGTGCTTGTTTCAGACCGTAAAGAGCCTTTTTCAAACCAAAAACATGGTTAGGTTGTTTATGGTCCACAAAACCTTTCGGTTGAGCCACATAAACTTCCTCATTTAAAAACCCATTTAGAAACGCGCTCTTAACGTCCATTTGAAATAATTTGATTTTAAAATGACAAGCAATAGCAAATAGTATACGAATGGACTCGAGTCTAGCTACAGGGGCGAAAGTTTCATCAAAGTCTATACCTTCTACTTGAGAGTAGCCTTGAGCAACTAATCGTGCCTTGTTCCTGATGATAGTACCATCCTCATTTTTCTTGTTCTTGAAAATCCATTTGGTACCTATCACATTATGTTGCTTTGGAGGCTTCGTTAATTCCCAGACTTTGTTTCGCTCAAATTGATGGAGCTCTTCCTGCATTGCTTTAATCCAGTAGTCATCCTGAAGAGCTTCATCTATGTCCTTTGGTTCGATTAAAGATACGTAGCAAGCGAATCCACAAACCAACTGCCTCCGAGTTCTAACTCCTTCTTGTGGATCTCCAATGATGTTTGATTCAGGATGATCCTTGGAGATTCGTAGCGTTTGTTGAAACGGAGTACTCGGAGGTATATGAGATGATTCCTGCACATCAGATAAACTTGAAGAGCCATTAGATGCATCATTAATATTGGAAGTATTACTATGAGGAGATGCAATGGCAGGTGAATCATCATCTAGAGAGATATCGAGGGTAGATTTTTCAGATGCAAAGTGAAAAGATTCATCTACTTTAACATTTATAGATTCTACAATCGTTTTAGATTCGATGTTAAATACTCGATATGCTCTGCTATTTGTAGAATAACCCAAAAAGATCCCTTCGTCACTTCGAGAGTCAAACTTTCCAAGATTTTCACGGTCACGTAAAATGTAACATCGACTCCGGAAGATACGAAAGTATTTGATATCCGGTTTTCTACTAAACCACAGCTCATATGGTGTATTTAAAGTTCCTGGGCGCAAATACACTCGATTAATGACATAGACAGCGGTGTTCACAGCTTCAGCCCAAAAATGTAGCAGTAAATTCCGGCTATGAAGCATCACACGCGCCATCTCTTGACCAACCCTGTTTTTGCGCTCAACAACACCATTCTGCTGAGGTGTATAGGGTGCTGAGAATTCATGTTTTATGCCGTTGGAAGTGCAAAAATCAATGAATTTGGAATTTATGAATTCTCCACCTCTATCACTCCTAACACGAATGATCTTTTCATTCTTTTCAATCATAATACGATGGCAAATCTCATGAAAAGAGTCAAACGTATCAGCTTTCTCTTTTAAAAATGCTACCCAAGAATATCGAGAGAAATCATCAATCATCAAGAAAATATACCATTTACCTCCCAAAGATGGTTGACGAGTTGGCCCCATTAAATCCATGTGTAAAAGTTCCAAAGGCCGTTTTGTACCAACGTGGTTCAAGTTCTAGTGTGCAGTCCTAGACTGTTTTCCCTTTTGGCAACCACCACACACAACGTTTTGTTTAAGCAAAAGTTTTGGAACCCCTTGACCACGTCCTTGTTTGAAATTCTAGCAAGTTCCTTAAAATTTAAGTGACCTAGCCTTTCATGCCAAAGTGTTTCATTATCCAAAGAGACTAGGTTACATTTTTCAGAAAATTATTAGGAACAACATAACAATTGTTTTCAGATCTAACCCCTTTTAAAAAGAAAACATGGTCCTTATCAGTTACAACACATTCAACAGATGAAAAGTTAACTGAAAAACCATTGTCGCAAAGATGACTTATGCTTATGAGGTTAGTCTTAAGACCATCAACAAATAACACATTATTTAGAACCGGGCCATCTGGAATAGCTACTGTTCCTTTTCCAACAATTTTGGAAGATCGACCGTCTCCGAAAACAACGAGTCCTCCGGAGATTTTCTCAAGATTTTGAAAACTATTTTTGTCACCGGTCATGTGACGGGAACACCCGCTATCCAGATACCAAGACGAACTATCATATGCATGCAAGGAAACATTGGTAACAAGACAAGGGAAGATTTCACCTTTGCGCACCCAAACCTTTTGGAATGCGTCGGTAATGGTAGTGAAGTTAAATGCCTAGGTGAAAGCGTATTGTTAAAACGATTGCTGCTCTTGATGAAGTCGTCTTGCGCGGTAAACTACCAAGGTTCTTTTCCTTCAATTGATTTGCAATTGATTTCCGAGGAATCACCTTTGTGGTAGTCATTGCAAGAGGTGTTTGAGGTGAGCGTTTGACTCCCGTCTTGCAATATCTTCTTATGTGCCCTGAAACACCACAACGAAAACATACCTTAGATCTTGACGATCCCAAAGAGGATGAAGTAGGTTTGTTGTCGTTGTTTGTCTTGAATTCCGGTGTCGGTGGAGGAGATACCGACTGAGGCACAAAAACTGTCCCACTCAAACTTGGACTGTTTCCAGTTTGAGTGTACCCGAGGCCGAACCGATTTGATTGACCAAGACCAAGAAGCCTATCCAACTTACTCCTTCCTGAAGAGAATCGCCTGCAAGTCATCCTTGAGTTGAAAATGGTCTTTGTCATTTCCAGGTTATCCTGTCGAGCCTCGTTGTAGAGCTTTGAGAAGTGATCCGCTTTATCCACCAGTTTTGTATGTTCCTTCTCAAAAAGCTCATTGGACTCTTGAAGGGAAACATTTACTTTATCAGATTTTCCCTTTCCACTTCAAGAGCGTTTGAGAGAGAAGTTGCTCTTTTTGCTTCTTCTTCGAGATCATGCACTCTCCCTCTCAAACTCTTGTTTTGCTTAGCCACTTTCTTTGAATCCCTCAAAAGTCTGTGGTAGGCTAAAGCAAAATCTTCACCTTCCGAATCATCCGATTCATTGTCCGTTGCATTCTTTTCAACAGTGGAGTTGGACAATGACTCGGATGTACTTGCCATGAAGCACATGAAGGGTGAAGATATGGACGCGTGAATGCCGTGGAGCTCTTTTCTTCATCACTTGAAGACGACTCATTTGACGTTGAGTTGTCATCCCAAGTGACGACTTGCATCGCCTTCTTCTTTGCCGGATACTTGTTGGGACACTCCGTTGCAATATGGCCCGTAGCTCGACATTTGAAGCATTGTAGTTGTCCCTCTGAACTTTTCTTATCCTTTGAGAAGTTCTCTTGCTTTCTTGACTTGTAACTTGAAGTACCCTTGCCTTTGTTCGACTTTCTGAAGGATGGAGATTTACTTGAATTACCCCTTCGAAAGTTGCGGCGAAACTTCCTTGTCAAGAGAGCGAGCTGCTTCTCAAATTCCTCCATAGAAAGGTTCTCGTCATGTCTGAGGAGGATGTATCCGCGTCTTCTTCCTTAGTTGTTTTCAACGCATAACCTGAAGATTTAGAAGAGGATGCTTTTCCAGAAGAATTGTTAGTAGTAAATGTCATTTCATATGTTTGTAATGAACCAACTAATTCTTCTACACGCATTTCGTCCGGGTGTTTAATAGTTTCAATGGCAGTAACCTTTGGGCGAATCGTTCAGGAAGAGTTCTTAAGATCTTTCTTACAATCTTAAATTCTGGAATCTTCTCTCCCAGGTTAGCACATGAGTTTACGATGTCTTGCAATCGTGTATAGTAGTCCGTGAAAGATTCATTTCTGCCATCAAGATAGAGTCAAACTTGCTCGTAAGCATTTGCAGTTTCTGAATCTTCACGAGGTTAGTTCCCTCATGTGTAACCTGAAGAACATCCCAGATTTCTTTCGCAGTCTCACATGCCGAGACGCGAGAGAATTCAGTTTGAGATAAGGCATTAAAATAGCATTAATTCCCTTGCCATTGTAAGAAGATGAATCTAACTCTTCCTTGGTCCATTTCGACCTAGGTTTTAAGGTGCGAACATCAGAGATAATTTCAGTTGGATTAGACCATCCTAATTCAATTGATTGCCACACCCTTTCGTCGATGGAAATTAAAAAGGCTTTCATCCGTACTTTCCAGTACGCATAATTTGTTCCATCAAAGAAAGGGGGTCGATTGATGTTTCCACCTTCAACCATTGTTCACACCCTATTCCCGCTCTGATACCACTTGTTGGGTTATATGTAATAAGATCTAAATAGGGGAAAGAAACACCTAGAGGGGGGTGAATAGGTGTAAACGTATAAACACTCAAAAATCGTTGCGATAAAAAACCCAATGCGGAAATAAAAATAACACGCAAGATTTTTACGTGGAAAACTCCATCACCGGAGTAAAAAACCACGGGACCGATAACACGGCAGAAATCCACTAGAATTAAAACACGTACAAGGTGATTTACCGTACACACTTACGACTCAACCTTTTCCATACGCTCCTAGAGGGATTCTCCGCTCGCTCCGCGACGCTTCTCGAATCCACGATCTGCGCCCAACGCCGAATCCACGGCGTCCAACGTCGAATCCACGACGTCCGACCGAATCCACGGTCTTCACCCAAAGCACCCTTCGAATCCACGAACGTGCCTCGCTCCGAATCCACGAGAGCGGTTGAACCTTGAATCCACAAGGACACGCGAATCCACGCGCCGATTTGGGGGAAATCGTTGTTTTTGGGTGGTGATGATCCGCCGAATACTTAGATCAAAGATAGATCGGAAATACCATCTAAGTATTCATTGATTCAACTCAAGATGTGAGTATGAAAACCTAGAATCAAACTAATCAATATAGATGAAGAAACATAGAGTATTCTCTAATGATTTCCTTTCTTCTCTATATGTGGATCTTAGGCCGTAAAAGATGATATATTAATATGAATATGATTGGCTCTATGTGGGTAACCCTAGAAAAAGAGTCATAGGGTCTATTTATAGGTTAGAAACCCTAGGAAGGAGAGTAAGAATCAAAAAACCTAACATTTCTGGAATTTTACGGACGGCGATCCGGATCGGATTGGGCGATCCGGATGTGCAGTAGCAATAGACGGTTCCAGAAAACAAACGGTCGGGATCGGATCGGAATGCCTTGATCCGGATCGTCATACTTTCACCAAAAACTCAACGGTTCGGGATCCGGATCGTGAGAGGCTTGCGATCCGG
>CM055078.1:11179681-11237166 GCA_029204045.2 Tillandsia leiboldiana | reverse complement strand
ACAGCCCACAAATTCTCAAGATAAGTGCAATCTCTCTAAAAATATGACGTAACATAAATTCATATCTAGGTATCACCATCTCTAACAACCAATCACGCAGAACGGAAAGTCCAACGGGTAACCACCAAACTTAAAGGGCGTCCTACTAAAATACTAACCCCTCGGTCAACAATATGGATCACCTGATAATCAAGTATACCCTATCATATTATAAGATATCTACCCCGAAGTCTACGCTATCAAACAACCATATAAGCCCCCTAGCAATAGAATAATAATATTTATACCCCAGCCCGAGCAGTCCAAAATTATAAAACACTAACCAACTACACACATGCTATCTCTACAACTATCAATCAAATAACGGTCAAAATACCTACATCTAGCAAGCTACATAATAAGTAATCTGTCATTCCAAGCGACATGGAATCCTACTGGATCGGCGGAAGGACAACACGCTCAATGGTGACCACCGCATGCGAATGGCTCACCTCGAAATGTTCGACGGCACACCGGCTCAGCCGCACGACACAAAAAATCTCAGCCCTGACAGTTAAACACAAAAGTACAAGACTTAATCCAAAAGCACTAATGAGATAAACCATAATAACAAAGTCTATCTTGAAAACCCCAACCAAATAATATTATTAAAGAACCTACCAAAGTCGACGCGTCGTAAAATCACATACACGCGCGTTCGCTTGACTCATCGGATCGACCCACGCACTCCACGGAACACCCCACCACTCACGGCCTTCTTCTCCCTCTCCATCGCTCTCTGTTCTCTCTCTAAACCCTATGGAATGAGCAGAAGAAAGAAAAAAAAGAGAAAAGAATTAATAGGCAGCACAACGCGCAGAAGGCGGCCCGGAAGAATCGGGCAGCTACAATGTGCTTTTCGGGCGCCCGAAAGCACACCTGAAACATCCGCCTCAGTCGCGTGAGCATCACATCGCATGTCGCGTTGAGGCCGACTCCGCTTCCCCACGCTCCGAGCCCCAAAGTGCTCTTGAAACGTCCGCCTCAGTCGCATGCGCGTCACATCGCACGTCACGTTGCGCCGACCCGCTTCCCCGTGCGCCTACGGCCAACGCCATACAACACGTGCGTCTCAGCCCCGTGACCATGCAATCCCAATGGCCAACACACACTCGGGCGTCCGCCAGGATTGGTGTTGGGTTATATGTAATATAGATCTAAATAGGGGAAAAAACACCTAGAGGGGGGTGAATAGGTGTAAACGTATAAACACTCAAAAATCGTTGCGATAAAAAACCCAATGCGGAAATAAAATAACACGCAAGATTTTTACGTGAAAAACTCCATCACGGAGTAAAAAACCACGGGACCGATAACACGGCAGAAATCCACTAGAATTAAAACACGTACAAGGTGATTTACCGTACACACTTACGACTCAACCTTTCCATACGCTCCTAGAGGATCTTCTCCGCTCGCTCCACGACGCTTCTCGAATCCACGATCTGCGCCCAACGCCGAATCCACGGCGTCCAACGTCGAATCCACGACGTCCGACCGAATCCACGGTCTCACCCAATAGCACCTTCGAATCCACGAACGTGCCTCGCTCCGAATCCACGAGAGCGGTTGAACCTTGAATCCACAAGGACACGCGAATCCACGCGCCGATTTTGGGGAAATCGTTGTTTTGGGTGGTGATGATCCGCCGAATACTTAGATCAAAGATAGATCGGAAATACCATCTAAGTATTCATTAGTTTGATTCAACTCAAGATGTGAGTATGAAAACCTAGAATCAAACTAATCAATATAGATGAAGAAACATAGAGTATTCTCTAATGATTTCCTTTCTTCTCTATATGTGGATCTTAGGCCGTATAAAATGATATTTGAATATGACGGCTCTATCTCGGTTAACCCTAGAAAAAGAGTCATAGGGTCTATTTATAGGTTAGAAACATTTGGAAGGAGATAAGAATAAAAAACCTAACATTTCTGGAATTTTGACGGACGGCGATCCGGATCGGATTTGGGCGATCCGGATGCAGTAGCAATAAAGACGGTTTCCAGAAAACAAACTTCGGGATCCGATCGGAATGCCTGATCCGGATCGTTCATACATTTCAGAAAACTCAACGTTCGGGATCCGGATCGTGAGATGCTGCGATCCGGATTGAAGTAATGTATGAAACAACAACCTTCGGGATCCGGATCGCTGGCTCTGATCCGGATCCTGAACATGTCCGAACACCAGTTTTTGATTTTTATGCAATGAAAAACTCTTCCAGGTGTTTCTACACTACAAGAAGTATTCGGATCACCAATAATCTTTAGTTAAACATACCTGATCCTTTTGAATTCTTCTTTCTTGAGATTGAGTTAAATGATCCAACTTTCTTCACCTTCAATCTTCAAGACTTGAACCTTTCACGAAACTACGCCAACTCAAATTCCGTAACAATCTCCCCCTTTGGCGGTTTCGTGACAAAACACAGATCCACTAAAGAAAATTCAAAAAGATATTTTTGTTGCTATCACCATACAACAAAAATTTACAATGGAGATCCAAAAATTTAAAAACATGAGATAAACTCCTAAAACAGACTCTAGACTTAGACATCTGTACTCTCTGCACAAAGAAATCATTCTTGACAAAAAGAGATCGTTAGATACCTCAAAAATATTTATGCATTCAAAACCTAACAGAGATAGAGTTTATGCTCACCATGACATTGAGTAATTCAGATATGTAATAAGATCACAATCAACATTGACATATCTTCTAAGCAATAAAATTCCAAATGTCATAACTTTGCTTTGTTAGTAATCAAACAACTTGTTAGTAATAATACATGTCCAAATAGTTAGTCGAATAGTTAGTAGGAACATGCAACAAATCACAAGATAAAACCAAAGTTGTGATACTTACCTTTCACCAAAGTCAAAGTTGAAGTGATACTTACCTTGATGTTCACACATTCACATCAATCATTGTTCACTCATTGTTCAAGTTCTCTCTAAACTCTCTCCCTCTTTTTGTCACAAACAAAGTCAAAATTACAAAAATTTTAAGGAGAGTTAAATAGATCAGAATAAAGAAACGTGAGAGCTGAAAAATAACAAAAACTTAAAAACCTGCAAAAGAAAAATTAGAAACAAAAGTTTATGCAGAGTCGTCGGAGCTGATACACCCAAGCTTCTGAAACATTTTCTTGATCCTTTTGTTCATAGAAGCTTGTTCCTTCTTAACTTCTTTGATATCCTCTCTCATTTCAGCGAAATCAGTAGCCATGCGTTCTTGCTCGTTTGAGAGTCGCTGTTGTTCCTTAAAGATTGAGCTAACCGACGCATCGTCATCAGACGTTGATGGAGGTGCTGGTTGTGCTGCTGGTGTAGAGGTTGTTGCTTGTTGTTGTTGAGCTCGTTGGCGGTGAGGAGGTATTATGGGATCATCTGGCTTCGTCGAGAGAGACTTCACAATTGTTGTCTCATTAATGGTGCCCAAACTGTACATGTAAGAGCTCGCGCTTGTATCGACTTTAAGCTTTTTGAGGATGCGCATGATTATCATTGGGTATGGTAGTCTCTCCGTGGGTGAGAGTGTTCCACATACCGCGCCATCCTAGACCAAATGAGATAAGGAATACTCAAGTTTGCTCCCATCAATGCGGCCGGGTTTCCAAGAAGATAAAGGAATAGCATTCTGTCCCATCGAAGAACCTTCGTATTCATGTTGGGAAGAATGTTGTAGCAGACAATGAAGTTTATATACCGATACTCGGGTCGAAGCTCTTTAGAGAAAACAGAATTTTCGGTCGACCGAGTATTTGGAAGACATATTCCATTAACTACAACTCTCCAGGAGTTGTCGTTGAAGCTTTGAGTTTTAAGGTAACGGAGTCCATCAGCTCTGGCTGTCATACCTAGCACATCTCCAATCAGCTGGGGTGTGACTTTGATTTTGATATTTTTAAACCAAAGTGTGAAATTCTCGACGTCCATCCTCGTGATCAATCAGACTTGCAGCGTTCTGATAAAACATTCGAACTGAGTGTGGACAGTACCTAGTAGTCTCAGGGAAGTTGCAATTTGAGCAAGACCAACTTGGTCAAACAAAGTCCCAAAGACTGCAGATCGTTCCTTCATTGGTTTGACATTGACATGTCTCTCGCCAATGCATTCCCTCTTCTCAAAATCTTTGATTCTTTCGGAGCTGATGAAGTCTTGTGGAGAAGGCTGTCTAGCAACTGGTTGCTCGATGGAGATTCCTTGAGCACTGCCTCGTTTTCTCGCACCGGTTTTTCTTTTCGTTCCAATTGGACTTGGTTCCATTGGTGCTTTCCCTTTTTCAGCTGCAGTGGCCGGAGCCTTTGAGGTTTCAGCAGGGGCTTTCCCTTTGGAGATAATGGGGACAGTTCCCTCGATTTCGATGTTATCCCAGTCAATTGATTCCGTTTCAGATTCTGTATCGGAATCATCTTTAGCTTTCTTCGCTTTCTTAGCCTTCTTGGCCTTCTTGGGCTTGACAGTGTCCTTGACATGTACCATGGCAGCAAGTAGGAGTATAATCCAAGTGATCACCATTTTGATTACTAGTGAAAAATGTATCCTGTGAAGACCAACTCAAGAACACATGATAAATTGTTAATTTTCAAAGATTTAAAAAATTGTACCCAAACAATCATAATCATGTAGAGAGACTAAGAATCAAATTAGTTTTGCAAAAGGACTTTTAAAAATAGATCAATTGCATGATTTCCGAAAATCCTTATTATATGCCCTAAAACCGAAAATTTAGAAATCGAAGCCTAAAAATCCGTTAATCAGGAGAATACCTAGCATATAATCAAAACTAATCTACCCAGAGTTCTTATTTCAAAAGAAATTTGATCAAAAACCATCCACAAACGAAATCGATCCAAGAAATTCATCACGTTTGAGGAGGAAAAAGAAAAACGGTGAAAAACCGAGATTTTGATCAATAAAACTTACTTGTATTCGAAGAACTTGAGTTTGAAAAGCTCCAAGGTGCAATCGTTCTAGAGAGAGAGGCTCTAGAGACTCGAGAACAAAAGATTAAAGTAAAGGAAATCAAAACCCTCTTGTTCTTATTAAAACCCTAGCCGTGATCCGGATCGGATCGAGATTTCGATCCGGATCGGCCAGCCGCAGGAAGAAGCCTGCGTTCGGGATCCGGATCAGCTTGCCCGATCCGGATCGGCTCCAACTTTTTCATCAGAAAAATTTAAAAAAAATTCCATAAAATCCAGAAAAAGTATGTAAGCACAATCGTGTATCAACTTTAAACAAAAAAAACATCGTTTCATACAAAAAGAAATAGATTATGCCAAATCTATCAATAATATCCAAAAATGAAACGAGAATTTACAAAAATTAAACCCCTTAAAGTTGAACACCTTCAATTACATCTAACTTGATCCTATGAGTAATGCCTTTATCAAATCATCAATTCAGTAAAGAAAATGAAATACAAAGATCAATAGATGTTTGAAATCCCAAATATGGTAGATAATATATCTAGACAATCTGTTGAAGAGAGTGGCTCTTTGAGCATCTTTCTTTAAAATCCCACCTTATACCAACCTTGAAATTTGACGGAGTCATGAATTTCAACAAGCATTTTACTTAATCAAAATTGAACAACCATGCTTGGTATACATGTGGTAGCTGCACACAATACTTGGACGACCGAGGTGGTAGCTCTTTCCTCCATGTGGTGGTAGTTTTCACACTCCTCATTGGGATGTAACTCTTTCCACATCTTTTGAGCATTTTACATTTCTTTGACTCCCCCTCAATTGGCTATCAATTATTTAAGATATAAAGTATTCAACCAAAAATTGATCTCGATTTCATACTCGACTAAGCAGTCAAATAAGATAATGACTATACCAAGAGATCATTGAGAGAGAAATTGACTTTGATCACTTAGAAGATGATTTAATTAACATAAATGATCATTGCAACAGTGAAATATTATGATGGCAAAAGCATAATAAATTTCTAAATGTGCGAAAAGATGCAATTAAAGTCAATTATGATCTATGCTCAATTAATGTCCTATGTACAAACATAGATAAAGAACAAAACAAAACAAAAACAAAACCTATCCTAAGCAAAGGTTTCAAACAGAAGTTTATTTCAAGAAAAGCATTCCAATTGCTTTTCGCAAATGAATAAAACGTTTTGATCCAAATGTTTTGTTAAAATGTCAGCTAATTGATCCTCAGTTGAAATAAACGAAAGTTGAAGAGTATTTGATTCAACTAGCTCTCTAAGAAAATGATATCTAAGTTCAATATGTTTTGTTCTAGAGTGTAACACAGGGTTTTTAGAAATGTTAATTGCACTTGTGTTGTCACAAAGAATTGTTACCGAAGATGCTGAAATCCGGAAGTCGCTCAATACGCTTTTCATCCAAATGAGTTGAGTTGAACAACTTCCAGCTGAAATGTATTCCGCTTCGGCAGTCGAGAGTGCTATGCAATTCTGCTTTTTACTGTGCCATGCAACAAGGCAATGGCCAAGATAGAAGCATGCACCGCTCGTGCTTTTTCGATCATCCACTGATCCTGCCCAATCGGCATCTGAGTATCCAACAATATCCAAACTTGTTCCCATAGGATACCAAATTCCGAAATTTATGGTTCCTTTAATGTACCGGATGATCCTTTTCACCGCTTTCAGGTGAACCTCCTTTGGTGCTGATTGATATCTCGCGCAAATCCCAACACTAAAGGATATATCCGGACGACTAGCCGTGAGGTAAAGTAGACTTCCAATCATACTTCGATACAGTTTCTCGTCTACATTCTCACTTTGTGAATCACTTCCAAGTCCCTTGTGGCTAGTCCCCATTGGAGTCGGAAAATCCTTCGAATTTTCAAGATCAAACTTTTTAACCAACTCCATTGCATACTTGGATTGACTCAAGTGAATACCTTCATCATTTTGTTTAATTTGCAATCCAAGGAAATAAGTCAATTCGCCCATCATGGACATCTCAAATTCGCTTTCCATGGTCTCCGCGAATTTAGAAGCATCATTATCCTTTGTTGCTCTAAAAACAATGTCATCGACATAGATTTGTGCAACAATGAAGTTATTTTGATAATGCTTCACAAAGAGAGTCATGTCAGCTCCCCCTCGAGTATAGCCCTTCTCCAAAAGGTGCTTTGTCAACCTTTCGTACCATGCTCGCGGTGCTTGTTTCAGACCGTAAAGAGCCTTTTTCAAACCAAAAACATGGTTAGGTTGTTTATGGTCCACAAAACCTTTCGGTTGAGCCACATAAACTTCCTCATTTAAAAACCCATTTAGAAACGCGCTCTTAACGTCCATTTGAAATAATTTGATTTTAAAATGACAAGCAATAGCAAATAGTATACGAATGGACTCGAGTCTAGCTACAGGGGCGAAAGTTTCATCAAAGTCTATACCTTCTACTTGAGAGTAGCCTTGAGCAACTAATCGTGCCTTGTTCCTGATGATAGTACCATCCTCATTTTTCTTGTTCTTGAAAATCCATTTGGTACCTATCACATTATGTTGCTTTGGAGGCTTCGTTAATTCCCAGACTTTGTTTCGCTCAAATTGATGGAGCTCTTCCTGCATTGCTTTAATCCAGTAGTCATCCTGAAGAGCTTCATCTATGTCCTTTGGTTCGATTAAAGATACGTAGCAAGCGAATCCACAAACCAACTGCCTCCGAGTTCTAACTCCTTCTTGTGGATCTCCAATGATGTTTGATTCAGGATGATCCTTGGAGATTCGTAGCGTTTGTTGAAACGGAGTACTCGGAGGTATATGAGATGATTCCTGCACATCAGATAAACTTGAAGAGCCATTAGATGCATCATTAATATTGGAAGTATTACTATGAGGAGATGCAATGGCAGGTGAATCATCATCTAGAGAGATATCGAGGGTAGATTTTTCAGATGCAAAGTGAAAAGATTCATCTACTTTAACATTTATAGATTCTACAATCGTTTTAGATTCGATGTTAAATACTCGATATGCTCTGCTATTTGTAGAATAACCCAAAAAGATCCCTTCGTCACTTCGAGAGTCAAACTTTCCAAGATTTTCACGGTCACGTAAAATGTAACATCGACTCCGGAAGATACGAAAGTATTTGATATCCGGTTTTCTACTAAACCACAGCTCATATGGTGTATTTAAAGTTCCTGGGCGCAAATACACTCGATTAATGACATAGACAGCGGTGTTCACAGCTTCAGCCCAAAAATGTAGCAGTAAATTCCGGCTATGAAGCATCACACGCGCCATCTCTTGACCAACCCTGTTTTTGCGCTCAACAACACCATTCTGCTGAGGTGTATAGGGTGCTGAGAATTCATGTTTTATGCCGTTGGAAGTGCAAAAATCAATGAATTTGGAATTTATGAATTCTCCACCTCTATCACTCCTAACACGAATGATCTTTTCATTCTTTTCAATCATAATACGATGGCAAATCTCATGAAAAGAGTCAAACGTATCAGCTTTCTCTTTTAAAAATGCTACCCAAGAATATCGAGAGAAATCATCAATCATCAAGAAAATATACCATTTACCTCCCAAAGATGGTTGACGAGTTGGCCCCATTAAATCCATGTGTAAAAGTTCCAAAGGCCGTTTTGTACCAACGTGGTTCAAGTTCTAGTGTGCAGTCCTAGACTGTTTTCCCTTTTGGCAACCACCACACACAACGTTTTGTTTAAGCAAAAGTTTTGGAACCCCCTTGACCACGTCCTTGTTTGAAATTCTAGCAAGTTCCTTAAAATTTAAGTGACCTAGCCTTTCATGCCAAAGTGTTTCATTATCCAAAGAGACTAGGTTACATTTTTCAGAAAATTTATTAGGAACAACATAACAATTGTTTTCAGATCTAACCCCTTTTAAAAAGAAAACATGGTCCTTATCAGTTACAACACATTCAACAGATGAAAAGTTAACTGAAAAACCATTGTCGCAAAGATGACTTATGCTTATGAGGTTAGTCTTAAGACCATCAACAAATAACACATTATTTAGAACCGGGCCATCTGGAATAGCTACTGTTCCTTTTCCAACAATTTTGGAAGATCGACCGTCTCCGAAAACAACGAGTCCTCCGGAGATTTTCTCAAGATTTTGAAAACTATTTTTGTCACCGGTCATGTGACGGGAACACCCGCTATCCAGATACCAAGACGAACTATCATATGCATGCAAGGAAACATTGGTAACAAGACAAGGGAAGATTTCACCTTTGCGCACCCAAACCTTTTTGGAATGCGTCGGTAATGGTAGTGAAGTTAAATGCCTAGGTGAAAGCGTATTGTTAAAACGATTGCTGCTCTTGATGAAGTCGTCTTGCGCGGTAAACTACCAAGGTTCTTTTCCTTCAATTGATTTGCAATTGATTTCCGAGGAATCACCTTTGTGGTAGTCATTGCAAGAGGTGTTTGAGGTGAGCGTTTGACTCCCGTCTTGCAATATCTTCTTATGTGCCCTGAAACACCACAACGAAAACATACCTTAGATCTTGACGATCCCAAAGAGGATGAAGTAGGTTTGTTGTCGTTGTTTGTCTTGAATTCCGGTGTCGGTGGAGGAGATACCGACTGAGGCACAAAAACTGTCCCACTCAAACTTGGACTGTTTCCAGTTTGAGTGTACCCGAGGCCGAACCGATTTGATTGACCAAGACCAAGAAGCCTATCCAACTTACTCCTTCCTGAAGAGAATCGCTGCAAGTCATCCTTGAGTTGAAAAATGGTCTTTGTCATTTCCAGGTTATCCTGTCGAGCCTCGTTGTAGAGCTTTGAGAAGTGATCCGCTTTATCCACCAGTTTTGTATGTTCCTTCTCAAAAAGCTCATTGGACTCTTGAAGGGAAACATTTACTTTTATCAGATTTTCCCTTTCCACTTCAAGAGCGTTTGAGAGAGAAGTTGCTCTTTTTGCTTCTTCTTCGAGATCATGCACTCTCCCTCTCAAACTCTTGTTTTGCTTAGCCACTTTCTTTGAATCCCTCAAAAGTCTGTGGTAGGCTAAAGCAAAATCTTCACCTTCCGAATCATCCGATTCATTGTCCGTTGCATTCTTTTCAACAGTGGAGTTGGACAATGACTCGGATGTACTTGCCATGAAGCACATGAAGGGTGAAGATATGGACGCGTGGAATGCCGTGGAGCTCTTTTCTTCATCACTTGAAGACGACTCATTTGACGTTGAGTTGTCATCCCAAGTGACGACTTGCATCGCCTTCTTCTTTGCCGGATACTTGTTGGGACACTCCGTTGCAATATGGCCGTAGCCTCGACATTTGAAGCATTGTAGTTGTCCCTCTGAACTTTTCTTATCCTTTGAGAAGTTCTCTTGCTTTCTTGACTTGTAACTTGAAGTACCCTTGCCTTTGTTCGACTTTCTGAAGGATGGAGATTTACTTGAATTACCCCTTCGAAAGTTGCGGCGAAACTTCCTTGTCAAGAGAGCGAGCTGCTTCTCAAATTCCTCCATAGAAAGGTTCTCGTCATCGTCTGAGGAGGATGTATCCGCGTCTTCTTCCTTAGTTGTTTTCAACGCATAACCTGAAGATTTAGAAGAGGATGCTTTTCCAGAAGAATTGTTAGTAGTAAATGTCATTTCATATGTTTGTAATGAACCAACTAATTCTTCTACACGCATTTCGTCCGGGTGTTTAATAGTTTCAATGGCAGTAACCTTTGGGCGAAATAGTTCAGGAAGAGTTCTTAAGATCTTTCTTACAATCTTAAATTCTGGAATCTTCTCTCCCAGGTTAGCACATGAGTTTATGATGTCTTGCAATCGTGTATAGTAGTCCGTGAAAGATTCATTTTCTGCCATCAAGATAGAGTCAAACTTGCTCGTAAGCATTTGCAGTTTCTGAATCTTCACGAGGTTAGTTCCCTCATGTGTAACCTGAAGAACATCCCAGATTTCTTTCGCAGTCTCACATGCCGAGACGCGAGAGAATTCAGTTTGAGATAAGGCATTAAAAATAGCATTAATTCCCTTGCCATTGTAAGAAGATGAATCTAACTCTTCCTTGGTCCATTTCGACCTAGGTTTTAAGGTGTGAACATCAGAGATAATTTCAGTTGGATTAGACCATCCTAATTCAATTGATTGCCACACCCTTTCGTCGATGGAAATTAAAAAGGCTTTCATTCGTACTTTCCAGTACGCATAATTTGTTCCATCAAAGAAAGGGGGTCGATTGATGTTTCCACCTTCAACCATTGTTCACAACCCTATTCCCGCTCCGATACCACTTGTTGGGTTATATGTAATATAGATCTAAATAGGGGAAGAAACACCTAGAGGGGGGTGAATAGGTGTAAACGTATAAACACTCAAAAATCGTTGCGATAAAAACCCAATGCGGAAATAAAAATAACACGCAAGATTTTTACGTGGAAAACTCCATCACCGGAGTAAAAAAACCACGGGACCGATAACACGGCAGAAATCCACTAGAATTAAAACACGTACAAGGCGATTTACCGTACACACTTACGACTCAACCTTTTCCATACGCTCCTAGAGGATCTTCTCCGCTCGCTCCACGACGCTTCTCGAATCCACGATCTGCGCCCAACGCCGAATCCACGGCGTCCAACGTCGAATCCACGACGTCTGACCGAATCCACGGTCTGCACCCAATAGCACCCTTCGAATCCACGAACGTGCCTCGCTCCGAATCCACGAGAGCGGTTGAACCTTGAATCCACAAGGACACGCGAATCCACGTGCCGATTTTGGGGAAATCGTTGTTTTTGGGTGGTGATGATCCGCCGAATACTTAGATCAAAGATAGATCGGAAATACCATCTAAGTATTCATTAGTTTGATTCAACTCAAGATGTGAGTATGAAAACCTAGAATCAAACTAATCAATATAGATGAAGAAACATAGAGTATTCTCTAATGATTTCCTTTCTTCTCTATATGTGGATCTTAGGCCGTATAAAATGATATTTGAATATGACGGCTCTATCGCGGTTAACCCTAGAAAAAGAGTCATAGGGTCTATTTATAGGTTAGAAACATTTGGAAGGAGATAAGAATCAAAAACCTAACATTTCTGGAATTTTGACGGACGGCGATCCGGATCGGATTTGGGCGATCCGGATTGCAGTAGCAATAAAGACGGTTTCCAGAAAACAAACGTTCGGGATCCGGATCGGAATGCCTGATCCGGATCGTTCATACATTTCAGAAAACTCAACGTTTGGGATCCGGATCGTGAGATGCTGCGATCCGGATTAAAGTAATGTATGAAACAACAACCTTTGGGATCCGGATCGCTGGCTCTGATCCGGATCCTGAACCTGTCCGAACACCAGTTTTTGATTTTTATGCAATTAAAAACTCTTCCAGGTGTTTCTACACTACAAGAAGTATTCTGATCACCAATAATCTTTAGTTAAACATACCTGATCCTTTTGAATTCTTCTTTCTTGAGATTGAGTTAAATGATCCAACTTTCTTCACCTTCAATCTTCAAGACTTGAACCTTTCACGAAACTACGCCAACTCAAATTCCGTAACAATTGGTTGAGGGCGCATGGAACACTGTGACACTACCGCATGCCACCCGCGCTGGGCACCACATGTCCCCCGCGCTGGGGACCGCGCGTCACAGCATCATGTGCCCCTTCGACCCGCTTTTCAGGCAGCTACATGGCGGATCCAGCGCCCGAATCTGCACCCAAAACCCACAAAAATATTTTAAAACACACCCTAGGATCCATTTTTCACATATATTCGAGCTAAAACGGTACCTACTCGAGCTAGCACTCCTCCCATGCGCTGACCGACCCACCATACGTAACTTTGAAATTTGCAAAAGTCCAGTTTATTATCGCCTTTCCCCATACAAAGAGTTTCATCCTCGAAACTCAAACTACACCCACAACTCAAACACACTAATCCAAACCGAAAGGCAACAGCCTCAGAACACAAAAACCCAAATCCCAGAGTCAAAGTGATACCTATTGCTGCCACATCGGCAGCCAATGCATCATCCACCTGTGCCAAGTAAATTCGCCCACTCGGCAATGCCTGCTATCGCCCGAATGGGGGTTATGTTAATATGGATCTTAATAGGGGAAAAACCACCTAGAGGGGGGGTGAATAGGTGAAAACAATAAACACACCAAATCGTTGCGTAAAAAAATAACCCAATACGGAAAATAAATAAAGTACGCAAGATTTACGTGGAAAACTCCGTCATAGGAGTAAAAAAATCACGGGACCAATAACACGGCGAAATCTACTAAGATTAAACACGTACAAGGTGATTTACTGTAACCCTACGACTCAACCTTTTCCATACGCTCCTAGTTGATCTTCTCCGCTCGCTCCACACGCTCCTCGAATCCACGATTTGCGTGCAACTTCGAATCCACAAAGTCCAACATCGAATCCATGACGTCCAACCGAATCCACGGTCTTCACCAATGCGGCACGTCTCGATCACACGAACGCGCCTCGCTCCGAATCCACGAGAGCGGTAGCACCTTGAATCCACAAGGCCATGCGAATCCACGCGCCGATTTTTGGAAAAACCGTTGTTTTGATTGGTGATGATAATCCTCCGAATACTTAGTTTAAAGATAGATAAGAAAACACCATCTAAGTATTCTTCAATTTGATTCTATAAGAAATAAGAGTTTTGAAACCCTAGAATCAAATTGAACAATATAGACGAAGAAACATGAAATTAATCGTGCTTTCCTTTCTTCTCTATATGTGGATTTTGATTATCTCTGTTATTTGGATTAAGCCTAAAAGATGAAAATAAGGGTCTATTTATAGGTTAGAAACTTTTGGAAAGAGATAAGCCTCAAAAACTGACTTAACAAACTTTTACCCGCACGGCGGTCCGGACTTCTTTGATTTCTTTTTTTTGCCAATATGGCCCTGACTTTGACTGGGTCTATTTCAATCCCTCTTCTCTTACTGACGATGAAACCAAGTCACTTCCCCTGGGTTTATAGCGGAAGCCACTCGACTTAAAGGATTTGGCTGATCCGGACTGTCGTCAATTTTCAGAAAATTTTCTGAAAACACAGTTCGGGGTTCGAACTGGAATTTTCTGATCCGGACTGTTCATGCGATTTCAGCAAACACATAGTTCGGGGTCCAGACTGGATGGAGGCTGATCCGGACTGGAATTCCGCATGAACTCACCTATGTTTGGGTCCGGACTGGACTGTCCTGATCCGGATCCTGAACACTTAAATTGTCCAGTTTTTAATTTTTTCTCAATGAAAACTATTCCAAGTGTTTCTAAACTACACAAATGTATTCGGATCACCAAAATTATTTAGTTAAACGTACCTGATCCTTTTGAATTCATTCTTCTTGAGATTGATGTATGTGATCCATAATTCTTCATCTTCAATTTTCAAGACTCAATACACTTCACGAAATACGCCAACACAAAATTCTTAACAATTTCCCCCTTTGGCGGTTTCGTGACAAAACAAAAATTCACTAAAAAATTTAAAACAATATTTTTGTTGATATTACCATACAACAAAAATTTACATGAATGATCCAAATAAAAATGAATACAAGAGATAAACTCCTAAAACAAACTCTAGACTTAGACGTTTGTACTCTCTGCAAAAGAAATAATTCTTAACAAAAGAAATCGTTAGATACCTCAAGAATTTAAAGCAATCAAAGCTAATCAAAGAGATAGAGTTTATACTCACCATGACATTAAGTATCAGATATGCATGAAAACAAGCAATCACGGATTCATATATCATCTAATCCTTAAAAGTTCAAATGTCATATCAAGATTCTAACAAGATTACAAATTCACAAATATGTCAGTTATCAAGCAACTTGTTAGTAATATTACATGCCCAAATAGTTAGTCAAATAATTAGTCGGGGCATGATACTTACCTTCAGGTTTTTCCAATTTGTTTTCAAGATCAATGTTCTCCAAACATTCAAGCAATGTTCTCCAAACATTCAAGTTCAAGTGTCTCTCCCCTTTTTTGTCACAGAAATTAAGCCAAAATTAAAAAGATGGGAGTGCAAAGTTTGTAAAAGTTAAAAACTTAAAATGAAAAACCTGCAAAGGAAGAACAATTAGAACTAAAAAAAATGTCAGAAACATCAATCCGAGTCTGTGTCGTCGGAGTCACTGCAACCAAGTTTGGTAAAAATCTTCTTGACCAACTTCGCAAAAGATTTAAATTTCTTCTTTATGTCGGCTTGGGTGGCAGTGACCTTAGCCATGTCTGAAGATATCTGTATTATTTCTTTTGACATGCGTTCTTGTTCCGACGATACTCGTTGCTGCTCTCGATAGATTGACGTAACAGATGCGTCATCCTCTGAAGTTGAAGCTGTTGCTGCTGTTGTTGCCGCTGTTGCTGCTGGTGCTGCTGTTGTTGCCGCTGTTGCTGCCGTTATTGCTGGTGCTGATGATCTCTTGCCTCGGGGAGGAGTAGGTGTATCATCGGGCTTTTTGGGAAGTGACTTCACAACCGGTGTGTCATTGATTGTCCCCAAGCTATGCATATAACTTGACGATCGAATGTCGACGTCAAATTTCCTCAAAATCCGCATAACGATCATAGGGAACGGAAGTCGCTCCGTCTGATGAGGATGCTCCACATACCGAGCCATCCTGTTCCAGATGATATATAGGATATTGATGTTCATGTTCTCCGCGGCGGATGGATGTCCCAAAAGATACAAATATAGCATTCTATCCTATCTTAGGACTTTTGTCTGCATGTTAGGAAGAATATTATAACAGACAATGAAATTCCAAAACCTATACTCAGGTTGAAGCTCTTTTGAAAAAATTGAGTTTCCCGTCAACTGAGTATTTGGCACGCATATTCCATCCCCGACTATTCTCCAAAGCATTGTATTCACACTTTGAGCCTTCATAAAGTGAGTCCCGTTGAGCTGAGACTTCATCCCAATCACCTCTCCAATTAATTGAGGCGTGATCTTCAACTTTTCGTTTCGGACTGTTGTATGAAATTCCATAGGTCCTCTCTTATTTTCCTGAAGCTTGTTTGCACAAAGGTAAAAGGTTCAAACAAGGTGGATACAATAACCAGTCGTTTCCGGGAAGTTGCAAATGGGAGACATCCCAATTCTATCAATAAGACGACCAAAAGTCGCAGATCGGTCTCGCAAGTTTCCGATATTGACATGACATTCCCCAATACATTCTCTGTTTTCAAAAGCTTTCATCCTATCCGTGTTGATGTGAACGAAATCTTACGGAGGTGGCTCACTTGCTAGTGGCTCGTTGATCTCAATACCTCGCGCCCTCCCTCGCTTTCTTGCAACACTCTTCCTTTTCATGGACATGGGTGTTGGTTGCATGGGAGCTTTCCCTTTTTCAGCAGCAGTAGGTAGAGTCATCGCCTTTGTAGAAGCAGGGGCTTTCCTCTTTTCTGCCGCTGCAGCCAATGCTGCGGTTTCCACAAGGACTTTATCCCAGTCCTCCGATTTATCTACGGAGATATACTCTCATTTCTCTTGAGTTTTTTTCGTCCTCTTGAGCTTGTTCGTCACTCGCGTGCTGACCATGGCAACAATGAGCACTATTATCCAACCAAACACCATCTTGGTTGAGGGTGTTGAAAAAGTCGCCTGTGAGCAAGAACTCAAAGAACATGAAAAATTGTTTAATTTCCAAAAATTTAAAAAATCTTACCCAAACAATCCTTATGATGTATAGAGACTACGATATCAAGTTAGTTTTGCAAAAAGAATTTTAAAAATAGATCATTCCCATAATTTTCGAAAATTCTCAAAATTTGTCCTAAACTTGAATTTTCAGAAATCGAAGCCCAAAAATTCGTTAATCAAATGAATATAAGGCATAGAAACAAATCTAAGGTGTCCAGAGTTCTTATTTCAAAAGAAATTTGATCAAAACCGTTCAAAATTGAAATTGAACCATGAAATCCTTCACGTATTGATGAACAAAGGCAAAAACAGTGAATAAATCAAGTTTTGATCATAAGAACTTACTTGGATCAAGAGAAAACCAGTTGCAAAGAATTCAAACCCACTTGATTCTAGTGAGAGAAAGTCTAGGGAGTTAGAAACAGAAGTTTAGAAGAGAATAGAAATCAAAAGACCCTTCATTTCTATTAAAACCTAGCCGCGGTCCAGATCGGGTCGGGAGTTCAGTCCGGATCGGCTACCTGCAGAGAAATCCCAGTGTTCGGGATTAGGACTGAGTCCATCCAGTCCGGACTGCCTGCAACTTTTTCTTCAGAAAAATTTGTAAAGATTTCAGAAAATTCAGAAAAAGTATGTAGGCATTCTTGCATATCAACTTTAATAAAAAGTATCGTTTCACATCAAAAGAAATAGATTATATTAAATCTATCATTAATATCTCAAATTTTGAAACGAAGATTTATAAAAGTTATATCCTCTAAAGTTGAGCAAGTTCAAAACATCAAACTCGATCTGATGTGTAATGAATTTATCAAATCATCAATTGAATAAAGAAAATGACGCACAAAGATCGATAGATGTTTGAAATCCCAAATAAGTCAAATAATATATCTAGTCAATATATCTAGGGAAGTGGCTCTTTGAGCATCTTTCAATTTGAAATCCCACCTTATGCCAACCTTGGAATTCGACAAAGTCAAGTATTCCAAAAGGTATTTTATCAATTAAACAAGAACACCATGCTTGCTAAACATGTGGTAGCTGCACACAATACTCGGACGACTGAGACGGTAGCTCTTTCCTACATGTGGTGGCAGTTTTCACACTCCACTAGGATGTAACTCTTTCCACATCTTTTGAGCATGAAACAATAAAAAGATTCCCCCTCAATTGGCTATCAATTATAAAAGATATTCAATATTCAACTAACCATTGATTTCATGTTCATACTTAACTCAATTATCAAATAAGATAAAGTCAATACCAAGATATCATAGAATGAGGGATTGACTTTGATCAACTAAAGATGAAATAAATGATATAAATGATCATTGCATCAAATGTGTTATTATGATATCCCAACCATAATAAATTTCTCAAAACATGAAGGATGCAATTAAAGTCAATTTAACAAATGCTCATTTAATGTTCTAATTATCAACAAAAAGAACACAAAACACAAAACAAAACCTAACCTAAGAAAGAGTTCAGAAACATGGTTATTTCAAAGAAAACATACCAATTGCCTTTCGTAAATGAATAAAACGTTTTTGTCCAAAGGTTTTGTCAAGATATCGGCTAATTGATCTTCAGTTGAAACATAGGAAATTTGTAAAGTACTTGATTCAACTAGCTCTCTAAGAAAATGATATCTAAGTTCTATGTGTTTTGTTCTTGAGTGCAACACAGGATTTTTTGAAATGTTAATGGCACTAGTGTTGTCACAAAGTATTGTTACCGAAGTCGCCGGGAAGTGGAAGTCACTCAATACACTCTTCATCCAAATCAATTGAGTTGCACAACTTCCCGCTGAAATGTATTCCGCTTCGACAGTCGAGAGCACAATGCAGTTTTGCTTCTTACTATGCCATGCAACAAGACAATGGCCAAGGTAAAAGCATGCACTACTCGTGCTCTTCCGATCATCTACTGATCCAGCCCAATCGGCATCCGAATATCCTATTATATCGAGAGATGTGCCCATAGGATACCAAATTCCGAAATTCTACGTACCTTTGATGTACCGGATGATCCTTTTTACCGCTTTCAGGTGAATTTCCTTCGGTGCTGATTGATATCTTGCACAAATCCAAACACTGAAGGCAATGTCCGGGCGACTAACCGTAAGGTAAAGTAGACTCCCAATCATGCTTCGGTAGAGTTTCTCGTCTACTTTTTTTCCGTGAGATTCGCATCCAAGTCCCTTATTGCTAGTTCCCATGGGAGTCGGAAAGTCTTTAGAATCTTCTAATCCAAATTTCTTGACCAACTCCATTGAATACTTGGATTGACATAAATGTATGCCATTTTCATTTTGGTTAACTTGCAATCCAAGAAAATATGTAAGCTCGCCCATCATGGACATCTCAAATTCGCTTTCCATTGTTTCGGCGAATTTTGAAGCATTATTATTCCTTGTAGCTCCAAACACAATGTCATCCACATATATTTGTGCTACAATGAAGTTGTCTTGAAAGTGCTTCACAAATAATGTCCGATCGGCTCCCCCTCGAGTATAGCCCTTTTCCAAAAGGTGCTTTGTCAATCTTTCGTACCATGCTCGCGGTGCTTGTTTTAGTCCGTAAAGAGTATTTTTCAAACGAAAAATATGGTTGGAAAGTTTATGATCAATGAAACCTTTCGGTTGGGCCACATAAACTTCTTCATTTAGAAAACCATTTAAAAACGCGCTATTTACATCCATTTGAAAAAGTTTAAATTTAAAATGACAAGCTATAGCAAATAAGATACGAATAGACTCGAGATGGGCTACCGGGGCAAAAGTCTCATGAAAGTCTATACCTTCAACTTGTAAATAGCCCTGAGCAACTAACCGTGCTTTGTTCCATATAACGGTACCATCTTCATTTTTCTTGTTCTTGAAAATCTATTTTGTACCGATAATATTTTGTTGCTTCGGGGGCTTCGTTAATTCCCAGACTTTGTTCCTTTCAAATTGATTGAGCTCTTCCTGTATTTCTTCAATCCAATAGTCGTCCAGAAGAGCTTCATCAATATTCCTTGGTTCTACCATGGAGACGTAACATACGACTCCACATTCCAATTGTCTCCGAGTTCTAACTCCTTCTTGAGGATCTCCAATGATGTTCGATCCAGGATGGTCCTTGGAGATGCGTAACGTTTGAGGTAACAGAGTACTCGGGAGAATTTGTGATGATTCCTGCACATTGGATGAACTAGAAGAGCCATGAGATGCATCAAAATTTTCTTGAGACTTATCATGCAAAGATGCAATATCATTAGCAGGAGATTCATCATCAAGAGACATATCAAGAGTAGATTTATCAGAAGACAAATGAGAAGCTTCATCTACTTTAACATTAATTGATTCTATCATCGTCTTCGATTCAAGATTGTATACTCGATATGCTCTACTGTTTGTATAATAACCCATAAAAATTCCTTCGTCACAACGAGAGTCGAATTTTCTAAAATTTTTACGGTCACGTAAAATGTAACAACGACTTCCGAAGATACGAAAATACTTGATATTAGGTTTTCTACTGAACCATAGCTCATATGAGGTATTTAAAGTACCCGGGCGCAAATATATGCGATTGATCACATAGACCGCGGTGTTAACTGCTTCAGCCCAAAAATATAAAGGGAGTTTCCGGCTGTGAAGCATAACACGCGCCATCTCTTGAACAACTCTATTTTTGCGCTCAACTACACCGTTTTGCTGCGGTGTATAAGGTGCAGAGAATTCATGTTTTATGCCGTTTGAAGAGCAGAAATCAATGAATTTTGAATTTATGAATTCTCCACCTCTATCACTGCGAACACGGACAATCTTTTCATTTTTCTCAATCATAATACGATAACAAATATCATGAAAAGAGTCAAAAGTATCCGCTTTCTCTTTCAAAAATTCTACCCAAGAATATCTAGAGAAATCATCAACCATGAGAAAAATATATCATTTTTCACCCAAACTAGGTTAACGAGTTGGCCCCATTAAATCCATGTGTAATAATTTTAATGGGCGTTTTGTTCCTACATGGTTCAAATTCTTGTGAGTGGATCTAGTTTGTTTTCCCTTTTGGCAACCACCACACACAAGGTTTTCTTTGAAGTTCAATTTAGGAACATCTCTAACTATGTCTCTGTTAGATATTCTAGATAGTTCCTTAAAGTTCATGTGACCTAGTCTTTCATGCCAAAGAGTCTCATTATCAAGTGGCACTAGATTACATTGTTGACTTATTTTACCAGAAACTACATAGCAATTGTTCTGTGACCTAACCCCTTTCAAAATGAATGAATGGTTTTCATCAGTTACAAGACATTCTACAAAAGAGAAATTAACTGAAAAACCATCATCACACAATTGGCTAATGCTTATGAGGTTAGTCTTAAGGTCTTCAACAAACAAAGCATTGTTCAAAGACGGCCCATCTAGAATCGCAATTGTTCCTTTGCCAACTATTTTTGAAGATCGCCCATCTCCAAAAACTACATGTCCTCCGGAGGTTTTCTCAAGGGTTTGAAAAACGTTTTATCTCCGGTCATGTAGCGTGAGCAACCACTATCCAGATATCAAGACGAATTATCATACGCATATAGTGATGTGTGAATGACAAGACAAGGAAAGAATTCACCTTTGCGCACCCAAACCTTACGAGTTTTGGAATACGTCGGCAATGATCGTGACATTGGTCTCCTTGGTGAACGTGTCTTGTTCGGTTGATCACTTTTCTTTGGAATCCATGATGACGTCGTCTTGTGTGGTCTTATGTGCCCTACAAAACCACAACGAAAACATACCTTTGTGAAAGTTGCACCCGAAGTAGATGAGGTAGTCTTGTTAACGTTGGATGCGATGATCTTTGTCGGAGGAGGAGCAACCGACTGGGGCACAAACACCGTCTTGCTCGAACTTGGACCCTCACCAATTCGAACATATCCAAGACCCAAACGGTTCTTTTGACCAAGACCAAGCAACTTGTCCAACTTGCTCCTTCCAGAAGAGAATCGCTTCAAATCTTCCTTAAGTTGGAGTATGGTCTTCGTCATCTCCAATTTTTCTTGTTGAGCCTCGGAGTGGAGCTTCGAGAAGTGATTTGCTTTATCCACCAATTTGATATTTTCCTTCTCGAAATGCTCGTTCTTCTCTTGAAGGGAAGTGTTTATCTTGATCAAGTTATCTCTTTACTCTTCAAGAGCGTTTGAGAGAGAAGTTGCTTTTTTGGATTGTTTTTCAAGATCCTACAATCTTCTTCTCAAACTTTTGTTTTGTTTTGCCAATTTCTTTGAATCCTTTAATAATTTATGGTAGGCAAAAGCAAAATCTTCACCTTCTGAATTGCTTGGTTCATCATCCGCTGCATTCTTTTCATTCAAGGAGGAGTTGGATAATGAACCAGATGAATTCGCTGAAAAGCACATGTAAGATGAAGTTGTGGACGCGTGAAATGCTGTGGCGTTGTTATCCTCATCACTGGAAGATGACTCGTCAGAAGTGAAAGTGTCATCCCATGTGATGGCTTGCATAGCCTTCTTCTTTGACGGACTCTTATTGGGACATTCCGTTGAGATATGGCCAAAACCTCGGCACTTGAAGCACTAGATTTGTCCCTCAGAGTTCTTCTTGTCCTTTGAAGAACCCTCTTGCTTTCTTGACTTAAAGCTTGAAGATCATTTGCCTTTCTTGGACTTAACGAAGGATGAGGATTTGCTTGAATTTTCCTTTCAAAAGTTTCGGCAAAATTTTCTTGTCAAGAGTGCAAGCTGTTTCTCGAAATCCTCCATTGATAAATTCTCATCTGCGTCTGAGGAGGATGAATCCGCGTCTTCTTCTTTTGTTGATTTCAATGCAAAACCTGAAGACTTAGAAGAAGATGAAGGCTTTCCAGAAGAATAGATAGTAGGAAAAGTCATTTCATATGTTTGAAGTGCACCAACTAATTCTTCTACTTTGATTTCGTCCGGGTGTTTTACTGTTTTAATGGCTGCAACCTTAGGGCGAAATCATTCAGGAAGAGTTCTCAAAATCTTTCTTACAATTTTTGATTCTGGAATTTTCTCTCCCAAGTTAGCACATGTATTAACGATATCTTGCAATCGTGTATAATACTCTGTGAACGATTCATTTTCTACTATATGAATTGAATCAAATTTGCTCGTAAGCATTTGCAGTTTTTGAATCTTCACTAAACTTGTTCCCTCATGTGTAACTTGTAGAGTATCCTAGATTTCTTTCGCGGTCTCACATGCCAAGATGCGATAAAACTCAGTTTGCGACAAAGCATTAAATAAGGCATTTATTCCTTTGCCGTTGTAAGAAGATGCATCAATTTCTTCCTTAGTCCATTTCGACCTAGGTTTGATGGTGCGAACATCAGCAATAATCTCAGTAGGATTTGTCCATCCAAACTCAATTGATTGCCAAACCCGTTCATCGATGGAAATCAAGAACGCTCTCATGCGTACTTTCCAATATGCATAATTTGTTCCATCGAAGAACGGTGGTCTATTGATGTTTCCACCTTCAACCATTATTTACAACCCTATTCCCGCTCTGATACCACTTGTGGGTTATGTTAATATGGATCTGAATAGGAAAAAAATCACCTTGAGGGGGGATGAATAGGTGAAAACAATAAACGCACCGAATCGTTGCCTAAAAAAAATAACCCAATGCGGAAAATAAATAAAGTACGCAAGATTTACGTGGAAAACTTTGTCATAGGAGTAAAAAAACCACGGGACTGATAACAAGGCGAAATCCACTATGATTAAACACGTACAAGGTGATTTACCGTAACCCTACGACTCAACCTTTTCCATACGCTCCTAGTTGATCTTCTCGGCTCGCTCCACACGCTTCTCGAATCCACGATTTGCGTGCAACTTCGAATCCACGAAGTACAACGTCAAATCCACGACATCCAACCGAATCCACGGTCTTCACCAATGCGGCACGTCTCGATCACACGAACGCGCTTCGCTCCGAATCCACGAGAGCGGTAGCACCTTGAATCCACAAGGCTACGCGAATCCACGCGCCGATTTTTGGGAAAATTGTTGTTTTGATTGGTGATGATAATCTGCCCAATACTTAGATTAAAGATAGATAAGAAAACACCATCTAAGTATTCTTCAATTTGATTCTACAAGAAATAAGAGTTTTGAAACCCTAGAATCAAATTGAACAATATAGACGAAGAAACATAAAATTAATCTTGTTTTCCTTTCTTCTCTATATGTGGATTTTGATTATCTCTGTTATTTGGATTAACCCTAAAAGATGAAAATAAGGGTCTATTTATAGGTTAGAAACCTTTGGAAAGAGATAAGCATCAAAAACTGGCTTAACAAATTTTTTCCCGCACGGCGGTCCGGACTGGATTTGGCTGATCCGGACTGTCGTCAATTTTTAGAAAATTTCCTGAAAACACAGTTCGGGGTCCAGACTGGAATTTCCTGATCCGGACTGTTCATGCGATTTCAGCAAACATATAGTTCGGGGTCCGGACTGGATGGAGGCTGGTCCGGACTGGAATTCCGCATGAACTCACCTATGTTCGGGGTCCGAACTGGACTGCCCTGATCCGGATCCTGAACACTTAAATTGTCCAGTTTTTGATTTTTTTTCTCAATGAAAGCTATTCCAAGTGTTTCTAAACTACACAAATGTATTCGGATCACCAAAATTATTTAGTTAAACGTACCTGATCCTTTTGAATTCATTCTTCTTGAGATTGATGTATATGATCCATAATTCTTCATCTTCAATCTTCAAGACTCAATACACTTCACGAAATACGCCAACACAAAATTCTTAACACCAGACACCTCTGCTACCGGGGCTCTATCCATTCGGGAAGGGGGTGGTGGGGCTTCAGTTGTCGGTCGCGAATTCGAAAGAATGAAAACTACTAATAGGACTGGCGTAACTCCTCGAGGGCAATTTGACCACCTGTGCTCCATCTGACCGCAATGGAAGCATCTACCCCGATGCGGAGCACACTCATGAGGGAGGTGTGGTCCACCGCAAATCACACATCCCCTCTTTCCCTGCTATTGCTGCCGATACTGCCCCGATCCTCTTGTGCCTTGTCCTGCGAAGGACCCCCCCTATCCTGCGAACACGAATGTGAAGATCCGGATCTCTGGGATGGTTTTGCAGGGCGAGCAGTGGCTTCTGGAGGCCTATGTTGTGTGATAGAGCTGGTTGTTTATGAATCGGATTCCAAATTTGGAACCGGCACGAAAATCGGATCAATTTGCTTTTACCGGGGCTTCCGGCAAAATTTAGAAAAAGAATTTGATGAAACGGACAACGGATTTGGACTCAACGCGCGAAAACGATGAAGATGGGCTATTTACTTGCATTTTTCAGAATTTGGAACAGTGAAGTTACTGTTCACGGCCGGAACAGTGATTCCGGCGCCGGCGGTGACCGGCAGGCGGCGGAGCAAGGCGGCGCAGTGGCGGAACGCGACCGCGGGCAGCGCGGGCAGGCACGGGCAGGCGCGGGCAGGCACGAGCAGGCTCGGGCAGGCTCGGGCAAGCGCGGCGCGGGCGGCGGGTCCACAGTCAGGCGCGTGCACCGGGAGCACCGAGGAATGGTGATGCCACGTGGCAGCACCTTATTGGTTGGACGGCGTCAAAGACAGCGGCGGCGGCTGTGACAGGTGGCGTCGTGTGATTGGCCAACAAGATCCGGAAGACCCGGCGCGTAGACCGGGCGCATGCGCCGCGTGAACCACGTGGGGACACGTGGCACTGTGCCATTGGTTGGCGCACGGCGCCCACGTGCGCGAGTCATGCGGAACGTGGGCGGCGGGACAGGTGGTGCGATCGGGCGGATTCGGGCGGGACACATGGCATCATCTCGTGAATTCGAGCGGTTACAGTAACTTTCGGGCGCCCGGTTTTTGGGCCCGAATCCGACAGCCCAATAGTGATTTTTTTGGCTATAAATAGGCCATTGAGGGCTTCATTTCGGGATTTTCTGAGATCCTTTTTGAGTGCCGTTTTTGACAGCGAGTTTCTACTTCGAGTCTTCTACACTTTTTGGGGTTTTGGAGAAATTTTGGAGGCCGTTTAATATTTTTCCTCCCCGATCTCGCGAGCTTCGGCGCTGCTCCGATATCGATCGTTTCGTCGACTTTTCGTCCGCAGACTCCCCCGAGCTGAGTTTTTAATCTTTTTAGCCGATTTTTGCGGCAGCGTTTTCACGACAAGTAGATCTTCGACTTTAGTATTCATTACTTGGCTCTATTTTGAGTTTTATGGGAGTGCGTGCAGCATCTTTACACCCTATTTTTGTTGTTGCATGTTCTGGACAGCGGAGGAGTAATCTTGCAATTTCTCGGCCTACGAGAGGTGGAATTTGGTGTTTAAAGACTCGATTCCTATCTACACTTCGCGAGGATCGCCGTCGTTTTTTTCTTGGAATTTTTGGAGGCCATATCACAGGAGGTAATTCCCTGTTTTGTGGATAGATGTGCGATAAAATTACTGTTTTGAGTGATTTGAGCTTACCACGATGTTCGGCTTATATCTCAGCGACCGGGTGGAATTTTTGGTCGATTTTTGGTGCGTTGGAATCGTGAGGACCTGAGGATCGTACCCGTTAAATTTCAGCTCTTTTGGAGTCAGGACTAATGCGCACATCCAGGTCGGTTGGATTTCTTCCAAACTTTATGGAATGCCTTCTAATTCTGTTGAAAGCATGTTAGCATGCCTAGTTTAGCTATTTGTATAGCTGGTATAATCTGATAGATGTCTAGATTATTTTTGAATGACAGACCTGAACCCCATTTATCATCTGTAAGATCTTGAGACTATTTGACACTAGATTGCATGAGTAGTTGACTTCCGAACTGCATCTGAACCGTTTTAAAATCATTGAACCCGTTTTAATATAAAAAGTGGCTTCAAAAATAGTTTTAAACATTGTGATCACTCAGAGGGGTTGGATAGGTTTAGGATGCATGAACTCTCACGCCTGGGGGCCGAGAGGATTTTTATTAACTCAGTGGATGGGTTTCCTAGTGTCTTGGGGGTTTGTATGCACTATCAGATTGAGTCGTGGAGGGTTCTCCGACCTGTTTATGGGTTAGTTGGTATTTCGAGTTTTCGATCTGTTCGATCATTGATTATAGCCTGCAGATGCCGCTTTTTGAGCCAGATGTGACACCTTATTCCTCGGTGGGGTAGCGCCCCTCGAGAGCCGCTCCGGATGCGATGATGATGATGCGCCTGATGAGGCTGCTTCGCGTGATTTTCTGACTAGACCGGGTTGGTGTACCGGGCGACCAGATTGAGTTATGGACCGGGTTGGAGTACCGGTAGAGCCCTAGTTGATACACTAGTGGGCGCAGGCTTGACTGGACCAGATTTGGCAGTCACTGAGATTTGGGTTGATGTGAGCACCTCATGGGCGAGTGGATGCATAGCATGTTCATAGTTGAGTGTTATTCCTTTGAGCATGATACTTGAGGCATATTAGCTGTAGTTCCATTTCAGCTTTCATATTATCTATCTGTATACCTATTGTCTTGCATCTAGTAGACTTAGTGGCCATATCGTGGATCTTGGTGACGGTACCCACTGGAAACTACCTTCTGCAGTAGTTCTCACACCCGCTGTGGTGACAGGTTTTTCTGAGAGTCAGAGGTAGATGTACCCTGTCTGAGAGATTTATTTGTATACTGAACAGTTTGAGAGGTTTGATGTATCATGTATTATATTTTTGTCTGAGAGATGACCACTATTTTGGATGTATTACTTCAACTGTTCAGTGTTGAGATTCTGTAGCTACTTATTTTATTTTTACAGCTCTGATACATATTTAGCTATAGATCTGATTTGCAGGTTAGACGTTTCGTCTGTGCGGAGATTTCCGTACAGATGGCGAATCTGTTGGCGAGCCCGGGTCGCAGTTCCGACCCCGGGGTGTGACAACGAATGCGATGGTCTTGGTTGTCCCTTAACACCAGACGGTCTAGCCTCACTCTCAGCAGACCTTTCCTTATCAGCTCTTTCCTCGTCGTCTTAGCCCTCTCTCTCAAAACTACAGTACCTCGCTCCACCCATAGGGCATACTCCATAGGTGTGTCCAGGGTCTGCAGACGCTAGCTATGACTGAAGTAGTGAGAAAATCTCCGACCGCAACCCTCGCTCGAACAAATACACCCAATGTACCTCATCTCTCGAAGCGAATGGTACGCAGTTCAACAATCGTGTGAAATCCTGGATGTACTCCTACACCGTCCTATCACCCTACTACAGGCTCCTCAAATCCTTCTCGACTTTCTGCTTTACGCATGTCGTGAAACTCGGTCTATGTCGTCAACTATGAGCCTGTAGTTCTCCGGCTTTCGCTAAATAGCAAAGTATGGCTAAATCACTCCGAGCATATTTAAAAAACTATTAAATATGAGTTAGGAGTGTGTTGGTTCGAAGCAAAAGCCTTTCGGACCAAAGTTGGGTCGGAGAGCGAGCTCAGAAAGTTAAAATCTGTAAAACTGCAGGTTGTAGCATGGAGTACCGGTACCCCAAGGCATGTACCGGTACCCCATAGAAGATAAGAAAATTGAGCTCTCGGGTTGGAGATTCAAAGTGTTGGCGTAACGAAACCAGAGCCCGGGTACCGGTACCCCAGCCCGCTTACCGGTACCCCAGCCCGCTTACCGGTACCCCAACCCGTGTACCGGTACTCCAAACTCCTGACAGTAAGTGCAGAGTTGGTGAACCGTGGTTAATTGGAGGGTTTAGCTGGGGTTAAGATGGTTTAAACCCCTCCCCTTCACAACCAAACACACATAACCCACCCTTTTTCTCATTTCCCTCTTCTATTTCTCTCTCTAGAAGCTTGGGAGAGGAAGCCCTAGCTTAGGGTTTTGAATGAGTTGATCTCTTGGGGGGTTAAAGATTAGAAGGAAGTTTCCAAAGAAGACTTGGGAAGGAAAGAGGAGTCCTCTTCTCCACATTCTGGAGCAAGAACAAGAGATAAGTTTTTAGGCTTTTAATAGTTGTGAATTTTTATGGATTTAAAAGAGATAAAATGATTTCTTATGAGTTCTATTCCCATTTTTAAGAGATTTCTTGGTGAATGAGAGATCAAACCCCTTCTTCTTTCAAAGAGAACACAAGGTGGGGGGTTCTACCGAAAAGAAGGCTCTCTACTATCTTTCTTTGCTTTTTGAATTTAGAAGCATGCTAGTAAGAGTAGTTGTGTAGATAATGCATGATCATAACCATGTTAAGGTTTAACCCTAAGAGACAAGTGCATATAAAACCTAGATAAATGTTATTCTTATATGAGGTTAAGTGGTATTTGACTTAGGAGAAAACCTAGGTTAAGAGGTCAAGATGTGTTGCATGAAACTTAGGAGGAAAATCTAGGTAGAAATGAGTGGCATTAACTTAGAGAAAAACCTAAGGAGGAATGATAGAGTTCTCAACATAAAGTTCACAAACTCTAGAGTTAGAGTTGTTCGGTTGAGGTTGGTGTACTTAATGGCGATTAGCGACCCTAGAGCTGGGGACTTAGGGTGAATGTGTAAACTTGAGCAAACAAGATAACTCCAACCTAAATGATGGTCCTTGAGACATCATGGTTATCCTAGAGTTAATAACCTAGGGTAAAAGGCAAAAGTAAAAGATAAAAGTAAAAGATAATGAATATGACACTTTCATATTTGGGACTCGTAAATTTGGGAGATATGAGCAGATGCCGTCTTCCCGGGCATGGGCCACTTTAGGCGAGGTACTTCCGAATGGTATAAAGAGAAATTAAAGTGTAAACGACGTCTTTGGATTTGAGACTCGTCAATTAGTAGCATAACTGCTAGGGAACGGACCTATCGGACGAGATACTTCCAAGGGCTAAAAAATTAAAAGAAAGTGTAGAGTGGCCAAGGTGGTCGGATTAGATGTAACCCTTGTAAAGCGGCATAGTGGCCGAGTTATAGCATAGTAGCATACTATTTGAGCATGACTAGTAGTGTAGTGATTTTATATTAACATACTAGCTTAGCATTTACAGCTTTCCATATACATATATCATCTTGCTACTATTACTTCTATTGGACCAAGAGGTGTAGAACATGTTTCTCGGTGGTTAACCTACTGAAAACTATTCATAGTTCTCACACCCCGTTGGTTACCATTTTTACAGATTCAGGTACCGCCGGCAAGGCATGCGACAGGGGCAGGAGCCCGACAGCTTAGAGACCTAGAGGGTCTAACAGTATCATTACCTTTTTGGCATTTTGAGTGAACTATATATTGTGAGGAAAAATATGAAAAATTATAACTATTGTTTAAATACATATTGAGAGAAAGATGTAACTAATAATATATCGTGTTGTTCACTCTTGTACTTTACTTTCAGCTGCATATTAAACTTGTTTAAATGGACGAAAATTTTAGTTTAGCAGTTTTTATACTATGATATTATGTTGCACACTCGTATTGATTGAGATGGGTGTTTCGTTCCTTTCGGGTTTAGAGAGGTCTTTCCTGATTGGCAGATCTGTTGGTGTGCCCGAACAGTCCAAATTGGCGGTCTCGGGGCGTGACAGAGCCCGACGGTCCTGTCGGTCGAAATCTCCGCCATCAAATATATGCATCTTTCTCGAGAAAATGAGTCGCCAAATGCACTCGATACCTCTCCGGCATGAACAGGTCCTCGAATAGTTTCTCCATCACAGCTACTCAAGTCTCCACCTCCCATGGCTTCGTAAGCCTGCCGCTAAAACGGGGCTGGTCGAATCTACAAAAACGAATCAACCTACTCGTAAGCTGCTCCTGCTCCGCCTTTGTCAGCTGTCAGTCTTATCTTGGTGCCTTTCTACTAGATATCGATACTGTCAGTACTGTCGCTACTAGGGAAGCCATCATAGAGGGGACCTCTATCGGGGAAGCTACCTACGGCGCCTAGGACTCATGGGTTAGCTGCACCCACAACTGAGTCAACTGTGTTGGGTTATGATAGAATATGGATCTAAATAGGGAAAAAAATACCTAGAGGGGGGGTGAATAGGTGTAAACCATAAACACTCAAAAATTGTTGCGCAATAAAACCCGATGCGGAAATGAAAAAATAACACGCACGATTTTTACGTGGAAAAACTCCAAACCGGAGTAAAAAACCACGGAACCGATAACACGGCGAAATCCACTAGAATTAACACACGTACAAGGTGATATACCGTACTCACAGACGACTTAACCTTTTTCATACGCTCCTAGTAGATCTTCTCCGCTCGCTCCGCAACGCTTCTCGAATCCACGAATAGCGTCCAACGCCGAATCCACGGCGTCTAACGTCGAATCCACGACGTCCAACCGAATCCACGGTCTTCACCCAGTAGCACGTATCGAATCCACGAACGTACCTCGCTCCGAATCCACGAGAGCGGTTGCACCTTGAATCCACAAGGCCACGCGAGTCCACGCGCCGATTTTGAGAAAATCGTTTTTTTTTTTTGGGTGGTGATAGTCCGCCGAATACTTAGATTAGAAATAGATCGGAAATACCATCTAAGTATTCATTAATTTGATTCTACTCAAAATCTGAGTTTGAAACCCTAGAATCAAATTAATCAATATAGATGAAGAAACATAGAATTAAATCTATTGATTTCCTTTCTTCTCTATAGGTGGATTTTTCTTTTTATGACCGTATTTTGGATTATCCTAAAAAATGAATCGTAGGGTCTATTTATAGGTTAGAAACTGTTGGAAGAGGATAAGAATCAAAAACTAATCTTTTCTGAAATTTTACAGGACGACAGTCCGGACTGGAATTATGGCAGTCCGGACTGTCGTAACGAAACAGACTTTTTCCAGAAAAACATACCTTCGGGGTCCGGACTGTAATTTCCACGGTCCGGACTGTTCATGCAATTCCTGCAAATTCCACGTTCGGGGTCCGGACTGAAGTGACCAAGGTCCGGACTGGAATTGCGCATGAACTATCCTATGTTCGGGGTCCGGACTGTAATGTCAGGTCCGGACTCTGAACATGTAGTATGTCCAGTTTTTGATTTTTATGCAATTAAAAATTCATCCAAGTGTTTCTACACTATAATAAGTATTCGGATCACCAAAAATATTTAGTTAAACATACCTGATCCTTTTGAATTCTTCTTTCTTGAGATTGAGGTATATGATCCAAACTTCTTCATATTCAATCTTCAAGACTTAAATAATTTCACGAAATACGCCAACACAAATTCTTTAACAAACTGGTGTATGGTCTCTCCCTACTATTGAATCGTCTCGGCCAAATGGGCCATCTATGCCTACATCTCTTGTGTCTCACTAGGCCCCGGCTCCTCGTGGGGTCTCTCCTAGGCTGACTCCTCAAAAAGTGGCTCCTGAACTGGCACCTCAATAGGTCAGTCCTGAACCGGCACCTCAAAGGTTACCTATTGAACTGGCATCTCAAAGGGGGCAGGGGTGGCCCCTAATGTAAGCAATCCGGGTGGTCGTCCGTGCGATTGTCCGCGTCCTGATGGCAATGCTGGTCACCCACGATGAGGCATCGCAATCTCCTGCGAAACAAAACTCATGTCATTCACACAACCATACTCGCCCAGCTCAATCCAATCTAGCGAAAGTCTAAAAGGACATCCCTCTCTCATGCGATATTATGTTATATGCAACCAACATAATTATCCAATAAGAAAAGATACATGTCCTTCGATGACTCTTCATCTCCCTTTGAAGAGTTTGTACAATCAATCTACCGACTTTCGCCGGAATTCACATCTCTCACGTCTTAATTACTAAGGTATGCCAAAAGCCTAGGGGTCTCCTAAATCCACTTGACCTATATCCTAGGCTCTGATACCACCTAAATCTGTCACACTCCGAGCCCACATCGGAAGCCCTCGGGGCACACAATAGACCCACCACGTGTACGAGGACGCACTCCACACATGCGAAGCATCCAAAACTAACCTGCAAAAAAAATTAAATAATCTACAACTAAACATGTATCAGAGTGAATATAAAAACTAAACTAACAACTATCACTATATAAAATACATACAAGGTCCATCTCCCAAAAATATAAACACAAGTGAAGGGCCCTGACCTAGCCAGTCTCGAGTAGAGTAATCTATACAAAACTACAAACTGGTGGTCTACCTCTACCAAAAATAACACTGGGTAGAAACTGCTATCTCTGGTGCAATCCCCTTACCTCGTTCCGGAACTAGCTCGGAATGCCCTTAAAAGTAGACCACAAGCGGGCGTGAGAACTACAAAATAGTAGTTTCCAGTGGGTACGGTCAGCAACAACCACAGCCTACCTACTAGGCCTACCAGAGGCAAGATAGAGGAAACTACAACAATAAGCGAATAACAAAATATATATATAAAAAAACCCACACAACACTAAGCTATCATGCCTCTAAACCAAAACCCCACACTAACACTAACCTAGATCCACAGTCAACGGTAAACCCCAAGGAAGAACAAAAACTCAGACACCCAACACAGCACTAACCGACCGGATAGAACTAAGGACCCAATCATGAACTGACCAACTCCCTAGTCTGGTCAAGGTCTGGTCAAGCCTGCGTTGCCTATTCCCCAGACTACATGGCCGCTGGTGTGTCTGGCAACAGATAGGCACATGTCATATTTCCTTACTGTCCAAGCTACACGTCTGATGGTGCGCCCATCAACAATAGATGCCAACCTACCTCCCTTTACCGTCCGGGCCACACTACCGCTGGTGCGCCCGTCGACTGGTAGCCTCCCATCATCATCTCTCTCTATAATATCACACTGGTAAATATCAATAAAGCTTGATGTGGCATGCAGGCTATGATTAAACAATGATCTCTCATATCATCGACGACAAAAAACAAAAATCCTATGGTCAACTCATTCCCCCCCCCCCCCCTCCCCAACACTAAAAGTACCCAACATCTCAATACAGTGCCCAGGCACATACACCAACACATACTGGACCACGATCAACAAATCTTAAGACAAGTGCAACCTCTATTACAATATGACGTAATATAAATATCACTGCTTAGGTACCACCCTTCTCTAACAACCAACCATGTAGAATGTAGAATCGACTAGGTCACCACCCACTAAGGACATCCCACTAAAACACTAATCCCTCGGTCAACAATATGGATTACCAGATAATCAAGTATACCTGATCATATTAAAATGATATCTACCTCAAAGTCTACGCAATCAAATAACCCATATAAGCCCCCTAATAATAAAATAATAATATTTTCTAACCCTAGCCCGAGCAGTCCAAAAGCTATCAAACACTAACCAACCATACACAAGCATATCTCTACAACTATCAATCAACATAAAGACGGTCAAAATATCTACATCTCGTAAGCAGACATAATAAGGAATCTGCCATTCTCGGGAACATGGAATCCACTTGGATCACAAATCCTGACAAAACACGGACGGCGGAAGGACAACACGCTCAATGGTGACCACTGCACGCGAACGGCTCTACCCCAATATGTTCGACGGCACACCGTCTCAACCGCACGACACAGAAAATCTCAGCCCTAATAGTTAAACACAAAAAAATACAAAACTAAAATCCAAAAGCACTAACGAGCTAAACCCATAACAATAAAGTCTATCTTGAAAAACCCAAACAAATAATATATTAAAGGAACCTACCCCAAAGTCGACGCGCTGTAAAATCACATGCGCGCGCGTCTGCTCGACTTCTCGGATCGATCCGCGAGCTCCACGGCACTCCCCACACACTCACGACCTCTCTTTCCCTCTCCCTCACTCTCTATTTCTCTCTCTAAATCCCTACAAAACAAGCAGAAGAAAGAAAAAGAAGAAAAGAGAGAGGTCCCGCACTTAAATAGGCCAAAAAAGAGAATTCGGACACTCGAAGCCTACTTTCGAGCGCCCGAAACAACCCAATTCGGGTGGCTCAACGTGCAAAAAGTGGCCTGAAAGAACCGGGCGGCTAAAATAGGAGTGCACCCGAAACATTCTCCTCGGTCACGTGCGTGTCACATCGTGCATCGCATCGCATTGACTCCGCTTCCCCGTGCACCTGTGGCCAACGCCGTCGCAACCCTCAACCCTGTGAATCGCACCACCACGCATTCTTGTACGCACCCCAATTGGCCAACCACTCTTCGGGTGTCGACAGGACCGGGTCCCGGTGCCCACTACCGCGCCCGGAACGCTGCGACACTGCCGCTTGTCCCCCGCGCATCACGTGCACCTCCGACCCGGCTTTCAAGCGAATTCGGGCGCGCGGATTTGAGCCCAAAACCCACAAAACATCTTAAAACACACCTGGGTTTTGTTTTTTATGCCGATTCACACTAAAACGGTTATGACTCGGCCTAGTAATCCTCCGACGTGCTAACGGAACCACCATACTGTAACTTTGTCATTTGTAAAAGCCTAATATCTCACATTTATTTTGAGTCTCAAATTTTTATTTTTTATTTTATATAGTAATATCTTTTTACACTAAAATTTTACTTGGTTTTCTTTTTACACTTTTGGCCTTTTTTTTTTAGATTTTACACTGTTCAAAGAAAAAAAATTTATTGATAAAAATAGTTTGTCTCCGCAATAATAAAAATAGAAAGAAAAAAAAAAAAAAAAAAAAAGGAGGTATATAGAAAGCTATACAAAAAGCCAAATAAAATTTTAGTACAAAAACACAATAATTTTAAAAAATATTATAATTTTTAAATTTTAAATATTAAATAAATTAGAAGTAGAAATAAAATAAAATAAAATAAAAGCTATATGTACATTCCATTATAAAGTGTATACATTTTATACCTGATAATCCTAAGATTTAAAATGACATTATTATATTTTAATTTGCTATTAATTTTTTTTTTTATAAAAATAGCGAGTAAATCCTATTATTTGAAAAATTAGAATGTAAATTATATACATATGTTATATGCGAACAACTGTTGTTGCTCGAAATAAAATTAAGTCAACCCTAACAAATGCCACAGTAGGGGTAGTACATAATTTTTTTTTTTTTTTATTCTCGGGAAGTCCAGGCAAGGTTAAACACAATGGTTTAAAATTCGAAGCTATTTATGATAAAAAAAAAATATTATCAAATCATAAATTATTGGTTTAATTAGTGATTCCACTACAGAATTGATTGACATCAGCATGACATTATAAATAGAGTATAACTTATATATTTTTAAAAATACAAATTCAACTATATTGATAAATTTTTTACCGTTGAATTTGTATTGAAATTTGTGCTATTATAAAGTCAACTAAAAAAAAAAAAATATAATAATAGCACAAATCTCAATGCAAATTTAATAATAAAAAAATTATTTTTTCGAAAGTATATAAGCTCTACTCTTATAAATATTTATTTATTTTTTTATACTATATATAATAAAATATATATAATAAGTATAATATTTTATTTTATTTTTAAATATTATTATATTATATATAATTAAAAAATATATTCAAAATATAGATTATTAAAAAATTAATGTATATTTTTAATTAATTATTAAAATATATAATAAAAAAATTTATTAATTTTTGTAAAATTGGATTGATTTATTGCTTCACCTATTGAACAACTCGTCTAAACAAATCAAAGTAAATTTTCAACCACTCTAATTTTATAAGACGAACCGAATCAATTTCAGCACCCGATCACGATTCGATCGATTCGTCTGGCCATCTCGATCCTAGTTTTAACGCACTGAGTATTTTTTTCCTATATACAGAAGAGGCGAAAAAAAATTATTAGGATTTAGAGTTTATGGTTGGCAAAACGTATAAAAAAAAAGCCAAATAAAAATTTAGTAAAAAACACCATAATAAAAAAATATTATATTTTTAAAAATTTTAAATATTAAATAATTTGGAAGTAGAAATGAAAGAAAATTGCAATCTATACATTTCATTAAAAAGTGTAAATTTTATAAGGAATGATCCAAAAATTTTAAAAATATTATTATATTTTTACTATTAAAAAAAGTTAATAAGCCTAGCAAGTAAATCCTAAGAGTAATGCTACATGTACACCCCGAAGGGGTGTACATCCTACACCTCCACCCTTTTAATGATGTCGATATTTTTTACGGGTCACATCAAGTGACCACTCATCACACCCCCACCCTTAGATGGGTGGGGGTGTAAGATGTACACCCATTACGGATGTACAAGTAGCATTTTCCAAATCCTAATATAGTTGACCCAATAAATGCCACATGTAGGGATAATAAATAATTAGTTTTTTTTACTTTTTATTTTCGAGAAGCCCGAAGACAAGCGTGATACCAATGGCTTAAAATTTGGAATCATTTATGATCCAAGGATTGTTAAATTATCCAAAAATATTGCTGAATTATTCAGAAGTAGATTTTATTCTAAGCCATTCTGATTTTATCAGATAAATCAAATCAATTTCGACACACGATCACAATTCGAACGGTTCCACTGACTAGTTCGACCTGAGTTTTAAAAGATAAATCAAATTAATTTCGACACACGATCACAATTTGAACCGTTCAACTGACCAATTCGATTTGAGTTTTAAAAAATAAGTCAAATCAATTTCGACACATGATCACAATTCAAACGGGATTCATCAATTCGACCCGATTTTAAAACACTGAACAGCATAACGCTGCACCATTACACAAAGTAAAAGAGAAAAGGACTACTAATAAAGGTTCTAGTGGGGATGTGAGCCCAACCCAACCCCAATTGGTTGGTTTGACCTTTGGGAAAGGGAATATGTTTTTACATGTCCCTCTTAATTACGAACACTTCCATTATTCAAGTCCCCATCCGGACCCACACCAAAATAACTTCTTCTTTTCTAACAGTTCCAACAAATATATATATATATATATATATATATATATATATATATATATATATATATATATATATAATAAAACTAACCATATACTTAGTAATACTATATAAATCTTGAGGAATACTACATGTACACTTATAAATGAATGTATATCTTACACTCCCACTCATTCAAGAATGGAAGCTTCCTCACCCATCACTTTAGGTGATGGGTGAAATTCATCCCACCCTTAGATGGATGGGATGTAAAATGTACACTCCTTTTGGGGTGTACACTTAGCTTTTTCCATAAATCTTATACTTTACCAATTTAAGATTCACAAAACTCTTTTGCATATTTAGTATTTTAAAAAAAATGATAAGTCTAGTACTTAAAAAAAAAAGATATTTAATAAATCAAATGTAAAATTTATATCTTACTAGTAGATGTTTGCTTATTATTTAGGGTTAGTTAATTTTATACAGCTTTTTATAAACATATCGAACAGTAAATATATTTCTATAAAATTTAATTTTTTATATTTATTTTTTTCAAAATTTTAAATTATTCATTTATATTTTTACTGTCGATATCCGTTAGAAAAATATAGTTAATCATAAATTAAATACTTAATCTTAATTAGTTAGTGAGATAAATTTATTTTTTTATTTTTTATATATTTTTACACTATTCTAATCGTTGGATTTTTAAAAAGACATATTTAAAAAAAAATAAAATTAATATTTCACTTATATTTTATTAAAATATTAGTGAGCTAACGGTAACAAACAAGAGGAATATAAATAAACAACTTACAATTTTTGAAGGTATAAATATAAAAAGTTAAACTTTATAGAAATATAATATGTTTACATAGAACTGTATAAAATTAACCCTATTATTTACTAACAATATTTAGTAATTACATAATAAAATAATATCGATTTTTTTTCATACTTTTATATAATATGGAGATATTTAATTAAATGTTATAAATTTTATGCGTTATATCTATGACAGAGAAGACAAGTTTTATATTATTTAGCGTTATAATTAGTTAGCTTATAAAACGCTCCACTTAACCACGGCAATTTTTTTTTTAAAAAAAAAAACATCAAAAGTTAAAAAACTATTTTTAGTTTGTTTTATTGTCTAATAAATATCCTGCATTTCATGATTTCAAACAATCTACTATTCTCTTCTATACAATCTTATGTAAAATTTTATTTCAAAAAAAAAAAAAAAAATCAACAATAACAAAAGAGGTCTAAACTTTAAATTTTCGTAATTTAACATTCTAAATTACTAAAATTTTACATTCTTAATACTAATAATAGATTAAATTTTTTATCACTTGCGCCAGAGACAGCCAGTTAATTTTGTATACATTGCTTGTACAACTCATGATCTCTATAGCGTACTTTATACATTACCATTAAAAGTGTCTATGCTTTGAATTAATACTTAAATTGGACATAGTAATGTTGGTTTCATGGTCCAGAAAAGTACAAACAGGTAAATGTTAAATTTTTCTTTTTATTAAGGTAAAGATTTAAGAAACATAACTCCTAATGTTTAAAATTTTAAAATTTCTAAATTGAAAATTTAGAAACTAATTTTTTTTAAATTTGTTTTTTTGATAAAAATGTATATATCCAGAACAATATGAACTGCTTTGATTAAGCTACTTACCTAATTTTTAAGAATTTTAATTTTGATACATTACTATTAATTCGATATATTATTTCAGTTTATTCAAACAAAAATAAAATTAGATTGATGATGAGAGTCTGATCAAATAACTAGAATTAAATATTATGTTATGCTTTTTAATTATTTTTTCAGAATAAGATAAATTATTTTTTTGTGAAATATGCTATCTTGTTAAAAAAATTAAAAATATCAAAATCTCTCAATAATAAGCAAAAATTAAGGTCTCGTTGGATATTATTATTATTTTTTAAAAAATATTAATTATATATAATCTGACTTATTGAAAGAAATATATATATTTTTTGTTGTTATACAGTTGGTTAATTTATAATGTCCTATATTAAGCAGTATATAACAACTTCTTTAAACAAATTTGAAAGCAAAAAAAAAAAAAAATATATATATATTTTATTTTTGGTTACCAAGTAAACACTTTGGACAAAATAACTATAAGCAATCCACTGTGTACTCATTTATTATTTGATATACAATTTTTTTTTTTTTTGATATACAAATTTTTATTTAAAAAATAAAATATGAATACATACTAAATGAGAAATCAACGTCTTAAAGAATATAGGCAGGGATGGAGCTAGTGGTGGCAATCCAGCTTGTTGTTTGCGAGTCAGTTCGTGTTCGATTCGAAATGAGTTCGAGATTGAATCGTTCGTTTAGTAAACGAGTCGAATACGAGCCAAATTTTTCAGCACATTTAATAAACGAGCCGAACATGAGCTGGGGTTAGCCCACTCGTGTTCGGCTCGATAACAGCTCGAATATATATCAGCACATTTATTAGAGTTTATATGTTTTTAAAAATATAAGTCCATCTATATTTATAAATTTTTTATTATTAGATTTATATTGAGATTTATACTTTTTACTTTTTCTTTCTCTCTATTTAGTTGACTTTACAATAGCACAAATCCTAATACAAATTCAATGATAAAAAATTCACAACTATAAATTGGCTTATACATTTAAAAATATATATGCTCTACTATATATATATATATATATATATATATATATATATATATATATATATATATATATATATATATATATATATATATATATACTATAAATTTTTATTATTTAAGTTTTATTCCAACTTAAATATAAAATTCAACTCTGCTATAAAGAAATCAAATTATATAAAAAAAAAAACTCATTTATTTATACTGAATTAGAATGTTTTTAAAAATATTAAAAAAAATTAATCATTAGAATTGACTTTTTGGTCATTGGATCAAAAATCAATAATAATAATTATTTGTGAACCATTGTATATGATCCAAAAAACTATTAGAATTAATTTAAGGGTTAAAAAAATTATAGTGCCAACATTTTAGTAATTTCAAAAATATATTGGCGAAATATATATATATATATATATATATATATATATATATGAGAATTGCTCTTATAAATTTTATTATTTAGATTTTAGACTATCAATTTTTTGTGAATTTTAATTATTACATTAAGATTTTAATTTTTTAATTTTTTTTCAACTTTACACCTAATAGTAAAAATAAAAATTAAATTTGTTGTTCACGAGCCAGTTCGTGTTCGGCTCGTTAAGAAACGAGCCAAATTTTTTAACTCGATATTTAAACGAGTCAGCTCGTGTTCGGCTCGTTTATTAAATAAGCCGAACACGAGCCGACCCAGCTCGCTCGTGGTTGGCTCGTTGATACATCTAGATAGAGAGGGGCCATGATATTCCTCAACTTTTTAGAAATTACATAATTTTTTTTTTATTTTATAATAAAATCTAAAATATTACAAATTTTAGGAATAGAAATAATAAAAAAAATTGTAAAAAACTTACGTCTTGTACATTGAACTTTCATTATAATTTTTTTAAAAAAAAATAATTTTAAGATAAATTGGGTTTGTTTGGCTTTACTGTTGGGAAAATAATTTTAATAGAATTAATTTTGATTTGAAAAATTAATTTTAATATTTATTTAGAAAATTAAAATTTATAATTTATAGTTTAAAATTTGAATTTAAATTTGACTTTGAAATCAGAATTAGATTTTAAAAAATAAGTTTTTACTATTTCTTATTTCGAATCTCAAAAATTAGAAAAGTAATTTTAAAAATCAAAATCAAATTTCAAAAATAAAATCATTAGACACTCTATTAAATAAAAATAAAAAAGATAAATTATAGAAAATTCCTCTCCCAATACTCGCCTTTTTAAATTTTTTCCCGATTTTAAAATTCTATATTTTATCCTCATAAAAATTTAAGTTGATGTATTTAGCCTCCCTCCATCAAATTCTATCATTATTTTCTTCATTTCTTATAATTTATATTAAAAATGTCTTTAAAATAACATAAATATATTAAAATATAATTTTATTTTATAAAACAAATAAGAGTAATTTGGTCATTTTATTTTCTCCATTAACATCATAATTTTTAAAAAATATTTTCTAAAATTTTAAAGTAATAAAATATAAAATTTTGAAAATAAAATATAAAAAAAATAAAAAAAACAAATATTTTATTAAAAAATTATATTTTAGTTAAAAAATAATACTTTTCATTTATAAAATCACTTTTCAAAATCAAAATTAGACATCTACATTTTTTTTTCACTTTTCAAAATCAAAATTAGACATTCACTTTTTTTTTTTAACAAAAAAAACATGTTATTAATTTCGTTTATTTTTAAATAAAATTAATTAAAAATATAAAATAATTAAATTTCAAATTTAATATTTTAAATATCAATTATAATTTATTTTTTTTCAATCGATAGTTAGACATCCACATTATTCTCGGCTTTCTCTGAAGAGGAATGCTACCTGTACATTCATAAATAGGTGTACATCTTACACTTTCACTCATCTAAGGATGGAAGCTTTTTCATCCATCACTTCAAATAATGGATAAAATTTATCCCACCTGAGATGAATAAAAAATAAAATATACACCCCTTTTAAATGTACACTTAGCTTTTTCCTTTTCGGAATCGAAATTTTGACTTGGCACACAGAAGTAGCTCGTAAGTCGAGAGCAGACAGGACACCTTCTGCGGAGGTCCACGCGCACCACAGCCACCGCGACCGGTGCCGCTGGTTGCTGGCTGCTGCAGTTGCTACTGTTGCTGTTGCTGTTGCTGGCAGGTCCTGATAGGAAGACTAAATCCACGCATTAAATGCTGGAATTCGGGATGCCCGAGGTACCGCAGGGTTAATTAATTTTCCTCTTACTTTTCCGTCTGTAGCTCGCCCAGTTCCTCGGATCCATTTTCACTTCCCTCTGAAATATTACCAAGTAAACACCTTTTGCCGCGACGCTACTCATTTATTTACTACCGATTCCAATTACTGTATTTCCCTATTCATAATGACTCAAATTCCGTACTATTCCATCTAATTATAAATATAATAATTATGATTGTATGTATTTTATTTGATTATATATCGTGTAAAAAGTGTTGTAATTATAATCACAAAATAAATTTATAAATTTCTATCATTATTTTATATATGGTGTGATAAGAGGAAAAAAAAAATTATTTTTTTAAAAAAATTATTAAGAAGATTAAATTTATTTTTATTTAAAATTACTGTGGCTAATTATAATATCACGACTTTTTGTGTATCGTTTTACTCTCTTACTAATAAATTACATGTTAGGAAAAATCGAATTATCGAGTTTTCTTAGGCTGACTATCATGCGGTGCGGGTGTTTTCCTGTCATAGAGCTTGAAAAACGATGAACGACAGTGCAATCGGATCCAAAATCCGACTTACGGATTCTCCGGACTGGGGTTTTGAAGGTCGCGATAACTGTAGTGTGCATCGGGATCCGTGCTAGAGATCTGGCACGCTTTTCGAGAAATTGTAGAATTATCTCATGGAAATAGATATTTATTTTTAATAGCAAATATCCGGATGTGATTTTTTATCGTACGTACCAAGGGGGAAATCTGTTTTCTCAAGAAGAAAAGAGAAAAACTCTAGCTGGAGAGAAAAGAGAGAAAAAAGAGAAAAGAGAAAAAGAAAAGAAAACCCTAACCGGAGGAAGAAAAAAGAGAGAAGGAGAAGGCGGAGGAACCCGATCGTTCCCGATCAACGTGCCGGAGACCGGAGCACGAGACGCCACCATATACGAGGAGAGGATCCGGATCCTCAGCGCCGCAAAGAAAGAGATCGGATCATCGTCCCCGATAGATCGAGGCTAGCGCCGTTATTCTTACGATTTCATCGTTCTAGGGTTTGGCGTTTTTGGGTCTTTCCCGATTCTTGTTTGCTTTTACCACCGCCGCCGCCGCCGCTGCCGCACCGCACGCGGGCCGCGAAACCCTAGGGTACCGCGCGGCCGCACAATGTGCGGTGCCGCGCGGGGTTAGTGCCCACGCGGCCGCAACCAGGGCAGCGCCGCTCGAGGTTGGTGCCCGCGCGGCCGCACCGCGTGCAGCGCCGCGCGGGGCTGGCACCCGCGCGGCCGCACCGCACGCGGCGCAGGCGCCACGCGAGGCAAGTGCCCGCGCGGCCACGCCGCGTGCGGCGCCGCGAGGGGCAGGCGCCCGCGCGGCAGCACCGCACGCGGCGTGCGCGTGCTGCGCGGGGATGGTGCCCGCGCGGCCGCCGCATGCGCCGCGCGGGGCTGGTGCCCACGCAGCCGCGCCGCTTGTGCCGCGCGGGGCTGGTGCCCGCGCGGCCGCCGCATGTGCCGCGCGGGGCTGGCGCCCGCGCGGCTGCACCGCATGCGGCACGCATGCCGCGCGGGGGACGGTTCCCACTTCGCCGCCGCCGCGAGTCCTTAGTTCGTTCGTTTGCTCTTTCGAAGTCGTGTTTGCCTTATGAGAGTCGTATCTTACCTGTTATGCCCTGTTGGGGGACTTTCTTTTAGGTCCGGGTGTCGTCCGAAGGTACGAGTCGATTTTCGGAGTTTCGGTCGACGCGATTTGAGGTGGGTACTTTGTTATATTTCGGTGTATGGTCGTTCCCGTCGTATCTTGTGAAAATAAAATAGATGTTTATTTTGTGAACTGTCTAACCCCATTGCATGAGAATCCCGTTCTTTTAACTCTAACTGTGGCGACGAATATCGCGGTGCCTTATTACACGCCGGTTTCGGCATTTATGCTCAGGATTGCTTTCACGCACACCGGCGGTCTAGCCACCGCACATGGTGTATTTTTTCGGAAAGATTGTACGTTTACCCGTGTACCCCACAAGGTGTCGCAGTGGGGACCCCTCGCGGATGACTTAAGGTGCCTCACAAGCACCGCGGAGGGGTTGGTGGCATCAAAGTACGAGCAAAGTGTACTTTCGCCGGGGTCTTTAGACCTCCCGGCACATGTTTCTTTTTGATTAAACATGGGATATGTGATTCATGAGGGGGAAGTGGAATGCTCTCGTGTATCGGTTTGTTCATTACAGTTCTTATAGCATTTTACTTATTTCCATCTACTTTATTTGTCACTGACTACCCACACTGTGACAAGTCCGAACAGGGGTGGGGACCGGGACGACGGTGAGACAGCGTTTAGAGGACCTTAGCCGTTGAGGCTGACGAATGGTTTATTTACTTTCGGTTATCCTTCTATTGCTTTTTGGTTAGTAAGCTTGTGTTTGCTTGTTAGTGGAATAATGTGGATGTTGGGTTGAGATCCTAACTTAGTGGTGATATCTTGTAATTGTGTTTTTCTGAGACTTGTATGCGGCGTGTTTTCAAATAGCAAAATGGTTTCGAAAACGTTTTCAAACTAAGTGTCGTGTGGGCACTGCTTTCCAAACCCGTGGGTTTATCCTTTCAAGTTATGTTGCCACCTAAAAGAGATTGCGAAAACGTTTTTAAAACCAGGTGTCGTGTGGGAACCGTTTTTCAAACCTATGGATTTATCCTTTCAACCTTGTTGTGGTAATTATAGTTATGCTTAAGTGAGATCTCTCCTCTTGAATGCTTGTTGACTACATGGTTAAAGTATAAGTCGTGTTTGGAACGCCGTACATATACAAAGGAGACTCCATCCGTTTGGGGGGTGTAGAAACTTGAATTTTATTATAAATAAATAAAAGGAAAAAGAATAAAAGTCAAGTTGAATCTGGATCATGAAAAGCACCCGTAGTCTTAGTGCCCCTTTTTCTGCAGTGTAATTTGCACAATTAGTGGGCCAGAAATATCGCCTTTCAATCCGAGCCTAATCTCGAAGATCCGAGACCACGAGCGCGACCGTCATGACGAACTGAGTGAAAATCATATTAAACTTGTTCAGATCTCACGGTCGGATCTTCCAGAAATCGACGAAGAAGCGGGCGGGACCCGCGACCTAAGTCGAGGGTACGATGAACAGTAAACCCTAATTTTCGAGCCCCTTCGCGCCAACGTTGAGCCAATTCACTGTCTGGAATCCGAACATAGCACTTCAGGTAGTCGATTTGAATGGCTCCGACGTTCTGGACGCAATGGCGCTGACGAAATTTCCGTTTGACGACTCTAAGTCTCGAAAAACGCGAAAACTGTATTTCGGGACTGCATGTTATGGACCGAGATTTAATCCGGGCAGTTTCTCGAAAATCAAAAATCGCTACCTGATAGGTCTCGTCGAGCCGGACGTCATGGCGCAGTCCATTTTCCGTTTCGACGAACGGATCATCTTGAAAAGCGTGAAATGCGTCGAAAAATGCTATTTTGCACAAAGAACCCTTGGATTTCTTGCCTCGGAAAGCATGCCACTCATGGGAGAGGGACCTGGATGTAAATGAAAGTTGCTGTGAGGGACCAGGTGCTAAAACACCAAGGCTAGAGGGACTACATTGCAATTTTGCAAACCCTATATATATAGGTTCCAATCGAGTTAGGGTTCCTCACGAACCCTAAACCCTGTGCCACCCAGCCGCTGTTGCAACAAAATCCCTCTTCCCTGCCGCTCTCCTCGGACCCAGCCGCACCGGCCGCCGCCTCTCCCGTCGCCGGGGAAGGGAGGAGCAAGGATCACCTTGTTCTCGGGTGGTGGAAGAGGAGGGTTCTCGGGAGGTTCTCGGGAGGTCAAGACCCTGTCTGGGAGACTCCATTGGGACGCCGCAACCGAGCTGGGGTGGTCCGGTCCCCAGCCGTCGCCGCAGCGTCGCCGCGGGCCAACCCATCTTCCTCGGGTTTCCGGCCAAGGTAAGTCTTGGAACACTTTTGTTCTTTCGGGCTTTTGGTCACGACCACCTTGTTCCTGACACCGAGGCGATCCTCCGGTTGCAGTCCGAGCCGCGGCCGCCGATCCGATCGCCGGCGGGAGCCGTCCCATCAAATTATTGTCTTTCCGGCCGATCTTCAGCGCCGCCGTGATCCGGCCGTTCAACCGGAGATCAGCACCGTTGATCTTCCTCCCCTGGTTGACTGCAACCTCTCAACGAAGTCCCATCACGATCGGATCAAGATCGGGCCCGCGCAAAGGAGCCCTAGAAACCCGATTCTTGGCTTCTCGGCCGCGCGTCGCCGTCCGGCGCCGCCGCTGCCTCCCACCGGCGGCCACTGCCACCAGAAGCTTCCTGGCGCCGGGTGGAAGCTTTCCATCCAGGTTGCTCCGGCCGGAACCCAGCCGGCCGGAATCCACCATTAGAGCCCCTCCGAGCTTGACCGAGCCTTTCCGGCGCCGCCTCGCCGGCGCTCCTCTGCCGCCGGGAACCTCCAGGTAGGCTTAGCTTGATCCCCTGAGTCCACCCAGCAACTTGCATGTCCCTCTTAACGTGGCTCTCTTCCGTTCCAGAGTTGCACCCGAGGAGGGCATTGGTTCGAGCTCCGGCGATCCCCGGCGGTCTGGGCTCCGGGCACCTTGACAGGTAAGACCTTGAGGCCATGTTTAAGCTTCCCAGCATTTTACTTTTGGCAAGATAGTGCTCTGTTGTTGGCCTCATACCTTGTGCCCGAGAATATCATTCCGGGCTCTAGCTCCGGCCGCCGCCCCTCCGGCCGCCGGGACTCGACCCTACCTGGACCGAACCTCTTCTGGGACTCAAGTAACCTGGTGCTTACCTCTGGTACAGGTCTGGGCCAGAGTTGATCCGAGAAGAAGCCAACCCGAGCCTTGTTGGAGCACTACCTTGCTCCGGCCATCTTTCCGGCCGACCTCCGGCACCCCTCAGGTGAGCCCTCCACTCCTGTATGCTTGCTGAACATGATGCTCCTGTTAGGGCTCAATTTAATCAAGAGTATATTAAGTGTTATCAAAGTTGTAAATGGACATAAAGAACTGTATGGGCCAACTTTTAACTCGGGATCCGTGTCGACCAAACCCCGTGAGCACGGGCTCCGTCTCGACGTAACGAACCCGCTGGAATTTATGGTGTCGTCGTCGGAGTCCCGAATTGCAAGAACGGGGCGAAACACTGTGTCCAAAATCGCGAGTTAAAAGGCTAACTTTGCCCTGGGGTTTCGCGCTGACCCAAGATTGTGAGCACGGGGTTCCTCGCATCAAATGTGACACGCTGGCACTTACGGAGTCACATTTGGATTCCCGGATCTTAAGAACAAGCTAAAACAGTAATAACGAAATGATATTTATGCAAATTTTGATACCTGTTGGACTTAAATGCAAAATGGTCACCCTAGCTGACCTTAGATAGCACCCAAACACTACCTGGCCATTTTATTAGGATTCCAATGGTCCTCGTTGACCAGGAATCAGTTGTCGATCGATAAAATGACCGATTTGACCCGTTTAAACGTTCCGTTAGTGTAGCGACGTCGGGAAAGGGTTGTGCGAGTTTATTACTGATCATGTCTTCTTATACAGGGCCCAGTTGTTCGACGCCAGCCCCCAGCTGCTGATCGGGAGTTCGGGGACTCTGCCTTCATCCAGGTGGGTTACCTTCGGTCCGGGCTTGATCTATTCGGCCCTCTGGTTGCTTTAGTCCAGTCGGACACCTGTTTTTGATTCCCTGCCTAGTTAGCTTATCTGTGGATTCTAGTGATTAGTCCTGACAGATCTTGATCTACGTGAGACATATCTTACGTACCTGTTTATCAGTTTTTATATTTCTGATAGACCTTGATCTTCATGAGACATACCATATACATATCATGGTTTCACTGATTGACACTGACTTGATTAGACCTGTACTTGACAACTATCGATTCTTTAGACATATCATGTACAGTGGTTCTTGACTATACATGATGACTTGATCTATATGCCATGTGACCCTTCTGATTGATATGGATTTCCTTAGACCTGTCATCTACCCCTGATACTTACACCTACATGCTCTATGACTACTCCTGATAGATCTTGATCGATTCATATACCTGTTTATTAGTTGATTGATTTGATCTATATATCACATGTGATCCCTCGTGACAGACATGGATTCTTTTAGACTCGTCATATATATATATATATATATATATATATATATATATATATATATATATATATATATATATATATATATATATATATATATATATATATATATATATATATATATATATCTGCTGATTCTATCTAGATTATCCCTGATGATTTGTATTGGCATGCCCTATGATTGTTCCTGATAGTACTTGATTTACGTTAGACATATCACATGTACTTGTGCATCAGCTCTTATATTCCAGTGCATAGATTTGCATGATTCGATTCTACTCGTTGATTCCTGACACTTGAGATGTTGCTTGATATTTCGATATGCATGATTGATTGATCCTGATCGATAGACTGATGATTCCCTGTTGGGATTCCGGCATGTTGCCGACTACCCGGTCATTAGACCGTGAGATTGAGCATTATGATTTGCCATGCACTGCTGTTCTTCACGAACATGGCCGGGGTCGCTCCCCGTTGAGCTTGTTCTTTGCCGGTAAAGTGGTCTGGTGATAGACCCGTGAGCCCCTTTTTGCATCGAGACTGCTTGGCGTCTGTGACGTGCAGGGTTATGTCAGCGGATCGGGTGCGGATGAGTGGCTTTGCCTGAGGTCCTCTGAGACCAATATTGGCATACGATTGGGTACTTGGGTTTCTACCTTTGACGCATTACTCTTGTATTGTTGTTCAGTTTATTTCTAGTATGATCATCTGTAGACATGCTTTCATCACTTGCAGTTCTCTATATGTGATTTTTGGTAGACATCTCTTATTTTCTACATGTGTGATCTACAGTTCTTATGATTGTTATCACTGATATATCCTGATTTCTAGCATTTATTTACCTACTGTTCCTTATGTTGATTATCAGTAGACCTTATTGTTATTCCAGCTTTTCCTATTGATCTTTACTATCCGCAGATTTTAGTACCCAGTAGGTACGATTAGCTGATCCTCGGCTCGTCGTGCCCACTGGGATACACTCCGGTGTGTCTCACACCCTCGGGTGACTGTTGCAGGTCCGTCGGGTGGTGAGTTGTCGGGACGATCCAGTGAGCTTGTCACGATAGAGCTGTCCCCATGATTCTAGACAGAGATGATTGAGATCCTTGATGATTTACGCAGACTTTTGGTTTCCGCATTTTATTCTAATTCTGTTCGATTTAGACATTTAAAATATTGATGAAATAACTGATTTTGAATTATTTCTGCTGACTAGAGTAGTAGTTGTACTGAGATATCTGTTGCTGATTACTAGCCTAGCCGTGCATATATAGGGGAGTCTCTGTTCGCGGAATAGAGAGTTTCCTATATGTGTGGCGGTCTGTTACGCCTGTTTTGCAAACTCTGGTTTAAACAAAAAAAAAAAAAAAATTTCAGACCTGATTTTTAGACTCGGGGCGTGACAGATTAGATGGTATCAGAGCAATAGGTACACGGTACCTAGGAAAAGATGATTAGGAACTGGTTAGGATGAACCCTAGGATGACTTGTCACGTGAGAGCGTTGGGTACGTCGAGTTAAGGGTTAGAAATTTAAGACATTATCAGAGTCTGTTTCTGACCTGCTTCTGTGATTGCAGTTATGGCCTGTCCTCCAGGCCGTGGGCATGGACGGGGTGCGGACACGGGCCGTTGTGTCGGCCGACCACCCAGCGCGCCGAGCGAGCTCGCAGTGCAGGGTCGTATAGAGCGACTTGAGGCTCAGATGGCGGCCCTGGTTGGGATGTTCCAGCATTTTGTGCAGCAGCAGACTGCTGCTCCTGTCCCACCTGTTCACCCACCAACTGTTCCAGTTGCTGCATCACCGATTGCACCCCTTGTTGCTCCGGCCGTGGCCGAGCCTGAGGGTTTGGCGGAGCCTGCTGTTGACCCCGTATCACCACTGGCGGGGCCCATTCCAGATATTGTTGCGGCTTCTTGTGCGGTACCGGGGGTTACAGTTGCCCCTGTTAGTACTGCGGTGATGGCACCTGCGTCATACCGGTTAGTCTTCCCAGTTACTGATCCTGTGGCCAATGATGAGGCTGATCGAGCAGAGCAAGCTCGAGCAAAGGCTGTCCTACCAGAGTTCAAGAATTCCGAGCCACAAATATTCAAGGGCAAGAAAAGAGCGCCTTCTGTGAGCGGTGGCGGATCCCCCAGACAAAACAAAAAGGCGAAGCTAACTCGACCGTGCGCCTTCTGCGGGGGTACTCACCGAGCGCGCTTCTGCAAACGACGCCACGGCCGATGCTTCACATGCGGCCAACAGGGACATACCGCTACGAAGTGCTCGCAGGGGTTGGGGCACGAGATGCACGGCCAGCTCTCATCCCCCCTGACCACTGACTTCGACAACTGCGTCGAGGCCGAAATCCAGACCGCTCGTGTGGAGCGGGATGCCACTGAGAGAGGAAAGGATAAGAAACGGACTTCTTCTGGGAACGCACCAGCCAGCCACCAGCAACGTGGACTACGACTCTGTATCTTTTGCGGTAGGCCACATCACGCAAATACGTGCCCTCGTCGATATGGATGTTGCTACGGGTGCGGGCAACCGGGACACATTCGGGAAAATTGCCCACAGGGGACCACCCCCGATCATTTCACTGCTCCAGCAACCGTGATTCCATACCAGCGTCAGGGCACTTCCTCGAACGCGGCTTCATCTGGCGCCATACCTCAGCAGGACCGGCCTATGCACTGACCTCTCATGGAGAGCCAATGGAGGGAAACCCGACGACTGACCTAGTAGATCTCTAATAAATTTTATATTAAACATTTCATTGAGTATGACCTTAAGTTGTAAGCTTTGGGAACAAAACTCCTTGGAAGTGGAGGTGATGTAATAATCTGAATTACCTTGTTTTTAATAAGTAGATTAAAGATAAAATTGGACGTTGATCTCCGTAGACATTGATTGCCTTAGCCACGTTGATGTCGCCAGATTTTGCAACTGAGTTGATAATATAACTATATGGTTAAGCCCAGAAAGTTGGACAACATGCCCAAATCGGATATTTTAAGCTTTATGAATGGTGGCCTTGGGTTGCCATGTTTTATGATGCTAAGCGACAGGTCGTGTGATATTTAACCGGCAGTCGTGCGTCCTTAGTAGTCTGAGGTTTAGTTCTAGCAGCTGGTGGTGAAAATTTTGCCACAAACGATTATAAAGTGTAAGAAGAGATTCTCTACCTTATGGGATTTCACTTAAGAAAGTGAATCTAGTGGCATTTTGTCAGTGTTCAGCCTCGATAGTCAGCCTAAATGTGTAAGACCGTTGAGTTCTGCCTGCACAAACTGTAAGTTATAGGAGAACCATGAAAAGCGCGAAGCCACGTGAGAACGTGAATCAGCCATGTAGGAGCGCTTTCCCCATGTATTTGACTCTTAGTTGTATTAAGTTTCGGGGACGAAACTTCTTTTTAGGTGGTAGAGATGTAGAAACTTGAATTTTATTATAAATAAATAAAAGGAAAAAGAATAAAAGTCAAGTTGAATCTGGATCATGAAAAGCACCCGTAGTCTTAGTGCCCCTTTTTCTGCAGTGTAATTTGCACAATTAGTGGGCCAGAAATATCGCCTTTCAATCCGAGCCTAATCTCGAAGATCCGAGACCACGAGCGCGACCGTCATGACGAACTGAGTGAAAATCATATTAAACTTGTTCAGATCTGACGGTCGGATCTTCCAGAAATCGACGAAGAAGCGGGCGGGACCCGCGACCTAAGTCGAGGGTACGATGAACAGTAAACCCTAATTTTTGAGCCCCTTCGCGCCAACGTTGAGCCAATTCACTGTCTGGAATCCGAACATAGCACTTCAGGTAGTCGATTTGAATGGCTCCGACGTTCTGGACGCAATGGCGCTGACGAAATTTCCGTTTGACGACTCTAAGTCTCGAAAAACGCGAAAACTGTATTTCGGGACTGCATGTTATGGACCGAGATTTAATCCGGGCAGTTTCTCGAAAATCAAAAATCGCTACCTGATAGGTCTCGTCGAGCCGGACGTCATGGCGCAGTCCATTTTCCGTTTCGACGAACGGATCATCTTGAAAAGCGTGAAATGCGTCGAAAAATGCTATTTTGCACATAGAACCCTTGGATTTCTTGCCTCGGAAAGCGTGCCACTCATGGGAGAGGGACCTGGATGTAAATGAAAGTTGCTGTGAGGGACCAGGTGCTAAAACACCAAGGCTAGAGGGACTACATTGCAATTTTGCAAACCCTATATATATAGGTTCCAACCGAGTTAGGGTTCCTCACAAACCCTAAACCCTCTGCCACCCAGCCGCTGTTGCAACAAAATCCCTCTTCCCTGCCGCTCTCCTCGGACCCAGCCGCACCGGCCGCCGCCTCTCCCGTCGCCGGGGAAGGGAGGAGCAAGGATCACCTTGTTCTCGGGTGGTGGAAGAGGAGGGTTCTCGGGAGGTTCTCGGGAGGTCAAGACCCTGTCTGGGAGACTCCATTGGGACGCCGCAACCGAGCTGGGGTGGTCCGGTCCCCAGCCGTCGCCGCAGCGTCGCCGCGGGCCAACCCATCTTCCTCGGGTTTCCGGCCAAGGTAAGTCTTGGAACACTTTTGTTCTTTCGGGCTTTTGGTCACGACCACCTTGTTCCTGACACCGAGGCGATCCTCCGGTTGCAGTCCGAGCCGCGGCCGCCGATCCGATCGCCGGCGAGAGCCGTCCCATCAAATTATTGTCTTTCCGGCCGATCTTCAGCGCCGCCGTGATCCGGCCGTTCAACCGGAGATCAGCACCGTTGATCTTCCTCCCCTGGTTGACTGCAACCTCTCCACGAAGTCCCATCACGATCGGATCAAGATCGGGCCCGCGCAAAGGAGCCCAAGAAACCCGATTCTTGGCTTCTCGGCCGCGCGTCGCCGTCCGGCGCCGCCGCTGCCTCCCACCGGCGGCCACTGCCACCAGAAGCTTCCTGGCGCCGGGTGGAAGCTTTCCATCCAGGTTGCTCCGGCCGGAACCCAGCCGGCCGGAATCCACCATTAGAGCCCCTCCGAGCTTGACCGAGCCTTTCCGGCGCCGCCTCGCCGGCGCTCCTCTGCCGCCGGGAACCTCCAGGTAGGCTTAGCTTGATCCCCTGAGTCCACCCAGCAACTTGCATGGCCCTCTTAACGTGGCTCTCTTCCGTTCCAGAGTTGCACCCGAGGAGGGCATTGGTTCGAGCTCCGGCGATCCCCGGCGGTCTGGGCTCCGGGCACCTTGACAGGTAAGACCTTGAGGCCATGTTTAAGCTTCCCAGCATTTTACTTTTGGCAAGATAGTGCTCTGTTGTTGGCCTCATACCTTGTGCCCGAGAATATCATTCTGGGCTCTAGCTCCGGCCGCCGCCCCTCCGGCCGCCGGGACTCGACCCTACCTGGACCGAACCTCTTCTGGGACTCAAGTAACCTGGTGCTTACCTCTGGTACAGGTCTGGGCCAGAGTTGATCCGAGAAGAAGCCAACCCGAGCCTTGTTGGAGCACTACCTTGCTCCGGCCATCTTTCCGGCCGACCTCCGGCACCCCTCAGGTGAGCCATCCACTCCTGTATGCTTGCTGAACATGATGCTCCTGTTAGGGCTCAATTTAATCAAGAGTATATTAAGTGTTATCAAAGTTGTAAATGGACATAAAGAACTGTATGGGCCAACTTTTAACTCGGGATCCGTGTCGACCAAACCCCGTGAGCACGGGCTCCGTCTCGACGTAACGAACCCGCTGGAATTTACGGTGTCGTCGTCGGAGTCCCGAATTGCAAGAACGGGGCGAAACACTGTGTCCAAAATCGCGAGTTAAAAGGCTAACTTTGCCCTGGGGTTTCGCGCTGACCCAAGATTGTGAGCACGGGGTTCCTCGCATCAAATGTGACACGCTGGCACTTACGGAGTCACATTTGGATTCCCGGATCTTAAGAACAAGCTAAAACAGTAATAACGAAATGATATTTATGCAAATTTTGATACCTGTTGGACTTAAATGCAAAATGGTCACCCTAGCTGACCTTAGATAGCACCCAAACACTACCTGGCCATTTTATTAGGATTCCAATGGTCCTCGTTGACCAGGAATCAGTTGTCGATCGATAAAATGACCGATTTGACCCGTTTAAACGTTCCGTTAGTGTAGCGACGTCGGGAAAGGGTTGTGCGAGTTTATTACTGATCATGTCTTCTTATACAGGGCCCAGTTGTTCGACGCCAGCCCCCGGCTGCTGATCGGGAGTTCGGGGACTCTGCCTTCATCCAGGTGGGTTACCTTCGGTCCGGGCTTGATCTATTCGGCCCTCTGGTTGCTTTAGTCCAGTCGGACACCTGTTTTGATTCCCTGCCTAGTTAGCTTATCTGTGGATTCTAGTGATTAGTCCTGACAGATCTTGATCTACGTGAGACATATCTTACGTACCTGTTTATCAGTTTTTATATTTCTGATAGACCTTGATCTTCATGAGACATACCATATACATATCATGGTTTCACTGATTGACACTGACTTGATTAGACCTGTACTTGACAACTATCGATTCTTTAGACATATCATGTACAGGGTTCTTGACTATACATGATGACTTGATCTATATGCCATGTGACCCTTCTGATTGATATGGATTTCCTTAGACCTGTCATCTACCCTGATACTTACACCTACATGCTCTATGACTACTCCTGATAGATCTTGATCGATTCATATACCTGTTTATTAGTTGATTGATTTGATCTATATATCACATGTGATCCCTCGTGACAGACATGGATTCTTTTAGACTCGTCATATATATATATATATATATATATATATATATATATATATATATATATATATATATATATATATATATATATATATATATATATAATATATATATATATATATATATATATATATATATATCTGCTGATTCTATCTAGATTATCCCTGATGATTTGTATTGGCATGCCCTATGATTGTTCCTGACAGTACTTGATTTACGTTAGACATATCACATGTACTTGTGCATCAGCTCTTATATTCCAGTGCATAGATTTGCATGATTCGATTCTACTCGTTGATTCCTGACACTTGAGATGTTGCTTGATATTTCGATATGCATGATTGATTGATCCTGATCGATAGACTGATGATTCCCTGTTGGGATTCCGGCATGTTGCCGACTACCCGGTCATTAGACCGTGAGATTGAGCATTATGATTTGCCATGCACTGCTGTTCTTCACGAACATGGCCGGGGTCGCTCCCCGTTGAGCTTGTTCTTTGCCGGTAAAGTGGTCTGGTGATAGACCCGTGAGCCCCTTTTTGCATCGAGACTGCTTGGCGTCTGTGACGTGCAGGGTTATGTCAGCGGATCGGGTGCGGATGAGTGGCTTTGCCTGAGGTCCTCTGAGACCAATATTGGCATACGATTGGGTACTTGGGTTTCTACCTTTGACGCATTACTCTTGTATTGTTGTTCAGTTTATTTCTAGTATGATCATCTGTAGACATGCTTTCATCACTTGCAGTTCTCTATATGTGATTTTTGGTAGACATCTCTTATTTTCTACATGTGTGATCTACAGTTCTTATGATTGTTATCACTGATATATCCTGATTTCTAGCATTTATTTACCTACTGTTCCTTATGTTGATTATCAGTAGACCTTATTGTTATTCCAGCTTTTCCTATTGATCTTACTATCCGCAGATTTTAGTACCCAGTAGGTACGATTAGCTGATCCTCGGCTCGTCGTGCCCACTGGGATACACTCCGGTGTGTCTCACACCCTCGGGTGACTGTTGCAGGTCCGTCGGGTGGTGAGTTGTCGGGACGATCCAGTGAGCTTGTCACGATAGAGCTGTCCCCATGATTCTAGACAGAGATGATTGAGATCCTTGATGATTTACGCAGACTTTTGGTTTCCCGCATTTTATTCTAATTCTGTTCGATTTAGACATTTAAAATATTGATGAATAACTGATTTTGAATTATTTCTGCTGACTAGAGTAGTAGTTGTACTGAGATATCTGTTGCTGATTACTAGCCTAGCCGTGCATATATAGGGGAGTCTCTGTTCGCGGAATAGAGAGTTTCCTATATGTGTGGCGGTCTGTTACGCCTGTTTTGCAAACTCTGGTTAAAACAAAAAAAAAAAAAAAAATTCAGACCTGATTTTTAGACTCGGGCGTGACTGGGGTGAATTGTATATGGTGGCGGGTCTGGCGCGCACCGGGGGCAAAGTTAATTCAAAAAAAAAAGTACACATTTTTTCGCTCATTTAGAACCTCCGGGGCGTGACACTAATTGGGTATAGTTTTCGACTCTACGTGTGAGACTTTTCGTGCTTTTGCAACTGCAGAGTTGAACTCAGACGCATCAAAATAAATGCCGAATTTGTATCTATATGCAGTTACAACTGTAGTACAGTTGCAACTACGTACAACCAAAACATTCCCTAAGTTTGTAGGTAGAAATATATAAACGTATCTGAAATATGGACCACTTGAATCGGTTAATCCAATCTGTTCAAAATTTTATTTTTATTATCTAATTTTAAATTTATTTGATTTGAGTTAGTCAATAATATATTTATTTTAAAATTTAAGCTAATTATTTATTTTAATAAATTTATATTTGCAAAAATTACGTGAAAGATATTAATTATACTTGTAAATATAAATCACACATTCAATTTTAGGGGGCGTTTGGATCGGATTATGTAAGATTACTGAGTACTTTCAATATACCCCGACATGTTGCATTTTTGAACGAGATTACTGCTGATGCTGCATTAATGCGTTTGGAATAAACCGGTAATGTAATGCTAAATTACAGTGTTTATAGCATTATTATATTTGGTTCAACCTTTAAAACTCAGTAATCCTGATAGAAATGTATATCCTTTTCCAAATTATCCTTTGATATTTTACACCACCAAAACTTAAATTTAAATTGCACCGCAAAAAT
>CM055078.1:10870545-11179581 GCA_029204045.2 Tillandsia leiboldiana | reverse complement strand
TGTCCCACCTGTTCACCCACCAACTTACCCGTTGCGGCATCCCACCGATTGCACCCCTTTTGCTCCGGTCCGTGTCCGAGCCTGAGGTTGGGCGGAGCCTAAGCTGTTGACCCCGTATCACCACTGGCGGGGCTCCATTCCAGATATTGTTGCGGCTTCTTGTGCGGGTACCGGGGGTTACAGTGTGCCCCTGTTAGTACTGCGGTGATGGCACCTGCGTCATACCGGTTAGTCTTTCCCAGTTACCTGATCCTGTGGCCAATGATGAGGCTGATCGAGCAGAGCAAGCTCGAGCAAAAGGCTGTCCTACCAGAGTTCAAGAATTCCGAGCCACAAATATTCAAGGGCAAGAAAAGAGCGCCTTCTGTGAGCGGTGGCGGATCCCCCAGACAAAACAAAAAGGCGAAGCTAACTCGACCGTGCGCCTTCTGCGGGGGTACTCACCGAGCGCGCTTCTGCAAACGACGCCACGGCCGATGCTCACATGCGGCCAACAGGACATACCGCTACGAAGTGCTCGCAGGGGTTGGGGCACGAGATGCACGGCCAGCTCTCATCCCCCCTGACCACTGACTTCGACAACTGCGTCGAGGCCGAAATCCAGACCGCTCGTGTGGAGCGGGATGCCACTGAGAGAGGAAAGGATAAGAAACCGACTTCTTCTGGGAACGCACCAGCCAGCCACCAGCAACGTGGACTACGACTCTGTATCTTTTGCGGTAGGCCACATCACGCAAATACGTGCCCTCGTCGATATGGATGTTGCTACGGGTGCGGGCAACCGGGACACATTCGGAAAATTGCCCACAGGGGACCACCCCCGATCATTTCACTGCTCCAGCAACCGTGATTCCATACCAGCGTCAGGCACTTCCTCGAACGCGGCTTCATCTGGCGCCATACCTCAGCAGGACCGGCCTATGCACTGACCTCTCATGGAGAGCCAATGGAGGAAAACCGACGACTGACCTAGTAGATCTCTAATAATTTTATATTAAACATTTCATTGAGTATGACCTTAAGTTGTAAGCTTTGGGAACAAAACTCTTGGAAGTGGAGGTGATGTAATAATCTGAATTACCTTGTTTTTAATAAGTAGATTAAAGATAAAATTGGACGTTGATCTCCGTAGACATTGATTGCCTTAGCCACGTTGATGTCGCCAGATTTGCAACTGAGTTGATAATATAACTATATGGTTAAGCCCAGAAAGTTGGACAACATGCCCAAATCGGATATTTTAAGCTTTATGAATGGTGGCCTTGGGTTGCCATGTTTTATGATGCTAAGCGACAGGATCGGGTGATATTTAACCGGCAGTCGTGCGTCCTTAGTAGCTGAGGTTTAGTTCTAGCAGCTGGTTGGTGAAAATTTTGCCACAAACGATTATAAAGTGTAAGAAAGAGATTCTCTACCTTATGGGATTTCACTTAAGAAAGTGAATCTAGTGGCATTTTGTCAGTGTTCAGCCTCGATAGTCAGCCTAAATGTGTAAGACCGTTGAGTTCTGCCTGCACAAACTGTAAGTTATAGGAGAACCATGAAAAGCGCGAAGCCACGTGAGAACGTGAATCAGCCATGTAGGAGCGCTTTCCCCCATGTATTTGACTCTTAGTTGTATTAAGTTTCGGGGACGAAACTTCTTTTTAGGGTGTAGAGATGTAGAAACTTGAATTTTATTATAAATAAATAAAAGGAAAAAGAATAAAGTCAAGTTGAATCTGGATCATGAAAAGCACCCGTAGTCTTAGTGCCCCTTTTTCTGCAGTGTAATTTGCACAATTAGTGGGCCAGAAAATATCGCCTTTCAATCCGAGCCTAATCTCGAAGATCCGAGACCACGAGCGCGACCGTCATGACGAACTGAGTGAAAATCATATTAAACTTGTTCAGATCTGACGGTCGGATCTTCCAGAAATCGACGAAGAAGCGGGCGGGACCCGCGACCTAAGTCGAGGGTACGATGAACAGTAAACCCTAATTTTTGAGCCCCTTCGCGCCAACGTTGAGCCAATTCACTGTCTGGAATCCGAACATAGCACTTCAGGTAGTCGATTTGAATGGCTCCGACGTTCTGGACGCAATGGCGCTGACGAAATTTCCGTTTGACGACTCTAAGTCTCGAAAAACGCGAAAACTGTATTCGGGACTGCATGTTATGGACCGAGATTTAATCCGGGCAGTTTCTCGAAAATCAAAAATCGCTACCTGATAGGTCTCGTCGAGCCGGACGTCATGGCGCAGTCCATTTTCCGTTTCGACGAACGGATCATCTTGAAAAGCGTGAAATGCGTCGAAAAATGCTATTTTGCACATAGAACCCTTGGATTTCTTGCCTCGGAAAGCGTGCCACTCATGGGAGAGGGACCTGGATGTAAATGAAAGTTGCTGTGAGGGACCAGGTGCTAAAACACCAAGGCTAGAGGGACTACATTGCAATTTTGCAAACCCTATATATATAGGTTCCAACCGAGTTAGGGTTCCTCACAAACCCTAAACCCTCTGCCACCCAGCCGCTGTTGCAACAAAATCCCTCTTCCCTGCCGCTCTCCTCGGACCCAGCCGCACCGGCCGCCGCCTCTCCCGTCGCCGGGGAAGGGAGGAGCAAGGATCACCTTGTTCTCGGGTGGTGGAAGAGGAGGGTTCTCGGGAGGTTCTCGGGAGGTCAAGACCCTGTCTGGGAGACTCCATTGGGACGCCGCAACCGAGCTGGGGTGGTCCGGTCCCCAGCCGTCGCCGCAGCGTCGCCGCGGGCCAACCCATCTTCCTCGGGTTTCCGGCCAAGGTAAGTCTTGGAACACTTTTGTTCTTTCGGGCTTTTGGTCACGACCACCTTGTTCCTGACACCGAGGCGATCCTCCGGTTGCAGTCCGAGCCGCGGCCGCCGATCCGATCGCCGGCGAGAGCCGTCCCATCAAATTATTGTCTTTCCGGCCGATCTTCAGCGCCGCCGTGATCCGGCCGTTCAACCGGAGATCAGCACCGTTGATCTTCCTCCCCTGGTTGACTGCAACCTCTCCACGAAGTCCCATCACGATCGGATCAAGATCGGGCCCGCGCAAAGGAGCCCAAGAAACCCGATTCTTGGCTTCTCGGCCGCGCGTCGCCGTCCGGCGCCGCCGCTGCCTCCCACCGGCGGCCACTGCCACCAGAAGCTTCCTGGCGCCGGGTGGAAGCTTTCCATCCAGGTTGCTCCGGCCGGAACCCAGCCGGCCGGAATCCACCATTAGAGCCCCTCCGAGCTTGACCGAGCCTTTCCGGCGCCGCCTCGCCGGCGCTCCTCTGCCGCCGGGAACCTCCAGGTAGGCTTAGCTTGATCCCCTGAGTCCACCCAGCAACTTGCATGGCCCTCTTAACGTGGCTCTCTTCCGTTCCAGAGTTGCACCCGAGGAGGGCATTGGTTCGAGCTCCGGCGATCCCCGGCGGTCTGGGCTCCGGGCACCTTGACAGGTAAGACCTTGAGGCCATGTTTAAGCTTCCCAGCATTTTACTTTTGGCAAGATAGTGCTCTGTTGTTGGCCTCATACCTTGTGCCCGAGAATATCATTCTGGGCTCTAGCTCCGGCCGCCGCCCCTCCGGCCGCCGGGACTCGACCCTACCTGGACCGAACCTCTTCTGGGACTCAAGTAACCTGGTGCTTACCTCTGGTACAGGTCTGGGCCAGAGTTGATCCGAGAAGAAGCCAACCCGAGCCTTGTTGGAGCACTACCTTGCTCCGGCCATCTTTCCGGCCGACCTCCGGCACCCCTCAGGTGAGCCATCCACTCCTGTATGCTTGCTGAACATGATGCTCCTGTTAGGGCTCAATTTAATCAAGAGTATATTAAGTGTTATCAAAGTTGTAAATGGACATAAAGAACTGTATGGGCCAACTTTTAACTCGGGATCCGTGTCGACCAAACCCCGTGAGCACGGGCTCCGTCTCGACGTAACGAACCCGCTGGAATTTACGGTGTCGTCGTCGGAGTCCCGAATTGCAAGAACGGGGCGAAACACTGTGTCCAAAATCGCGAGTTAAAAGGCTAACTTTGCCCTGGGGTTTCGCGCTGACCCAAGATTGTGAGCACGGGGTTCCTCGCATCAAATGTGACACGCTGGCACTTACGGAGTCACATTTGGATTCCCGGATCTTAAGAACAAGCTAAAACAGTAATAACGAAATGATATTTATGCAAATTTTGATACCTGTTGGACTTAAATGCAAAATGGTCACCCTAGCTGACCTTAGATAGCACCCAAACACTACCTGGCCATTTTATTAGGATTCCAATGGTCCTCGTTGACCAGGAATCAGTTGTCGATCGATAAAATGACCGATTTGACCCGTTTAAACGTTCCGTTAGTGTAGCGACGTCGGGAAAGGGTTGTGCGAGTTTATTACTGATCATGTCTTCTTATACAGGGCCCAGTTGTTCGACGCCAGCCCCCGGCTGCTGATCGGGAGTTCGGGGACTCTGCCTTCATCCAGGTGGGTTACCTTCGGTCCGGGCTTGATCTATTCGGCCCTCTGGTTGCTTTAGTCCAGTCGGACACCTGTTTTTGATTCCCTGCCTAGTTAGCTTATCTGTGGATTCTAGTGATTAGTCCTGACAGATCTTGATCTACGTGAGACATATCTTACGTACCTGTTTATCAGTTTTTATATTTCTGATAGACCTTGATCTTCATGAGACATACCATATACATATCATGGTTTCACTGATTGACACTGACTTGATTAGACCTGTACTTGACAACTATCGATTCTTTAGACATATCATGTACAGTGGTTCTTGACTATACATGATGACTTGATCTATATGCCATGTGACCCTTCTGATTGATATGGATTTCCTTAGACCTGTCATCTACCCCTGATACTTACACCTACATGCTCTATGACTACTCCTGATAGATCTTGATCGATTCATATACCTGTTTATTAGTTGATTGATTTGATCTATATATCACATGTGATCCCTCGTGACAGACATGGATTCTTTTAGACTCGTCATATATATATATATATATATATATATATATATATATATATATATATATATATATATATATATATATATATATATATATATATATATATATATATATATATATATATATATATATATATATATATCTGCTGATTCTATCTAGATTATCCCTGATGATTTGTATTGGCATGCCCTATGATTGTTCCTGACAGTACTTGATTTACGTTAGACATATCACATGTACTTGTGCATCAGCTCTTATATTCCAGTGCATAGATTTGCATGATTCGATTCTACTCGTTGATTCCTGACACTTGAGATGTTGCTTGATATTTCGATATGCATGATTGATTGATCCTGATCGATAGACTGATGATTCCCTGTTGGGATTCCGGCATGTTGCCGACTACCCGGTCATTAGACCGTGAGATTGAGCATTATGATTTGCCATGCACTGCTGTTCTTCACGAACATGGCCGGGGTCGCTCCCCGTTGAGCTTGTTCTTTGCCGGTAAAGTGGTCTGGTGATAGACCCGTGAGCCCCTTTTTGCATCGAGACTGCTTGGCGTCTGTGACGTGCAGGGTTATGTCAGCGGATCGGGTGCGGATGAGTGGCTTTGCCTGAGGTCCTCTGAGACCAATATTGGCATACGATTGGGTACTTGGGTTTCTACCTTTGACGCATTACTCTTGTATTGTTGTTCAGTTTATTTCTAGTATGATCATCTGTAGACATGCTTTCATCACTTGCAGTTCTCTATATGTGATTTTTGGTAGACATCTCTTATTTTCTACATGTGTGATCTACAGTTCTTATGATTGTTATCACTGATATATCCTGATTTCTAGCATTTATTTACCTACTGTTCCTTATGTTGATTATCAGTAGACCTTATTGTTATTCCAGCTTTTCCTATTGATCTTTACTATCCGCAGATTTTAGTACCCAGTAGGTACGATTAGCTGATCCTCGGCTCGTCGTGCCCACTGGGATACACTCCGGTGTGTCTCACACCCTCGGGTGACTGTTGCAGGTCCGTCGGGTGGTGAGTTGTCGGGACGATCCAGTGAGCTTGTCACGATAGAGCTGTCCCCATGATTCTAGACAGAGATGATTGAGATCCTTGATGATTTACGCAGACTTTTGGTTTCCGCATTTTATTCTAATTCTGTTCGATTTAGACATTTAAAATATTGATGAAATAACTGATTTTGAATTATTTCTGCTGACTAGAGTAGTAGTTGTACTGAGATATCTGTTGCTGATTACTAGCCTAGCCGTGCATATATAGGGGAGTCTCTGTTCGCGGAATAGAGAGTTTCCTATATGTGTGGCGGTCTGTTACGCCTGTTTTGCAAACTCTGGTTTAAACAAAAAAAAAAAAAAAAAATTCAGACCTGATTTTTAGACTCGGGGCGTGACATGGGGTGAATTTGTATATGTGGCGGGTCTGGCGCGCACCGGGGGCAAAGTTAATTTCAAAAAAAAAGTACACATTTTTTCGCTCATTTAGAACCTCCGGGGCGTGACACTAATTGGGTATAGTTTCGACTACTACAGTTGAGACTTTTCGTGCTTTTGCAACTGCAGAGTTGAACTCAGACGCATCAAAATAAATGCCGAATTTGTATCTATATGCAGTTACAACTGTATTACAGTTGCAACTACGTACAACCAAAACATTCCCTAAGTTTGTAGGTAGAAATATATAGAACTTATCTGAAATATGGACCACTTTGAATCGGTTAATCCAATCTTTCAAAATTTTATTTTTATTATCTAATTTTTAAATTTATTTGATTTGAGTTAGTCAATAATATATTTATTTTAAAATTTAAGCTAATTATTTATTTTAATAAATTTATATTTGCAAAAATTACGTGAAAGATATTAATTATACTTGTAAATATAAATCACACATTCAAATTTTAGGGGGCGTTTGGATCGGATTATGTAAGATTACTGAGTATTTCAATATACCCCGACATGTTGCATTTTTGAACGAGATTACTGCTGATGCTGCATTAATGCGTTTGGAATAAACCGGTAATGTAATGCTAAATTACAGTGTTTATAGCATTATTATATTTGGTTCAACCTTTAAAACTCAGTAATCCTGATAGAAATGTATATCCTTTTCCAAAATTATCCTTTTGATATTTTACACCACCAAAACTTAAAATTTAAATTGCACCGCAAAAAATTAATTTCTACCGTTAAAAATAAATAAAAAATAGACTATAATAATAATAAAAAATTATAAAATAACAAATAAATTTTATATTAAAAGCTATATTTAAAGAGAATTAATAACTAAATATCACATAAGGCATAATATCAAATACATAATTTTCAAGTCTAACATCAAGCAATGGCATTACCAAGTTAAATATAAACAAAGCAACATATGGAATAAATATTGTGAGTGCTATGCGTTTGAGGGCGCTTGAGGGAGAGAGGGGCGGCCGCGGCTTACTTGGGCGAGAGAGAGAGAGAGAGGGGCGGCCGCGGCTTGCTCGGGCGAGAGAGGGAGAGAGGGGCGGCCGCGGCTTGCTTATGCGAGAGAGGGAGGTCCGTATGGTAGTCTCGGGAGAGAGAGGGGGTGGCGATCGTGAGAAGAGAAGATGGAATGATCTCCTGTTTAGGGTTTGGAGGGTACTCGAGGGTAAACTTGTCATTTTACATTAACTACAACATTACCCGCTTCCAGTAATGCAACATACACCCCTCCCCCTAGTAATGTTCCGCTTCCAGTAATGCAACATACACCCCTCCCCCTAGTAATGTTTTGGGGTTAATCCTGCACCTTTCGGAATCTTATATTACCGAACAGATTACAGGCAGGATTCTCCAAACATAGTAATCCTGGCAGGATTACCCGTAACCCTGCCAAGATAACCCGATCCAAACGCCACCTTAAAGTTAAAGCATTGTTTAGTTACTTAAATCAAATAAATTAAAAGATTGAATACTAAAATCAAAATTTTAAAAATATTAAATAGTTAATTTTAAATAATTATTAGTTTAGATAAGATTTATACATTTTTACCAATTTTTGTATTGTAAGATTGTTGTCTAGAATATATATATATATATATATATATATATATATATATATATATATATATATATATAGAGAGAGAGAGAGAGAGAGAGAGAGAGAGAGAGAGAGAGAGAGAGAGAGAATTCGGCTACTATGCTATCGATAGCACCAAGTATTTTGTGCTATCAAGTTTTCTACCGTTAGATCAATCTTTTTGATCATTTTCATCTGTTAGATCTTACTATTTTTTCAATCACCTATTAAACACAAGGGACCCACTATCATCCCAACCACACATCTTTTAATCTAAGAGTTAAAAACTTAATAGCACAAATGACTGGGTGCTATTAATAGTATAGTAGCCTAGGTATATATATATATATATATATATATATATATATATATATATATATATATATATATATATATATATATATATATATATGGAGAGAGAGAGAGAGAGAGAGAGAGAGAGAGAGTCCGGCTACTATACTTGTACAAGCAACCGTTAGATCTACCCTTTTGATTAATTTCATCTCTTAGATTATTCTATTCAACAAACCACTCACTTAACCCTACGGGACCACTATCATCCCTTAGATTAATTTCATCCCTTAGATTATTCTATTATCCTAGCCACACATCTTTTCATCCAAGCGCTAAAAATCTATAAGCACCAATGACTTGTACTTTTAAAAGTATTGGAGCTCAATTATATATATATATATATATATATATATATATATATATATATATATATATATATATATATATATATATATATATATATAGAGAGAGAGAGAGAGAGAGAGAGAGAGAGAGAGAGAGAGTAGAGCTTATATTCTTTTAAAAGTACAAGTCCATTCATGCTTGTAAATTTTTTACCGTTGGATTTGTTGTCACGCCCCGAGTTTTAAAAAACGATCTAATTTATTTTATTTTATTTTTTTAATCAGAGTTCAAATTAAACCTTGAAATCCAGGACGTTGACAGACCGCCACATGCATAGAAAATCCTCTGTCCACACGGACAGAGTCTTCCCTATACATACTCGGCTAGGCAAGTACAATAATGCAATCAGAGAGCCACAATCACTTTACTAATTATAAACATAAAACTCTACAACTAAATACATCCACAACTACTCCAATCAATAACAACTCCACAATCACAAGACGATATCAACTCCACAACTAAACTGAATGTATGTAAGGCACTGGGCCACTGTGGCCAATAGCAAGGATAACTCTATCGCAACAGCTCACTGGATCGTCCCGATATCTCAGCACCTAAATGACTTGAAATGGTGGTCACCCAAAAGGTGTGAGATACAACATAAATGTATACTAATGGGCACGACGGGCCGAGAAATAACAAGTCGTACCTATCGGATACCATAATAAGCGGATAGCAATAACGGGATATAAACTGAAAGCTGAAAGGCAAGGTGCAGATATGAAATCTAAGCATGCTAAAGTAAAAGTAGGGGTACTCATCTATAAAGCTAATTATGTTGTAACTGGCAAATCTGATAAATAGGAACTGATCATGCTACAGAGCAGAGCTAGTATGATAATCAATAATATCAATGCTGTAAACAGGGAATGCTGATAATCACGGGTCAGTCATGCTAAATAAATGTTGAAGCAACAATATCAATAGATCATGCATCACTACTAGAAGTAGAGTACCCAATCACCTGCCACTATTGGTCACGAGGACCTCAGGCTAAATACCACATGTACACTAATCTGCTGTCATAACCCTCTGGGCTCACGGGTCGCCATTGTCGACCACTTTACCGGTAAAGTACACCACTGCGGGGGATCAGCCCGCTAGTGTACGTGAAAAGTACAGCTGGCTCTGTGGCGATCATAATGCTGATGCTCAAGCTCATGGTCTAAAGACCAAACACACGGCATAAAGCCGGGAAATCCCTATCGGGATGCTGAAACTGTAATCTCAACTGATGCTGTATAACTGAAACTGTATACTAAAACTGTATCACTGAACTGTATAACTAAACTGTATACTGAAGCTATATTACAAAGACAGAATAACAAAAGCTGAATAGCTGAAGCTGAACTCCTATTCTAACATGCAGTAGAAGAATAGGACATGCTGATACAACGATGCTAGTGACCAAGAGAGAATGGCATATATCCAGGTGTATATTACTATACATACTAAGTGCTGAGAATGAAAGCATATAGAGAGCTCAACTGTAAGATCAATGCCACATAGCTATATATATATATACTAAATGCTGGAATGAAAACAAGTAGAAATGCTCAACCATAGGATCAAAGCTACATCAAACACAGGGGTCCGACCTACCACGGTACCCCATCGGGCCGAAATGATAAAGCTCGGACCGAAGATAAACCCACCTCAGGGTAGACGATCACGGTGACAGCTGGATGGCTCACGAGCTAGCAGCTGACTGCTGGGACCTGAATCATAATCACAGGTCAGAAAAAGACTCACTTATACCCAACCCACTGACACACTGTGTGCACAAAGCTTAAACAAGGAACTTCGCTGAAGTCCCGAAATTTGCCGGAATTTTCGAAAATCCGCCGATCGATCAACTATGATCTGATCCGTAGCTACAGGTTTCCGAATTTAACGAACTTTGACGTGCTGCCCCGAAACGCTTCATTGAAGACGTTCGGGCACTCAAACTCTACTGGGTGCGACTCTGTACTCATATGGTGCCATAAATATCGAAAACACCTCCGAATAAGCCGATTTCGGCTCCAGAAGTCACCAACGCTAAACTAAAATCACTGGACCAGCCAGGATAGCGTCGGGAATAGCCAAAGACATCTGTCAACTATAATTAATCACCGCAATTCCTCGAATTGCATGATTAATGCCGAATCGCCGATATACCGACGATTTTTTTTGCCGATTTACGGTTCGATAACCAATTTTCGCTCAACGAAAAATATCGGATCTCGAACGAAAAGTTCAGATATCATATGCACGCTGCCCAAAGCAGCCAGTATGGTCGTAATTGCATTTAGACCCCTAGGGCTTACTAAATTTGCATAAAAACTCTCCAAAATTCACGTTTTTGGCTTGCTTTTGCTTTTAAAGTACCTTTGAACTGAACCGGGGCCACCAGTAGGTGGGCCTCGACGCACTGAACACCGTGCTCACCATTTGGGAGCAGAACGTAGCCCGAGAAAAACTTCGGGTCAACAATTTCCTTGACATAAAGATCTAAGTTGCCATATAGAACTAATCACTCAACCAAATTAATTTTTGAAGTGAGCATCATGCTCAGGGGACCATGTGGAGTCAGGGGCTCACCATCTGGATGGTGCAGCTTGGCTGGAACAGTGCAGGGAGCAAGCTCGGCCATGGCCACGCCATTAATGCCCGAGTTGGAGCACTTTGCTCCAACTCGAGATCCTGTGTGATTCCAAGGCAAGCACCAGTACCTGGGATTCGAGGGAACCTCCAAGCGCACCTCTAGACCTAGCTCCGGCAAGTGGCAGCGGTGGGTGGTCGGAGCAAGAACTTGCAGCCAACTTGGAGCTTCAAGTTTAAGCCAACACAAACCAGCAGCTTTCAGGTGCAAATAACAGCACCCGAATCTTTGCCTCATCAAATAGGGTAGTTCTGGGCATCTCCCCGCCGGTGGAAGGCAGCGGACGGCCGACCGTGCTGGTACTCGGGAAAAGTGAGAGGAGAAAGAGGAGAGGTCGACTGAGGGGTTGTGGTTACTTGAAGGTTGCGGCTAGGGTTGCAAAGAGCAACCCTTGGTTGCTTAATATATCCAATGCAACAATATACACTTTAGTCCTCTAAAACCCCCTCTCATCACTTGGGTCCCTCACTGTAGGTGAGAATTGTAGAGAAGACCCTTTCTAAGCAATAGCATGCATTTCGGTGCATAAATTATTGGGTTTTTCTGCAAAATACTATGCATTTTTTGTATTTCACGCTTTTCGAGACACTATGGTTGTCAAATCGAAAAACGAACACCACCACGACGTCCGGCTCGACGAAACCTATTGGGTAGTGACTTTGGTTTCTTGAGTTTGCACCCCGATAAATTCTCGATCCATAATGATCCAGTTCAGCATGCATATCTATATATTAGGCTCGTCAAACATGAAAACGGACTACGCCATTGCGCTCAGAAGATCGGCCGACGTTGGCCGACGAGAGAATTAAATCAGGGGTTACTATTCACGACTTAAGTCGTGGGCCCCACGTTGTTTTCCGCTATTTTGGAGACGATCCAACCGTAAGATCGAAATTCGGTTTGCACTATCTTTAATCAATTTGGCGCGACGGATCTACTAGCGATTTCAGTTTTTCGAGTTCAGGCCCGGATCTGTAAGTTGGAAGACAATTTCTCCAAAAGCTGTGCAAATTTATACTTTTTGACCCATAATTTTCCAGAAATAATATTTTGATTTCAAATTCACATTCGAATTTATGAAATTCAAATTTTAAATTTTCTGAGTATTACATTCGTATTGGATTTGTGCTTTTTACTTTATCTTTCTCTCTCTTTAGTTGACTTTACACAAACACAAATTTCAATACAAATTTAATGGTAAAAAATTCACAAGTATTGATGGACTTGTACTTTTAAAAGCATATAAGCTCTCCTCTCTTTCTCTCTCTCTCTCTCTCTCTCTCTCTTTCTCTCTCTCTCTCTCTATATATATATATATATATATATATAATTGAGCTCTTATATTTTTTACAAGTCATTGGTGTTGGTAGGCTTTTAGTTATTTGATGAAAGAATATGTTTTTAATATAATAGCGGGCCCTTGGAGTTTAGTGGGTGGTTCGTAGAGTAGTATGATCTAAGAGTTAAAATTAATCAAATTAATAAATCTAACGGTAGAAAATTTACCAGCAGAAATTACTTACTATTTTTACAAGTATAGTAGCCGGACTATATATATATATATATATATATATATATATATATATATATGCACTTTTGGAAATATTATACATGAATAAATAAAAAGACAATCACACTGAAGCAGATTAATTTATGAAGTCACTTTAAAAGTGAATTATATAGATACCAAAGAATTTTAAGTGAATGTAAGTAGAGACAAATATGCAAACGTATCTAAATATGTAAATATGGTAGTAGCTATTTCTTTCTTAAACAAGATATACAATAGAGCTAAAATGAAGTGTTTATAGAGTTTGTTAATCCGACTGAAAGTGGCCTGAGCTTAACACTGAGAAATAAGCTTGGTGGCGGGTAGCCAAACCTACCTTCTTCGTATTTTTTTTTTTTTTTTTTTATAATTTATATATTTTAATATAGAGTGCGCATTTTAAACACCACGATCTTAAATTGTAAAATCACATTTCAAAATTTTAATATTAAAAAACTATTCTAATACCGGTGAGTAAATCTAAGTCATACATAGCCTCCAATATAAAATTTTTATTTAAATTATTGATGTACACATTGTTTGTTTCAGTATATAAAGCTCCAAGTTATATTTATATTATAAAATGTCTAAAAAATTTTAAAAGTGTTTCAATTTTTTTTTTATATATTATAAATTTGTAGTTGCAGCCGCTACCGATAGATAGTCGTAGACTTTTCTGATGATGATTATAACTGTAATTTTATAATATTAAAATAGCAAAATAAAAAGCGGGTTCTTAATTTTAAATGTTTTGAGTCATCTATAACATAAAAATTATACTTTTAGTAATCGCATTATGCATAATTGATTTTACCATTGCACTATCGCAAAAGTATTGTAATATTACTATTACACCACTTCAAAGAAGTGTTTCCACAATTAGGCCCATTTAGATACATGAAATTATTTTAGGCTAAATTACATACTTTTTTTTTTTTTTTTGTAAATACTCGTTTTTTTATTTTTCCTTCGTGACTTTTAAAAATCTATATTTTACCTTCTCAAAAATTTAAGTTGATGCATTTGGCTCCCCTCCGTCAGGATTTCGTCAATATTCTATCAATTTCTTATAATTTATACCGAAAATATTCTTAAAATAATAGAAATATATATATATATATATATATATATATATATATATATATATGAGTCCGGCTAGAATACTATCGATAGCACCAAATAATTGGTGCTATCAAGTTTTCAGCCGTTGGATAAAAAAATGTCGTTGGAATTATAGTGGTCTCCTAAGATTTTTACTATTCAACCAACCACCTAGTAAATCCTAGGGATCACTATAATCTCAACCGCATATTTTTTCATCCAACGGCTAAAAACTTGATAGCACCAATGACTTGGTGCTATCGATAGTATTCTAGCCTAATTCTAATATCATCATTTCACTATTTTCATTAATACCGCAACTCTTTGAAAATATTTTTAGCAAAAGTAAAAAAAGCGAATATTTACAAAAAAAAAAAAAAAAAAAAAAAATGTATTTTAGTAATTATTGATTCTCTCAAATTACTAATGAAATATGTAGTATTTAGTGGATAAGAAACACAATCAATTGTCTAACATAAATACCATATTTAACAATAAAGTCATTTGTTAGAAATAAGATAAACCGTCTAAAACTTTTTTTATGGTATCAAAATTATACTTTTTACTTTCAATCCCCTAAAAGAAATTTTATATTAAATAACCTTTTATATAGAAAGTATTCTAATTCTATTCATATAACAAACTTTACTCTTTTTTTTTATACTTCTGCTACAATACTTTTAAAAGTATTAAGTATTTAATACTTGTAATTTTTTTTATCGTTAAATATGTTTTTTTGATCAATTTTAATTTTTAGATTTTGATATTCCACCAATTATTTATTAAATTTCTAAAAAATTATTATTATTTTAATCCGATAAATTTTAATTTCAACGCCAAAAATGTGTAAACATAAATGATCCGACACTTTTGAAAATATATAAAGCTAAATTCAGTTAGGTCAAAGATAAATTTAATAAATTTATTTTTTTTCTAAAAAGAAAGGTACGGAGGCTGTTGTAATATTAGTCTTTTTGTAAATAAATATTTAAATTTTTAATCTTAACATTTATATTTTTTAAACTTTATTAAATAATTTAATAATAATTTTTGTAAATTAACTTATTAATTATATTATTATTTCGGTAGTATGTAAAATATACAGAAATCTTTTATTTTTTTCCTTTTCAAGTGTAATAATTAATTATGAGGACAAAAAAAAAGAGGACTTTTAACTTTCATTACTTTTTTTATAGGATTAATTGCATACATGCCCCTGTAAATATGTCGAATTGTAAATATATTCCTGCAAAATTTAACTTTTCATATTTATCCCTTCAAAAATTCACCGTTATTCAAATATGCCCCTACCGTCCATCTCTGTTAAAAAAGTTGATTTAACCCTAGGTTAAATGCTTAATCTTGGTTAGATTAAAAATTGAATTTACATATTTACCTTTCAATATTATACCTCAAAAAAAAAAGAAAAAAAGAAAAAAAGAATTATTTTGATGATAGAATTTTATGATTTTTGGAGAGGGACATTTTTGTAACAAATATAATGTTATTATTTTTGAAGGGATATATTTGTAAGGGGGCAAAAAAGTCATTTCACATCGAATCTGTTAAAAAAGAAACCGATTCCAAACGGAGATTAACCAGATGGGCATATTTGAAGAACTTTGGATTTTTGAAGGGATAAATATGAAAAGTTGAATTTTGCAGGTATATATTTACAATTCGACTTATTTACAGAGACATGTATGCAATTAACCCTTTTTTATACGTAGAATACAAAAAAAAAAAAATTTCCAAGCTTTGAACTTTATAAAATAATAAACAATAAATATAATAACTTTAATTAGAAAAATCTGCTTTAGTAATTAAAAATTTATGCATTTATTTATATAAAAAACTAAAATTTATAGAATTTTTATATAATTTTTTAAATTAAAAAAAAAAAAAAAAAAAAAAAAAAAAAAAAAAAAAAACCACCTCAAGCATGACAAGGAATCGCCGAGTTATTCGATACAAGAAGATGACAAAATTCACCCACATCCTCCTGCTCACCAATAAAAACTCCCCCCAAAATCCATGTCATCTTCATTTATCAAAAAGGCCCATAAAAAACCACATAATTGCATAATTACCACTCTTACTCAAATTATTATATTATAAATTACAAGCACACACCCCAATAAAAAACCAAAAACCTCGCTTTTGTCCCTCCCCCCACTCACCCATCCATCATCTATTGATGAGTGACATTTCCACGACCCATGTGACCACAGAGCCCCCCCCCCCTCTCTCTCTCTCTCTCTCTCTCTCTCTCTCTCTCTCTCTCTCTCTCTCTCTCTCTCTCTCTCTCTCTCTCGTACCTAGGCACCTACTTCACCTACTTAAAGGTTAAAAATAAAAATAATAATAAATTTAATCAAAATAATAATAATAATAATAAAAACATTTCGGACCCCGGCAACTATATAACATTTTTGAGACTGGCCCTTAACTTTAATTTTTTTTTTTTTTTTTTTTTTTTTTTTTTTTTTTTTTTTATGGTTTAAACTAGTGTTTGGTAATGCAGAATTTTAGTTTATAAGTTAATTCCTGTTTAGTTTGAAATAAATTTAATTTTAGTTTATTATTTACAAACTAATTTGTGTTTAGCTTGAAATAAATTTGAAATCGATTGATCATTTAATAAATGAGCTAAGATCAGCACGTGTATTCACTCAATATATATATATATATATATATATATATATATATATATATATATATATATATAAAGAGAGAGATAGTAGGATTTGTGTGTTTTTAAAAGTACGGAGTCTTTCGTATTATCAAATTATTTTTAATGTTGGGACTTTCGACGATCGGCTCCGTTAAATTTGATTTAGAATATTTTAAATATCTAGAAACAATATTTTATAATTTTTCGATATCATTTACCTAATGATCGAAATGACTCAAAATCAACGGCTGAAAATAAAAATCTCATAAAATATGATTATATAATACTAAAATTTTAGATCAAAGATATTAAACTTGTTCTATATAGTATAAAGAATTCTTTATTAAAATTTTATATAATTTAAATATTTTTACTCCGTTAAACTTACAAACGGCTCACGACAACCAGTAGAATTGTTGATTTTGAGCCACTTTGATCATTAGACAAATAATATCAAAAATTCATAAAATTTAATTTCTAAATATTTTAAATACTCTAAATCAAGTTTAATGAAGCCGATCGTCCATTCGAAAGTCTCAATATTGAAAACAATTTGGGAGTAAGAAAGCCTCCGTACTTTTAAATGCACATATATATATATATATATATATATATATATATATATATATATATATATATATATATATATATATATATATATATATATATATATATATAGTTATGTTGCTATGCTATCAATAGTACCAAACACTTTGCACTATTAAATTTTCTGCGGTTGGATTTATCCCTTTGATCATTTTCATCTCTTAGATCATACTATTTCTCTAACCACCATCGAAATCCTAAGCATCCATTATCATTCAAATCACACATTCTTTTATTTATGAGTTAAAAACTTAATAGCACCAATGACTTAGTCAGTGACGTAGCTATATGTTGACCCCCTCAACTTTTTAAATATTCACTTTAGATCCTTATATTGTTATTGACTAAATAAATAAATAGTTATAGCTAAATAAATATTACAATAATAGTCTATATAAAAAGTTTTTTAGTGTGCATTACTAGATTTTTTTTTTTTAATTATATGCACATGATATACCATACATTATACTCTATAATATTCATAATGCTTGCATATTAAATATATAAGAAGTTATAAATTTAAGTATATATTATTTAAGTATCTAGTATTCCTAAAAAAAAATATTATAGACTATAAAATATAAATGTCTAATAATTATAACTAGTATAGTTACCCGCGCGATGCGGCGGGTAAATATTATCAAAATATTTTTTTATATATATATTTTTTCTCATAATGCAAATAAAAATAAAAAATTATATAGAAAAATTTTAAATACTTTATTTTAAAACTCTCGTATCAACCTATCAGAAAAAAAAAAAATAATCATTCTCAACCCTAACATAAGAATCTATCAGCAACAATCAGAGTAGAATATTTATTCACTCAGGATTAAAATCTAAGACATATATAGGAATGTAATGAAGTTTAGAGAGAGAATGAGAGAGAGCTCACGTTCAATGAGCTACGGTGACGGCGACAACGGTGGCGGAGGAGGAGAAGGAGGAGTAGGCGGAGAAGTGGAGAATTCTTATCGGCGATGGCGGTCGCGGTGGCAGTGGCGGCGATAGATAGGAGTTGATCATGAGCGATGCCCCCCGTGCGGCTAAAGAAGGCGAGGATCGGGTCTAGATTTTCGGTGAGATTGGGGGTGGAAGATTTTCAAAAACGGAGAGTTGGATTGGACGAAGGTGGCCATGAAGTGGACGATGGAGATTTTGATCTTGGAGGAGGAGGAGGAAGAGGAGGGCAAGGAGATTTGGAGGTTCTCCACGACGGGAAGAAGGAGGCAAGGATCGAGGGTGGAGGGGTCGAGGGAGAGAGCGTTGTTGTCAACGGAGATAGTGGCAAGGGAGGTGGTGGCTTAGAGAAAGAGGGAGAGGAGAAGAATAATAATAAAAAGAACTCAAAAAGGGGAAGATATAATTAATTCATTGAAAGTAGAAAGTGAGAAGAGTTGGAGGTTGGGAATTGGAAGAATTTATAATTAATTTATTGAAAGTTAGGAATAAGAAGAGTTGGGGGTTAGAAATGTGAAGAGTCTATCATTAATTCATTGAGAATTGAAAAAGAGAAGAGTGAAAGAAAATTTGACACGTGGCAAAAAATAGGAGAAATCATATAGAGGTATAGATTGTTGATAATACATGTACTTTCAATGGTATCATGTGTAATTAACAAATTCAATTTTAATTTTAAATTTTTGTAATTATATAGCTTTTGGCTCATTCAAAACTTAAATTCTGGCTTCGTCCCTGGACTTGGTATTATTAGCATAGTAGCATATAATTATTATATATATATATATATATATATATATATATATATATATATATATATATATATATATATATATATATATATATATATATATATATATATATATATATATATATATATATATATATATATATATAATTGAGCTTCTATATTTGTAAAAATACCAAGTTGATCATTGGTCCTTATAAGTTTTTAACCATTGGATTAGATGAAAGAATGTGTAGTATGGATGATAGTAGGTCCTTTGGGTTAGGTGGGTGATTGGTGGAATAACATGATCTAAGAGGTGAAATTAATCAAAGAGATAGATCTAACGGTAGAAAATTTACAAATACCAATTGCTTACTACTTCTACAAACATAGTATTCGAACTATATATATATATATATATATATATATATATATATATATATATATATATATATATATATATATATATATATATATATATATATATATATATATATATATATATATATATATATGGTAGAGTTTATATACTTTCTGTCACGCCCCGAGTTTAAAAATCAGGTCTGAAATTTTTTTTTTTTTTTTTTTATTTTGAATAAATCAGAGTTTGCAAAACGGGCGTAACAGACCGCCACACATATAGGAAATCCCCTATCCGGAAGGATAGGGTCTCTCCTATACATGTACGGCTAGGCTAATCCAATCATCAATCAGAGAGCAATAAATATCTCAACTGCTACAATACTAATCATCAGGGATAATCCAAATATCATACTATCATCAAACTGAAATAACATAAATGAAAGTCAACTACCGATAATCGGGGATCTCAATCACCGATCTATGTCATCAGGGGGGGACAGCTCTATCGCAACAGGCTCACTGGATCGTCCCGACATCTCACCACCCGCTAGACCTGCAACAGTCACCCGAGGGTGTGAGACACACCGGAGTGTATCCCAGTGGGCACGACGAGCCGAGAAGTAGCTAATCGTACCTACTGGGTACTAAAATCTGCGGATAGTAAGAGTCAATAGGAAAAGCTGAAAAATATAACTGTCTACTAATAATCAGAATCCACAGATAGGCTAACTAGGCAGGTAATCAATCATAAGAACTATGGATAAGCAATACTGGAATATCGAAATATCAGCTATGCATCAACAAAGAACAACAAGTACTAACCGGTGCCACTGTTGGTCCCGGGGACCTCAGGCGAAGATATCTATGCAGAGCCAATCATAATCATCCTGGATTCCACCTAGCAGAACTGAACCGCAAACCCCGTACCATTGATATAGCCAAGAGGATCCTCGTATCAAAAGGTACAGCCAAGAGTTTTCCTCATATCGGTACAACCAAGGGGCTCCCCGTACCCAGTGATACAACAAGAGGAGCAAGCTCACGGGTCAAGCAGACCCTTTACCGGTAAAGAACGCAATGTGGGGGATCAATCCCACGGCGTACGTGAACGAACAGCAGGTGTACAATCATCACAATGCAAAATGCTAAGTCTCCCGGTCCACGGACCGGGTAATCGGCAACATGCCGGAAATCCCCACAGGGATGCAGATGTCTATAAATCCATCATATATCTATCATGAAATCTAGAATACAAGAAATATGTATGTCTGAATAAAAGCAAATCTATGACATGATCGAGCCAACATGATATGTGTGTCCAATAGGAGCTAATGAACTATCATCTAACTAATGACCAATCAAGCAGGTATATGTGATATGTCTAAGGAGATCAGAGTCTATCAGGCAAAATCATAAACCATCAGGAATAATCAAGAACATGCAAAATCATCAGGGCTAATCCAAAAACAGGTGTCCGACTGGACTAAAGCAAACAGAGGGCCGAAAAGATAAAGCCCGGACCGAAGATAACCTACCTGTATGTAGGCCGATCCAACGACTCCAACGAGTTATTATTGCTAGTGGGCCGGGTTGTTACATTTGGTATCAGAGCCAATAACCAGCCGGAAGTGTGTGATGAGTCTCGGCTGAGCCTGGGTCTAGATGACAGGGCTAGCGAGACGAGTCTCACATCGCCTGGTGATCTTGGGCTTGTGTGTGTGTGTTTGGGCTGACGAGGACGTCAGGCCTAAACATGGGGAGTCTGTGACGCCCCCAATAGTCCCACATCGGATGTGGATGGATTTGTGATTGGGTTTATATGAGACTTGGACACTAGTAATAATAACCGGGCTTAAGCATTTTGGGCTGTGATTTGGGTCCAACGAGTTATTATTGCTAGTGGGTCGGGTCGTTACACTTTCAAAAGCACAATTCCAAATATATTTGTGATATTTTTACCGTTGAATTTTTCTTGAGATCCGTGCTATTATATTTTCTTTTTCTCTCTCTTTTGTTGATTTTACAATAGTACAAATCTCAATGCAAATTTTATGATAAAAAATTCACAAGCTTATTTGAGCTTGTACTTTTAAAAGTATAAAAGCTCTATTATCTATATATATAGTACGGTTGCTATACTATCAATAGTACCAAACACTTGGTACATTATGATCATTTTCATATCTTAGATCATATCTTATATGGCTACTATACTATTAATAATATCAAGTCATTGGTGTATATATATATAGAGTCCGGCTAGAATACTATCGATAGCACCAAGCAATTGGTACTATCAAGTTTCTGCCGTTGGATTAAAAGATATGCGGTTGGGATTATAGTGATCCCCTAAAATTTTTACTATTCAACTAACCACCTAGTAAATCCTAGGGGACCACTATCATCTTAACCACACATTTTTTAATCCAAAGGCTAAAAACTTGATAGCACCAATGACTTGGTGCTATCGATAGTATTCTAGCCTAATTATATATATATATATAAACATATGAGCTATATGAGCTATATGAGCTATATATATATATATATATATATATATATATATATATATATATATATATATATATATATATATATATATATATATATATATATATATATATATATATATATATATATATATATATATATATATAGTAGAGCTTATATATTTTTAAATGCACAGCCCCAATTATACTTGTGAATTTTTTATCATAGAATTTATATTAAGATTTGTGTTATTGTAAAGTCAACTAAAGAGAGAGAAAGAGAAAGTATAATAGCACACATCTCAATGCAAATCTAATGGTAAAATATTCACATGTATAGTTGGGGTTGTCCTTTTGAAAGTATATAAGCTCTTTTATATATATATATATATATATATATATAGGAAAATGCTATGTGTACACCCCTTTCGGGGTGTACATCATACACCCCACCCATCTAAGGGTGGGGGTGTGATGATGAGTCACTTGATGTGACCCGTAAAAAATATCGCCACCATTAAAATGGTGGAGGTGTATGATGTACACCCCTTCGGGGTGTACAGGTAGCATTGCTCATATATATATATATATATATATATATATATATATATATATATATATATATATATATATATATATATATATATATATATATATATATATAGCTAGGCTTAGGCTTGTGTGCTTTTAAAAGCACGAACGCCTCCGTGCTCCAAAGTTATTTTCAATGTTGGGATTTCAGAATGGACTATTGGCTCCGTTAAATTTGATTTAGAGTATTTAAAAACTTTAAAATTTAAATTACACAAATTTTTGATATTTTTATTTACCCAGTTATCAAAATGGCTCAAAATTAATAATTTTAATGGTCGTGGTGAGCCGTTTGCAAGTTTAACGGTGTAGAAATATCTAAATCACCTAAAATTTTGATAGAATATTTTTTATACTATATAGAATAAGATCAATATTTTTAATCTAAAATTTTAGTATCACATCATCATATTTTGTGCTATTTTTATTTTCAGTCGTTGATTTTGAACCCTATCGATCATTAGGCAAATTATATTAAAATATCACAAAATTTATTTTCTAGATACTTTAAATATTCTAGATCAAGTTTCGAATGGATGATTAACTCCGTTAGACTTGATCTAGTGTATTTAAAAGGCCTAGAAATTAAATTTTGTGAATTTTCGATATTATTTGCCTAGTGATCAAAGTGGTTCAAAATCAACAATTTTAATAGTTGTGCTGAGCCATTTGCAAGTTTAACGGTGTAGAAATATTCAAATCATGTAAAATTTTGATAGAAAATTCTTTATATTATATAGAACAAGATCAATATTTTTGATCTAAAATTTTAGTATCATATCATCATATTTTATGAGATTTTTATTTTTAGCCGTTGATTTTGAGCCATTTTGATCACTAGGTAAATGATATTGAAAAATCACAAAATTTAGTTTCTATATATTTCAAATATTCTAAATCAAATCTAACGAAGCCGATTGTTAATTCGGAAGTTCCAACATTAAAAATAATTTGGGAGCACGGAGGGCTTCGTGCTTCTAAAAGCATACAAGTCATACTATATATATATATATATATATATATATATATATATATATATATATATATATATATATATATATATATAGTTCTACTACTATTCTATTAATAGCACCAAGCACTTGGTATTACCAAGTTTTTCGTCGTTAGATCTATCCTTTCCATTACTTCCACCCCTAAATCATATATACTATTTCTCTAACCACCTACTAAACACTATGGGGCCACTATTATCCTAATTGCACATTCTTTATCGAAAGATTAAAAATTTTAATAACATCAATGACTTTATGCTATTAATATTATAATAGCATATATATATATATATATATATATATATATATATATATATATATATATATATATATATATATATATATAGTAGAGTTTATATATTTTTAAAAGCACAAGCTAAACTTTGCTTATAAATTTTTTATCATTGTATTTGCATTGAGATTTGTGCAATTGTAAAGTCAACTAAAGAGAGAGAAAAAAAAAGTATAATTGCACAAATCTCAATGCAAATCCAATGGTAAAATATTCACAAGTATGGTTGGACTTGTGCTTTTAAAAATATATAAGCTCTACTCTCTCTCTCTCTCTCTCTCTCTATATATATATATATATATATATATATATATATATATATATATATATATATATATATATATATATATATATATATATATATATATAATTGAGCTCATATGCTTGTAAAAGCGACAAGTTATTTGTGCTTGTGAGTTTTTTATCTTTGGATGTAGAAATGTGCGGTTAGGATGATGGTGGGCCTTTTGGGTTTAGTGGGTGGTTGGTGGAATAGTATGATCTAAGGGATAGAATTAATGAAAGGATTAGATTTAACGGTAGAAAACTTACAAGCACCAATTACTTGGTGCTTGTACAAGCACAGTAGCCGAGCTCTTTCTCTCTCTCTCTCTCTCTCCTTCTATATATATATATATATATATATATATATATATATATATATATATATATATATATATATATATATATATATATATATATATATATATATATTGAGGTGGTATATAATCAGTAGCAAACGGATTTTATTGTCACCAATTTATTTTCGATGATTGAACTTCCAAATTAACAATCGACACCATTGAACATGATCTAGGCCACTGGAAATATTCAGAAATTAAATTTTAATCTTTATAACATCATTGACTTAATGAATAAAGGGTTGCAAAATTTATAATTTTAATTATAGATATAAATATTTTACTAGTTTAACGGTGTAAAGAATTCTAAATTAATTAATTTTTTGTTAGAATTTTTTTTAACCTATTGAAACAAGATCTATACTCTTGATTTTGATTACAAGATTCCTATCATTAGTTTTTGACGGATATTCATTTTCAACCATTCATTTTTGTGTTTACTTTATGGATAAAAAAAAAATATCGAAAAAATATGAAATTTAATTTTCATATAGTTTAAATGATCTAGATTATATATAAAGATGCCGATTGTCGTTTTGGAAACTCCATTATCAAAAAATTATCAATAATATTCCAACCTAACTCTATATAAATATATATAATTGAGCTCCATATTTTTTTTCAAGAGAATGTGAAGTAAGTAGGCTTCAAACTCGAGACCTCAGGTATCAAACACTAAATTTTTTGTCACTTGCGCTAGGGACAGTTGATGAACTCCATATTTTTAAAAGCACAAAAGTTATTGGTAGTTGCGAATTTTTTATTTTTCGATGAAAATTTATAAGCTTAGGATAATAGTAATTTTTTATAGTTTAATACATGATTGATAGAATAGTATAATTTAAAAATAAAAATGATCAAAAAAATAAATCTAACAATAAAAATTTTTATAGTACCAATTAGTTGATGCTATAGATAGCATTGTTGTTGGACTCTTCTTAATATATTTACACATATAATATAAATTTTTTTGATTGATAAATGTGCTCACTTCAAAATATTATATTAAATAAAATGTCACTATATCAAGCATTATTTGGTTAGGAAATAAGGAGGAGTAAGAGTCTTATTTTCATCTTCTTCTCCACAAAAAAAAAAAAAAAAAAAAAAAAAAAAAAAAAAAAAAAAAAAAGGGGAAAAAGAAACAAAAGGCTCTAGATTTTTTCTTAACTAGTTATTTTAAAATAATCTATTTAAAAAATGGAATTGTTGTTTTCTTTTTCGGTGGAATAATATTTTTTTTTTCTTGTATCTCTATTAATTAAATAATAAAATATTATTAATTAATATTATATATTAGTTTATTTACTAAATATTAATAAAAATGGTTAATTATTTTAATTTATTATTCTAATAAATATTTAATTAATTATTTTAATAATTAATTTATTATTTATAATTAAATATCAGATTAAAAATTAATTATTTTATGTCCATATAAATAACTAATATTTATATTGATTAAATAATTATTATTTTGCCTAATCTAATTATTTTTCTTAACTAGTTATCTAACTATTATTCTATTAACTAATTAGTTAATTAATTAATTAATGTTAATTAATTTATTAATTAATATTAGTGGTTATCTTAGTAATATTCATAATTAATTAATTAATTAAATTATTATATATTTTTGATGTTTACTAATTATATAAAAATATTATTATTTCACTAATTTAGCTATCCTACATAATTTTTTTAATTTCCAAAAGTAACCTAATTTTTATCCAAATATAAATTACTTTTATTCTTATTTATTCAAAAAATAATGTATACTAAAAATAATAAAAAATAATTTATTTTCGCACAAAATAATATTTAATAAAAATTTATCTATCTATAATAACAATATTTTGTAGAACCATAAGATAGTGCTAATTAGGCACATATTGCACAATAAAATATAAGGTATATATAAGTATACACCCCATAAAGGGTGTACATTATACATCCTATTTAATTCTGGAATGGAATAAATTTTACGGATTATTCAATATGACGGATGGAATGAATATCAATTTCAAAATAAAATGGGGTGTAGAATGTACACCCCTTTATGAAGGGCACACCTAGCCTCACCCTGCTATTTAATAAATTTATTTTTTTAAAAAAAATAAATTTAATTAAAAAATATAAAGTATGGATCATGAAATTGTTTACCAATCTCACTCCTCTACTAAATAGTAGCTGCAGAGGTTAGAGAGTATACCCATCATCCTCTACGCTAGAGAGAGAAAGGAAGAAAGAAAGAAAGAGAGAGAGAGAGAGAGAGGGAGGCATCTTCAAACTCGTCCTCTCCTGTACCCCTCCTCCCCCACATTCCCACTTACCACTGCATCCATTCCCCAACCAAAAAAAACCATTCCCATTCCCATTCCCATTCCCATTACCATTCCCGTTCCCGTTCATAACACAAGAGATATTAAAAAGCGGATTAGGTACTCGATCCACCACAATTCCGAGGCGGTGGCGGGAGATGGCGGCGGCGGTGGCGGCGGTGGACGCGGCGGCGGCGGCTGCGGCTGCGGCGGCGGCTGCGGCGGTGCTGGGCGGCGGAGGGAGGCGGCGCGTGCGGAGTCTCTACTGGAGGCTGCGGGCGGAGATTATGAGGAAGGTGGAGAGAGGGCGGGCGAAGAAGCAGCGCTTCAGCTTCCACTACGACGCTTTCAGTTACGCCCTCAACTTCGATGATGGTTGCTCTCCTTTTCTCTACTGAAAACCCCAAAAAAAAAACCCACCCCGACCCCCACCCCAAAAAAAAAGAAAAAAAAAGAGTTACATTCGGAGAGAAATTTGGGTTGAAGGCCTAGTTTTGGTAGAGTGCGGTGGAACAAATTAAGCACCGCTTTTATGCATAGGAGAAGCCTAAAAATGTCTTAGAAGCGCTTCTAATTTTTTTTTTTTTTTTTTTTTTTTTTTTTCTCCTGATGATGATGCTAGCTATAAAATTATCGCACTAGCGTAATTTTATAGCTATCAGAGAAAAAAAAAAAAGATTTGTACCACTTTCTAAGTTTTTGGGTTTCTTATAAAGTATAAAAGCAGCAGGTGCTCTTTGCTACCACATTATAAAACTAATTAAACCTTACTAGGGTTTTTTTTTTTTTTTTTTTTTTTTTTTGGGTTGTAGGAGGAATTGGGGATGTTTTATTTTGTGGATGTGATGGGGGTTTCGAGGAAGTTTGTGTGTATGGGGTTGTTAATTAGTGCTGGATGTGTTTATTTATATATCTATTGATGTTGTTGTTATTGTTGGGTTTTTGTTCATTCCTCTACAGAGTAGATTTTGGGCTCATCCTTCTGAAAACCTGTTTTTTTTTTTTTTTATTATTGCAGCAATGGTGTTTTGAGTTGCTATTGGGAGACATTTTTATTATTATTATTATTATTATTATTATTATTATTATTTGTTTTGTGTGTGTGTGTGTGTGTGGAGATTTCCCTACTAACTCTATATATGCTATTTTTGATTAATATTTTTTTAATTTTTTATTTTTATATTTCTTCTGAAATATAACTTTTGATTATATTATATTTAACTATTTTAAGTATTTTTTTAGTTTATAAAACTGTAAATTTCATTAATTATTAATAATTATTAGTTAATAAAATTATTATTTTAATCATGTTTTTGCTTAATTTATTAGATTGGTAAAATCTTAGTCAAATTTTAAAAATTATGATTTTATTAACTAATCTTTTAATTTTTCTAATTTGTTTGAATACTTAGACTTCACAAAATTTTAATGTGTCGATTATTTTTAAATATTTAATTAGTATGTTTTACATATTTTTTATATTTATAAATTTTATTAAAATAAATAATAAATTAAAATTTTAAAATGAATATATTATTAATTTAAATTAATAAAATTAAAAGAAAAATTAAAATTTTAAAAAATTGATTAATTAATTAAAAATAATGTATAATTTAGATAAAATTTATATATTTTTATCTACAAAATATATGGATTAAAATAACTAAAAATTAAGAAAGTATAAATTAAAGTTGAAGGATTAATTTCAAAAGTGGCCTATTAGTTTGAGCTTTTTCTACCTTTTTTTGACCTCTTCTTTTTCCCATCTTTTGAGATGATGTAAAAAGCTGATGGAAAGAGTGGTGCTCTGATTTAGTCACTGTATTAGGGAGAAAAGAAAAAAAAAAAAGAGAACAGGGGAAATGTCTCTCTCCCTATTGGTCCAATCTTGAGTCCTTCCAAAATTTTCTATTGTGTAGTCCCATCATTCCAATCCCTTGTCTAATAAGAAGTACATATTATTATGTGTTATAATTAGAGTTGGCAATTCAACTTACGTATTCGTGAGTGAGCTTTTGTTCCATACAAGGGATACTCTCTCTCTCTCTCTCTCTATATATATATATATATATATATATATATATATATATATATATATATATATATATAGGAAAATGCTAGATGTACACCCCAAATGGGGTGTACATCTTACACCCACTCCATCCTAGGGGTGGGTGAATTCCACTCGTCACATCGAGTGACGAGTGGATGAATACCCACCCTAGGATGGGTGGGTGTATGATGTACACCCCATTTGGGGGTGTACACCTAGCACTTCTCATATATATATATAGAGTTTATATATTTTTAGAAAAATAATTCAAAATGTGTTTGTAAATTTTTTATTATTATATTTGTATTGAAATTTATGTTGTTGTAAAGTCAACTAAAAAAAAAACGAAAAAGTAAATAATACAAATTCTAATGCAAATTTAATGATAAAAAATTTACAAGTATATTTGGATTTGTGTTTTTGAAAGTATATAAGCTCCATTATATATATATATATATATATATATATATATATATATATATATATATATATATATATATATATATATATAGTTTGATTATTATTACATGTATCAAGTAATTAGTATTTATAAATTTTTTATCGTTAAATTTATTTTTTTAATTAATTTTATTTTTTACATCATTCTATTTCATCAACCACTCACTTAATCTAAGGGTACACAATCATTCTAATCACATATTGTGACACCCGATTAGTCTCACATCGGATGAAAATGAAATTGTGATTGGATATAAAAAAATAAAGTATATTAGAAATAATAATTAGGCTTAAGTATTTTGGATTATAGTTTGGGCCCAACGAATTATTATTACTAACGGATCGGGTCGATACATTTAGTATCAGAGGCAATCATCAGCCGAAAGTGTGTGATGAGTTTCGGGTGAGCTTGAGTCTAGATAACAGGGCTAGCGAGACAAGTTTCACATCGCTTGGTGATGCCTAAACGGGGGAGTCTGTGACGAGGACGTCATGCCTAAACGGGAAGAATATGCGACACCCCAATAGTCCTACATCGGATAAGAATGTAGTTGTGATGCCTAAACGGGGGAGTCTGTGACGAGGATGTCATGCCTAAACGGGGGGAGTCTGTGACATCCCAATAGTCCAACAACGGATAAGAATGGAGTTGTAATTGGGTATATAAGAGATATGGACACTAATAATAATAACTAGGTTTAAGCATTTTGGGTCGGTGGTTTAAGCCAAACGAGTTATTATTGCTAGTGGGCTGAGTCGTTACATTTGGTATCAAAGCAAATCACCAGCTAGAAGTGTGTGATGAGTCTTAGTTGAGTCTGGGTCTAGATCATTGGATGGGAATGAAAGTGTGATTAGGTATATAAGAGACAATGCACATAAGAGACAATATACACTAGTAATAATAACCGGGCTTAAGTATTTTGGGCCGGTGGTTTAGGCTCAACGAGTTATTATTGCTAGTGGGTCGAGTCGTTACATTTGGTATCAAAACCAATCACCAGCCGGAAGTGTGTGATGAGTCTCGGTTGATTCTATGTATAGATGACAGGGCTAGTGAGACAAGTCTCACATTGCCTGGTGATCTTGGGCTAGTGTTAGACCAAAATAGGGGGAGTCTGTGACACCCAAATAATTCCACATCGGATAGGAATTAAAATTATGATTGGATATATAAGAGATATGAACACTAATAATAATAAATGAGCTTAAACATTTTGGGTCGGTGTTTTAGGCCCAACGAGTTATAATTGCTAGTGGGCCGGATTGTTACACACATCTTTTCATCCAAGGTTTAAAACTTATAAGACCAATGACTTAGTACTTTTAAAAGGATAGGATCTCAACTATATATATATATATATATATATATATATATATATATATAAAAGTCCGGCTACTATACTATCAATAACACCAACCATTTGGTGCTATCAAATTTTTTACTCTTAGATCAACCCCCACTATTACAATCATTACATTTGGTGGCGACAAAAATCGCCACCATAAGTCAAAAAGTCGCCACCAAATATTTTTGGCGGCGACTAAATGTTGCCACCTAAAAGCCTTGTCGCCAAAAGTATATAGCGGCGACATATTTTAGCGGCGACACTTTTTAGTGGCGACAAATATCGCCGCTAAATGCTCGAAGAAAAGGTGGCGACAATTGTCGCCACCAAATGTTTGAAGAAACGGCGGCGACAAATGTCGCCACAAAATGTCCGAAGAAACGGCGGCGACAAATGTCGCCACCAAATGTCACCAAATGTCTTTATTAACTTTAATGATTATATTAGTTATTAACAGTTAATTAATCTAATTTTATTTTATTATTCAATAAAATCTGATTGGTAAACTTGATAAATCTTTGATTATTCAGACTAATGTCACAATTTTTTTTTTTTTTAAAAAAAACATAATCTGGGAGGTTTCAATAAAAAAAAATTTAGAAGTTGAGGAGACCACTTCACAATCGCCTATAGTTGAGGGGTTCTCAATACAATTTTACCCCAAGGAGTAAAAGCTCAGATGCAAAAGCAATAACACAATTGATCTCATTACAAACTTGCAAGAGGATAGTATTACAACTCAGCCATATCTCAAGATCACAAAGGTTATAGTTTCAGACAGAGATAAAAGAAGCACTTGAGAGACTTCATACCCAGATTCAAATGAGAATTAGTTTTGTCTTCCTATCCGCTAACATAAAAAAAGTTGGGAACAACAGTAAGCATACATCAATCAATTACTAGAGCGAAGGGTCAAGCTCGTTGCTGTAAAATTCAATTTACTAACCAACCAGCTATTAACTCAGTTTTAGAACTTCTGAAAAATACACAATGAGGAAAGCACAATACAAATTATGAATAAATAGAATATCAAAACATTTCCAGACAGGATCATCATCTAGACTAGTTCCACACTAACAAACGTCCTTTTTTGATTGCATATCCCTGAAAAAGGTCAAGCACGGTGTACATAAACCCAGAAATTCATTCTGTAAAAGTAGATTCCACAACAATGCTGACTAGTATATATATAGAGGGATAATGAGAGATGAAAAATACCCAGGGTGTCTAAGCGACACCAAAAAGTGGGTGAAAATTGAAGAGAGAACAACTCTGCCGCTCTCCAGCCATAAACTCGCACGAAGTCTCACAAACTGCAAATTACACTAATCCGGGGGGGGAAGTTGATACGTCCTTGCTCCAACTTGTCCTCATTTTTAACTTTGTAAGCCATCCTTACTCTCATAGCAAGGGGTTTCTGAAAAGTAAAGTTGTTAGAAAATTTGGTTCATGGTTTGGTTAAACAAAAGAAATACTGATGTGTGTTTTAGTTGTGTGATCATTGAAATTTCTAGTATCTTCCTCTAAATATATTCGTCTGAAATTCCAAATTCTTTCAAATAAACCCTCAAAGGAAGGGCATATAAGAAAAATAGAGAAACCTTAGAGAGGAGGGGTATATTTGAACGAAAGGGTAAATACGAAACTCAATAACTTTTCAAGGGTACATAAGCAATTATCTTTTTTTTCTAAATCTTACCCTTTCCTCTCTATTTAGCTGTTCTATGCTCCTTATGACAATGCATTTTACAGCTGAATGTTGAGTTGACAGCTGAGCTTTTGCTAGATAGTAATATAATAGTTGTAAGTTCGAAAGCTATAGATTCTAAACCATCATGATAAAGAAAGGAACGAGAAAAGTTATTCGCATAATGGCATCTCAGAGGAATCACGAGAAGATGTAGAAAATTCAGATATTAATACCTGCCCATGCTGGGTATTAGTAACACGAAGGCTTTGTGTAATTGTCCCATTTCCGTTGGCTGGGAGTGTGCTGCTGCTAGCTGGATCCAGATTCAACTGGACAAACTGAAAGATACAGATTCGGTGATATTATTCATGAGTAAATTTTGGTTATATAAAGTACCTATCAATATTCATGAGTAAATTTTGGAACACTCAGACTAACCAGACAGGAGACAGCATCTAATCAAATGTCTTCATATTACAAACAAAAGCGAGTAAATTTTGTTAAAACATCATTTCAAGATGAAATAACCATATTATCCCGATTACACTTTTTCGCATCTCACATTGTATAATATGAGATGATGAAACATAGATTCCAATACAACTACCGATCCAGAATATCATAAAATATTCATAGTCAAGAACTTTGAAACATCTCAGTGCTATCCATAACATTGCCACGATCAAGAAAAAGACAACATGCATACAAAGAACTACTCACATGTCAAAAGTTCTATTAACCGCAGAATGCCGATATTTGAGATCACTAAAGTTTGAAAAAAGCCCTACATAAGAAGTTGACGTAGACCGAAATCAAACATACCATAAGAGCAATAAAATCCTCCACTACTGCTACAAGACAGATGCCTGGAAATGCAAATCAACGATTTAGTCAATGAAAATTCGTATTAACGATGTTTTCACAACAAAAAACAATAAAATGATGAACAGGAGAAGTTATCAGTTCAAGGCTCACTTTTATCTTTCATTTTATGGGTTAACCCAAACTGTCCTAGGCAACAGTTCAACCAGCCAGTTCGAATGGTTTTTAGAACATAGGTACAACCCCACAGGACCTCTAACCTATTTCACAGGATCCCATATCAGTTAACATGCGAAAGGTTACCGATACCATAAAATCAAAAGGAATTTGACACAACATGCTAACACCTCAAAGCTCAACAGAATGTGTAAAAAAAAAAACTTAAGATTACAAAATACTGAATAGCAAAATATGCAAGTGCACCTGCTTATTGGGCATTAAACCATCTTTAGTTTTACAGTTTTCAGCTTAATGAGGTTGCTAAAAGAACTATTATACAGGATTGTTGCAAGTATTCATTGTCCAAAGCCACTTCAGATAAGTGCAGTAAGCATTCCACCTAAACAAGAAAAACTTCTTCATGATCTTAACTCTGTCATATCGAGAGACATCATTAAGGCTACAATTGTGTATATTGTAATCTATATCTCAACACAAACCCTTCAGAATTAAGATGAAATGACAGCTTATATACTAATGACCAGAGCAAATTATAGGTCGATATAAAGGAATAAACAAATTCAAACATATAACTATCACATGCTGAATCTATTCTTTAGATATACAATATGACAGCAATGATCCTTCTTCTAGCATCTACTACGATGAGAAGCCATCGCTACTGAAAATGCAAGTATGCATTCGAACAAAGTAGGATTGCCTTCAGCAGACTGGTTATTTCATTGTACCCAAGTTGAGGAAAACTATTTGCATTGAAAGTATTTTTCTTCTTTATTGATAGGATGAACCTTATACAAATTTTAGCCAAAGGTCTAAACCTCTTGGTTGGCCACAAACACTACAGCCTCTGCCCAAGTTCAACCCGCACCTAGGCTCTACATCAAGGAATAGGTCAGTATCTAGCCACACAGCCTTGATAGAATATTGTTCGAACGAGACAAAACTTCAAATTCTTTCAACTTAACTCTTTTCAGGCGGAATGGAACCTAGGTTGACGAAAATCAGGCCCTTTGCATCAAATTTATATGATCTGGAGCACTGAGATGCCTAGAACACATGACCACTTTTGGATTTTGACACCCTAATTAACTTATAACTTTTATATAGAGGAATTCCTTACAAGCTGCTCCACAGCTCCAAAGATGTATCGGCCAGAACTACAACATGCCTACAACATATCTACTGGCTTTCTTAAAGATTTTACATCAGATCTAACGGAAATCAAAGGAACTTCAGCAGGCTAAAAAGAAGCAAACAACAGGAAAGATAAATGTAACTTATACTAGTTAAGGACGATGGAGATTACGATATGAAATTAGGGTTAAATGAGTAGATAGAAACTACTTTAATTGGTTTAATGTCGATCAAATGATGACAAGAAAAAAAAAACACGCATGTTGGCCAATATAATGCCTCTACTATGTTATAACGGAACAACAAGAAGCTAGCATAACGTAGGTGTTGTCTAAAGCAGAGCCGCAAGAAGTGGTGGATCTTGGTATTAATGTTGTTCAGTGGTGGAGGAAGCGAAAGGAAGTGATGGCTAATTTCCAATTACAGATTTTAGATTGTCATAGAAGTCTGCAAGGAAGAGAAAAAAAAAATCTATTTAATCAAAATAGTAATAATTATGTCCAACAAAGCAAGCCACAACATGAATTTTCAGTTTACAGCATATCATTCAGCAGTACGAGAATGAAAGTACTATTGCTCTTCTCAATAAAGAAAAGAATTAGTACTTTCTTTCTTAAAATCTAAAAGGCGAAGCTGTATTACCTTGACACATTCTAATATCGTTGTCCTCTGCCTCTGCACCGCTTGAGTATCTACTGTAATGGCCTTCATGAGCATATTTAGTGCAACATATCTGGAAGGGGACAAAAAGAAGAATGTCATTCATATATTCACTAGAGCATACAGACTATTTGAAACATCTTTCAATATACGGACCAATCCTTCTATGCAGTTCTACAATCAAAAAAGATTGTGTCAAGAAAGCCAACCAAATAAAAACATTAGGCAACAAAGTAATACAGTTTACATAAGATAATGTATCCACCGAAATCTAAAACAAAGTTAAGAAAAGTACCTACTACGATCTCTAGTTTCCAACAAAAAATTGCATGGCTTACATCAGAAGAGGCCAGAGCCAATAACAGTAAACACTTAGAAAGTCATCAGAAATATTCTACAAAATAATGCACTTGATGAACAAGGCAAGCAAACTGGTACTCCGACACAAAGAGAAACAAAAGGATAGCATATACAAACTGCTCTTCTACATATACTCCCCAAAAGAACATCTGCTATCACGATATCTTTGGCATTACTAGCTAATTCTACAACTTTATTACGCACAACAATATCAAGTCTGATGGGTCCAATCCAGCCACTTCCATAAGATTGAATTAACAATCTTCTCCTCGACTAGAAGAAGGCGTAATCCAATAATTATCTTTAATTGTTCATTAAATTCAGTTTGTAGTTGTGTCTTAATGCGTCCTTCAATTTCTTCAATTTTCTTTTTGAACCTCTCATCTCTTTCAATTTTCTCCCTTTGTACTCTCTCTTCAATTTCCACTCGAGATTGCTTCAATTCTTCTTTCAAGACATCAATTTGCCTCTCAATATACTCTTCTGATGTTTTGATTGTCAAATTTTTAGCACTTAGTGGCTTAGGTTCACATCCTAAACCACGAAGATATCCAGAACGTGCACCAAAAGTCTGTGTTAAATGCTCTTCTATTGATAATGGAGGACCACCCAACTCTTCTTGTGACTGTGATACATGCTCAAATTGATCCTGCATTCAATAAAATACATTTGTAACAAGAAACATTTATATATTTGCATGAAATATGTTCTTTTTCACTAGTCTAAGCATATAAAACCAAAAGGTCGAACTAGAGATGTGTTATGAAATAAGGTTGTTGTACCAAAGCATTTTGAGCTTTAGCAGAACACCATGTCCCATTAGTTCTTCTTTGATGTGTAGCCTTCCAATATTCGGCCAAATCAGGATCATCCTCAGTTCTTGGATCTCTCTGCAATTAAAAATTAGAAATATTATGTCATAAAATGGATATAGTATAAAAATATATCCATAAATTAACTTAATTAACAAAATCACCATATCATGTAGAACAGAAGCAAATGATTTTCTGCCACAGATTGAACTGGTTGATTGTTTGACTCGATTTTCTTTATTTCGCTCCGACATACTCTACAAGAAATTAAATATTGTTATATTTGAATATAAGAATAATCCTTCTAAACTAATAGATATATGTATAAAAAAATTTAACAACCTTAAATGGTTCAGAGCCAAAGTATTCTACTAAAGATGCCCAATCAGATTCTGAAATATCATCTGGACAATTTTGAAGCCTTTCATCATCTGTCTCAAATTGTTTATAATGGAGATGCTTGCGATGCCTCCAATCTCTATACAGATGATTTAAATTGGACATGACTTCCTTTCTAAAGCCATCAAGGCCGTTGTATTTTTCCTAATAAGTTGTAAGATAAAAATTGAACAAAAAATCAAAGTATTAAGATAAAAAATGGTAACAAGAAGCATAATGCTATGATAAAGGAAAACTAAAGGAAAAGATCATACCATTAAATGATCCCACATCTGATCTTTATAATGTGTCGGCACTTGAGCCCATTTCTGAACATTAAGTGGTGCATATTGTCTCAACACCACTCATTTCTGTTACGAATTCCGTTAATGCTTGACCGCCCACAGCTCGACCCAAGCGCTTTGATATGTGCACTTCGCCTTTAGAACCCTCCTTTCTCTTTTTCGCATTTGGATTTGTAGTAGGCCCCCTACCTCTCTTTTTGGCTACAACATAATGCATAGCAAATTTAGTATAAGATAATGAAAGGTGATGCTCTACTTATATAGAATGTAATTAATAATAATAATTAATTATGTGATAAAACCTATAGTGTTAATGTCTGGAGTAGCAACAATTGGAGATGATGACTGCTCAATTATAGTTTCAGGAGAATCTTGGAATACATGTTCCCCTTCACTGATTGGTGGAGTAGGTTCTGATCTTTGAGATTGTGATCTAAGCCATGGCTTTTGAGGTTGAAAGCCCACCGATGCTTTAGAAGTCTTCCTTTCCCCCACCATTGCCTGTCAATCACATAAACATGAAATATTAAGAAGTCAAAGCAAGCTTATCAAGTATTATCACTAAACACAAATTAAAATTTGCAAGAATAAATAATAAATAATAAATTATTACCTGAGAACAAGAAAGGTCAAGTTTCGTTCAAAAAATTGCTATCATCACTATTACAGTTTAAGAGGTCCTCTTCGTGTGCAGTTACTCTAGCCATCTCAAAATTATTTAAATCATCATGATCGCTATCGCCATCTAATCTATAGAAATTACCTATATTCTCCCTGCAAAAGTTTGAAAACTTAAGCTAAAAGCTACCATTGTAGACATGAGCATCAAATCATAAATGCATAAAAATTACCTCCAAAGTCAATGAGCGATGGAGGGGCGGCGGAGGGTCGGCGGGGCGACGGAGGGGCGAGGGCGACGGGCAACATTAGTTATCCAACTTGGTCTCTTTTGAATTTACTCTATTTGACCTTCCAGAATCTTGTAACTTTTGTAAGTAACTAGCTAATTTCAAAAATTTTTACCCTACTACATTCAAAAATAGGTGCAATATTTTTGACTAAATAGTTCAAGTGTTGAGGGAACAAAACGTTATAATTGTAAAATATACTGTTAGAAATGTTACAGTGTTTTAAGTTTCGATATTATGGAGTCAATCATTTTTGAAGTTCTAATACTTGTTTAAAAATATGCTACATGTACCTTTTTACTAATAAAGAATTGGTCTAATCCAATGATATTAGGTTAAATATGGAGTGCATTTGAATTACCTGTTGATACTCCAAGATTAGCGGCTAACGATTGTATAATAAGAGCGAAGACGAGCCCAACTAGTATGACCCACAAAAGCTGCCATTTTAGAAGACAAGGAAAAACAATATTGTCGTTCAGTTTGAGGTTATTTCAATAATAATAAAAAAAAACTAAAATAAAGGCCCAAAATGAAAAGTTTGACATGGTTCATATATTGGAATAGTTATGTTTATTTATTTAATTAATAAGTTAGTGTTTAATTATAATTTATACCTCGTATTTGTAACTGGCTCCAGCTTGGAGATCAGTTTCCACTGTTCCAGAGTTCAAACGTAATCATACAGTCAACTTCATGAATATATATATATATATATATATATATATATATATATATATATATATATAGAGAGAGAGAGAGAGAGAGAGAGAGAGAGAGAGAGAGAGAAAGAGAGAGAGAGAGAGAGAGAGTTTACTCCATGTTTGACCTTCCCTTTGAAATAAATTTACCAACCTACCCTCTCGTCAACCTATTCCGCTAATAGATCCAAAATTACTATTTACAAATAATTAAGTGATTAAATCTGGATGGTGTAACTTTACCAGATTGACTGAATTTCATCTGCTTATAATAATTACTTATATGTTATATAACTCTGCACAAGATAGCTGTGTTGTGAAATATTTTGACTAGTGAACCGCAATTTGAATAAGCGCTTTTGCAACTATTTTAGTGAAACCATCTTTAACAAGTGAGACTTTAAAAGCTCTTTAATAAAAATGTCTGCAAACCTCATTTTGTGATTTCAATAGTCAAACAAGTAAAAGAACTTCAAAGTTTGGAATTGTACGAATCTACTATAATGATCCAATCTAATTATCTAACCAAATTTAAAATTTAACATTAATGGTACAAAATGGTATAAAGAAATCTTCATATTAGATTCTCTGAGAGGAGTTCCTCAATCATAAGTGTCTTTTTTTTTTTTTTTTAATTTTTTTCCATCAAGAAGGCTATTTTGATAAATAACTAGAGAACAGATGGGTTTGGTATTATTTAAAAAAAGAAGGTTAAAGAGGGAAAAATAAAAAGGGGAGAGAGAGAGAGAGTGAGAGAGAGAGAGAGAGAGAGAGAGAGAGAGAGAGAGGTTAATTTATAGTTTCCAGGATCAAGATAAGCAAGGGAAACAAGAAACCCAGGTCCAACATGGGCTATAAACCTTTTCCATCCTGGTTCCTGTTCATGTAGCACACTATGGCCAATTAGATTGATAAATTAAAATCATAGTATTAAGGATGTGAGAGAGATAGAGAGAGAATGTAAGAAAGTAATGAACATTGAGTAGATCATCTTGGTTATCCAACGCGGCGGAGGGTCGGCGGGGCGAGGGGCGAGGGGCGACGGCGGGTCAACGAACGAGGAGCGATGGCAGGTCGACGGCGGAGGGGCGAGGGGCGACGGAGGGGCGAGGGGTGACGGGCGATGGAGGGGCGGCGGAGGGTCGGAGGGGCGACGGAGGAGCGAGGGGCGACGGGCGATGGAGGGGCGGCGGTGGGTCGGCGGGGCGAGGGGCGAGGGGCGACGGCGGGTTGATGGGCGACGGGCTTGGGGAAGGAGAGAGAGAGAGAGAGAGAGAGAGAGAGAGAGAAAGAGAGAGTGAGTGAGAGAGAAGGGTTTTGGTTGGTGGAAAAATAAGGAGGAAAAATTTGGTGGGAAATAAAAATTATAGTGGCGACTAAAGTCGCCACTAAAAATATAGCTACAAAGTATTAGTGGCGACATTAAAAGCGACAAATAAATGTCGCCACTGTATCTTATTTATTGGTGGCTACAAAAGTCGCCACTATATATTTGACTTTTCCCGGCGTCAATTATCGCCGCTAATTACTAAGTATTAGTGGCGACATTTGAAAGTCGCCACTATTGCTTAATTATTGGTGGCGACAAATATATGTCGCCACTGTATCTTGTTTATTGGTGGCGACAATTAAATGTCGCCACTATAGCTTTACAATTAGTGACGACAATAATTGTCGCCACAAAAAAGTCGCCACCAAAAGTCCTTTTTCTTGTAGTGCCCTTTGATCATTTGCACCCGTTAGATTTTACTATTTTTTTCAACCACCCATTAAATCCAAAGGGCCCACTATCATCTCAACAACACATCTTTTAATCTAAGGGTTAAAAACTTAATAACACCAATAATTTGGTTCTACTAATAGCATTCCAGCCTAAATCTCTCTCTCTCTCTCTCTCTCTCTCTCTCTCTCTGTATATATATATATATATATATATGAGGAATGCTAGGTGTACACCCCTAAGGGGGTGTACATCCTACACCCCCACCCATTTAAGGGTGGGGGTGGCTTTTAGGGGTCACCTCAAGTGACCCCTCATCACACCCCCACCCTTAGATGGGTGGGGGTGTGAGATGTACACCCCCTTGGGGGTGTACACTTATACATTCCCTATATGGGCAATGCTACTTGTACACCCCCAAGTGGGGTGTACATCCTACATCCTACCCATTCAAGGGTAGGGACTAACCTACCGGTCACTTCGAAGTGACCGGTGGAATTCACCCCACCCTTGGATGGGTGGGGTGTAGGATGTACACCCCACTTGGGGGTGTACAAAAAGCATTTCCCATATATATATATATATAGTCCGGCTACTATATTATTAATAGTACCAAATTATTGGTGCTATCAAGTTTTCTACCCTTAGACCAACCCCTTTGATCATTTTCATTCGTTAGATTTTACTATTTTTCCAACCACCTATTAAACCCAAGGGGCCCATTATAATCTCAACCACACATTTAAGGGTGGGGGTGGCTTTTAGGGGTCACCTCAAGTGACCCCTCATCACACCCCCACCCTTAGATGGGTGGGGGTGTGAGATGTACACCCCCTTGGGGGTGTACACTTATACATTTCCTATATATATATATATATATATATATATATATATATATATGAGCTAGGCTGAAATACTATTAATAGTACAAAGTCATTGGTGTTATTAAATTTTTAACTCTTTTATTAAAAGATGTGTGGTTGAGATGATAATGGGCCCCTTGGGTTTAATAGGTGGTTGGGAAAATAGTAAAATCTAACGAATGAAAATGATCAAAGGGGTTGGTCTAAGGGTAGAAAACTTGATAGCACCAATAATTTGGTACTATTAATAATATAGTAGCCGGACTATATATATATATATATATATATATATATATATATATATATATATATATATATATATATATATATATATATATATATATATATATATATATATATATATATATATATATATATATATATATATATATATATATATATATATATATATATATATATGGGAAATGCTTTTTGTACACCCCCAAGTGGGGTGTACATCCTACACCCCACCCATCCAAGGGTGGGGTGAATTCCACCGGTCACTTCGAAGTGACCGGTAGGTTAGTCCCTACCCTTGAATGGGTAGGATGTAGGATGTACACCCCACTTGGGGGTGTACAAGTAGCATTGCCCTATATATATATATATATATATATATATATATATATATATATATATATATATATATATATATATATATATATATATATATATATATATATATATATATATATATATATATATATATATATATATATATATATTAGGCTTTTGAATTTTTTAGATTTGCATTGAGATTTGTGTTATTATAAAATCAACTAAAGAGAGAGAGAGAAAGTACAATAGCACAAATCTCAATGCAAATCCAATGATAAAAAATTCACAAGTATAGTTGAGTGGGCCACGTGTCGCCCCCTGATAAGCCGTCGCCAACCACCCCCCTTGGCCGAGTGAGGGCCACGTGGCCGCTTCTGAGCAGTCCGCGCGGCTGTTTGCTGTTGTGGGTACACGTGGCGCAACCGTGGAGTTTTGGGCGCTCATCGCGGGCCGGCCCAAATAGCTTTCGGGCGTTCGAATTCCTCCCCTGCGCCCGAATGTTGGGACAAATCCGGAATTAATGGATTTGTTCCTTTTGGGCTATTTAAAGGCCGCGAACACGGCATTTCTTCTCTTTCTCTGCTCAGTTTCTCCCAGTGCAACCTTCACAAAAATTTCTCCTCTCTTTTAGAGCTGGTTATACCTATGGATTTCCGAATTTTTTCATGGCATGCACTTCGAGGTTTTCATTTTTCCGACGCGGCGCGACGTTTCTTCTTGGGTGTTCTTCTTTGTCGCGTTTCGGTGCACGAGCTCCCTCGGCTTACTCCGACCCCCGTTTCCGGCGATTCTTGCATCGTTGGCTTCAAGACAGGTAGGGCTACGGCTTTTGTGTTTTGAGCTCCCCCTCTTTTCGAATTTATTTTGGATTTTTCTGAGCTTTCTTTTGACCATTTTTCTTTGGCGGAGTTTTGGACAGTACCACAGTATTTCGGTGATATCTTCGCGCTCAGGCATCAGATGGGGGTGTGCCTATAGTCGTTTTGTATCTACACATCGCAAGGAACGTCCTCGAATTTTCCTGGATTTTTCTGAGCTTTTTACGAAGGTGAGAAATCCCTTTTTCCAGAGCTAAGAGCTAAGTGCTCGGTTTTCACCTTGTCGGATTTTTATCTTGATGTACGAAACTCGGATTGGAACGTGTAGGTACTCGTTTCGAATGGCTCGAAGCGACGATCGCAGCGTTTTTTTTGTCGGATTTTTCGGAGTCCATTTTGCAGGTGAAAACCGAGCCACATTGTGACTGATTTTGGGGGCGGTAGTTGATTGCGAAATTGTATGTTTAATTGGGCACCGGTTGGTATTTTTGCAGTTATTGCGGCTGGCGACTGATTCTCGGGCGCGAGTGCTTCCTGGATTTGGAGTTAGCATTTGAGGTGGGTGTTGTTGTGAACCTCCTACTTTTGGTTACCCACTAGGCATATTGGAGTAACCCCATTTGTGGTAATATCTTAATTGCGCCCTTTTGATAACATCTGCATGCTTACCTGAGTTCAAAGGGCATTCTTCTAGTGATGTGTCTGCATATGAGATTATTTACTTAGGGATGGAATATCGTGCTATATTAACCATTAGAAAGTTGTTAACTATATTTATTATTACCTTGGGACATTTGCATACTTATATGGTCATCTAGATAGGCCACATTTTTCTGCTACACTATCATGCTGGAACTTGACTTAGGAGAAACCATGATTGTCATCTCTTTCTCCTTTTATGGTTAGACTCAGGGTATTAGTAGCTCGGGTTCGAGCAGGGTTGTAGGATAGTGTAGCCGAGATTCTTGATTTAGATTGGTTATACCAGATTGTGGGTATGTGGGGTTTTGCGGCGACCGCGGATATTGGGCGGTTGACTGGATATTTACTGGTGCATCAGATTGGGTATCAGATTAGGGATCGAGTTTTCCTTTAGTGGATGGATATTCCCACTTTGATCAGCGTCGTGATCCAGTCCTGCTATTTTACGATACTGATGATACTGGTTACAGTGATACTTTACTCGTGTGGGTCGCTCCCCTCGAGTGCCACTCCGGAGTAGGCTTTAGACCGTGACGGGTGCCGGTCAATTGGATAGTTGGAGATACTGAGTTGTGAGTTGATGATAGGGCAGGCAATACTGGGGTTACACCGATTCATTTGATTGGGTTCTATTGGTAGACTCTTTTACTGATGCATTCTGTAGTTATGCTTTCCGGCTTTGCATTTAGAGGCATAGTAGTGGTAGCTTTATTTCACATGCTGTTATACTTCTAGCATACCACCCATTTTTCTTTTTGCCTCTGGTAGACCTAGTGGGCATGTCAGAGTTTGAGGCTTAACCCACTAGGGGAGGCTACTGTTTTTATGGTAGTTCTCAACCCCCATTGTCTTTCTTCTTTTTGTTCTCCCCTGTTTTGCAGAGTCTTCTGCAGGAGTGGCTGGACCTTCTTCGGCAGACCGAGGTAAGAGGATAACGGATTAGATAGTCGTCTACCCCGGCTGCGAGCATAGTAGTATTGGATTGTATCCCCAATACACTCAGACAGTTGTATTTTCTTTTATTTTGGATCTGGCTTCGGCCAGCTGGTTGTATTTGATTGGTGAGCTGGGAGAGACACATGTATTATTTGAGAGTTTTTTTTTGTACTTTTACTTTCCAGCTGAGGTCTGAGATGTGTTAGTTTTAGTTTAGCTCTGTTTTATGCTCATTTATTATATCTTTTTATTTGAGCAGGTTACCAGCGCTTCGTGTACACGAAAAATTTTGTGTGCACGGCGGATCTGTGGACGGGCCCGGGTTCTGGTTTACACCTGGGACGTGACAGGTGCCCCGCTCTCACGAGGAGGAGTACGACGCGACGAGGACAAACAAAGAGGCGGTGGTGTCGTGGTGACGATATCTAAGGTTAGAGTTCCCCTCTCTCAGTTGCTCCCTCCCCTTTCTCTCTCTGTCCTCGTTTTGTTCGTCCCAGTCTCGCGAGGAGGACGACATGATCGAGGAGGAGCCCAGTCTCGCGAGGAGGACAACACGATCGAGGAGGAGTCGGTGGCGATATCTAGGGTTAGGTTACCTCCCTTTTGCGCACCGGAGCTCTTGTTGGACACGACTGGACTTTTTTTGAAAATGACCCTTTAAAAATATATAATTTTGAAAATGACCCTACAAATTTTGTATTTACAAAAATGACTCTATGGGTGCCAACTGTGCGCCACGTGTGCCTGCCACGTGTGCGGAGAGTCTGAGATGTGTCAAATTGAACATGGGATTTGAAATTCCTTACCATGTTTAGACACAGTATTTCAATTACCGTGTTTAAACACGGGAATTGAAATTTCGTGCTTGACTTCTTCTCTAGAGACTAAAGCTTATTCAAGTCTCAAAATTTGTGTTTCAAAAAAATCAGGCTTATCTAAGTTTTAAAATTTATGTTTTAAAAAAAATATTTATCCAAAAAAATCATGTTTATCCAAGATTCAAAATTTGTGTTTCAAATAAATTTTTAAAAAGTCATACTTACGTGATTTTTTTTTAAAAAAGTCATGCTTACTAAAGTTTTAAAATTTATGTTTAAAAAGAAATTAAAATTTTTAAAAATAAATTTTAAAAAAATCATGCTTATCCAAGTTTCAAAATTTATTTTTCAAATAATTTTTTTTTTAAAAAAAAATCATGCTTACCCGTCATGATTAAAAAAAAAATATCATGCTTACTAAAATTTTATTTTTTTAAATTTTATTTTTTTTTAAACACAAATTTTAAAATTTTAGTAAGCATGATTTTTTTTTTTTTTAATCATGACGGGTAAGCATGATTTTTTTTTAAAAAAATTTATTTGAAATATAAATTTTGAAGCTTGGATAAGTATGGTTTTTTTAAAAATTTATTTTTAAAAATTTTATTTTTTTTAAACATAAATTTTAAAACTTTAGTAAGCATGATTTTAAGAAAAAATCATGACAAGTAAGCATGATTTTTTTAAAATTTATTTGAAACATAAATTTTGAAACTTGGATAAGCATAATTTTTTTGGATAAACATTATTTTTTTAAACACAAATTTTAAAACTTAGATAAACATGATTTTTTTGAAACACAAGATAAGCTTTAGTTTAAACACGGAATTTCAATTCCCGTGTTCAATTCACGGTAATTGAAGTACCGTGTTTAAATATGAGATTTCAAATTCCGTGTTCAACTTGACACACCTCAGACTACCCCGCACACGTGGCGGGCACACGTGGCGCACAGTTGGCACCCATAGGACCATTTTTGCAAATACAAATTTTGTAGGGCCATTTTCAAAAATATAAATTTTTACAGGGTCACTTTCAAAAAAAAGCTCAAAAGAATAATGCTATTCATACACTCTATTTTCAGTGTATAATATAAATTTTATTTATTTGAAAATAAAATATTTAATAAATAGAATAATGTGTATATTTTATTTTTTTTAAAATTTAAATATTTTTTATTAAACGAATAAAATTTATTCACTCTAAATTTAAAATAAAAAATATTTTTAAGTCATATTAAAGTGACGAGTGAAATTCACTCACTCTAGGATGAAATGACCAAATGTACTAGCATTTTTCAGCACTAAAACCCCATACATTTCTCTCGCTTCCCCCATGGTTAGGATTTGATCAGATTTTTTAATTAAATTTTAATTGGATTAAGATTAATATTTAAATCCGTTAGAGATAAATTAATTTAGATTTAAATATTAATTAGAGTATAATCCTAATTTAAGTAGGTTTGGATTTATCTTTGGCGAAGTTTATATATATCTCTAATATAGAGAGCATATATATATATATATATATATATATATATATACACGTATGATCTTGAAGATGATCGTACGATACAAAAAGAGAGAAAAAGAGAGTAGTCTTCTAGAAGGGTGAGAGAGATTCAGGAGGAGGCTCGTATTAAAGCTACTCTATTGCAGAAGAGAAGTCAGTGTAATTGGTGTAATTCTTCTTTTGGTTAATAAATCTTATTTGATCACCCGCATATTTTCTGTTTTGGTTTTATTTTTTTTGTGGTTATATTGGTTTCAGTTTTGTTGAGAGGACGGGTTTATGGTGACGATATCTAGGGTTAGGGTTGCACCTCGTGCTCCCTCCCCCTTTCTCTCTCTCCTTGTTTCGTTCGGCCCAGGACGACACGATCGGGAAGGAGTTGGTGGTGATATCGAGGGTTAAGTTACCTCCCCTTTTGCGCACCGAAGCTCTTGTTGAACACTGTAATATTCGAGAAATTTAAATTCGGATTCAATAAAGAAATCACGTTCAAAAAGGTTTCAGTAGTTTTCAACGACTGTATAAATTGATACAGTTGAAAAGTGGATGACTTAAAGTGAATAGTAACCTTATAAGTTTATTGGATTTCCGACCAACGTTGGCCAATCGACTGTTCGGAGTCCGAATCCGATGATCCAAGTAGTCGATTTTAACGGTCTCATCGATCTGAGAGCAATGGCGCAGTTGAAATTTACGTTTGACGACCCTAGAACCTCGAAAAGCGTGCCAAACTATAAATGGCGTAGTATAAGAAGGATTTACATTTTTATCTGGACCTAAGGTCGACGAACAAAAATCGCTACCTGATAGGTCTAGTCGAGTCGGACGTCGTGGCGAAGTCCCTTTTTCCGACTGGCGACTCTAGTGCCTCAAACAGCGTGAAAAATAGTAGAAAATACAGTATTTTGCATATAAGACCTTATATTTTATGCTCCGAAATTTGTGTAACTTCATGGAGAGGGACTTTATTGCGAAACTCAACTTCCGTGAGGGACCCAGCTCTAAATATTTGGAGTTGAGGGGGCAAATAGCATTTTGTTGCAAATCTATAAATACATGCATTAGGGTTGTTCTTGCAACCCTCACCCAGAATCTTACACCCAGCCGCCTCCTCCAGACTCCTCATCTCCCTCTGTCTCTCTCCCAGGTGTTACGCCGCCGGCCGCCACTGCACCTCGCCCGAATAAGAGAAGGAATAAGAAAGGAGCTTGATCTCGGGTTGGGTGGAGAAGAAAGCAACAAGAAGACTTGGGATTGCTCCAGACCACATCTGGAGTCGTCTCTGTGCCTTGGAGACCTAACCCGAGGAACCCCGACGCCTAGCTCCGCCGCGCGCCGCCGGTGGAGGTCTTATTCTTCTTCTTCTTCCTCTTTTTCTTTTTCTTCTTCCTTGGCTCCGGTGAGGTAGGGTCCTCTTCTTCTTCATTTTTGTTGCTTCATGGACCTCTCCGATCTTCCTCTGACATCAAGAGGATCTCATATGTGAAGCCCCGATCGCTGCCGTGCTCCGGTTAACCAGCGGGTGCAACCTTGTTGCTGGAACCTTTGTGTTGGCCGGATATGTGCGGAGGCTTCATCCAACTGTTGGAATCGAGATCGAGCACGTTGGGAAGCTTCTGTTGGTCGTCAGAAAGATCTCCACGAAGTTTGGGATGTTTCGCTTGAGAGACGAGCCCATACGAGGAAGCCCTAGCTTTGGGTCATCTCCTACTTCGCCGAGCTTCGTCACCCAGTCGTCGCCGCCTCTTCCAGCCGCCGGCTGAGCACCCAGGTAACCTTCCCTGGTCTAGAGTAGTTCATCCTTGCCTTTGCATGGGTTACTTGTGCCCAGTCCATTGAGTTCTCCATTGTTGCACTCATGGTGGCCGTGGAGCACTTCTCCGGCCAACCGCCGCACGGGGCTGCCGGGATCTGTCGGGGTGGTGACCCTACCACCTCTGGGAACCTTACTTGACTGTTGCTGGCCTTTGGTTGAGGCTTGAACCTGTGCAGAACCAGCCTCGGCCAAGCCGAGCTCTAGCAAGGGTGCAACTCGGCCACCTTGCACCGGCGATCTTTCCGGCAGGTTTGCGACGCTCCAAAGGTGAGCCCTCGACCCTGTAGACCCTACTGATCGTGGTGCTCGTGCTAAATGTGTATTGGAATGGGTAGTTAGGTTAATTTTACAAAACAAGCTCTAGTGGACTTAGTTTTTATAGACCCAACACTGTTTTTGGGTTTCGTGTCGACTCCAAACAGTGAGCACGGGTTTGGTTACATCAAGGCCTGTCTACTGGTACCTTTTGTAAACAAGTCAAAACTTGCTAAAATTCAAGTAATTATGACTCCGACATAGCACCGATGTTTACAAGTTGGTCTGGGCTGCCCAGACATGTTAAATAAATTATTCTTGGGCAGCATGTGGAGTTTCGTCACATGTGGAGTCATTTAGATGCTATTTGAGTAGTGGCCGATTGTTCGGCCGGTTTTCGGAAATTTCGAAAAAACCCCGTGACTTGTGAGAAGTCTAACGTATTGTTGTTATGTTTGTGTAGTGTCGATGGGATGGGTATGAGTGAGTTAGTTACTGATACGAGTTATTGTTCAGGGCCCAGCAGTTCGGCGCCAACACCCCAGTAGTCCAGCAGGCTTCGGGACTGTCTTCACTGAGGTCGGTTTATCTTCGATCCGGGCTTTATCAGCGCGGCCCTCTGGGGTACTATAGTTGGACGGACCCCTGTTTTTCATACTGGCCTTGATTGAGTCTTTGAGCTTTACTCTCATTGATTGCTTATTACTCGCTTATACTTGGACATATTGCATGCTTGATTAGTCATTAGCTAGTTGACAGTACATTAGCTTATACCTGGATATATATATCATGCATGCTTGATCACTCTGTAGACTTGCTTCTATTTAGATATGCACATTTCTTGTATTCCAGACTGCATGATATGACCTATGATTGATATATAGATATCAGCATCCCTGTTGGGATTCCGGTTTGTTGCTGATTACCCGGTCCTTAGACCGTGAGCTTGAGCATCAGCATTATGATCGCCATGCACTGTTGTACTTCACGTACGCCGTGGGATTGATCCCCCACCGGGCGTTCTTTACCGGTAAAGTGGTCGACAGGATGACCCGTGAGCCCCTGATAGCATCTGTGAGTGCAGGGTTATGTCAGCCCGAAAAGGTGCCGAACAGTGGCTTTAGCCTGAGGTCGTCGTGACCAATAATGGCATCAATTGGGTACGTGTGTTTCCATTATTGACGCATAGCTTACATTATCATGTTCTACCATGTTTTGCTATTATTTTATGTACCCTTATCTGCTTAGCATCATGATTTGATTTATCTACAGTCATTCTCTTGTTATCGGCTTTTACCTATTGATCTATTACTATCCGTAGATTATTGTATGCCAGTAGGTACGAGTTGCTATTTTTCGGCTCGTCGTGCCCACTGGGATACATTGATTGCTGTATCTCACACCCTTTGGGTGACCACCATTTCAGGTCCGTCGGGTGGTGAGATGTCGCGACGGTCCGGAGAGCCGATTACGATAGAGTTGACCCAATGATGATCATTTCTTGTTACATTTGATTATGACATATTTGTGATTCTGATTTAGTGGTGATGTTATGTGATGTTTAGTCGATTTTGTTGAATACTTATCTGATATTTGTAGTTGTTTAGAACTATCGTGGATGAGTTTTCATATGTCATAATTAGCTTTATCTTGAGGTAGATAGTATTCTGATTGTGCTTATTGTTCTTGCCTAGCCGTGCATGTATAGGAAAGACTCTATCCGAATGGACCGAGGATTTCCTATACATGTGGCGATCTGTACATGCCCTGTTTTCAGGTTATACTCTGATTTAAAAAAAAAAAAAATTAGTCCGATTTTCAAGCTTGGGGCTTGACAGATTGTATGGTATCAGAGCATAGGTACACGGTACCTAGGAATTGTGTAAGATCTAGTTAGGATTGAGCCCTAGGATAACTTGTGATGTACGTGAGAGCGCGGGGTATTTGACTAGTGGTTAGGCGCTCATGCGTATTTACGCACTAATGAATTGTTTCCTAACCTTGTTGTTGTGACTACGAGCGGTGTTCGCACGCGCTCTGGCCTTAGTGGTCATAGTGGGTGCAGTGTTAGCTGCGGTCGTGGTACGAGCCATGGGTTTGATATTTTAGTAGAGCCAGAGGGCTCGGATCGTTGGCAGCGGTTAGAGGATCAGCTCACCGCTTTTACTGGGTTAGTCCAGCAGATGGCTCAGCATCAGATGGTTGCTATTGTTGCACCGGCCTTACCACTAGTCCAGATTCTTGGAAGAGTTGTTGGTCCTCCAGTTGTCCCCGAGTCACATGATATAGTGACTTATGTCGCAGCCATGATTATCGGAACTATGCCGTGGTTGCTATTATTGGTGATCCCCCGATTATAGCTATCGGGATGACTGTGAGGTCAGCAATTTTATTGCTTTGGATGAAATGATTTTGACGACACTTAACAAGTATTAGTCTTTGTCGAGTTGTGTCATAATCCTGATCAGTGTAAAGTAGTTTTGGATTCACGATTATTTCGATAGAGGTGGTGGTAGCAGTGAGCGCACTAGCGCAGGTATGGTTGATGGATAGGCTAGTTTCGGTGGCCTATGGGCTTGATTATAACCCTAATTTGGGTTGGATTTAGATTCAGGCCCCACCTCTTGCACAAATTTCGTGGACCGCCTCAGGTTCTCCTATAAGTATTCAACAATTGTAGCGTTGTGGCTGCTACCTTGGTGAGGTAGTATTGGAGTTGAGATATGACTAGAGAGTCTGATGTACAGAGTGATGATGATAGCTTGAGGATTTGATTTTAATCCTAAACGAATTTGATTTGTAGTTGATTCGCACATTGTGTGTGTGAACAGATTATGGGGTCACGATCGACCCGTCGGTATTTGAGTTATAACTGGTGTCACTAGAGCCGCGTTAGCAGTGGTGATTGATTCAAGGTGTTAGTGAACATGGGAATATGGTTCTAGATTCCCTTGAGCAGCCAAGGTCGCACTCATGACTATGAGGTGGTAGAGACAGTTGTTATAGGTTTATAGTATCGGCATAGAGATTTGTGTTGTGAGGTATGAGTTATAACTTCTGTTGGATTCCGGTGGGAGTCGTGTCCCCAACTAGATGTTGGCGACAGATCTATAGTATTTCACTTTCTTTTGATAAGCACGTTGGCTGCAGACAACGTACTGTCGAAAGAGCGGATGAAATACTCTACCCCGTAAAGGGAATATCATGATTGGGTCTACCTATATACCTATCTATATGTTAGTCTCCGAAGTTGCCTTCTGGGCGACGGTGTTGTAGTTTCAGTATTGATATCCCAGACCGTATTGGACCTTAGGTAGGTCTCAGATAGTTTGCGTACGTAGTGGACAGATTATCTTTGTAATTGTTGTGGACATCCGTCCTAGCTTAGTGGCCTGTCGAACGTGCTATTCGGAACCTGAGCATTCGAATAAGTTCGGTATTGGGAACATCTTGGTTAAGCTATAAAGTTGGACAACATGTCCAAACCGAATATTTTAAACATTATGAAAGGTGACTTTGGGTTGCCTTGTATCATAGTGCTAAGGGTCTGATCGTGTGAGACTTAACCGGCAGTTGTTGCGAGCGATTTGACAAACTAGCTCAACTGTTTAAGGTAGCCGTGCGTCTGTTTGTAAGCTGAAGTTCAATTCTAAGCCTGGGTGGCGAAATATATGAATGCCATAAGAAAGTGTGAATAGAAAGTGGAGAACTTCTCGAACCGCTTGAACCGAAGAAATTATCGAAAAGTAAACCTTTAGAAAGTAAAGTCTACTCGTGTTCGTTATTTCACTAAAATGAGTGAATCGATAAGCTTGGATAGAACCCCGATTGAATAGTTGGCCTGTTATGTGGAAAGGTTAGTTGTGTAAGCACAGATGGAAATTTTCAATAGAGTTGAAAGTATGATGAACTTCGATGTGATGATCCGGATCTTCATTAGGGGTTTATGGCTTGGTCAGTAGCTTCTGGAGGACTATCTTACACTACAACAAAGTTGCTCTTTAACGAAAGGAAAAGTCGTCGTTATTGCTCCATTTTTCGTCGTTAAAACCAAATAACGACAGAATAAAATCTCGTTGTCACCCGTCGTTATTACTTCCCTTACTAAAAGAATTAACGACGGTTTATAAAAACCGGTCGTTATTGCTTTTTAACGACGGAGAAATCTCCGGTCGTTAATAAGTATTCGTGACCATATAAAAACCGGTCGTTATTGTTTTTTAACGACGGAGAAATCTCCGGCCGTTAATAAGTATTTATTAATGACCATATAAAAACCGGTCGTTATTGCTTTTTAACGACGGAGAAATCGCCGGTCGTTAATCAGTATTCATTAGTGACCATATAAGAACCGGTCGTTATTGCTTTTTAACGACGGAGAAATCTTCGGTCGTTAATCAGTATTCATTAGTGACCATATAATGCAGCAATAGCGACCTATTCGTCGTCGCTAATAAGCTTAATGATTTAGAAGTTTGAAATTTTAACGACCAATGTTTTCTTCGCTAATAATTAAATTATTACGAAATAATATTACAATAACGACTAAAATTGTCGTCGCTAAAAGTAAACCTTTAGAAAAAGGGTATAGTATTAACGACCAGTATTTTGGTCGCTAAAAATGTACGTTTTGAAAAAGGTATAATAATAACGACCAGTATTTTGGTCGCTAATAAATGTATAATAATACAGTATATATATTACAATAAACCATATATCAACAAATACAATAAAGAAGATATTACATTCAATTAAAACTACATTCACATATACACCATTTTGTCAAAATAATTATCAAAAGTATTGTCATCAAACATGCAACCATCACATACACACCATTTCAAGTCTACATATAAAGTTGCCAAAATGTTTACTAAATTAAAAGTAACCACTCCAAAATAAACATGCAACCATCCATTGTGCTTCGAAAGAAGAAATAACCACTCCAAAATAAACATGCAACCATCCATTGTGCTTCGAAAGAAGAACAGAAAAAAGATAATTGAAAATCTACTCTGTTGGCTTCAAGACGATCCTCTTTGCTCAAATACGAACATCTTCAGTTATCTGCAAAAGACCAAAGTAAATATTATTACAACATTACTAAAATAATATAAGAAATATGTGAAACTTCTTGAAATAAAAAATAATATTTTAGAAAATTTAAATGAAGATATGCTTTTGGATAATTACTATTAACAATATTAAGATTGTGCTTCTTACTCTTCAGATCGAGTCGGTGGTGGAGGAGCATTGATTTGTTGTTGTAGCAATTCCTTAATTGCTCGAAGTTCTAACTCCATTCCGTCAATGCGACTTTTAAGTGACTCATTTTCCTTTTGAGTTTCACAAAGTTTAGTATGAAGATCCGCTCTCGAAGAATAAGGTCTCAAATCATTTGCTTTTACACCACCTCCGAAACAAATCACATGATTACGACTTTGAGATCCAAAGCATTTTTCAATAAGTTCTATATTGGAAGAAGAAGGATTTGATTGCGACTCCTCAACAATTTCATCCTTCAAAATATAGATATCAACATAAAAAAAAATGAAACTACAAAAAGAGATAGATTATAATAAAATAAATGTAAAAAACTTACATATTTCTTGATAGTATCTTCTCCTTCTAGTTGTCCACCCTTTTTTCTAGTTTCATAAAATATTGTTGCTAAACTTGGTGGGTTATTATCTTTCCCTCCCTATACAAAATATAAATTAGGTTCAACCAATGCCATCAATTGAATATAGAAGGTTGAAGTTACCTATTATTACCGTTTTCCAAATAATTTGTCTAAAAGGTTTACTACCCGTGCGATGAGGCATTGATACCTTCGTCCTATTTTCCGAATTTCTTTTACTTGCCGCCTACATTCACATGGTAACATGATATAAATATGAATATAAAATATAAAATAAAAAATTGGTATATGCATAGTAGTATAATTGTAGAAAATAAGAATAACAAAAGAATGAATAGTAAAGAAAAATAAATTGGCATGTATTTATATCTTTATAATAAGAAAAAATTACATACCAGAAAATTTTCACTAAAAAAATGTCCTTTAACGAGCCACTTCCAATCGTCTCGATCAACACCTTCAGGACAAATTTTAAGAGCATCTTGAATGGTCTTGCAAGGCTTTATAAATTTACGATGCAAATCTCCTCGCCATTTGTTCCACAATTCATTCATATGTTCCAAAGTTTCATCACGATATGCTTCCATTTGATTATTTTGAAATTTATCCTACAAGTACAATCATGTTTTGTTAAATTTTCCTCAAAATATGATATTGAAAAATAAAAACAACAAATACAATCAACTCAAATTTAACTTCATGTTATAAAATATTACCGTCACCGCTGCCCACATGTGATTTTTATTGTCTTCCTCAATTTCCTTCCACGAATGTACTTGAAGAGGACAAATATTACGATCACGCACAATTTTACCTAAGTGTCTTGAGAAAACGTTATGATTTTTTCCGGTGGCACGGTTGTTGTAGAATATTACCTCCAACTTTTCACCATTTTTTAATGTTCCAATTTTCTTGCACTTGTTTTTCCCTCGCACTTTTCTTTTCTTTGGAGAAGTCACCATATCTAAAAATATCACACAAAAATCATATAAAAGTGCTTAAATATACAAATTGTGCAACATTTATGTAGAAAGAAAAATACGAAATAAGATAAATATGTCCAAATGTAAAGAAATTTTACCACTCTCTCTTATTTCTTGGACACTTTCGATATCACGTGGCAAAGAGGAATCATTTGGTGGTTCTGTTGGAGTATCATTTACCGATGTACTACTGTTGATAGCACCTATTAAAGCATCTCGTGATGACAATCTAATAGAAGGTCGTAATCCTTGTGCCCGACCCTTCCCTAATGAACCTGGTGGTATGAAGAGTTGCTTTTCAGATCTAGAAGTGATCATATTTCCTTTCTGTACCTTTGATGTTTGCATTTTTCGCCTACAAAATTTAATCAAATAGATGTAAAATTTAACAAATTATATTTTATAAAAAGTAAATGTGGTACTAACTATTGTAAACAACTTAAGTAATAACAAACAGTAGCAAGAAATGCACAAACTTGATAAATTAGGATCATCGTTTTCTCTTCTTTTGTGTAGATAATATGTCCTCTATCCTTGGATCCACATCATTCATGTTCCAACTAATTTCATTATCCATACTCAATGTTGTGCATGCATCCATTATAGGATTGAAAGATTCTTCTTATTGGTAGGCCTCATCCATATCTTCCATATTTTTGGGATCATTATTTAACTCCTCCATTGATATCATGTACGTGTCACGAGGTTGAGTCTTTTGCACAACATGCCAACCTTCGTTAATATGATCGGTAACATAAAATACTTGTGATACTTGACTGGCCAATACAAATGGTTCATTTGTTTTAAGCAAACGTTGGAGATTAACACTGATGAACCCATATTCATCTGTTTTAATTCCTTTTTCTTTGTCATATACGTCCAACCAATTACCCCTAAATAACACCACTCGACGGCCACCAAGATATTGTAATTGGAGAATCTCTGTTAAGACCCCATAATAATCTATTTTTTCAGTTTCACTACCAATGTCTCCAACTACAACCATTCCACAGTTTTGTGTTTTTAAATTTTTGTCGTGCTTTTCTGTATGAAACCTATAGCCATTTACTATATAACCACTATAGCAATTAAGTCACATATTTCGTAGGTCCACGAGACAAGAAAAGTAAGTATTCCATAACCAAACTTTTGTCCTGCTTGTACATTTGTGTAACCTACAAGTTAAATGTTAAAATTTAGATTGTTAGTATAAATTTACAATGAATACAAATTTATACAATATATAAAAACAAGATTAGTGCTTACTCTGTTCTTAAACCACTTAATAAAGCTTTTATCTGATACTCGTATTGTACTTCCATTTTTAATGTTTGTATATTGACTGCATATAAGAATAAAATAGGTCAACATATAATTTGTAATAAATAAGAAAATTAAAGGGAATGAGTTAGAATTAATTATATACAAAACTTACTTCAGAAATGGTTGTACTTCTTCACAGTTCTTTAGAACATAAATATGCGCTTGCTCGAAATCATGTGTTTGTAAATCACGAGTTCTACCAGCTCCAAGTGTTTTTCCGATTTGAGAAAAGATAGACAAATATCCATCAACTTTATTATGTCTATTGTCATAATTGCGTTCCGGACGATTAAATTTTGTCTCAACACCATGAAGATATCGTGAGAAAAATGTCATACATTCATTCGCAATATACCCTTCTGCAATTGATCCCTCCGGACGAGCCCTATTGCGTATAATAGACTTTTGTGTGTACAAGTTTCGCTCTATTGGATACATCCATCTGTATTGGACAGGTCCACAAAGCTTAGCCTCATTTGCTAAATGGATTACCAAATGTATCATGACATCAAAAAATGAAGGTGGAAAAACTCTCTCCAACTTGCAAAGAGTTATTGGAATTTGAGATTCAATCTGGTTCAAATCATCCAAACTTATTGTCTTAGAACCCAATACTGTAAAGAATACAGATAACTCAAGAAGTGGCTCATAAACTGTTTTAGGAAGGAGACCACGTAATGCTAGAGGTAGTAGACGTTGAAGAAGAACATGACAATCGTGACTTTTTAATCCTGAAATCTTGTGCTCTTTAAGATTCACACAATGCGAAATATTTGATGAAAATCCATCTGGAAGTTTTAGTTGCTTAAGAAAAAGGCAAAATCGATGCTTCTCTTCTGAAGATAATGTGTAACATGCAACAGGAAGTATAAACTTACTCCCATCTTGAATTATGTGTAATTCTGGCCTTATGTTCATTGCTTGCAAATAAAGACGCGTTTTAATTGTGTCTTTTGTTTTTCCCTTGGTATTCATGAATGTCCCAACAAAATTATCATTTATATTTTTTTCAATATGCATCACATCCAAATTATGTCTCAACAAAAGATTTCGCCAATATGGAAGATTAAAGAATATGCTCTTTTTATTCCAATTATCCCCTCGAATATCATGTGATATTTTTTTCTTTTTATTAGCAGCCTTAGTTAAATTGATCCCCTCAAGATCTTCCGCTTGTTCAAGAATATTATTGCTAGTAAGTAGTTTTGGTGGTAACCTTCTCTCCTTTGTGCCATCAAATGAAGATTTGTCATTCCTCCATTTATGATTGGCAGATAAGTAGCGTCGATGTCCCATATAACATTGCTTGCCACCATTGACTAATCTAATTGAAACACTGTTCTTATTGTAACAAGGACATACCAATTTACCCTTAGTGCTCCATCCAGATAAGTTGCCATATGCCGGAAATTGGGACACAGAGGGAATTTTCCCAATTGTTTCGAATGGCCTATAAATACCTCCTCCTCTCCCTCTTTCTCCCCAATTTCCGAGCTTTAGAGAGGGAATGAGAGGGAGAGTTCTATACGAGATTTGTTCCCCTTGATGTTCTTGATCTCGTGGTGGACCCCGAAATTTTTGGAGGCTCGGCAACGGCGATATCGATTTTACAGTTCGCCTCGGTTTTTCCCCCATTTCGGCCCATTACCGTCACAGTTCAGTCAAAAATTCACTGTGGACAAACCAGGAGGAATTTTTGGGAGATTTTTGCGGCAACGCGTTCCAAAGAGGTAAGGCTTCGATTTTTGTGTTGATCACTTCGTCCCGTTTCGCACTTTTGGCATGGTTCCTGAGGCATTTTTGACCCCCCTTTTTCTGTGATGGATTTTGGACAGCGCAGGCTTGTCGATATTATATCTTGGCCTAGGAGCAACGGATCAAGGCGTATAAGGACTCGATTTTGATTTACTCGTCGCAAGGAACACTGTGGTGATTTTTTTGGGATTTTTGGAGATTGATTCGAAGGTGATAATTAAGCTTTTCGTGGACTGGTTACCACAGGATTTTGGTGATGTGGCGTTGCGGCTTACCGTGGTGTTTTATTTGTAACTTGACCTACAGGTATCGGATCGGAATGTGCGAGTACTCGTTTCGATCGGCTCGACGCGATGATCGCAGTGGTTATTTTTATGGATTTTTCAGAGGACTGCAGAGAGGTGAAATTTAGCCATTTTTGGGGCTGATTTTTGGACAGTAGGTATTTGTGTATTTTTGGGATTAATTGTGCGCTGTTTGGATTACCGTGCAGTGTGCCGTGATTATCTGATGTGAGGGCGTTTTTGGGCTGTGCTTCTCGTGCTCTGCGATTGAGGTGGGTGGTTGTTGCATACCTCAACTTCTGACTTGCTCACTAAGTTTATTAGAGAAGCCCTCTATTGGACATATTGATTGATTACCATGCATGATTGACTGATATAAATGTGAGCCTATCATTTGAGAATAATTGTGGACATAGCATGTTGGGAATATTATTGGGATGATATTGTTGTGGAAACATGATTGCGGGGACATATTTAATAGTGATAATTAACATGCCATATTAGCACATAGATTTTATAAAAGTTGGTTAAATGGACTAATTATTGGGACATGATGACATATCTATGTGCGGGTACCACTTTGGGATTTATTATGTATTAGGGATCATATACATGTGTAGTGATTGATGATCTTAGCATGATGGTTATATCTATGTGGATTTATTATTTGTTACACATGTGGAACTGTTATTTGATATTCTCTCTTTCATCTTGCATGGGGACTTTTGCATGCTTGTTTGGACATCTAGATAGGCCGCTATTTTATTGCTACATTATCATATTGGGATTTGACTTAGGAGAAACCATGATTGTCTTCTTTCTCCTTCTTATTTAGACTTTCGAGTCATGTTGCTTGGGTTCGAGCAGAGGTTTGGGATAGTGTAGCCGGGACCTTAGGGTCGGAGACAGGGTGTACTCGAGGTTGGATTTGTGGGTTATTGTGGCGACCGCGGACATTAGGCGGTTAGCCAGATGTTGATTACTTTATCAGATTTTGGGTCTTGTGGGGTGTCGCGGCGACCGCGGATATTGGGCGGTTGACCGGATGTTTGCTATTGCATCAGATTGGGTATCAGATTTCTCTAGTGGATGGTGTTTCCCACTTATTGAGTACTATTGCATCAGATTGGGGATCGGGGTTTCATTAGTGGACGGAGTTTCCCACTTTGATCATAGTCTTGATCCAGTCCTGCTATTGTGAGACATTGGTTACAGAGATGCTTGATACAGAGATACTTTACTCGTGTGGGTCGCTCCCCTCGAGTGCCACTCCGGAGTAGGCTTTAGACCGTGACGGGCGCTGGTCAGTTGGAGAGTTGTGAGTGCTGATTGGGATTTCGAGCCTTATGTGCTGGTCCCCTACTGAGTTCTTGAGTTCGACAGCAGAGCAGGCAGTACCAATTTTTACTGGTGACTAGATTGGGTTTATTTGGTCAGATACTGTTTCCTGATACATTCATACAGTCATTTCTTTCAGTATTGCATTTAGAGGCATACTAGTAGTGGTTTCCCTTTATTCAGCAGTTCTGTTTACAGCTTTACCACCTGTTTCTTTTCTTGCCTATGGTAGACTTAGTGGGTACGCCGGAGTTCGAGGCTTTACCCACAGGGGGAGGCTACTGGTTTACTAGTGGTTCTCACCCCCATTGTTGTTTCCCTCTTTTCTTCCTCCTGTTTTGCAGAGTCTTCTGCGGGAGTTACTGATCTTTCGGTCGTTGTTCGAGGCGAGGGAGTCACGAGCTAGATCCTTCCCGCCCGAGGAGTGTAGCTGTATCCCCTGGTTGGAGATTCGTTGTAGCTGTCAGCTGGTTTTTACTGTTTACTTTGGAGAGAGATCTTTTGTATTTGGAGAGACTGATGTTTGAGACTGATATGCTATAGTTTTAGTTATCTCCCTTTTATAGTTGAGAGATGCTGTACTGAGGACATTGTATGATGATTATCTGTATTTGAGGAGATGGATATTGTACTTTATTTCATGTTGTACAGTGATTGGATTTTATTTTATAGCATTTTATTTCCACTCTGATATTTGCGTAGCTATAGTACTATCTTTTTGCAGGTTAGACGCTTCGCCTATGCAGGATTTTGCATAGGTGGCGGATCTGTTGGCGAGCCCGGGTCGCAGTTTCGACCCCGGGGTGTGACATTCGATGTCATCTTTAATGTATCTGGCAGTTCGTAAGAACGTTAAGGGTGTTTTGACAATATTGTCGAAGAATCGAAAGATCATAGCTAGGGTACGTTGACCCCCTTTATATCGCATACCTTGTTTGGTACCTATATGAACCAGAATCTTTAATAGTGTGGATGAAACAGAGTTGTGGACCAAGTGTGATCACATACAGCATAGTGCTAGGTGTTTTGATAGACGGGGACCGTGTATTTACGGTCAGCGAAACAAGTTGTCGGTTTGACACTCATCGAGATGCCTCTTTTACCACAGGGCGGTGACACGTTCTGTCTCAGAGTGACCTGAGTGACCTATCAGAGCATGCAAGCATACAGATCTGACCCCTAAGAAATTACGGCGAACTGACAAGTGTTGGCTCGAGTTTCTGAAAGACTGTAACCTGACCATACAGTATTATCCTGGTCGGGCGATTATGGTAGCCGACACATTGAGTCGGAAGCATAGTACGGCAAAGTTGATGATGATCACCGAGCAGGATTGCTAGGTGGAGAAGTTCCAGAGGTTAAAATTGGAAATAGTTCAGCAAGGTCGATTGTTCGACTTGTGGCGATGGTGGTCCAACTCACCCTTCTTGACCGCATAAAGGAGGGACAACAGTTAGATCCCTTCTTTGAGAGAGTTCGTGAGGATATATCATTGAGACAGACAGATGACTATCAGATGCATGCAGACGGCTCTATTAGATTTCGAAGCCGTTGGTGCGTTTCGATGGATGATAACCTGAGGAATAAGATTCTTACTGAGGCACATCGATCCCTATACACCGTGCATCCTAGAGGAACCAAAATGTACAAGGATCTGAAGCAGCAGTTCTGGTGGCCGGGGATGAAAGCGGATATAGCGAAGCATGTATCTCAGTGCCTGGTGTGCCAGTAGGTGAAGGCTGAGCATCAGCGACCGGCAGGGAAGCTGCAACCACTTCCTGTTCCTGTGTGGAAGTGGGAGCAGATCACGATGGATTTCATCACCGGTTTGCCTCGATCATAGAGAGGACACGATGCTATATGGTTTATAATGGATTGATTCACCAAGTCGGCCCACTTTTTGCCAATCCACACGACTTTGTCTAGAGATCGACTTACACAGCTTTACTTCGATGAGATTATCCGGCTTCATGGTGTGCTGGTGTCGATTGTCTCGGACCGGGACACCCGTTTTGTGTCTCATTTCTGGAAGAATTTATAGAAGTTTGTGGGCACCAAGCTGAATTTCAACACTACTTTTCACCCGCAGAGTGATGGGTAGTCTGAGCGAGTCATTCAGACTCTGGAGGATATGTTGCGAGCGGTGTATTGGATTATGGAGATGGCTGGTACCGATATCTTTCCTTGGTGGAGTTCGCCTATAACAACAGTTATCAGGCGAGTATTGATATGGCTCCTTAAGAGGCGTTATATGGGCGTCGATGTCGGTCCCCGATCTGCTGGGACAACGTCGGTGAATGGCGTGTCATCGGGCCAGATTTGATTGAGGATGCTGAAGCCAGGGTGCGAGTGGCAAGACAGAGGTTGTTGACTGCACAGAGCAGACAAAAAAGCTATGTGGACCAGCGTCGTCGTGACTTAGAGTTCCAAGTTGGTGACCATGTCCTGCTGAAGGTGACACTAGCTACAGGGATCAAGCGATTTGGGATTCGAAACAAACTAAGCCCTCGGTTTGTGGGCCCTTTTGAGATACTCGAGCGCATTGGTCCAGTGGCTTATCGATTGGCTCTTCTTCCTAGTCTCGCCCGTGTGCACAACGTGTTCCACGTCTCTATGCTTCGGAAGTACATCAGATATCCTTCCCACGTTATTAGCCCCACAGCTGTGTAAGGTACCGGATTTTCGGCACATAAATAAATGTAAATAAAGATGGTATGAAATACTATTGTTATGAAAGTTAGGGAAGTAAAGAATATTTGGACGCGAGTTGGGTCCAAATCGGGTTAAAATGGAGAGATCTAAAAATTTATTTGAGAAAGGGGGCCCAGATTTTTAGTGGAAAATTCACAGTGTCGGAAAATTTCGAGAAAATTACGGGAGCCCCGTAAATATGTTTTAAGACCACAGAAAAAGTTTCACGTTGATCGGATGCCGGATAGAGAGAACGGGCTCCGTCAACAGTGTCAGAAAATTCTGAGAAAATTTGGGGAGCTACGTAATTATGTTCTAAGGTCGCAGTAAAAGTTTCGTGTTGATCGGATACCCGGATTGCGAGAACGGGGTCCGCCAATGATTCTAAATACAGTGAGGCTTTTGGTGGCCCAAAAATGGCCCAAACTGAAAATTTAAAATTTTCTGTGATAAATTAAGCTGAAACGAAGCCGCCTGTCAAATTTGGATGGAAACGGACGAAAAACGGACTGAAAACGGGACAAAAACGGATTCCCAAAGCGCGCGGTGCGCTGCGCAATGCGCACAGCTGGCGCGCACAGATGCGCGGGACGCGCGCCGCGTGGCGTGGGGGGCGCCGCCTGGACCCGGTGCGCGCCCCCTTAGTGGTGAACCGCCACCCGGCGGTTTCCCATTGGGCGGTCCCGTGGACCGGGTCCACGGACCACCCTCCTTCCTCTTCTCCTTCTTTTTCTTTTCTTCTTCTTCCTTCTCCCCCGCAGACCTTCCCACATCTCTGTTCTCTTCTTCTTCTCCAACCGAGCATCGAGAGAGAGAGAGAGAGAGAGAGAGAGAGAGAGAGAGAGAGAGAGAATGGAGGAAATTTCGTGAGATGGAACGGCGCGACTGTACGAGGTAAGCCCCGCACGTTATTTTTTGATATTTTTGGCACAGTTTTTAGGCCTCATTTGGGTTTGGATTTGACCCCATACCGTGTTGCATGTTAGGAACCGAGTTATACTGTACCGTTTTGCTACGCGGACTGTCGGGGGGCAATTTTGGCGCGCCTCGTTTTGCGTGCCAGTTGTGGAAGAAATGCACCGTTTTGCGTGCCAATTCAAGATACGTGCTCCGTTTTGCGTGTAGGTTGGATTAATGTGCACCGTTTTACGTGCAGTCTCTAATATTACGCATCGTTTTGCGTGCAGGGTTAGGAAAATGTCCACCGTTTTGCGTGCAATCCTACAGTCAGACGTGCACTGTTTTGCGTGTAGATTTGAGGTACTTGCACCGTTTCGCGTGCAGATCGTGTTGCCGCGCATCGTTTTGCGTGCCGGCTGAAGTGGCACGCACCATTTTACGTATGGGTTTTTAATGACATGCACAGTTTTGCGTGCCAATTCGAGGTACGTGCTTCGTTTTGCGTGCAGGTTGGATTAATGTGCACCGTTTTATTTGCAGTCTCTAATATTGCGCATCGTTTTGCGTGCAGGGTTAGAAAAATGTGCACCGTTTTCCGTGCAATCGTACAGTCAGACGTGCACCGTTTTGCGTGCAGATTTGAGGTACGTGCACCGTTTCGTGTGCAGATCGTGTTGCCGCGCATCGTTTTGCGTGCCTGCTGAAGTGGCGCGCACCATTTTACGTATAGGTTTTTAATGACATGCACCGTTTTGCGTGCACGATTGGAGGACGTGCACCGTTTTGCGTGCGGACTTGAGGGATGTGCACCGTTTTGCGTGCAAGCTCGAGTAGACAAGTGGAATCGCGCGGAGACCAATTGCAAGTGTCTACGAGCAATTGGGGACACCACAAGGTGGAAAATTCTGCCGAAATTGGGTGACCTCTCCCCTTGGTCCTTTGCTTTTCGATTCGAAGCATGATAGTAGCCTGTTAGAGGCGTTAGGTAATTATGATTATGATTGCCTGTGTAGATGAATTCAGATGGAAAAGTGCAACTGTTGGTTGCCAGAGTTAGAGGAATAGATGTGCATGTGTAAATGAACACAGAGGAAAAGTGCAATTGTTGGTTGCCAAAGATATATGATGAATATGCATGCGTAGAGATAATTATTATTTTATGAATGAGATGAAAATAATTGCATGCATGAAAAAGATTCGTTATTCATGATTGTGAGCATGTTAGGGTATAACCCTAGGAATCACGTGACATAAGGAAACAACAGTTGTTGGTAGTAAGACTAGGAGAAAACCTAGTATAGGGGTTTGACGAGTGACATCAACTTAGGAGTTATCCTAGGGAGGACGAGTGGCATGGTCTTAGGTGACAACCTAAGGACACTGGATAGAGTGATCAATATAGAGTCAGAGAACTCTAGGATGTATATGACATGGAACTTAGGTAAAGGAAACCTAAGGAGAACTAGTGATAAACATAGAGTCAGAGATCTCTAGGATGTGTATGACATGGAACTTAGGTAAAGAGAACCTAAGGTGAACTAGTGGTCAGCATAGGGTCAAGGAACTCTAGGACAAGTATGACATGGAACTTAGGTAAAGAGAACCTAAGGTGAACTAGTGGTCAGCATAGAGTCAAGGAACTCTAGGACAAGTATGACATGGAACTTAGGTAAAGGGAACCTAAGTTGAGCTAGAAGAGTTTAAACTCACAGACAGAAAAATAGAGTCAAGTTGACTCTAGGATTCAGTAAGGAATCGAGAGAATGGAAAAATGGATCAAGTGTGGAGACATGAAAGGAAAAACAGGAAATTAGAGTTAATGTAACTCTAAGTTAATAGTGGAACAGAAAAATAGAGTTAAGTTAACTCTAGGATTCAATGAGGAATCAGGAAAGTGGGATAAGATCCCAAGGTTAAAGAATTAAATAAATATAACCCGAGAAAGTCATAGGGTGTCTGGGCAAAGAGGACAATAACTTTAACTTCAATTTGAGTTAAATAAATAAAAGAGAAATGTTTAAGAGTCCAGGAGACTCTCTAGTTACCCGTGTGGCAAGACCTAGGGTAAAAGAGGAATTAGTGAAAAGAAATAAAGCTTAAGAGAGAGCAAAAGTGATTAATAAGCAAGACAAGTAAATTGCTTAAGATAAAGAGAATAGAAAGAGAAATGATATGAGTCCAAGCGACTCCTAGTTATCCTTATGGCGAGACCTAGGATAAGAGATAATTTGTTGTAAAAAGGCAAAGTTAAAAGCAAGCTAAAAATGGCTAAAAAGCATAAAGAGAATGTAAATTGCGCCTTCGAATTTGAGACTCGTCAAGTGGAGCAGGACTCCCTGGGCAGTGACCCGTCGGACGAGGTACTTTCGAAAGGCTTAAAGTGAAAGTAAAGAGCTAAATGCTCAAAGGAAAGCGAAAGAAAATTGCCAGTGGCAAAAAGGGAGCTATAAGCTCGAATAAGAAAGAAAAGCAAGTGTTCAAAGGCAAAGTGGCTAAGAACTAAAGTAAAAAGAGAAAGAAAAGAAAAGGAAAAAAAAAAAAGAAAGAAAGAAAATATAAAGATTCTACGGAATGAAACGCGGCCCATGTTGGAGGTACGGGCAGTATCCCTCTCCCGGGTAGAGATCCGTTCGGGACGTTTCTTCCGTAGGACGGGGTAACACTTGCGGGTGTTATCGGCAACCTTAGAAATCTTATCTTATGGTAGCAGGACTACCGGGCTGGTGCCCGCCGGATAAGAATTTCTGAGGGTTAACTTGAATTAAAGCACCAGAATCTAAAGAATAAAGAAACAGAGTGGCCAAGGTGGTCGGTTTAGTTGACCCTGTATACAGCGGCATAGTGGCCGAGTTGGTGCTTAGCAGCCTGGTATGGCTAGACAGAGTAGTGCTAGGTTGATGAGTATACACAGATAGTGTAGTGATATATTATAATGCATAGCTGTGTTTTGATATCGAGGATTTAGTTTCCTAGCACTATTATTATTGCTTCCATTGGACCAAGTGGTGTAGGACACTTTATCTCGGTGGTTGAACCCACTGGTAACTATGTCGTAGTTCTCACACCCCTTGGGTGACCCCCCCCCCCCCCCAGGTTCAGGTATGATGCAGCGGTCGTGACGGGTCAGATGCAGTCAGCGAGGCATACGACAGGGGCAAGGGCCCAGCAGCATAGAGACCTAGAGGGTCTAGCAGAGGTATCCCATTTTTATATTTCTTGAGTGAACCTTGTATGGTGAGGAAATGATGTAAAAGAAGTGTAATAATTTTATTGGCAAGTTCAAAGATGTAAAGTGTAATAAAGTAATTCATGGTTCACTCTTGTATGCTTTCATTTCCGCATTAACTGTTGTTATTGAATGAAAGTTTTAATTTGTAGTGATTTTTAGTACTCTGATATTGAGCTTCCGCATACACTTGTTGTGTTATTATGGATGTTACCGTTCCTTTCGGGTAGGAAAAGGTCTTACCCGATTGGCGGGTCTGTTGGCGTGCCCGAACCGTACAAATTGGCGGACTCGGGGCGTGCCAGGTTAGAGTGGTATCGGAGCCTAGGAATAGTCCTAGGTGGTTAGCAACCTTAGGGAGACCCTAGGGATTAGCACGAGAGAGTGTGTCGATTATTGGGCGGAAGTATTCGATTGGTTATTGTTGTTCCCAAAAAGGATGTTGGGACTAATCGAGGGCGACGAGCTTTCATTCTTCGGATATTACGTTGGCGGCCAACAACGTAATGTTGGAGATGAAAAGGAGTACCCTCCTATACTTTCGCATGATTTAGTCCACGAGCCTTTTCGTCGGTACGTAGACTGCGCGTTGTTCAAACGGCTAAGTTTGGGCTAGTTGTTTCGTTGTGGTGTGCATATTGGCGATGACACCACATAGGGAAACGCACCTGTTTCGACTCGAGTCACGCGAGGGCTCGGGGTCAAACGAGGTACACGAGCTGCGATAGCTGGTGACCGCACTTATTGGTGTGGTCCAGTAACATAAGGAATCTTCTTGCCGATAGGCGGAAATTTTCCGCCGGCAGGGAGGCAGACTCCGACGCCTAAAGGTGGCGTCAAGGTGACAGTCGGAGCAGATCAATAGGCTCCAGTGGCTGATATCGTAGCTAGCTGAGGCTGTATAGATGACGCGTGAGTATATGGCGTCGCCGCCTGTTGGGGCGACAGTAGAGCGGGTGGCAGTGGCCGCCGAGCTTTTGTCGGCGCACCCCGCACCTTCAGCAAAGAGTGTTATAAACTTGTGTCAGCTAATTTGCTGGCAAAGTATGGTTGGAAAGGTCTAGTGAGAGACCGACTTGTGGAATGCTGGTAATCGCTATGTGCGAGAACTAGGTAAATATGTCCTAAGGGTTAGGGCAAGAAAGATTTACAAGCCTAGAGTAGGCTTCAAGATGCGTGGATCTCTCGATAGAGCGAGAGTTTACTGGCGTCGTTCTGAGGAATGGGTGTAATGGCAAGGATTGCCACCGCAGGATTTGAGTGTTAATCACCAGGATGGTGAACTGTTATTGTGGTGCCTCGACCCAGTTGGGAGAGTGCACAAGAGCCGTAGGGGTACGTAAGCGAATCGCTTAACGCTGGATTTTCTGCGAGTTAGCATGGAGGCGTAGGACGCCCAATTGTTTGGGTGCTCATGGAGCACAAGTATTGTTTAGCCAGAGATAGCTGATTAGGTGGCATAGTAGCCTTTGCCCAGTGTGGCCAGAGTTGATAGAGAGTTTTGGGTCGTGGATTGACGACTGGTTAGTTGGTTTTGCTCAGTGAGCATAGTGGTCGCGTGGCGACGATTAGCGGGTTCGCTTGGGGACGATCCGTGCCTGGACCATGTTTGTGGACTGTGGGCCTGTAGCCCAGTGGGCAGGCGCAGTCAGCTGTGAGAGACAGCGGCCCGAGACCTGATGGCGGGGCATGATAGAGATTTGGTCGGGACGGTAGTCCGAGCGATGACCCGGGAACGTGGAATGCCACGTGTGAGCATTGAGGCTATTAGTATACTGAGATTAGTACACTGAGAGTGTGATATGACCAGGCCGTAGAGCTAGTGGTGATTGAGGTACTGTAGCTCCTAGTGGGAGTATTGGTGTAGTAATCCTAAGTGAGGATCTACCCGTATGACGATTGGGTCTGTGTGCTAGTGAGAGCCATTATGCAGTGTTGGATTAGTTTTGGGCTATAGGCCCCTATTGGACCGTGGTCTGTGACCTATTAGTAGTCCGAGACGTCGGGTTAGCTGATAACCCGTGGACTTAGGGCACTAGTAGCGTGTGAGATAGTTGAGGACTTGTGGATTGGCCTTTGCACTCCACATTAGGCAGCGGAGTGACCGGAAAATGCGGTAAATGTAATTAGTTGCAGATGCAACCTCCTTGTGAAAGATAAAATGATCGCGGAATTAAAGTGAAGATTTCGCAAGAAAAGACTTGGTCATTCGTGGCAATAGAGAGAGCAAGTGCTCAAATGTGTCTCTCACCTACTTGGTGAAAGTGGCCAGACACCAGGTCTGAGTTTGTCCCTGAGTTGAGATAGGGATCCAGGAATGGGCTGCTCGTGTAATTGTTGGGCGAGCAGGCAGTGTGATGCCGGTCGCGAGGTTCAGTGAGCCCAGTAGTGAGGGCAAGTTTTTCCCCCTCATGATCAAGTAGGAGTCGAGATGTGATTCAACTTTCGAGGACGAAACTTATTTTAAGGGGGGTAGAATGTAAGGTACCGGATTTTCGGCACATAAATAAATGTAAATAAAGATGGTATGAAATACTATTGTTATGAAAGTTAGGGAAGTAAAGAATATTTGGACGCGAGTTGGGCCCAAATCGAGTTAAAATGGAGAGATCTAAAAATTTATTTGAGAAAGGGGGCCCAGACTTTTAGTGGAAAATTCACAAGGTCGGAAAATTCTGAGAAAATTACGGGAGCCCCGTAAATATGTTTTAAGACCACAGAAAAAGTTTCACGTCGATCGGATGCCGGATAGAGAGAACGGGCTTCGTCAACAGTGTCAGAAAATTCTGAGAAAATTTGGGGAGCTTCGTAATTATGTTTTAAGGTCGCAGTAAAAGTTTCGTGTTGATCGGATACCCGGATTGCGAGAACAGGGTCCACCAATGATTCTAAATACAGCGAGGCTTTTGGTGGCCCAGAAATGGCCTAAACTGAAAATTTAAAATTTTCTGTGGTAAATTAAGCTGAAACGAAGCTGCCTGTCAAATTTGGATGGAAACGGACGAAAAACGGACAGAAAACGGGACAAAAACGGATTCCCAAGGCGCGCGGCGCGCTGCGCAATGCGCACAGCTGGCGCGCACAGATGCGCGGGACGCGCGCCGCGTGGCGTGGGGGGCGCCGCCTGGACCCGGTGCGCGCCCCCTTAGTGGTGAACCGCCACCCGGCGGTTTCCCATTGGGCGGTCCCGTGGACCGGGTCCACGGACCACCCTCCTTCCTCTTCTCCTTCTTTTTCTTTTCTTCTTCTTCCTTCTCCCCCGCAGACCTTCCCTCATCTCTGTTCTCTTCTTCTTCTCCAACCGAGCATCGAGCATCGAGAGAGAGAGAGAGAGAGAGAGAGAGAGAGAGAGAGAGAGAGAGAGGAGGAAATTTCGTGAGATGGAATGGCGCGACTGTACGAGGTAAGCCCCGCACGTTATTTTTTGATATTTTTGGCACAGTTTTTAGGCCTCCTTTGGGTTAGGATTTGACCCCATACCGTGTTGCATGTTAGGAACCGAGTTATACTGTGTCGTTTTGCTGCGCGGACTGCCGGGAGGCAATTTTGGCGTGCCTCGTTTTGCGTGCCAGTTGTGGAAGAAATGCACTATTTTGCGTGCCAATTCGAGGTACGTGCTCCGTTTTGCGTGCAGGTTGGATTAATGTGCACCGTTTTACGTGCAGTCTCTAATATTGTGCATCGTTTTGCGTGCAGGGTTAGGAAAATGTGCACCGGTTTGCGTGCAACCCTACAGTCAGACATGTACCGTTTTGCGTGCAGATTTGAGGTACGTGCACCGTTTCGCGTGCAGATCGTGTTGCCGCGCATCGTTTTGCGTGCCGGCTGAAGTGGCGCGCACCATTTTATGTATGAGTTTTTAATGACATGCACCGCTTTGCGTGCCAATTCGAGGTATGTGCTCCGTTTTCCGTGCAGGTTGGATTAATGTGCACCGTTTTACACGCTGTCTCTAATATTGCGCATCGTTTTGCATGTAGGGTCAGAAAAATGTGCACCGTTTTGCGTGCAACCCTACAGTCAGACGTGCACCGTTTTGCATGCGGATTTGAGGTACGTGCACCATTTCGCGTGCAGATCGTGTTGCCGCGCATCGTTTTGCGTGCCGGCTGAAGTGGCGCGCACTATTTTACGTATGGATTTTTAATGACATGCACCGTTTTGCGTGCAGGATTGGAGGACGTGCACCGTTTTGCATGCAGACTCGAGGGATGTGCACCGTTTTGCGTGCAAGCTCGAGGAGACAAGTGGAATCGCGCGGAGACCAATTGCAAGTGTCTACGAGCAATTGGGGACACCATAAGGTGGGGAATTCTGCCGAAATTGTGTGACCTCTCCCCTTGCTCCTTTGCTTTTCGATTCGAAGCATGATAGTAGCCTGTTAGAGGCGTTAGGTAATTATGATTATGATTGCCTGTGTAGATGAATTCAGATGGAAAAGTGGAACTGTTGGTTGCCAGAGTTAGAGGAATAGATGTGCATGTGTAAATGAACACAGAAGAAAAGTGCAACTGTTGGTTGCCAAAGATATATGATGAATATACATGCGTAGAGATAATTATTATTTTATGAATGAGATGAAAATAATTGCATGCATGAAAAAGATTCGTTATTCATGATTGTGAGCATGTTAGGGTATAACCCTAGGAATCACGTGACATAAGGAAACAACAGTTGTTGGTAGTAAGACTAGGAGAAAACCTAGTATAGGGGTTTGACGAGTGACATCAACTTAGGAGTTATCCTAGGGAGGACGAGTGGCATGGTCTTAGGTGACAACCTAAGGACACTGGATAGAGTGATCAATATAGAGTTAGAGAACTCTAGGATGTATATGACATGGAACTTAGGTAAAGGAAACCTAAGGAGAACTAGTGATCAACATAGAGTCAGAGAACTCTAGAATGTGTATGACATGGAACTTAGGTAAAGAGAACCTAAGGTGAACTAGTGGTCAGCATAGGGTATAGGAACTCTAGGACAACTATGGCATGGAACTTAGGTAAAGAGAACCTAAGGTGAACTAGTGGTCAGCATAGAGTCAAGGAACTGTAGGACAAGTATGACATGGAACTTAGGTAAAGGGTGTTACGGAATTTAAGTTGGCGTATTTCGTGAATTCGGTTAAGTCTTGAAGGTTGAAGGTAAAGAAGGTTGGATTATATAACTCAATCCCAAAAAAGAAGAATTCAAAAGGATCAGGTATGTTGAACTTAATATCTTTGGTGATCCGAATACTTCTTATGACTGGGTGAAGACCGTGGATTCGGTCGGACGTCGTGGACTCGACGTTGGACGCTGTGGATTCGGCGTTGGACGCACATCGTGGATTGGAGAAGCGTCGTGGAGCGAACGGAGAAGATCAACTAGGAGCGTATGGAAAAGGTTGAGCTAGAAGAGTTTAAACTCACAGACAGAAAAATAGAGTCAAGTTGACTCTAGGATTCAGTAAGGAATCAAGAGAATGGAAAAATGGATCAAGTGTAGAGACATGAAAGGGAAAACAGGAAATTAGAGTTAATGTAACTCTAAGTTAATAGTGGAACAGAAAAATAGAGTTAAGTTAACTCTAGGATTCAATGAGGAATCAGGAAAGTGGGATAAGATCCTAAGGTTAAAGAATTAAATAAATATAACCCTAGAAAGTCATAGGGTGTCTGGGCAAAGAGGACAATAACTTTAACTTCAATTTGAGTTAAATAAATAAAAGAGAAATGTTTAAGAGTTCAGGAGACTCTCTAGTTACCCGTGTGGCAAGACCTAGGGTAAAAGAGGAATTAGTGAAAAGAAATAAAGCTTAAGAGAGAGCAAAAGTGATTAATAAGCAAGACAAGCAAATTGCTTAAGATAAAGAGAACAGAAAGAGAAATGATATGAGTCCAAGCGACTCCTAGTTATCCTTATGGCGAGACCTAGGATAAGAGATAATTTGTTGTAAAAAGGCAAAGTTAAAAGCAAGCTAAAAATGGCTAAAAAGCATAAAGAGAATGTAAATTGCGCCTTCGAATTTGAGACTCGTCAAGTGGAGCAGGACTCCCTGGGCAGTGACCCGTCGGACGACGTACTTTCAAAAGGCTTAAAGTGAAAGTAAAGAGCTAAATGCTCAAAGAAAAGAGAAAGAGAATTGCCAGTGGCAAAAAGGGAGCTATAAGCTCGAATAAGAAAGAAAAACAAGTGTTCAAAGGCAAAGAGGCTAAGAACTAAAGTAAAAAGAGAAAGAAAAGAAAAAAAAAAAAAAAAAAAAAAAAAGAAAATATAAAGATTCTACGGAATGAAACGCGGCCCATGTTGGAGGTACGGGCAATATCCCTCTCCCGGGTAGAGACCCGTTCGGGACGTTTCTTCCGTAGGACGGGGTAACACTTGCGGGTGTTATCGGCAACCTTAAAAATCTTATCTTATGGTAGCAGGACTACCGGGCTGGTGCCCGTCGGATAAGAATTTCTGAGGGTTAACTTGAACTAAAGCACCAGAATCTAAAGAATAAAGAAACAGAGTGGCCAAGGTGGCCGGGTTAGTTGACCCTGTATACAGCGGCATAGTGGCCGAGTTGGTGCTTAGCAGCCTGGTATGGCTAGACACAGTAGTGCTAGGTTGATGAGTATACACAGATAGTGTAGTGATATATTATAATGCATAGCTGTGTTTTGATATCGAGGATTTAGTTTCCTACCACTATTATTATTGCTTCCATTGGACCAAGTGGTGTAGGACACTTTATCTCGGTGGTTGAACCCACTGGGAACTATGTCGTAGTTCTCACACCCCTTGGGTGACCCCCCCCCCCCCCCCCCCCCCCCCCAGGTTCAGGTATGATGCAGCGGTCGTGACGGGTCAGATGAAGTCAGCGAGGCATACGACAGGGGCAAGGGCCCAGCAGCATAGAGACCTAGAGGGTCTAGCAGAGGTATCCTATTTTTATATTTCTTGAGTGAACCTTGTATGGTGAGGAAATGATGTAAAAGAAGTGTAATAATTTTATTGGCAAGTTCAAAGATGTAAAGTGTAATAAAGTAATTCATGGTTCACTCTTGTATGCTTTCATTTCCGCATTACCTGTTGTTATTGAATGAAAGTTTTAATTTGTAGTGATTTTTAGTACTCTGATATTGAGCTTCCGCATACACTTGTTGGGTTATTATGGATGTTACCGTTCCTTTCGGGTAGGAAAAGGTCTTACCCGATTGGCGGGTCTGTTGGCGTGCCCGAACCGTACAAATTGGTGGACTCGGGGCGTGACAAGCTGTTTCATGAGGATCTGAGCTATGATGAAGCTCCCCTGAAGATCCTAGCATGAGATGAGAAGAAACTAAGAAACAGGACGATTCCCTACGTGAAGGTGCAATGGGAGAATCATGAGGAACACGAAGCAACTTGGAAGCACGAGTCAGACATGCGTGAGCGTTTTCCTCATTTATTTGATTTTTAGTTGTATTTAAGTTTCGGGGACGAAACTTCTTGTAAGTTGTAAGTGATGTATAAGTTGTAAGTGATGTAATATTCGAGAAATTTAAATTCAGATTCAATAAAGAAATCATGTTCAAAAAGGTTTCAGTAGTTTTCGACGACTGTATAAATTGATACTGTTGAAAAGTGAATAGTAACCTTATAAGTTTATTGGATTTTCGACCAACGTTGGCCAATCGACCGTTCGGAGTCCGAATCCGACGATCCAAGTAGTCGATTTTAACGGTCTCATCGATCTGAGCGCAATGGCGCAGTTGAAATTTACGTTTGACAATCCTAGAACCTCGAAAAGTGTGCCAAACTATAAATGGTGTGGTATAAGATGAATTTACATTTTTATCTGGACCTAAGGTCGACGAACAAAAATCGCTACATGATAGGTCTTGTCGAGTCGGACGTCGTGGCGAAGTCCGTTTTTTCGACTGTCGACTCTAATGCCTCAAAAAGCGTGAAAAATAGTAAAAATATAGTATTTTGCATATAAGACCCTATATTTTATGCTCCGAAATTCGTGTAACTTCATGGAGAGGAACCTTACTGTGAAACTCAACTTCTGTGAGGGACCCAGCTCTAAATATTTAGAGTTGATGAGGCAAATAGCAATTTGTTGCAAATCTATAAATACATGCATTAGGGTTGTTCTTGCAACCCTAACCCAGAATCTTGCACCCAGCCGCTTCCTCCAGACTCCTCATCTCCCTCTGTCTCTCTCCCAGGTGTTACGCCGCCGGCCGCCGCCGCACCTCGCCGGAATAAGAGAAAGAAAAAGAAAGGAGCTTGATCTCGGGTTGGGTGGAGAAGAAAGCAACAAGAAGACTTGGGATTGCTCCAGACCACATCTGGAGTCATCTCTGTGCCTTGGAGACCTAACCTGAGGAACCCCGACGCCTAGCTCCGCCGCGCGTCGCCGATGGAGGTCTTCTTCTTCTTCTTCTTCTTCTTCTTCTTCTTCTTCTTCTTCTTCTTCCTTGGCTCCGGTGAGGTAGGATCCTCTTCTTCTTCATTTTTGTTGCTTCATGGACCTCTCCGATCTTCCTCTGACATCAAGAGGATCTCCTCTGTGAAGCCCCAAGCGCTGCCGTGTTCCGGTTAACCGGCGGGAGTAACCTTATTGCGGGAACCCTTGTTTTGGCCGGATCTGTGCGGGGGCTTCATCCAACCATTGGAATCGAGATCGGGCACGTTGGGAAGCTTCTGTTGGTCGTTAGAAAGATCTCCACGAAGTTTGGGAGGTTTCGCTTGAGAGACGAGCCCGTACGAGGAAGCCATAGCTTCGGGTCATCTCCTACTTCGCCGAGCTTCGTTACCCAACCGCCGGCAGAGCACCCATGTCACGCCCCGGGGTCGAAACTGCGACCCTTGCTCGCCAACAGATTCGCCGCCTATACAGAACCCCGCATAGGCGAAGCGTCCAACCTGCAAAGAAAAACTACTATAGCTAAACGGATATCAGAGCTATAAAATAAAAAGCTGAAAAGAACTCAAATCCAACACTGTACAACTGAAAATAAAGATACAATATCCACCTCCCAAACATGATCAAATACAAAATCCTCAGATACAAAACCCAGAACTCAACTGGGAGGGCAACCTGAAATAATACATCAGCGTACAGGCTCTCAGTACAAGTCATAACCTCACTACAATAATCTCTCATGAGCATAAATAAAACTAATTTACGGACTGTACTACAAGTCTCCAATGTGGGGGTACAGCTACTCTCCAAAGACAGGAAGGGATCTAGCTCGCGACTCCTTCGCCTCGAACAGCAACAACAGAATCAGCATCTCCCACAGATGACTCTACAAAACAAAGGAGAGGAAAGAAAAAGGAGGGGGAGAACCCCCAACGGGTGTGAGAACTACATCAACACGTAGTTCTCAGTGGGTACCGCCACCAAGCCCGATGGTCTGCCCACTAAGTCTACTAGAGGCATAAGATAACAATGGAGTAAAAATTGAACAAGAAAAGCTGGAGGTACTCTACAGCTACCATGCCTTTATCTAAATGCTCAATGGGTGGTACAGATGAAAATATATGTAACTACTCGCACCCAAGGTGCTCAATCGACCCAATCGAACTGACTGCCTCATAGGATCCAGTCAAGCCTGCGCCTACCTACTGCCGTTACATCCAAGGAGGACCGGACTTACGTAGGGCATCCGTGACTGCCAAAACTGGCCCAGCCAGAGGGACAACATCGACAAGTCGCGATATAAAAGTAACAGGCCCACTGCGGACGGGGCACTCGAGGGGCGCGACCCCACCAAGGAAAAAGGTATCCGCGCACTCTGTCGAGCTCAAAGTGGCTCCTGCAGGCTATAGTCAAAATCCACGCTCACTCTCAGAACGAAAGGACCCAAGATACTCAAACATCTAGCATAACAAACACCTGCTGTTTTTCCAAGACAGCACAAAGAAGGCCCTTTTTCACTTGCATTCTGTCCTCAGAAAAAATCAGAAAAATCACCGTTGTGATCCTCGCGACGAGTAGATACAAATCGAGTATTTAAACATCTCGTTCCGACGCCTGTAGACCAAGATACAATTAGAACATTGCGGCAAGTCAAACTACCCACAATACAAAATCTTCAGGAAACCAGTCTGAAAGAAGCTTAATTATCACCTTCGAAGAGTCCTCAAAAAAATTTGATAAAAATACTGGTGCGTTCGTCACGAAGCGTAGATATCAATCGAGTCCTTAAGGGTGCGTTTGGTTCGGGGATAAGAAAAATTTAGTTATACCGGGGATAGGTATAAGTTATGGTATTAGCAGGAACTAGTGTAAATTTCTGTTTGGTTGGGTTTAAGAGTTATACCCGATATAAAGAAAATTGTGTTTGGTAAGTTAAAGAGGAATAAAAAGAATAAAGAGGACTACAATTTTAATTTATGATTAAAATTTTACTGATATGATTTTAAATATTTAATTTAAAATATTTATTAAAAAAATTATTAAAATTTATATTTTACTTATATATAAAAAAAATTATTAAAAAAATTTATCATATAATTTATTAAAATTAAATGATAAATTTATTAAAAATTAAAGTTAAAAATTTTAAAAGCTATAAAATTTAAAATTTAAAATTTAAAATTTAAAATTTAAAATTTAAAAATTTATAAATGTTAAAAATTTTAATTTTAATTGTCTTAAAAAATTACAAAAGTGGAAGAAAAAATTTTATTTTAAAAATTAGTATACATTTTTAAAAAAATATTAAAAAATTTGCATAAATTTAAAAATTTTAAAATTAATAAATTTTTAAAAAAATTTAGAAAAAATTATATTTTTAGATTTATTAAAAAGTAAGTTAAAAATTTTAAAATTTATAAAATAAAAAAATAAATTTCAAATTTTATAAATTTATTAAACATCTTATCATTTAAAAAATAAATAAAAAAAATAAAAAAAAATAAAAAAAAGCTGGTTAGTGGAACGAAGAGTTGTTCCACCTGGGGGTGGGAATAGGCTATTCCCACCCCTAATGGGTTATCCTAGGATAACCCGTTAGGGGTGGGAATAGCCTATTCCTACCCCTATAATTTTCGTTTGGGTATAACTAGGGGGGATAAGCCCTTATCCCCCATTAGTTCTTGTTACAAAACGAAGGCTAAACGTCTCATTCCGATGCTCGTAGACCGAGAAAATCCAAAAATGCTCCACCGCTGTCCCAAACCTCACAGCAGTATAAAGGGTCAATGTATGCCTCGGGAACCATGCAAAAACCCAAAACGAGGCGAAGTAATCAATACGAAAATCGAAGGCATACCTCTCGTGAACGCGCTGCCGCAAAAATCATCTCAAAATTCCATCGGAGTGATCCAGGGTGCCTCGCGGACTGAAATGCGACGATAGAAGCCAAAATCGAAGAAACGTCGAAGTGCGCCGCGTCACAGAAAAAGCCGATGTTGCGGCCGCCAAAAAATCTGCAAATCCCTCACAAGATGGAGAACAAGGTGAAGAACAATATTGCTTCAAGGCTCAGTCGCAGGGGAGCTTGGGAAAAGGCTCGACATGGCAGCCAAAGGGGGCTATTTATAGCCAAAACAGAACAAATCCAGAAATACCATCCATGTCCCCACTTCCGAGCGCCCAAAAGTTTTCGGGCTGCTACAGTTCACCCGAAACCGCCTGATCTGAGCCGTTCATCCAACGCCTGGAACCACCACAACGCGCCACGTGTCCCCGAACAGGCAACAGCGGCGCCTGCCAACCTGCTCGCGACACGTGGCCACGCCCCCCGTGACCGCCTTCGCGCGCGTCAATGCCTCGGTCGGCGTGCCCATGTGCGCTTGTCGCGCTGCCGGCGCCCATGCCGCGCATGCCTCCCGAGGCAACTGCCTGCTCGCTCCGTGGACCGCACCCATGCACCAGCCAATCCAACCCTGCCACATGTCCAAACCGCACCAATAGGAAGATGCCACGTGGCACACACCCCCGCTGCACCGCGCGCGCCTGCCCGCGCCCGTGCGCCTGCCCGCGCCTGCGTCGCCGTGCTCCGCCGCTGCCCGCCGCCGCCGGCGCTGCCCCCGGCCGCCGGAATAGTGCTCCATGCCTCGAAATCCGTGCGCGGGCATCCGGGCTTCAAAAATTACAAGTAAATAGTCCATTTTCATCGTTTTCGCACGCTGAATCCAATTTCGATATCCATTTTGCCCAATTCCACTTCTAAAATTATCGAAAATTTCCGAAAAAGTGAACTTGATCTATTTTTTCGTGCCGGGTCCAATCCCTGGGTCCAATACATGCGCAAACACCTCTAACACCCAACATAGGCCTCCATAAGCATCTGATCAACCAGTAATCCATCGCGGGGATCCGGGTCCTCACATCCTCCCCCACTAAAAGAAAATTTCGTCCTCGAAACTAACACAACTCAAACAGGAGTCATAAATATAAAGGGCAGGTACTCATCATCACCGTCTCCAGCTCCCAAGTCACCACTCACTCCCCGTGAGTACTCCAAAAATAATAACAATACCCGGTACGGCATGGCCCAATTGCGCAATTCTCTTATCTCACGAACCAGAATTCGCAATAAACGTTCCTCGTACTCCACACACTCACAGATCTCAAAAGGGGCGAGTCAATCACGGCGAGGGATCCATAAGTATAACACTCCTGAGCTGAGACGTGGAAAAACCTCAAGGACTCCAACAAAATGTTGTGGGGAAAAACAACAAGCTTCAAAAATCAAACCCTCTGTACCAACTCAACCAGGATGATCCAAACCACACCCACGCAACCAAGCAAGAAAAAGAAAAGCCCAACATCAGGACTATCATCAACCCCAACTCTCAATTTAGAAAACCACCGACAACAGCGAAAGGTCCGCAAATTTTGAAAGACCAGTGCCTTCACCCCAATCAAACAAGAACAGGCTCCGACACCGTCTCCATTCTGGAGCAGCCTTTCGAAGTTTTCGGCCCGTTCGCGAGCCTCGGCATATAGACGTGAAAAAGGGAGAGAAGTGTTGAAGCTATTCCTGCTGTGGCAGCACAACCGAAAGCTATAATCTAACCACGACCCCTAGGGACATAACCTCAAGCCCTAAAGCTTCAACAACACCACACAGCGCCAGTTGTGGAATCATCAACCTCAACCCCCAAACAACTCCCCCACTCAAGGTATCCGCCACTACCATGGCTTGTCGGGGAGAAATAGGGTGCTCAACAATAATCCAACAGTAACTCCACAGCCCCTAAGGGAGACATCACTATAACTCACAAATCCATCACCCAACACTGGCTATGCTAAAATCGGCGCTGGTATCAGCCTCAGCATCCATTCGTCAAGCTCTGCTGGCACTGCCCAGTCCAAGAAGCTCCTCGCTTCACAAACAGTGTCGGTCTCGGCCAATCTCGAATAGCATCCATTTGGGCCGGATTTCCACAGTTGCTCCTACAGCTAGAATAATGCTCCTGATGCTAAAACTTGTACCTCACCCACTTGGCATACAGCTTCCTTCTCACAGACACTGTAGCACTATCCACAAGTGCTCCTCAAGATCCAGTCACTTAGGGAGTCAATCCAATATCTATGCCGAACACTTTTATCTATCCGTCCAAATACAGCTGGAACACACAATTCCACAAATCATAAAGGCAGCAGGGCATTAGTCGATCCACTTGGCCTCACTAAGAGCGCAATAATGCTCATACCGTGTCCTGAACGCCGTCTAGGCAAAATACTCAGCTGCAAGATCCCCTACTGATACATGCCTCACAGAAGAACAACTGCCGGAGTATAACTCAATCAATGGTCCTAAATAAAACTCGGACCTACTAGTGCTCAAACCACAAAATAACCCCTCACAGTCGTGTATCAACGACGTGGCATCACCACCGTATATCAACGGCATGGCACTAGGTCCAACAGACTCCTCGATCCATCAGATCCTGCCACGGCACCAACAGCCCTCTCTGCTCTACAGGTGATATCCAATAAGGTGTTGTCAAGGTTGATGCGGTTCCCAAAACCACGTCAATCGCAAACTCAAACTCCCTAACGACGGCACCAACAACAGCTCAGGTGGACTCACACCCGGGGTCTCACGGGCAAAAGGGATATCCTTGAGTCCCGGTGCCGCCGTAGGCACCTCTCACACTGTCGCTGTAACCTGTGTGCTCCAATTATCTCTACAAGCACCCTATTCTTGTCAGCCTCGCAGAAGGTCATAGTCTTTTCTCTTTCCGCATTCAACCATCATGTGGTACTGTGCCAACCAATCTCAGGCACTAGGTCAAAACTCCAACTACCACAAAAGCCAATAAGTCTGCCGGTATAACTCGTGGTCTCAACGGCACTGGACATGATCCATAAGCCTCCCCCACATGCACTACACCGACAGGAACCAGTACCACTAGTGCACGTGGTAATGACTCTGCCTCTAGTCCATGCAGGGATGCACAATGCTCCAACTCAAACTACTGTAATGAAATCACACCCGCGATAATCCGATCCACTGTCGTGGCGGCCTCAAACCAGGCAGCACAGACCCATCCGCTCGACGCAAGTGGTCGTCACTCCGTCTGCCTCGTCATCAAAATCCGGTCTGCCAGAAAATATCTATACCAATCACATAGGGAGCGCGACCTCTGTCTCTGCTCACATTGAGGCGACGAATGTGGTCTTTCGCAGATAACATATCCACGCTACCGTTGCTGCTGCTACTAATCTGGTACAGCTATCGGGGTCCACCCGACCCCTGGCGTCACAGAAATCCACGATCCTGGAGAAGGAAATCGAGAATGCCTCTGCCGGCCGATCTGTCCTCCATCAGCTAGCGCTAAACGCCTCTATCCAGAACTCACCTCTGGCGGTAGATCCCTATCCAAAAGGAATTGTAGCGCCACGCTACACTCAAGCCTACTCCATCGACGCATCCATAATCCAAAACGGAGGAACCGAATAAACTTAAAGGTATCCTGGTGCAATCCACTCCCAATCACACATATCCTATGCGCCTCGTCCCTCAAAACCTGGAGTGTGCAGTTCAACAACGGCATAAACTTTCTGACACAAGGAGGCTCTCAAATTGTCTCTCCATCACCACCAACCACAATTCTGCCTCCAAAGGCTCCAACTCAAACCCATGAATCGGGGTGGTTCATCTGCCGAAACTGGCTCAACTGATCGATGATGTCCCACAGCTCATCAGCTGTCAGCCATCCACCCTGCCTCGGTGCCTCGGCACTAATCATCGGCACAGAGGGGGCTACTCGCACCATCGGCGCCACTGAAATCGCTGCCACTGAGGATACACACAGGTCAAAACTCAGCGTCGGGGAGACACCGCTCACCATGACAATACAGCACAACAGCACAAAATAAACACTAGACCCAATCCAGCGAAAGTCTAGGGCATGTCACCCATTCCACAGCATTATGTTGTCTGCAGCCAACATAATCACTTAGGAGAATAAACATGCCGATCACTCATCCCATCCATTGGGAGAGGTATGAAACTCAATCAGGACTCTCGCTAAAATCACGACTCTCACGAAGTCATCCTAGGGTCCAACCACAAGCCTAGGGTTTCTAAAGTAAACCATGACCTACATCCCCGGGGTCGAAACTGCGACCCGGGCTCGCCAACAGATCCGCCGCCTATACAGAACCCCGCATAGGCGAAGCGTCCAACCTGCAAAGAAAAACTACTATATCTAAACAGATATCAGAGCTATAAAATAAAAAGCTGAAAAGAACTCAAATCCAACACTGTACAACTGAAAATAAACATAAAATATCCACCTCCCAAACATGATCAAATACAAAATCCTCAGATACAAAACCCAGAACTCAACAGGGAGGGCAACCTGAAATAATACATCAGTGTATAGGCTCTCAGTACAAGTCATAACCTCACTACAATAATCTCTCATGAGCATAAATAAAACTAATCTACAGACTGTACTACAAGTCTCCAATGTGGGGGTACAGCTACTCTCCAAAGACAGGTAGGGATCTAGCTCGCGATTCCCTCGCCTCGAACAGCAACAGCAGAATCAGCATCTCCCACAGATAACTCTACAAAACAAAGGAGAGGAAAGAAAAAGGAGGGGGAGAACCCCCAACGGGTGTGAGAACTACATCTACACGTAGTTCTCAGTGGATACCGCCACCCAGCCCGACGGTCTGCCCACTAAGTCTACTAGAGGCATAAGATAACAATGCAGTAAAAACTGAACAAGAAAAGCTGGAGGTACTCTACAGCTACCATGCCTTTATCTAAATGCTCAATGGGTGGTACAGATGAAAATATATGTAACTACTCGCACCCAAGGTGCTCAATCGACCCAATCGAACTGACTGCCTCATAGGGTCCAATCAAGCTTGCGCCTACCTACTGCCGTTACATCCAAGGAGGACCGGACTTATGTAGGGCGTCCGTGACTGCCAAAACTGGCCCAGCCAGAGGGACAGCATGACAAGTCGCGATACAAAAGTAACAGGCCCACTCCGGACGGGGCACTCGAGGGGCGCGACCCCACCGAGGAAAAAGGTATCTGCGCACTCTGTCGAGCTCAAAGTGGCTCCTGCAGGCTATAGTCAAAATCCACGCTCACTCTCAGAACGGAAGGACCCAAGATACTCAAACATCTAGCACGACGGTCAGAGTACTCTCGAATGATCAGCTCTCTCGAATCTCGAGACACTAGCAAACTCCACAAACTCGTGGCACAAAACACACTGGCTGGAGATACTCCACAGCCGGGATCGACCCATACTCAGGGCTAATAAAACTGATCGGAAAACACTCAATGACCCGGGACCACCGTCAACCCCAACGGTTCCCAACAACACTGACCGGAAGATACTCGATGGCCCGGGACCACCGTCTACCCAAACGGCTCCCCATGACACTATCACAATCTAAATTCAGCTACCAGACTCCACTCAGCCCCCAGGCACGAGTGCAACAATGTCCCACAGAAACCTGACCCCTCGGCCCACTACCCGAGCGAGGCAACACTATTTCCAGGAAAGATGCAAAGTGTGGGATGTCTAAAGCATAAAAGAACCTAGCCCAAGTGAAGGTTCTCTACTGGTCTGGTTAAACATGTAGCTTATGACGGGGGTGCTAGGTCAAGTTCCAATAATATCATTTAAATAAACTGAATCATAAGCATGGAACATTAATGGATATAATCACCAAAACCCATCAAAATAAGCCTCATCTTCCTAAACATGCTCTCAACTAGCATAGGTAAATACAATCATTGAACATATAATATCTTGAAGGTATCTAATGTGTACCATAAATCATGTAAGCCTCAATCCACATGAACTATATCATTCTTATGCTCACATCTCAAAGTTATAGGTTGTACAATGAATTATGCATGCTCTCAATTACCAGACATGAATATCTTCCATTAGGCATATCTGAATATCATATCATACAATTCCTCAAACCAATGTCATTACCAAGCTTGCATCTCAATCAAATATTGGTACACTAACATGCATGCATTCTATTATATAGAATTAGAGAACCATCCACCGGTTCTGGAGACGAAGCAACCCACCTGTAACGCTTTCCGCAGACAAAGCCGAAATCGGTGAAGTGTGTAGTCGCTCACAATCCAAAATCTGCCAAAACTGCACCCTCGGTACACGGTCGCACAAGCCTCTGTTCAAACCAACATCACAGCCCACAATTAGACCACATCACAACAAACACCTGCTGGTTTTCCAAGACAGCACAAAGAAGGCCCTTTTTTACCTGCATTCTGTCCTCGGAAAAATCCAAAAAAATCACCGTTGTGATCCTCGCGACGAGTAGATACAAATCGAGTATTTAAACACCTCGTTCCGACAACTGTAGACCAAGATACAATTAGAACACTGCGGCAAGTCAAACTACCCACAATACAAAATCAGCTGGAAACCAATCTGAAAGAAGCTTAATTATCACCTTCGAAGTGTCCTCAAAAAAATCCGATAAAAATACTGGTGCGTTCCTCTCGAAGCGTAGATATCAATCGAGTCCTTCAATGTCTCATTCCGATGCTCGTAGACCGAGAAATCCCAAAAATACTCCACCGCTGTCCCAAACCTCATAGCAGTACAAGGGGTCAATGTATGCCTCGGGAACCATGCACAAAACCCAAAACGAGACGAAGTGATCAATACGGAAATCGAAGGCATACCTCTCATGAACGCTCTGCCATAAAAATCGTCTCAAAGTTCCATCAGAGTGATCCAGGGTGCCTCGCGGACTGAAATGCGACGATAGAAGCCAAAATCTAAGAAGCGTCGAAGTGCGCCGCGTCGCAGAAAAAGCCGATGCTGCGGCCGCCAAAAAATCTGCAAATCCCTCACAAGATGGAGCAGAAGGTGAAGAACAATATTGCTTCAAGGCTCAGTCGCAGGGGAGCTCGGGAAAAGGCTCGACATGGCAGCCAAAGGGAGCTATTTATAGCCAAAACAGAACAAATCAAGAAATACCATCCATGTCCCCACTTCCGGGCGCCCGAAAGTTTTCGGGCTGCTATAGTGCACCCGAAACCGCCCGATCTGAGCCGTTCATCCAGCGCCCGGAACCACCACAACGCGCCACGTGTCCCCGAACAGGCAACAGCGGCGCCTGCCAACCGGCTCGTGACACGTGGCCACGCCCCCCGCGCCCGCCTTCGCACGCGTCAACGCCTCGGTCGGCGTGCCCACGTGCGCTTGTCGCGCTGCCGGCGACCATGCCGCGCACGCCTCCCGAGGCAACTGCCTGCTCGCTCCGTGGACTGCGCGCGCCCATGCACCAGCCAATCCAACCTTGCCACGTGTCCAAACCGCACCAATAGGAAGATGCTACGTGGCACACACCCCCGTTGCACCGCGCGCGCCTGCCCGCGCCCGCGCGCCTGCCCTCGCCCGCGCACCTGCCCCCGCGCCTGCCCCTGCCTGCCCCGGTGCCTGCCCACACCTGCGCCGCTGTGCTCCGCCGCTGCCCCCGACCGCCGGAACAGTGCTCCATGCCTCGAAATCCGTGCGCGGGCATCCGGGCTCCGAAAATTACAAATAAATAGTCAATTTTTATCATTTTCGCACGCTGAATCCAAATCCGATGTCCATTTTGCCCAATTTCACTTCTAAAATTATCAAAAATTCCCGAAAAAGTGAACTTGATCCGTTTTTTCGTGCCGGGTCCAATGCTTGGGTCCAATAGACGCGCAAACACCTCTAACACCCAACATGGGCCTCCATATGCAGCTGATCAACCAGTAATCCATCACGGGGATCCGGGTCCTCACAACCCAATTAACCTTCCCTGGCCTAGAGTAGTTCATCCATGCCTTTGCATGGGTTACTTGTCCCTAGTCCATTCAGTTCTCCATTGTTGCACTCATGGTGGCCGTGGAGCACTTCTCCGGCCAACCGCCGCACGGGGCTGCCGGGATCTGTCGGGGTGGTGACCCTACCACCTCTAGGAACCTTACTTGACTGTTGCTGGCCTTTGGTTGAGGCTTGAACCTGTGCAGAACCAGCCTCGGCCAAGCCGAGCTCTAGCAAGGGTGCAACTCGGCCACCTTGCTCCGGCGATCTTTCCGGCAGGTCTGCGACGCTCCAAAGGTGATCCCTCGACTTTGTAGACCTTATTGATCATGGTGCTCGTGCTAAATGTGTCTTGGAATGGGTAGTTAGGTTAATTTTACAAAACAAGCTCTAGTGGACTTAGTTTTTATAGACCCAACACTGTTTTCGGGTTTCGTGTCGACTCCAAATAGTGAGCACGGGTTTGGTTACGTCAAGGCCCGTCTACTGGTACCTTTGGTTCATGTTAAAACCCCTTGGATTTTTGTAAACAAGTCAAAACTTGTTAAAATTCAAGTAATTATGACTCCGACATAGCACCGATGTTTACAAGTTGGTCTGGGCTGCCTAGACATGTTAAATAGATTATTCCGGGGCAGCATGTGGAGTTTCGTCACATGTGGAGTCATTTAGATGCTATTTGAGTAGTAGCCAATTGTTCGGCGGGTTTTTGGAAATTCCGGAAAAACCCCGTGACTTGTGGGAAGTCTACAGTATTGTTGTTATGTTTGTGCAGTGTCGATGGGATGGGTATGAGTGAGTCAGTTACTGATACGAGTTATTGTTTAGGGCCCAGCAGTTCGGCGCCAGCACCCCAGTTGTCCAGCAGGCTTCGGGACTGTCTTCACTGAGGTGGGTTTATCTACGATTCAGGCTTTATCAGCGCGGCCCTCTAGGGTACCATAGTTGGACGGACCCCTATTTTTCATGCTAGCCTTGATTGAGTCTTTGAGCTTTACTCTCATTGATTGCTTATTACTCGCTTATACTTGGACATATTGCATGCTTGATTAGTCATTAGCTAGTTGACAGTACATTAGCTTATACCTGGATATATATATCATGCATGCTTGATCACTTCGTAGACTTGCTTCTATTCAGATATGCATACTTCTTGTATTCCAGACTGCATGAGATGACCTATGATTGATATACAGACATCGGCATCCCTGTTGGGATTCCGGTTTGTTGCTGATTACCCGGTCCTTAGACCGTGAGCTTGAGCATCAGCATTATGATCGTCATGCATTGCTGTACTTCACGTACGCCATGGGATTGATCCCCCACCAGGCGTTCTTTACCGGTAAAGTGGTCGACAGGATGACCCGTGAGCCCCCGATAGCATCTGTGAGTGCAAGGTTATGTCAGCCCGAAAAGGTGCCGAATAGTGGCTTTAGCCTGAGGTCCTCGTGACCAATAGTGGCATCGATTGGGTACTTGTGTTTCCATTATTGACGCATAGCTTACATTATCATATTCTACCATGTTTTGCTATTATTTTATGTACCCTTATCTGCTCAGCATCATGATTTGATTTATCTGCAGTCATAATCTTGTTATCAGCTTTTACCTATTGATCTATTAATATCCGTAGATTATTGCATGCCAGTAGGTACGAGTTGCTATTTCTCGGTTCGTCGTGCCCACTGGGATACATTGATTGCTGTATCTCACACCCTTTGGGTGACCACCATTTCAGGTCCGTCGGGTGGTGAGATGTCGGGACGATCCGGAGAGCCGATTACGATAGAGCTGTCCCCATAGTGATCATTTCTTGTTACCTTTGATTATGACATATTTGTGATTCTGATTTAGTGGTGATGTTATATGATGTTTAGTCGATTTTGTTGAATACTTATCTGATATTTAGTAGTTGTTTAGAACTATCGTGGATGAGTTTTCATATGTCATAATTACCTTTATCTTGAGGTAGATAGTATTCTGATTGTGCTTATTGTTCTTGCCTAGCCGTGTATGTATAAGGATGACTCTGTCTGAATAGACCGAGGATTTTCTATACATGTGGCGATCTGTACATGCCCTGTTTTCAGGTTATACTCTGATTTAAAAAAAAAAAAAAAAAATTAGTCCGATTTTCAAGCTTGGGGCGTGACAAACACGACTGGTTTTTTTTTAGAATAACCCTCTAAAAATTTGTATTTTTGAAAATGGCCCTACAAAATTTGTATTTACAAAAATGGCCCTATGGGTGCCAACTGTGCGCCATTTTTAAAAAATAACCTTATAAAAATTTGTATTTTTGAAAATGGCCATACAAAATTTGTATTTACAAAAATGGCCCTATGGGTGCCAACTGTGCGCCACGTGTGCCCGTTACGTGTGCGGGGATGTCTGAGGTGTGTCTAGTTAGGAGTCTGAGGTGTGTCAAGTTGTACACGAAATTTGAAATCCCGTGTTTAAACACGGTTTAAACACGGTATTTCAATTACCGTGTTTAAACATGGGAATTGTTTAAAGCTTACCCAATTCTCAAAATTTGTGTTTCAAAAAAATCATGCTTATCTAAGTTTTAAAATTTATATTTAAAAAATAATGTTTATCCAAAATTCAAAAAAATCATGCTTATCCAAGATTCAAAATTTATGTTTCAAATAAATTTTTAAAAAAATCATGCTTACCTGTCATGATTTTTTTTTAAAAAAATTATGCTTACAAAGTTTTAAAATTTATGTTTAAAAAAAATTAAAATTTTAAAAAATAAATTTAAAAAAATCATGCTTATACAAGTTTCAAAATTTATATTTCAATTAATTTTTTTTTAAAAAAAATTCATGCTTACCCGTCAAGATTTTTTTTAAAAAATCACACTTAAAAAAATCATGCTTACTAAAGTTTTATTTTTTAAAATTTTATTTGTTTTAAACGCAAATTTTAAAACTTTAGTAAGCATGATTTTTTTAAGCGTGATTTTTTTTTAAAAAAAAAATCATGACGGGTAAGCATAATTTTTTTAAAAAAAATACTATTTGAAATATAAATTTTGAAACTTGGATAAGCATGATTTTTTTAAAATTTATTTTTAAAAATTTTAATTTTTTTTTTAATCATAAATTTTAAAACTTTAGTAAGTATGATTTTTTTTAAAAAAATCATAACAGATAAGCATGATTTTTTAAAAATTTATCTGAAATACAAATTTTGAAACTTGGATAAGCATAATTTTTTTGGATAAACATTATTTTTTTAAGCACAAATTTTAAAACTTTTTTTAAGCATAAATTTTAAAACTTAGATAAACATAATTTTTTTGAAACACAAGATAAGCTTTAGTGTGAACACGGGATTTCAATTCCTGTGTTTAAACACGGTAATACGGGATTTCAAATTTCGTGTTCAGGGCACGTGGTGCACAGTTGGCACCCATATGATCATTTTTGTAAATACAAATTTTGTATGACTATTTTTAAAATTATAAATTTTTAGAAGGTCATTTTCTATAATATAAATTTTATTTATTTAAAAATAAAATATTTAATAAATAGAATATAAGTGTATATTTTTTAAATATAAATATTTTTTATTAAACAAATAAAATTTATTCACTCTAAATTAAAAATATTTTTAAGTTATATTAAAGTAACTGATGAATAAAATATAACTGTATACGACGAAATGTACAGGTGCTCCCTCCCTCCTTTCTCTCTCTCTCCTCGTTTCGTTTGGCCCAGTCTCGTGAGGAGGACGAGACGATCGATATTTAAGGTTAGGTTACATCCCCTTTCGCGCACCGGAGTTCTTGTTGGATCCACGCAATTCATTTGTTCTTCTTCTTGTGTTCTTGTGGTTAACACTCTCCTGTTGAGTTACTTGAGTAACAAGCTGTAAATAAAAAAAGTTTCTAATGCGGTGTAACTGCTTTGTGATCAAATATTTGTGTGGAAAAAGTGCTGTTAAAAAGGTTTTAGTTTGATTAGTAGTGATTTATGTGTTTTGTTTGGTTTAACTCTCATAAATCATACTCAGAATAATAGATATGTAGTTCTACATCTTTAGAAAAGATTGGTATGTCGTAATTTATAGAGTACTTTGCCCTTTCTTTGATTTGATGAACAAAAGTTCTAGATCACTAGATTGCTAATATGTGTGGGCCATGGGGAGATATTTATTTGATAACAAAATAACTTTAAAGGACAAATGCATAATAATTTTCATTTAGCCACTTAAATTGTACTCAACATTTACGAGAAGTGACCAATACTATAACAAAATATGTTAATACCGACGTTTTTTAGACGGCGTTTTATTCTAGCGTCTTTACTATTTATTACATACCGACGTAATGATTAAACATCGTTAATAAATAATTAACTAATTAATTATGGATATTTTTAAGCGTCGATAATAAATAGTTAATTGATAAAAGTATTGGTAATAAATTATTAATTGCGGACACTTTCAAACGGTAATAAATTATTAATTGTCTATCATTTATAAATTCGGAGTTTAATGACGTTTATTTTATATAATAAATTTTGACGTTTTATAAAACGTCATTATATATAATTTTTTATTATTATAATTTTTTTATTTAATTCATTTAGTTTACTTTTTTTTTTATTATTATACTCTTATATTTTTAGACAAGTTTTATGACACTAAAATTTTTAATTTTTAAATTAAAAAATTTTAAAATTTTAAAATAAAATTTTATTTTAATTTTTATATAATTTTATTTAAAAAGTATAATAAATTTATAATATTAAAATAAATTAGGTATAACTAATAATTTATAGTTTTGAAATAAAAATTAAAATAATATTTATTTAAATTTATAATTTAAAATTAAATTTATAAATAATTTATAAATTAAATATAAATTTAAAAATTATCTTAACCCCCCTCCCCCTCTCTCTCTCTCTCTCTCTCTCTCTCTCTCTGCCGGAGAAACTTTAAAACCCCCCTCGTTCTCTCTCTCTCTCCTAAACCACGAAACTTCTTCTTCCACGAAACCCTCGGCAAGCTCACGCCGGCGATCTCCTCGCCGCCGGCCCCTCACTGCCGATCTCCTCGCCGGCGAGCCCCTCGCTGCCGATCTCTTCGCCGGAACCCTTTGTAGCCGTGCTCCTCGCCGGCGAGTTGGTGACCCCTTCGCCGCACAAGGTCGTCGCCGGCGAGGCCGATGGCTTCGTCAAGTTCGGCCAGGCCGAGGGCTCCGCCTACTTGTTCGATCTCGACATCTACACCGACGGCCGGATCTCCATCCTCTCGCTCTCTAGAGATTCACACGCAGGTTAGGGTCCCCTCTCTAGAGAGTCAGAGTTTAGGGTTTTGGGCCATCCATCCCCAATTTTTCGCTTAAATTTATCGTAGTATGTTGAGCTGATTCAGATTAAAACTTGGAAAATTTTGTTAAATTTCATGAGATCTTTTGTTTTTTGAGTAATTTGATGTGTTATCTTTGTTCGAAGCTACATGAATTGGGCCATTTCATAATGGCCTGTCATTGAGGGGGACTACGCACCTCTTTACCTTCATGGAAAATTGGCGATCTCCACAAAGTGGAGTATCTAAGGTTTAATGATTTAAGGAAGTACCTTATACAATGCTGAATGGTTTGTGCACGTGGTAATGGCACCCGATGCTAATTATGTAATAAGGCATATAAAGGAACTTCTATCATGTAAACAATAATTGAAGTACATGAAATTTAATTATTGACGGACTTTGAATTATTAGTTGACATAATGCATATTGTAACTAAACATAATTTGGATTATTAGTTGACATAATTCGTCTGACAATTGACTATGCCAAAAAAAATGGAAAAAAGAGAAATTTTTTTTTCAATCGAGGGGTAAGGCATTTGGCTTTGTTGTTCTAAGTTGATGTCATGTTCTTATTTTGCCAACTGCCTTCATTTAAATTGTTGTTTTTTGTATAATTTGTGGGGTCTATCACAGTGACGCATTAGGTAGAACTTGAATAAATTTATGTGTTTTAGTCATGGCTGCATTTGACCTGTAGTTGATTTGTTGAATAACATATAGCAAGTGGAGTCCTTTTTAAATAAAATCTTTGCCTTATCAAACGGCTGCTACTATAGATCTATTTATAAGGGGGTTTGAGATGATAGTTACAACTCATAATGTTAAGATTCTAATAATTAGTTTAAGTTGGCATCTCGATCCTATTTTTTTTTTATGGGACTGATTGATATAGTAGATAAACACTTCATTCTTATTAGTACTTGGCCACCTTTAGAATGAAAGGAAGGAAGATAGCTGAAGTGGTAGAGTATAAAATTCATTACTGAAAGATAGCTGATAATAGATGATTCACCATTCTTTTGATTTGTATGCCTCTTATAACACAAAAAAGATTTGTGTGCATACTACTTCGAATTACAGATGACATTGTAAAGATTTAGTTATGCTTAAGTTATATAGGTAAGTATATTGTTGGTCATGCTGATAATAAGTGAAAAATCAAAGCAAGCAAAAAGTTTTTGGTTTGGTTCATATAAGGATGCAAATTTCTGCATCAAGGGATCTGCTATCAATGAGCACCGCTCCAACATGCCTTTTACATTTGTGCATTATAATAAGTTTGTCTTTTTCGGCATTTCAAACTCATTTTATCCCTTGCTATGTGGTTTTTCATGCAGATCACGAACTGCTATTTCTCTACTTGAACGCTTGAAAATCTTGCTTCAGGTGAAGTTTCCTTGTAATTCCTGTTTCTTGAGGTTTTAATAGCTACACACTGTCGTAACTGGATTAATGTATCCATGCATTACATTTTAATCTTGAAAGGTTTTTTTTTAATAATTCCGTAAGTTGGACTTCTTTCTCATATATTTTATTCTGGCTTGTAGATAACATCTTCATTGTTGGAAATGTCTGTGTAAGTGTAGTTGAATTTCAACTTATATCTTCATCAATTAAGGAATCAATTAAAATCAATTTGTTGATTGCAACTCTATCTTTGCTATGCAGTCAGTGCTAATGTATCTCTAGATTTACACTGGTGAACTTATGTTGTGCAACAAACTCGAGTCATAGCACAATCCGGAAGAAATCAGAATAGTTAAGTTTGAGTGCTTATCCTCATTTAGCTTTCCTTTTACTCGGTGTAAATCTTGATTGACAAACTTATGTAACTCCTAATTAGCTAATATAAATGTGGCTGATTGAATGTAAGTAGCACCAATTTCACAAATTTATTTCATGTAGCCACAGTGGTTGCTAATTAATTATTCCAAACAGTGGTTGCTAATTAATTAAAAAGTTTCACTTTTTAATATAAATTCATCGTAATATCCTAAATTAGATCATTTGCTATCTCATGTAGCTTACACAGCTATAAAAAATTGCGACTCTGCCGTCATTTCTTTTGGCATTTCGATATGGACCATTATAGTGTTTCTTTTAATATCGCAGATTCTCCATCTTACTCCAAGTTATCATGTGTAGTTTCTCCTTTATTTTCATTCATTAGTTATTCATGTAAGAAGATAGAGTAATGCTTCAATACACCCGCATTTAGTGAAGTTGTTGTTTGATTTGTTTATATTGGAAATGGAATAATGGTGGATTTTATAATCGTAATTTTGTTGCTTTTGGTTTAATTATAATGTCTAAGTAAATAATTTTTGCTTTAAGTGTTATAACTGCACTTTTTTTTGTTGCTTTTATAGGTTATTTACATATGTTCAAAGATATAATTCTGAATGATGGATAAAAGTTGGATTAATAAGCCGAGGAATACTAAGGATTATCTTGATGGAGTTGCTAATTTTGTTAAATTAGCAAATGAGAAAGCCTCTATTAATGGATAGATTTTTTGTCTATGTTGGAAATGTTTTAACCGTTCCTTATTTGTTCCAGAATTTGTTGAGGAACATTTGGTATGGAAATGGTTTTTCATTGGTCGTATTTATTGTTCTATACTATGCAAAGTTATTATCAAAAATGTCTTTCACTTCTTATATACCAATATATATGAAATGTGCCACAGTAATCTGCAAGTGCAAATTGCAGTTAATTATCTAACTTAGGTTTTCCATACGATTGTTACTTGTGCTTTCTTATGCAGGATCTCCCTGGTGCACTTGATGATGCTGCCATAACTGAATCTTTGGAACTTCACAAGATCAAAAATCGTCAGTGGGCTATTTTGAAAACTTCTCCTATAAAAGGAGAGGGGCTTTTTGAAGGCTTGGATTTGTAAGTCTAAATAAATTTTTTAATCCATACATACTGAAATTAAGACAACGGAAAAGGCATATTTTTGTTGGTTAAATAAATTTGCAAGTTTCAGGACATCCTTTTAAAGAAATTCTGGTATCAACCAATCCATATGAAGATCCACAAATGGGATGCTTTGTAGTGATTTGTCAGAATAAATAGTTATATTTATCTTCTTCACATTAGGATGCTTTGTAGTGATTTGGAAGTTAGCAGTAAAAGTTCCAAAATGGTAGTTTTATTCGTCACATTAGGCTTTTGTTTATTTGTAATATGATCATGCTTTCTACTAGTCATTCTCTAGTTTTGAGAATTGATGCAAAGAAAGGGGAATGCATATATATCACTGCAAAGTTTGAATTGTGGATTTGTCATTCAAAATTGTAATTTTTTTTTACAAGTTATCATTTTCAAATGGATTCCCTGAGAATTCTAGTTTCGTAGTCATCATTAATTTTTCAGATTAGAGTAGTCTAATAACCGAATATATATGGCAATGTAATCGGTGTGATCTCGTCTATAGGCTGTTCATATTGCTTGCACTAAAGGAAAAGGATCATCTGCAGCATTTCTGTCCAATATTTTATGAGAAGAAGGCTATAAAGTTGGATGCTATACCAGGTATTGCATTGTTTTCCAATTTCTTGCAACAATCTGCAGCAATAACATAAATTCCGAAAAATATTTTACGTGAGAATGAGTTCGGTGTCTTCGTTTTCATATCTGTAGTTAATGGGCACCTAATGTTATGGTTCTGAGTAAACAGTAATGTAGCAAGAGGTGTGCCAAGTTAATCTAGTTTGGCTAGTAGAAAGCATTGTTAACTTTATGTGCTAAAACAATTTTTGCCTTCTTACTATGAGTTGGTAATCGTACTCTTTACACGGGCCATGCTATTTTTCTTCGCCTATTGCGATGTCGACATGTTAGCTGCCAATTTTGTCTGTGTGTTTAGGGACTAAGCACAACAAATTGAACCGGGTGGACCTGTGATGTACTTCTTAGCACAGCACTTGCCCTAATGCTCTGGTATGTGTATTCTTTTTAGCTGGCGATTTAATATAGAACTCAAGTTTTGGACTTAACCTTGACTCTCTGTTCTCAATTGTGTCATTTTGTGCTTGTGATTGTTCATCATGCCCCCCAAAATCTTACATTTTCGAGTTTTTTGTTACATCTTGTGTTCTTATCTTATTTTTCTATTCAGTTAATTCCGACGAATTATATTCTTATTTTCTATTTTCTTTGTTAAGTGGCTTGAGATGAGAATCATAAATACATAAAGCTATTATTTAGTTTTTTTTTTTTGTTATTTTGTTAAAATATTTGAAAAAAATAAAATACAATTTTAATATGTTAATAGAAAATCACGATGCCTCAAAGCGTCAGGAAATTAAAAAATATTATTTATTTTTTTGACGCTTCGAAACGTCAGAAAATTTCGACGCTTCAAAGCGTCAAGAAATTTCGACGCTTCAAAGCGTTCGGAAATTAAAAAATATTGCTTATTTTTTTGACGCTTCAAAGCGTCAGAAAATTTCGACGCTTTGAAGCGTCAAGAAATCATATTTTTCGACGCTTAAAAGCATCGCGAAATATTTACCGACGCAAGATTAAAGCGTCGGTAAATATATGACAACTCTTCATTTACAGACACTTTTACCGACGCTTTACAATGTGTAGGTAAAATTTTTAGGGACATTTAAAAGCGTCCTTAACTGAAAAAATAAATGTCCTTAAATGCTACATTTTTTGTAGTGAAATTAGAGAATTTCTTGTCACCGGAAGCGAAATAGCCTAATTGTACACGGCCTTTTGCGATTGGCTTTGTTTGTCTGAGAAATTTCACATCATAAATTACTTAACTTAGCACACTTCTTATGCCATGGATGTACACGGCCTTTTGCGATTAGCTTTGTTTGTCTGAGAAATTTCACATCATAAATTACTTAACTTAGCACACTTCTTATGCCATGGATGTACCATTTAAATATCTGGTTTTTTTCATCCAGAGTGGATGAATCTGTTAATTTTTCCACTTTCTTTTTTGTAGATAGAGCTAAAATTTCAGCCATTTTAAGCAGCGCAAGCATTTGTAGGTTCTAAACAGTTGCCATATATTTGAGGCTCATCGTCCACCTTTCAACGATGATAATGTGAGTAAAGAATCCCTTTTGTTTTATCTTCTTTCTATTTTTGGTAAAGATTCGTGCAATTTTTTATTTTCTATTTTTTTAGAGCTTGTTTTTTGATAGATGTTAGATTAATAGTGCTTCCGTTAATAGAGACTAATTACTTCTTTCAGTGAACAAGCAAATGCTGGAGTTCTCACTAATTTCGAGGTTTTTGACTTCTTACGGGCGAGAGGCGCCACTAGTGATCCGATGGGATGTCTTGGTGCTGTTGCGCCTTCGGAGTGCAAGGTGTGTTCTTTATCTGCTGCTCAAATTATGGCTGAAATAATTTAATGTTTAGTACCCTTCTACATATTTATACATATGTAGACCTGTGAAATTATGCTTGCATAATTATCTAATTTAAAATCTGAACTTTTCAAAATGTTATTTCATACACTTGATAAGGTTATTTTTATAAGGAAAATGCTATGTGTACACCCCATCCGGGATGTACATCCTACACCCTCACCCATCCAATGGGTGAGGGTGTGAGAAGGGGTCACATCAAGTGACCCCAAAGGCACCCCACCCATTGGATGGGTGGGGTGTAGGATGTACACCCCTTTCGGGGTGTACATATAGCATTACCCTTTTTATAAAGAACTGCACTTAGTGAGTGTTGTATATGAAACTTCGGATGTTACAGATGGTATAATGCAAACAGGCGCCTTTGCAGAGACATGTACTTATAGAAGCCTCTCACCATTTTCAATACATTTGTTATACTAGTTGAAATCTTATCTACGTGCCATGTGTGTGTTCAGGTATTTGAATACCTTCTCCAATCTCCTGCTTGCACTCAAACAAGAGAATCAATTGATAAGTTTTTGGAAAGATGCGAGAAGTTCAAGCTTTCGACTGCTGAGAAGCTGAACATAATCAACCTGAGGCCATCCAACCAACCAGAAACATATGCGGTATACTCTTGTTGTTGTCGTCTTCATAAAAATTCTATTGTGTTGTGTTTTAGGAATGTTAGATTTCTAGTACATATCATCCGTATGGCAAGTTCTAATCTGCACTTTTTTTCAATCTTCATTTAATGCTTCAGGCTCCTTTGAAAGCGCAATTGTTTTCAAAATACAGAAGAAAGCATACCGTTCTTTATTTTGATGTCATCGTCTTAGAGCTTTTGCAGACTTGACGAACAAAGTTCTTTGGCTTATCTGTTTTTGTTATTTCTTTGATCCACCGTCTTGCTTAAAGACGATTTGCATTCAAATCTGTTAATAGGTTGATAAAAAATATTCAAGCTCTTATACATTTTTTTTCAAATTTTACTCTTCCAACCTCTTTAATGTACTTTAGTAGGGAAGATGTAGCTGTGACACAAAGAATGCCGGAAGAGAGGTAGGTAATCTGAGTGAATATGACGAAAAAGTGTTTTGCTGTTTAATTTTTAATCTAATCGGGCACAAGTAGTAGGACTTTGTATTATTTCCTCCACTTATAAAGTATATTCAACATTAAAAACTGTAGTCAATCTTTCTTATCTTGTTTATTTTATCTCTTAAGGTCTTGTTTGGCCAGTTCCCTTTTTCTTTCTCGATCTCGGATCCATTGCAAGGCAATGGAGTGCGTCGCCTAGTTGGACTTCTCTGCTCTAATTATTATTGGTTAGCTTACGAAGTTGATTTGTAAGATTCAAGCTTCTTACTCGGATCTCACTGTCCTTCTTTGGTTCTTTTTTTGTGCTCTTTTTGGCAGATTGTAGAGGAATGCGGCAAGCGACTTGTTAAGGGCGACATCGACGAAGTTCCCGAGTTGCTGCAAGTAGTGAATGAGGTTTTACCGCAGCCGCCTCCAAAACCGGAAGAAGCGGCTGAACAATAATAGATTAGAAGTAATCTACTGGATATTTCTGAGTAGCAAGTTCGCGGCAGAAACTTACATCTGATTCTATTTTCTTTTGTTTCTTTTCTGTTCTGATAATTGAAATGTATACCATCCGGACACTCTTTTGTTTAAGAAACCTGTTGAGAAACTGCATATCCGGACACTCTTCCAAAGTTCCCGACGAATTGAATTGGGCTCATTCGTGATGCTGGTTTTGCTTGTATATGATGGATTTGGATGTGTATTCACTATTTTAGATTCTAGTTTCTCACTTTTCCAGTTCAGTGATCTTAATTCTCGCCTTTCCTTCTCATTACATGCATGAATCTGGTCATTTTTAAGTACAAGAAACGTGCCCAACCAACTGTTGTGTTAGTTGAAGAAAATTTGATTGGTGGCGATATCTAGGGTTAGGTTACCTTCCCTTTTTCGCACCAGAGCTCTTGAGGAGTTGGTGGTGATATCTAGGGTTAGGTTAGCTTCCCTTTTGCAGAGCTCTTGTTGGACACGATTCAGTTTTTTTTTAAAATGATTTTTTAAAAATTTATATTTTTAAAAATGATCCTATAAAATTTATATTTATAAAAATTATCTTATGTGTGCCAATTGTGCGCCACGTGTGCCGGGGAGTCTGAGATGTGCCAAGTTGAACACGCTTCTCTCCAGAATAAAGCTTAACAAGTCTCAAAATTTTTGTTTCAAAAAAATCATGTTTATTTAAGTTTTCAAATGTGTGTTAAAAAAAATAATGTTTATCCAAAAAAAATCATGCTTATTCAAGATTCAAAATTTGTGTTTCAAATAAATTTTAAAAAAATCAGCTTATTTGTCATGATTTTTTTAAAAAAATCATGCTTACTTAAGTTTTAAAATTTCTGTTTAAAAAAAATTAAAATTATAAAAAATAAATTTTTAAAAAATTATGTTTATCCAAATTTCTAAATTTATATTTCAAATAATTTTTTTTTTAAAAAAATCATGCTTACCCGTCATGATTTTTTTTTAAAAAAAAAGTCACTTGAAAAAATCATGCATACTAAAGTTTTATTTTTTAAATTTTTATTTTTTTTAAACACAAATTTTAAAACTTTTGTATGCATGATTTTTTTAAGCATGATTTTTTTTTTTTAAATAATGACGGTAAGCATGATTTTTTTTAAAAAAAAAATTTATTTGCAATATAAATTTTGAAACTTGGATAAGTATAATTTTTTTAAAAAAAAATTAAAAAAATTTTATTTTTTTTTAAATATAAATTTTATACAGTCTACTGGATTTTAGTAGTTAGTTACTTTTGAGAGTTTTATTTTGAAAGACTTTTGTAGTGAGGTTCAGACTTGTACTATTTGACAGTTGTATTATTTCTTATTTCAATAATTTACTTTTCAGCTCTGATATCTATATAGTTATAGTATCATTCTTTTTGTAGGTTAGACGCTTCGTTTATACGGGGCTTCCCGAATGGGCGGCGGATCTGTTGGCGGGCCCGGGTCGCAGTTTCGACCCCGGGGCGTGACAAAGGGCGTGGCCGAGTAGTTCCTTACCAGCTAATTTGAGAGTCAGAGGTAGATGTACCCTGTATTTGAGATTTTATTTGTACTGGACAGTCTGAGAGATTTATTGTATCATGTTCATAGTGGGAAATGACTATGTTTTTGGATTTTGTATTTTCAGATGTTCAGTTTATGATTCTGTAGCTACTTACTCTTATTCAGCTCTGATACATGTTTAGCTATAGATCTGACTTGCAGGTTAGACGTTTCGCCTATGCGGGGTTTTCCGTATGGGTGGCGGATCTGTTAACGAGCCCGGGTCGCTGTTTTGACGTCGGGGCATGGCATGCGAGCGCACCGGCGACCCCGTGGTGCACGTGCGAGGTGTTCTAAGGAGCCGGATGGACGCGTGTGCACGCGTTGGACGGCGTGTCGATGTCGAGGTAGGTTTTTGTGTTTATTATCGGTGTTTTTCGGCACAGTTTTTGGGGAGATTTATCCGTTGGGTTTTGGATTTGACCCCATGCCTTTGTGCTTGTTAGGATCGTGATTTACTGTGTCGTTCTTCTGTGCGAAATACCGTCGGGCGTTTCGGCGTGCACCATTTTGCGCGCAAACTCGAAGGGCGTGCGCCGTTTTGCGTGCAAACTTGAAGGATGTGCATCGGTTTGCGTGTAAACTCGAAGGATGTGCATCGTTTTGCGTGCAAGCTCGAAGAGACAAAAAAAATCGTGGGGAGCCCAATTGCAAGTGTCTGCAAGCAATTGGGGGCGACACAAGGTGGGGGATTCTACCGAAAACGGGTGACCCCTCCCATTTTTCCTCTGCATTGATTTTAGAAGCATTATAGTAGCATGTCAGAGGCGTTAGAGAATCATGATAAAAAAATTGGGTATAGCCCAAAAAACGATTTATGATGAGCTTGATACAGATAAAGATTTGCATGTGTAAATTAATTTAGAGGAAAAGTGTCATTTATGTTTTACCTAAAATAGGTGGTTTATTTGCATGTTTAAATGGACTTAGAGGAAAGTGTCATTTTTTTTTTACCTAAAATAGGTGATATATTTGAATGTTTAAATGGACTTAGAAGATAGTGTCATTTTTGATTTACCTAAAATAGGTGATAAATTTGCATGTGTAGATGAACACAGATAAAAAGCGATATTTTATGATTTACACAAAATAGGAGATAAATTTGTATGTTTAGATGAACACAAATGAAAAGTAATATTTTATGATTTACCCAAAATAGGGGATAAATTTGTATATGTAGATGAACACAGATGAAAAATGCAACCTTTAGTTGCCAAAGATAGATGATAAATTTGTATGTGTAAGTGGACCTAGAGGAAGAATGTAATATTTGATTTATTAAAATAGGGGATATATTTGCATGTTTAAATGAACATAGAGGAAAGAGACCTTTTTATTGATTTGTCAAATATGGATGATATTTGCATGTGTAGATGATAAACATTATTTTATGATTGAGATGGAAAAATTTGCATGCGTAAAAATGACTAATTATTTTATGATTGTAATCATGTTAGGGTGTAATCCTAGGAACCATGTAAAAGCATAAGGAAAAAGAGCATGTTTGGTAGTAAGACCTAGGAGAAAACGAGGACAATTGAATGGATGAAAAATTAGGAGAAAATCTAGATTAAGGGTTTAACGAGTGACATGATGTCCTAGAAGTTAAACCTAGACGAACGAATGACATTGTGGGGATAACCTAAGGTTGAGAATAGAGTATTTAACATAGAGTCAATGAACTCTAAGTTAAGTATGATATGAAACTTAGATAAAGAAAACCTAAGATGAACTAGTGGAGTTTAAACTCTCAAATAATTAATTAGAGTCAATGTAACTCTAAGTTGAATGTGGAACAGGAAAATAGAGTATTTAACATAGAGTCAATGAACTCTAGATTAAGTATGATATGAAACTTAGGTGAAGAAAACCTAAGATGAACTAGTGGAGTTTAAACTCTCAAATAATTAATTAAAGTCAATGTAACTCTAAGTTGAATGTGGAACAGAAAAATAGAGTTAATATAACTCCAGATTCAACGTGGAATAAGGAAATGAGTATGTGACCACAAAGTTAAAGAGTTAAACAGATAGTAGAGTATTTAATTTAGAGTCAAATTCTAAGAACAAGTATATGTGATCACAAAGTTAAAGAGTTCAACAAATATAACCCTAGATGGGGTCATAGGGTGTCTGGGCAAAAGGACCATCACTTTAACTTTAATTTGAGTTAAATGAATGAAAGAGAAATGTTTAAGAGTCCAAGAGACTCTCTAGTTATCCTTGTGGCGAGACCTAGGATAAGAGATAAATTAATGAAAGAGATAAAGTTTAAAAAAAAAAACTAAAAGTGGTTAAAGAACAAAAAGAGAATGCGAATGGCGACTTCGAATTTGAGACTTGTCATTTGAGGAGCAGAACTCCTTGGGCAGCGACCCGTCGGACGAGATACTTTCGAAAGGCTAAAAGTGAAAAAGAGAAAGGGGAAAAGGATGGGCTTAATAAGCAAGATAAGCAAAAAGGCTTGAAAGAAGGAGAAACAGATTACTAGTGGCAATGTGAGCTATAAGCTCGAATAAGAAAGAAAAACAAGTGCTTAAGAGTAAAGAGAAAGACAAATGCATAAAGTGCAAAGAGGCTAAGTGCCAAAGTAAAAGAAAATAAAAAGATAAAACGGGCGTACTTTCGGGGGTGAAATGTACTCTTGTCGGAGCTAGGGCAGTGTCCCTCTCCCGGTCTGTGACCCGTATGACAAGTTCCAAAGTACTCTTGTCGGAGCTAGGGCAGTGTCCCTCTCCCGGGCAGTGACCCGTATGACAAGTCTCCCCCGTAGGACAGGGTAACACTTGAGGTGTTATCGGCAACCTTAGAGATTCCTGTCTTATGGCGGTAGCATGACTACCGGGCTGGGGCCCGTTGGACAAGAATTTTCGAGGGTTTAGCAACTTTAACTAAAGCACCAGAATGTGAAAGAATAAAGAGAAAATAGAGTGGCCAAGGTGGCCGGGTTAGCTTAACCCCTTTTTACAGCGGCATAGTGGCCGAGCCTTTGGCTAGTAGCCTGATATGGCTGGATATAATAGTATTGGGTCGATGAGTATACACAGATAGTGTAGTGACCTTTTATGTGCATATTAGCATGTTAAATCAAGATTTATAGTTTTCCTAGCATACTACTATTATTGCTTCTATTGGAACCAAGCGGTGTAGGACACTCTTTCTCGGTGGTTGAACCCACTGGGAACTTTAAGTAGTTCTCACACCCACAGGTGATCATTTTTCTAGGTTCAGATACAGTCAGCGAGGCATGCGACAGGGACAATGGCCCAGCAGCATAGAGACATAGAGGGTCTAGCAGATGTACCTTCTTATATTTTCTTGAGTGAACTATATATTGTGAGGAAAAGATATAAAAATTTATAATATTATTTAATTGCAAGTTGAGAGATGAAAAATGTAATAAAGTTATATTATGGTTCACTCTTGTATGCTTTCATTTCCGCTTAAACTATTTGTTTATTGAATGAAAGTTTTAAATTAGTAGTGATTTTTACTCTGATATTGTATCTCATCATACACATTGTTTTGATTGGAGATGGTTGTTACCGTTCCTTTCGGGTAGTGAGAGGTTATGCCCGATTGGCGGGTCTGTTGGCGTACCCGAACTGTACAAATTGGGGGTCTCGGGGCGTGACAATTATGATCGCCACACACCGCTGTACTTCACGTACGTTGTGGGACTGATCCCCCACCTTGCGTTCTTTGCCGATAAAGTGGTCTACAGAAAGACCCGTGAGCCTCCGTCAGCACAGTGAGTGCGGGGTTATGTCAGCCGTCAGGTGCCGTCAGTGGCTTTGGCCTGAGGTCCCAGTGACCAAAATGGTGGTTTCGATTGGGTACTTGAGTTCTACTATTGATGCATCATTTATATAGCTGTTCAGCATGCTCTAGCACCTGTACTCTTATATGTTCAGTATTATGATTATGACTTAGATCTCTATTCCAGCATGCTCTAGCATCTGTATTGTCTATACCCATATATGCTCAGTACTGTGATTATGATTCATTCAGTTATCTGCTTGTTATATCAGCCTTTACCTACTAATCTTTTATTATCCGCTGATTATAGTATGCCAGTAGGTACGATTTTCTATTTCTCGACTCGTTGTGCCCACTGGGATACATTTATGTTGTATCTCACACCCTTTGGGTGACAACCATTTCAGGTCGATCGGGTGGTGGGATGTCGGAACGTTGTTGAGAGCTTATCTGATAGAGCCATCCCCTGTTGCCAGCTTCGACTGGCCGAGTTTTTGGTATTACAGATAGATTGTGTATAGTTATGATTTGGTATGTTTCAGTTTATGTTATTTAGTACTCTAATTGTGTATGTTGTACTTACCTAACCGTATGTATAGTGGAGACTCTGTCTGAGTGGATAAAGAACCTCTTATTCGTGTGGCGATCTGTTCATTACCCGATTTTCAAGTTTAAACTCTGACTTAAAAAAAAAAATAAAAAAAAAAATAAAAAAATAAAAAAATTAGATTGATTTTTAAAACTCGAGGCGTGACATAGGTGTATCTCAAATGTTGGTGCATTCAAAAACAGTCGGGACTGAGAGCAGGTCAGATATAAAAATTTACGTGTGTATAATCCAACAACGAATAATTATGAATAAGTCAGTCCAGAAATCTCCAACACAAACATTTTTGAAGAGAAGATTTCCTCCATGTTTTTTTGTTTTCACTCTACTTATTATTCCATGTGATATTATTAACTTTCGTCCGGATTCCTAGGAGTCGATAGAAATAGTATCTATACGACAAAAATCTATATCATTAAAAATTTACAAAAATGTAACATCACGACTTTTCGTTTAACGTTTTACCCTCCGGCTAATAAAGTACAAGTTAGAGGGAACCGAGTTAACGGGTTTTCTTAAGTTGATGATCAGGAGGTGCGGGTATTTTTCTGTGATAGAGCTCGAAAAACGATGAACAGCGGTGCGACCGGATCCGAATTCCGACTTACGGATTTTCCAGAAAGGAGTTTTTAGGATCGCGGTAACCGTAGTGTGCATCGAAATCTGTGCAAGAGATCGTGCACGCTTTTCGAGGAGATAAGGAATTATCTCTTATGAATAATTATTTAATTAATTATTAAATACCCGGATGTGGATTTTACGGTACGTATCAAGAGAGAAAAATCAGTTCTTCCCGAAAGAGGAAACCCTAACCGGAGAGAAAAGAGAGAAAAAGAAAAGAAAAAAGAAACCCTAACCGGAGAGCGGAGAAGGAGACACCATCATCTACGGGGAGCGGATCCAGATCCTCAGCGCCGCGAAGGACAAGATCGAATCATCGTCCTCGATAGATCGAGGTTAGCACTGTTTCCTTACGATTTCGTGGTTTAGGGTTTGATGTTTTGGGCCTTTCGCCGTTTTTGTTGCTCTTATCGCCGCCGCCGCCGCCGCGGAGACCCTAGGGCACCGCCGCCACCGCGCGGGGCTGCTGCCCGCACGGCCGCCGCTTGCGCCGCGTGAGGCCAGTGCCCCCGCGCGGGCACCGCTTGCGACATTGCGCCGCGCGGGGCTGGCGCCCGCGCGGCCAACGTAGGTGCCGCGCGGGGCTGGCGCCCGCGCGGCCACGCCACTGCGCCGCGCGGGGCTGGTGCCCGCGCGGCCAACGCAGGTGCCACGCGGGGCTGGTGCCCGCGCGGCCGCCGCTTGCGCCGCGCGGGGCTGGAGCCCGCGCGGGCGCGCCGCTTGCGTCGCGCAGGGCTAGAGCCCGCGCGGGCGCGTCGCTGGCACCGCGCGGAGCTGGTGCCCGCGCGGCCGTCGCTTGCGCCGCGCGGGGCTAGTGCCCGCGCGGCCGTCGCTTGCGCTTCGCGGGGCTGGTGCCCGCGCGGCTGCACCGCACACGGTGCCGCTTCGTCGCCGCCATCGTCGCCGCCGCCATCGCGAGTCGTTAATCCTCTTGTTTGCGTTTTTCGGAGTCGTGTTTTGCTTATAAGAGTCTTATCTTACCTATTATGCCCTGTTGGGGGACTTTCTTTTAGGTCCGGTTGTCGTCCGAAGGTGCGGGTCGATTTGCGGAGTTCCGGTCGACGCGAATTGAGGTGGGTACCTTTTGGTGTTTTCGGTGTAATGTCGTTCCCGTGTATTTCGTGTGATTAAAGTATATGTTTTGGTAAACTGTCTAACCCCATTGCATGTTAATCCCATTTTATATTCTAACTGAGGCGGCTGAGGTCGCAGTACTGTTTTATATGCTCGTATTTGCTTACACGCACACCGGCGGTTTGACCACTGCATAGGGTGTATTTTTCCGGAAAGAAAGTAAGGATTACCCATGTACCCCACGACTAGGGATGATGGGGAGCCCTCACGGTGAGACGACTGCTACTTGGGCAGTAGAGGGGTTGGAGGCACCAAGAATTGAGTACGGTATCTGGGGTTGGGGCCCAACTTGTTTTAATTTCTGGGATAGGTGCCCAGCATGTTTTCTATCTGGGGCAGGGGCCCAGCGTGTTTGTGACAGGAATTTAGTGGTTCATGAGGGAGAAGTGAATGCTCTGGTGTATCGGTTTGTCTTTTCAGTTTATTGCATTTACTTTTTTAACATCTATTTTATCAGTCACTGACTACCCACACTGTGACAGGTCCGGGCAGGGGTGGGAACCGGGACGACGGTGAGGCAACGGTTAGAGGACCCTAACCTTTGAGGCTAATAGACTTTACAGTTTTATGGTTATCCTTTACTGTTTTGGTTAGTATGTCTGTTATTGCTTGTGAGTGGTTTATTGTGGATGTTGGATTGAGATCTTAGTGTAGGAATGACCTACTATATCTGTGATGGTTGAGATTTATGAATGCGGCTTGTTTTCAAAGATAAACATGGTTTCAAAAGCGTTTTCAATCCAAGTGTCGTGTGGGCACTGATTTCTAAATCCGTGGATTTATCCTTTCAAGCAATATCGCCGCTTAAAAGAGATTGCGAAAACGTTTTGTAAAATCGGGTGTCGTGTGGGCACCGTCTTTCAAACCTATGAATTTATCCTTTCGAAAGGTGTGGTGATTATGATTGTATGGTTAGGTGTGATCTCTCCCTATTATTATTTAATGATTGCATGGTTAAAGTACTCGTCGTGCTCGGAACGCCGTACATATATAAAGGAGGCTCCGTCCGTTTGGAGAGTGAATTTGTATATGTGGCGAGTCTGACGCGCACCGGAGGCAAGATTCATTTAAAGAAAAAAAAATAAGTGTGCGTTTTTCGCTCTTTTAGAACCTTCGGGGCGCGACAAAAAATCAGAAAATAATAAGCTCTAAACATCACCTAAAAACACTTGTTACTTGTAGTTAAAATTCTGCTTCTCCCCATAGAAAAGTGGGCATAATATATATTGTTCTTCTTACCATACAACATATCGCTCCAGGCACTAGCCATCCAACTGTAAACAACAACTTTTAATGATGCAGGAATGTGGTGGAGTTTCCCAGAATTGGTTGGGCATTTATTTGGTGATCAGCAGAGCTATACCAATTTAGGAATGCGAGGACGAAGTAATTGCACCGTGGAACTGGGATGATGTTTAAGAAGCTGTGGACGGAGATGGGTCAATAAATTTCCAACACATCGATATGTTGCTGTTCCCAGCAGCAGCAGCAGAATCCTCAGCAGCAGCGGCAGAATCCAAGCTTCAGTTATGATGAACAGTGCTGGTTAATTAATGTCCTCTTATCGTAGTGCTCATTTAGTCTGTAACTGTATTCATAAAAGCCCACTGTTTCACCACTGGCGAATATAAAACTTCAGTAGCAAGATTGAGGAATTGAAGCTCTGCCACCCCTCTGGGCTATTTATTAATTTCAAAACAGCCTTCTTTTTTTTCTTTTTTTTTCTTTTTTTTTTTCTTTTTTCAACTCCAATAGCATGACAGATGATTAATGAATGATTGTGTCTGCTCTAACTTGATAAGACTATTCATAGGACGGATTTTAAGAATTCGTAACTTTAATTTTATACTAATTAAAATTTTCTAAAATAAATTATGTAGCTGTTCTCACACTGAATGGCCTCTATCAACTATAGACAAAAAAAAAATATATATGTATATGGAGTTTATTTTTCGGTCCTATTTAGCTTGCACACTAGGAGCGTATTTGCAAATTGCTGCATGACTGCAGTATGTAGAATGCCTCCGTCCAAAAAAATTATACTTGAATGCGGGAAGCCCGCTGAAGTGTGCGGGGAAACGAGAAACTCCTCTAGTTTCAAAAATGAAACAAAAGACGGAGAATGTTCACCCGAATTAGATCAGATCGATTTAGTCTATTACCACAACAAATCCTATGTTTTATTGCCTCAACCAATCGTGGGCTGCAGAAGCTAATAACTTACCGCATTGGTAGAGAAAGAACTCTCCTAATAACTACAAAGTCTCCATTGAAAGCGCTAACCAATTATTCTAAAAGCAAACGGTGATATAATTTGATTTGATTTGATGAAAGAGCCTAGACTAGTTATCTAGGATTCTTTGTATTTTTTATTAAGGTATTTTTATTAGCAGTGATGAGGCTATATGTAGACTGAGGGGCCCTCAACTTTTAAAATATTCGCTTTAGATTTTTTTATTATTATTGACTTAAAAAATAAATAATTATAGCTAAATAAATATTATAATAATGGTTTATATAAAAAGTTTTTTAGTATGTATTACTAAAAATTATAATTTTTTAAAATTATATGCACCTGATATACCATACATTATATTTTATGATATTCATAATACTTGAATATTAAATATATAAAAAATTATAAATTTAAGTATATATTATTTAAGTATCTAATAGTCCTAAAAAAAAATATTATAGACTATAAAATATAGATGTCTAATAATTATAATTGTTGATATATATATATTTTGAATGGCATCATATATATTTAACAAATTTAATTTAAACTTTAAATTCTAATAATTGTATAGCTTTTGATTTTTCCAGAACTTAAATTCTGATTTCTTCTCTGTCTATTAGGTTACTCTTTTTCGAGTGATGGCTCCTAATTGTCATATCTTATATCAAGTTTATAGAATCTTTGTTAGTTAATTCACAAATAATTTTCGAATTTATGTGATTTTTTTTCAAAAAAATCAGAATAAAACTTAAATTTTTGGATTTAATTTATTATTCGCGAATACTGTATTATTCAGCCAAAAAACACTACTAGATTTTGGATAAATCTGAGTCCCCTGCTCAGTCCTTAAAAAATAATAATAATAAATAAATAAATAAATAAATAAATAATCCATCGCTAAAAAAACATTGCCCTGAACTTCCGGCCTCCAGCCTTAAAAAATTCCATAGCTCAAAAAAATTTGAGTCTCCTACTCCGCGCCACTCGCCATTGGAACCCCCAGGCCGCTTGCCACTCGACATTGGAAACCCCCGGGCTGCGCCTCGCCATCTCCAGCACCAATTCTGTTGTCTTTTCTCCTTTCTTAATTTTGATTTCTATATATAACCATTTTTCTTATATATATATATATATATATATATATATATATATATATATATATATATATATATATATATATATATATATATATGGTTAATAGATGATTAATAGTTGTTGTTTTCACACAAAACTGTTGAACATGTAAATGTGTAATTCAAAATGGTCTAGAATTTAGAAGTTGTGGTCTATGGACATGTTCTTCATGATCTAGTTAGTGGAGTGTTTTTAGGTGTTAGTTTTTATTTTGTAGTTAGTTGAGTTAGTGGATTGTTAGTAATAAGAATATGAATCATGGAAGCTAAAAATGTGGCAACATGATTTGCCAACAATGTCTATAAAAGAGGAATTTGTATTTCAGTTTTTTAACTAAGCAATGAATGAAATTGTCCACTTCTAAAAATTAGTTTTGCCTATTCTTCTCATTGGCCTATGAGTTTAGTTGCATAGAAATTAATCCTACCTCCTATCTCCAACAAAAATATTTTTTTCTTTCTCTGAACTTACTTGTCCTACGGAGACAGAATTTGTAATTTGTTATACTCTTGCCTTACAGACAAAAATTTATTCTGTAGAAAGACTTATTCAATCGGATAGACATGAGGGTCCAACTCCATTGCATTGCCCGAATCCATATTGTATATCTGAAGCAAGTTAACCACTTTGCTTCTCTCATGTTGCAACCCACAGAGTTACGATCACTAACGCAACATATATTTTTTTAAATTTAATCTACTTTATTTTATAGTTTTTTATTTTTATATTTTAAAAAATTATAATTATTTATACTATTAGTATAAATCTAGAGCAAAGAAGTTTAATTTAACAGCCGATTTTTTATCCTAAATTTTTAACCGGTGAACGTATAATTTTTATATAAATCACCTATCTGAATAATTGACGACCCCTAGTAAAGGGTCTTTATTACCGCCGCAGAAGACCCCTCAATGAAGGATCCTCGTTCAAACCCTTCTCACTCTGGTGGAAAAGTGTGGTTGGAACAAGGGAGCTCTTCAAGTGCGGCACGACACGGACGGTGGGGAACGGTGAATCGACAGGCTTTTGGTCGGATATTTGGATTGGGAGCTCAAGCCTATTGACCCGATTTCCTGGCATCTTCCATCTGGCTACCAACAAGAACCTCCGGGTAAAAGACTGCATTGAACACAACGGCTGGAACTGAGCGAAGATCCTGGAGGGCCTAAGCCCAGGCCTACCAGACCTTGACGAATCGATTACTAACCTGAAATTGATCACGCCAAACATCCACCTCACAAACAGCAAAGACGAATTCCACTGGCGTTGGACGACGTCCGGGCTTTTCTCTGTTAAGTCCTTGTACCGCTTCTTACAAGATAGCGGGGAAGTCGACTCCCGATTCGATAAACTTTGGAAGATTAGATTTCCCTCTTTCAGCGGTTTCATTTCTTACCACTCTTCTTTCCTTTTTGCCTCTGGTAGGCCTAGTGGGTGTGTCAGAGTTTGAGGTTTTACCCACTAGGGGAGGCTACTGGTTTACTAGTAGTTCTCACCCCCATTCTTCTTTCCTCCTTTTCTTCTTCCTTGTTTTGCAGTGTCTTCTGCTGGTGCTGCTGGGCTTTCAGCGGCGGGTCGAGGAGAGAGGACGGCCGAGTAGATAGATCTCGAGGCAGGATGAGCGTGTTAGCTGGACTGTTGGTGTTCCCAGGTTTCCTCAGACGGTTGTACTTTTGCATTTGGGACTGGCTTTTGCCAGCAGGTTGTATTTATTTTGGTTGGGAGAGACAGATGTATCATTTATACATATGTATTGTATTTTATTTCCAGCTTCAGTCTGAGATGTATTAGTTTTAGTTCAGCTCTGTTTTATTATCTCTTATATCTGAGCAGGTTTGGCGCTTCGTGTACACGGGGAATATCGTGTGCACGGCGGATCTGTAGACGGGCCCGGGTTCTGGTTTACACCTGGGGCGTGACAGATTAGGTGGTATCAGAGCTTAGGGATAGGTCATTTGGGACTTAGGAAACCCTAGGCTTTTCGGCGGACCCTAGGATGTTAGTGCGTGAGAGACGCGACATTTTGCGAAAGTCGGTGATTTATTTGTTTGACTCTTCCGGTGAGTGAAGAGGGATCGACATATCCTATTTTTGTGGGACAGTTATGTTGGCTGCAGACAACATAAAGTTACAAAAATAGAGGGATGTCTTTGACTTTCGCTAGATTGGGTCGAGTGTTTGGGGTGTGCTGATTTATGGTTTTGTCGTGGTGAGCGGTGTCTCCCCGACGTTGGGCCCTGACCCGGGTGCACCTTGGTGCGGCAATTGGGTCTGAGCTGGTTGTTTCGGGCCGGATACCCAGATTGGAGTCTGAGAGCTCCGGACCCGAAGGGTAGGTGTGTTGGAGGCAGATCAGCAGCGCGGTGACACAGTTGTCGGAGCGGTGGCACAGTTGTCGGAGCAGCGCAGTGGCACAGTTGTCGGAGCAGCGCAGTGGCACAGTTGTCGGAGCAGCGCAGTGGCACAGTTGTCGGAGCAGCGCGGTGACACAGTTGTCGGAGCGGTGGCACAGTTGTCGGAGTAGCGAGTAGCCCCCTCCGTCCCGGCGTTTAGTGCTGGGGCGCCGAGGTAGGGTGGACAGTTGACAGCGGGTAAGCTGTGGGATTGCTTTGATCAAGTGAGCCAGTTTTGGCGGATGAGTCACCCCGATTCGTGGCATTGAGTATGGAGCCCTTGGAGGCAGGGTCTTGTTCGGTGGGGGATAGAGAGTACTTGAAGGCCTTTTATGGCAAGAGTTAACGCAGTTGCTGAACTGCACGCTCCATGTATAGAGGGACGGGGCGCATAGGATATGAGTGTCTGAGAGTGGATTGCGCCAGGATACCTTTTAATTCGTTGGGTCCCTCCAGTAAGGATTTAGGACGCCTCATTGGAGTAGGCGCCGGGTGTGGAGCGTGGTATTGTAGTTCCTTTGGATTGGGATCTACCGCCTGAGGTGAGTTCTGATTGAGGCGCTTGGCGCCGGGTGATGGAGGACAGATCAGTCAGTGGAGGCATTCCCGATTTCTTTTTCCAGGATAGTGGATTTCTGAGACTGTCGGAGCACATATGTTACAGCGGTCGGTGTGGTGGTACTTGTTGGGCTGGCGGGTTCGGTTTTCTTTCGCGGCGGTTGATTATGCCGCAAGGACAGTTTTCTTGGGGAGCCAGGCTCGGAGGTGTTGGTGTGCTTGGGTTGCTTGAGGGTTATCTTCGCCTCTATAGTTTTGACTTCGGGAGCGAGGCGGATGTTTCGCAGTGGATGAGTAGACTTTTGGCTGTGTGTTGATGCCGGAGAGTTGGGGAATTGCTTCTACATCCCGACGGTTTAGAGATTAGAGAGCAGAGTCTACGTGATCAGTTGGGGGGGGGGGGGGGGGGGGGGGGGGGCTTATATTGGGTACCTTGGAGGTACAGAGGTATTGGGATCGAGCATTTGTGCCGATGGACTTGTGGTTGGATTATCTGAGACCCTGGGAGGAGCAGATGCCTGTACCGATGCAGTCTACTTGGTAGCTCGAGCGGTTAGCCCAGCTGTACTTGGATGAGGTGGTGCGGTTTTTCTGGAATGCCCGCCTCTATTTTGTTCTAGTTAGAGACCCGAGGGTTGTATCGCGTCTCTGGAGGAGGTATTAGACAGCCTTGGGAGCTTGAGTGGTGGATGATTGGATATTTACCCCCTCTATTTGGTTGAGGTTTCGGGTTGAGGATTGATTTTAGTTTCGAGGACGAAACTTTCTTTTAGTGGGGGAGGATGTAATGACCTGGATCTCTGCAGAGCTGTGGTAGAGTCATTGGTGACATCTGGGGAGCTTGTACTGTGTGTTGGAGGTGTTTGTGCACCAATTGGACACAAGTGGCGGACTTCGGGCTTAATGGATCACGTGGGTGATCAATGGACTCCGTCGGATCGTTAGAAGTGGTTTCGCGCGAAGCGGATATTAAAAATGGACTCGGCGTGAAGTTTGGACCAAGGATTACCTTTCCGGATGCCTTCGGCAAATTTTGGAGTTGGAATTTGGCAAAATGGACATCAAATTCGGATTCAGCGCGCGAAAACGGTCAAAATGGACTACCTACTTGATGTTTTGGACAACCGGTCACTGTTCATGCCGGAACAGTGTTTCCGGCCGCCGGCGGGCAGCGGCGGCGGCGGCGGGCAGCGGCGGAGCAGCCGCGGGCAGCGCGGCGGGCGGAGGCGCGGGCCGTCCGGTCCACGCGGCAGGCGTGCACCGGGGGCTGGACGCGTGGCGGCTCGGGAGTGGGCCGGTCCGCGGTGCGCGGTCTACGGAGAGCGCGGGGCGCACGGTGGACCGGGGTGGACACGTGGCGGCCGGTGGTTGGTGCGGTGTAGAGCGCTCGGTGCACCGAACAGGTGCGGGTGGCCTCGGGTTCCGTGCCTGGCAGGGGCGCCAGGCGGCGCGTCAGGCGAGCACGTGGGCGCGGCAGGCGGGAGCTGACCGGGTGCGCGCCACGTGTCGTCGCCGCGTTGGTCCACGCGTCGCGCAGTGGATGGCCAGGATGGCTGTCCGCTGTGCGGGGGGCGACGTGGAGGCCCGGTGGGCTTTCGGGCGCGCACAGTGTTGGGCCGGGCCCAACACTGTAGCCGCCCGAAAGTGGGAGCGCCCGGAAATTGGGACTTAATGGGAATTATCTGATTTGTTTCCAGCTTGTATTTAAAGGCCCTGTTCAGGTCCGAATATCTTTCTCCCTGTTCATCTTTACACTATGCAACCTTCAGGAGATTTCCTCCTCTCCCTGGGACGGATCCATCTGCAGATTCCAGGATTTTTCTGCGGCACGTATCCCGAGGTTACCATTTTTACGGCGCGGCGCGACGCTCGTTCCTTTGTGGTCTTCTTCGTCGCGTTTTGGTGCGAGGACTCCCCCGGCTTACCCCGAGCACCTTTTTCTGTGATTCTTGCGCCGTTGGCTTCACGACAGGTAGGGCTACGTTTCCTATGTTTACTAGTTTTTCCCATTCCGAGCTTTTCATGGGTTTTTCGGATCATCTTGTGACCTCATTTTCTGGGGCGGAGTTTTGGGACAGCGGTGCGGTATTTTGGCGATATCTTCGCGCACAGGCATCGGATTGGGGCGATTCAAAAGGCGTTTTGCATCTACACGTCACGAGAAATATCTCCAAATTTTCTTGGAATTTTCTGAATTTTGCCCCGAAGGTGAATATCCCTGTTTACAGAACCTTGTGGTTCAGTTTTTGAGAGCAGTTTATTTCGGGGTGGTTTCCTTGTCGGATTTGTTTCTCAGTGTAGGAAACTCGGATTTGAGCGTGCAGGTAGTCGTTTCGACGGGTTCGTCGCGAGGATCGTGACAGTATTTTTCTTGGAATTTTCCGGGCACTTCTTGCAGGTAAAAACAGGGAAACTGTGGACTGTTGTGTTTGGGGCAGATTTGTGTGAGCATTGTATGTTAATTATGTATGTTCTTTTGGGAATTTTGTACAGCGATCGCGGCGGCTTATCGGTTTGGGCGAGAGCACTATTTGGACTTGGAATTAGCGATCGAGGTGGGTGGTTGTTGTTTACCTCTATTTTGACATGCTCACTAGGAATATTAGAGTGATCCCTTTATTTGGACATGCATGCTTAAGTGATATAAAATTGTGAGCCTTTCATATGGAAATTACTATTGTGGATATCTGATAGTGGTTGGGACTTATACATGTTGGTATGGATGGAATGTTAGCGTTTAACCTTGCATGTGGATTGGAATATTTATTTTGGACTATATGATTATCCTGTTAGTGGTTGGTGCTATTGAGGATTTTATGACATGCATAGGTGGATAGTGATGCTTTATTATGGAACATGGATTATAGACATGTGTGGTTGGATAATGTTTTAGCATGATGGTTATATCTATGCGGATCTATTAATTGTTACACATGTGGAACCACTATTGGTCGCCTTTTCCTTTATTTCCTTGAGAACACTTGCATGCTTGTTTGGACATCTAGGTAGGCCATCTTTTATCGCTACACTTTCATGCTGGAACTTGACTTAGGAGAAACCTTGTTTGCTTCTTTCTCCTTTTCGTAGTCAGGTGGGTTTGCTCGGGTTTGAGCAGGGGTTTGGGATAGTGTAGCCGGGGCCTGGATTATGGATCATGGGTTTTGGCGGCGACCGCGGATATTGGGCGGTTGACCGGATGTCGGTTATAGGACATCGGTGATAGGGCATGATTATGGACTAGAGGGTTTTGTGGCAACCGCGGATAGTAGGCGGTTGACCAGATGTCGGATGTGGGACATGTTTGTGATTGTGGGTTATTCCGGCGACCGCGGATTTTGGGTGGTTGACCGAAGGTCGGTTGTGAGACCTGGTCGTGGATTGTGGGGTATTGCGGCAATCGCGGATATTGGGCGATTGACCGGATGGTTACTTTTGCATCTGATTGGGGAATCAGTTTTCTTTTAGTGGAGGGTTGTGTTCCACTAGGGCTTTATAGTTGTGATCCAATCCTGCTTTTATCACCGGCGCGGTTATTGCCCGGTGATGCTTTTATCACACCGGCGCGGTTATTGCCCGGTGATGCTTTACTCGTGTGGGTAGCTCCCCTCGAGATCCCCTCCGGAGGCCGGGGCTGGACAGTTATGGACAGATTTGCTATCACATCGGCGCGGCTTATTGGCCCGATGATGAGGGCGGCAGCAGGAATTTTGCTATCACATCGGCGCGGCTTATTTGCCCGATGATGAGGGCGGTACAGATTGGGTTCATCTGGGACGGTTGGTTATTGTTGCATACGGTTATTCCAGTCTAGGACTGTATTTTAGAGGCATAGTAGTGGTAGATTTCCCTCTTTCAGCGGTTTCATTTCTTACCACTCTTCTTTCCTTTTTGCCTCTGGTAGGCCTAGTGGGTGTGTCAGAGTTTGAGGTTTTACCCACTAGGGGAGGCTACTGGTTTACTAGTAGTTCTCACCCCCATTCTTCTTTCCTCTTTTTCTTCTTCCTTGTTTTGCAGTGTCTTCTGCGGGTGCTGCTGGGCTTTCAGCGGCGGGTCGAGGAGAGAGGACGGCCGAGTAGATAGATCTCGAGGCAGGATGAGCGTGTTAGCTGGACTGTTGGTGTTCCCAGGTTTCCTCAGACGGTTGTACTTTTGCATTTGGGACTGGCTTTTGCCAGCATGTTGTATTTATTTTGGTGAGCTGGGAGAGACAGATGTATCATTTATACAGATGTATTGTATTTTATTTTCAGCTTCAGTCTGAGATGTATTAGTTTTAGTTCAGCTCTATTTTATTATCTCTTATATCTGAGCAGGTTTGGCGCTTCGTGTACACGGGGAATACCGTGTGCACGGCGGATCTGTAGACGGGCCCGGGTTCTGGTTTACACCCGGGGCGTGACACCCCTAGGGACACAACCTTTAGCCCTAATCGTCACATCTGCTCCAGTAGCGGTGTCTGTCGCGCGATCATCAAGCTCAAGCTCTACACTACCGTCCTATCCAAGGCATCCGCACACATCCAAGGCTGTTGTGGGGGCATCACGGCAAGTCAACCTCTGCTGACAGGCCAAATAATCCACTGTCTCTTCCACAAAAATGAAAGTGCTCCCCAAGGTGAGACACTGGGTCTAACAATCCTCTATCTATCAGTTCTAGCAACTGTGCCATCAGTTCTCTCAGCTTTACTAGTGCCATCCAATAAGGTGCCTTAGAGATCGGCGTGATTTCCAGAACCACGTTAATCACAACTCAATCTCCCTGTCCGGCGACATCATCGTCAACTCAGGTGGAATCACACCCGGAAACTCATGGGCAATAGATATATCCTTGAGTCTCGGTGCCGCCGTAGGCACCTCTGCTACCGTCGCTGCTGATACTACTGTTGATGCTGCTGTCGGGGTCCACCCTACCTCTGGTGCCTCAGAAATCAACGACGCTGGGGAAGGAATCGGGAAGGCCTCTGCCTGCTGATCTGTCCTCCATTATCTGGCGCCGGACGCCTTTATCCAAAAATCGCCCCGGGCGGCAAATCCCTGTCCAAAGGAACTGCAGCGCCACGCTCCATATACAGCGCCTACTCCATCGTGGCATTTAAAATCTGTAGTCGGAGGGACCGACGAGATGAAAGGTATTCTGGCTTAATCCTCTCTCAAACACACATATCCTATACGCCTCGTCCCTCTTAACGTGGAGCGCGCAGTTTAGCAACTGCGTAAACTCTCAAGCACAAGGAGGCTCTCAACAGTCTCTCTATCACCGCCGCCCACGACTCTGCCTCCCAAGGCTCCAAACTCAATCTTGCGAACCGGGACGGGTCTAACAGCCAAAACTAGTTGCTCGCTCTATCGGCGCCACTGGATTCACTGCCATTGGGGATACTGCATCCAAGGTGGTCTCGACGGAAAGCACTGCCGTGGGTGCCTACTGCTCCAACAACTGTATCATCCTATCTAGCTGCTCACTTCGCCGCTGGTATGCCACTGACAATCCAGTCATCTGGGTCCGGTGCTGTCTGACCTCAATCTGGGTATCCGACCCGAATCTGCCTACTCTGACTCCTCTGCCAAGACGGGTGCACATGGATCGGAATACAGCGTCAGGGAGACATCACTCACTACGACAAACCACACAACAGAACACACAACAAACACAACCCAATCCAGCGAAAGTCTAGAACATGTCACCCATTCCATAGTATTATGTTGTCTACAACCAACATAATCGCTTAGGAGAATAAATATGCCAATCACTCATCCTGTCCTTTGGGAGAGATATAAAACTCAATCAGGACTCTCGCTAAAAGTCACGACTCTCCCGTAGTCATCCTAGGGTCCAACCACAAGCCTAGGGTTTCTAAGTCCACAATGACCTATATCCTAGGCTCTGATACCACTCTAATCTGTCACGCTCGGGGGTCGAAACTGCAACCCGGGCTCGCCAACAGATCCGCCACCCATACGGGAAACCCCGCATAGGCGAAGCGTTTAACCTGCGAAAGATAGTACTACAGCTATATAGAGAGAGAAATAAATGGCTGTAAATAAAATCCAAACCACTGTACAACTAGAATAAAGTACAAGATCCATCTCCCAAATGTAAATAATACATAATCTGAGATCCACAGGAATAGTACAAATAAAAATCCTCCTATACAGCATCTATCAATCCAAAAAGGGAGCTAAGTAAAACAATAATATATCAGTGTACAACGAATCCCACAATTCGGGATGGTACATCTATCTCACCAAAATGAACAACACTGGTAGGGATCTATCTCGCGACTCCCTGTCCTCGGTCCGTCACGCCAGCTAGAGCAGGAGCGGAGGGAAAAGTCGCTGTAAAACTGTCACCGACAGTAGGTGTGAGAACTGCATCTTACAATAGTTTTCAGTGGGTACCGTCTCCAAGACCAACGGTCTGCTCACTAAGTCTACTAGAAGCATAAGATAACATAAATACAGTGATAAAGAAAGAATAAACTGAAAAAAAATCTACAGCTATCATGCCTCTATCTACAATGCTCAATGGGTGATATAGATGAAAATAATGCAACGATTCTAACCCAGTATACTCAATCAACCCAATCACACTGACTGCCACATAGGGTCGAGTCAAACCTGCGCCCACCTACTGCCATTACATCCATGGAGGACTGGACTTACGTAGGGCGTTTATGACTGCCCAAAAAGGGCCCAGTCAACGAAGTCAGCACCGACAAGTAGCGATAGCAATGTAACAGGCCCAGCTCCGGAGCGGCACTCCAGGGGAGCGACCCCAACGAGGAAAGTATCCGCGCATCTCTGTCGACCTCCATACGGTTCATGCAGGCTATAGTCCAAATCCACTATCAATCAGATCGACAATGTCCAACAAACAACACTAACCCACTGGCCGGAGGTACTCAACAATCGGGACCACCGTCAACCCAACGGCTCCCAAAATAAGACATCAAACTCAACATGCTAAAACTCACTGAAGACGACAACGAAGGGCCCGAAAACTCCGAAAGACTAGTACCTACAACCCAAATCAAACAAGAACCGGCTCAAGGCATAGCCTCGCGTTGCTCTCGACCTAAGAAAGAAGACATCTCTTAGAACCCAGATCACTCGAACCCTCTCGGGCGAGGAAGTTTAGAGGAAAAGATGGCATTTATTACTGAAAACTATTTTCACTCGAACCCACTCAGGGTGAGGACAAAAAATAGCTCCTTTTTAGAAAACATCTTGATTTGAGGAAACCTATTTTAATAAGTTTTAGTTCTTTAGAAAATCAGTTAAAAATAAATTTTATTTTTTCAAACCCCGAAAGGCTAATGCCTTCGCCCAATCAAACAAGAACAAGCTCCGGCAACCCTTCGAAATTCGGAAGGAAAACGTTGGTTTACTGAAATCATGTGTATCCCAAAAGATTCTGAGTTCAAGGTTCTACTATCACAAGCACACTACTGCCACGAACTCGGTGGCGACAACAGATTGGAGAATACTCGACGATCCGGGACCACCGTTTACCCAAACGGCTCCCGACACTAGTACAAGATTAGCCACAGCTACCACACTCCACTCGGCCCCCAGGCACGAGCACAACATGCATCCTACACCAAAAAAAATTCCGACCACTTGGCCCACTACCCGGGCGAGGAAAACTCTATGTTCAGGGAATAAGAATGTAAAGTGTGAGGATGTCTAAAGTATAAAAGAACCTAGCCCAAGTGAGGATTTTCTACTAGTATGATTAAAACATGCAAACATATGGCGGGGTGCTAGTCAAGGTTCCAATAATTCATTGTTAAGAGCATTGATTAAACTACTAACAATATCATACAAGGTTACTATACATACAACGATAAGTGGGCATTTCATACAACATAATTTTAATCAAACTAGCATGTGGAACATAATCAAGCAAGCTCTCAAACAACAAGGATGAACATTTCCATTATGAAGCTCTCAATCCTAAAGCGTGGTTCATCTCAACATGTGGCTCTCAATCATAAAGCATGGATAACTTACCATATAGTTCTCAATCATATAATATGGATCATATCAACATATAGCTCTCAATCATATAGCATGGATCATATCAACATATAGCACTCAATCGTATAGCATGAATCATTTCAACATATAACTCTCAATCATATAGCATGGATCATTCCAACATATAGCTCTTAATCATATACCATGGATTATTTCAACATATAGCTCTCAATCATCAATATGGATGACTTTAACATGCAAACTCCCAATCCACAATAACATGTACAATTCATCATGTAAGCATTAATCAACATAATTTAGACCATTTCTCATGCTTACATCTCAAACATATAGGTTGTACATAAAATCATGCATGCATACTAACAAATTGAGTTAGAGGACCACCCACTAATTTTGGAGACCAAAATAATCCACCTAGAAAGCAATCGATCCAATGCCCGATCTAGCTGGATTTCGGTGTGTAGAATCCTCGGCTCCTCAGGAAACCAATGTCACAGAAATCGCCCAAATCCGCCATCCGGATTGGGCGCAATCGCCAAATCAACGCTCGCTGCGCAGATAAATTTCAGAATTTCACCATGGACTAAGGTGATTAAGGGAATAAAATTCTGCATTATACAAGTCCAAGGGAAGCTCCAAACAGTAAAATCAATGTCTCCATAATCAAATAAACCTTTCCCAAGCGTCATAAACTCATCATAAACCCCTTTTATTTAAACAAAACCATAATCTTGCACTTGCTGTCCAAAACAGGGAACCGAATTTCAGCATGAAGTTCAAATTATTATAGGGGTCAATCCAATAGGAATTTCCCACAGGTTTCAAAAGAAAATTTGCTCATCTACATCTTAAAAAGACATCCAAACATTGAAATCCCGAAAAAGATCAAATATTTCCATAGTTATCCTCATAAATAGGCTCAATGCTCAACTTGAAAACCAAAAACTGTGTGGGAGCACAGTGCTGGGCCAAGCCTGCGCCGGCCCAGCCCTGCGCAAATGGGGGGCCACGTGGCGGTTATCTGGGTGCCCCCACAATCAGGCGAGCGGCCCGAATGTGGCCACGTGGTCCATCCCAGTAAATGGGCGCTCTCCAATGAAGGGACGCCACATGGCGGTGCTTGGGGACGCGCACCGCGCTGGCGCCCCACGTGCGCGCGCTCTGCCCAACGCAGGCGCGCTACGTGGCAGAGCCGCACCAATGCCCCTCTGCCGTGTGTCCAAGAAGAAGCCGGGTGCGCTCGATGCACCGCAATTGCCTGTAGACCGGCACACAGTGAAAAATAGGCCCGATAGCCCGTTTCACTTCGAGAATAGACATTTTTGACTGTTTTCGCGTGTTGAGTCCTTTTGGCATCCGTTTGACGCGCAACGCACTCAATACACCAATAATTGGTGTTTCTCATCGTCAAGCACGCAGTCAAGTCACACAGGCAACCGGGACACCACATCTTTTCCCACTAAAAGAAAGTTTCGTCTCTGAAACTAAAACACCACAGCAGGAGCCTCGGAACAAAAGGTAGGTATCCATCAACACCGTCTCCAACTCTCAAGTCGCCTCTCGCTCCTCGTGATTACTCCTCAACAACAACAAGTATGACATGGCCAGGTTGCGCAATCCTCTCATCTCACGAGCCAGAATTCGCAACGGGCGTCCCTCGTACTCCAAACACTCACAGATCTCAGGTAGAGCGAGTCCATCACGGGCGAGGGATCCAAAACATTACACCTCTGAGCTGAGACATGAAAAAACAACGAGAACTCCAACAAATCGCGGGGGAAAAGCAACAAGCTCCAAAATCAAACTCTGCCTCCCAAGGCTCCAAACTCAATCCTGCAAACAGGGACGGGTGAAACTGTCGAAACTGGCTCAATCGATCAATGGGGTCCCACAACTCATCTGCGGTAAATAAATTGTTGTAAATAAAATCCAAACCACTATACAATTGGAATAAAGTACAAGATCCATCTCCCAAATATAAATAATACATAATCTGATCCACAGGAATAGTACAAATAAAAATCCTCCTATACAATATTCTTGAATCCAAAAAGTGAGGTAAACTAAAACAATAATACACCAGTGTATAATGAAATTTCACAATCCGGGATGGTACATCTATCTCACCAGTGTGAACTACACTTGTAGGGATCTATCTCGTTACTCCGTCCTCGGTCCGTCACGCCAGCTAGAGCAAGAACGGAGGGAAAAGTCAGTGCAAAACTGTCACCGACAGAGGGTGTGAGAACTACATCCTACAGTAGTTCTCAGTGGGTACCGTCTCCAAGACCAACGGTCTGCCCACTAAGTCTACTAGAGGCATAAGATAACAGAAATACTGTGATAACGAAAGAATAAGCTGGAAAAAAATCTACAGCTATCATGCATCTATCTACAATGCTCAATGGGTGATAAAGATGAAATGATGCAATGACTCTAACCCAGTATACTCAATCAACCCAATCACACTGACTGCCATATAGGGTCCAGTCAAACCTGCGCCCACCTATTGCCATTACATCCACGGAGGACTGGACTTATGTAGGGCGTCTATGACTACCTAAAAGGGCCCAGCCAATGAGGTCAGCATCGACAAGTCGCGATAGCAAAGTAACAGGCCTAGCTCCGGAGCGGCACTCGAGGGGGGCGACCCCACCAAGGAAAGTATCCGCGTATCTCTATTGAGCTCCATATGGCTCATGCAGGCTATAGTCCAAATTCACGATCAATCAGATCGATAATGTCCAACTCAGAGCACTAACCCACTGGCCGGAGGTACTCAACAGCCGGGACCATCATCAACCCAACGGCTCCCAAAATAGGACATCAAACTCAACATGCTAAAACTCACTGACTAGAGATACTCCACAACCGACGATAACGAAGGGCCAGAAAACTCTAAAAGACTAGTACCTACAACACAAATCAAACAAGAACAGGCTCTAGGCATAGCCTCTCGTTATTCTCGGCCTAAGAAAGAAGATAACCCTTAGAACCCAGATCACTCGAACCCTCTTGGGCGAGGAAGTTTAGAGGAAGAGATGATATTTATTATTGAAAACTATTTTTACTCGAACCTTTTCAGGGTGAGGACAAAAAGTAGCTCCTTTTTAGAAAACATCTTGATTTGAGGAAACCCATTTTAATAAATTGTAGTTCTTTAGAAAATCAGTTAAAAACAAATTTTATTTTTCCAAACCCCGAAGGGCTAATGCCTTCGCCCAGTCAAACAAGAACGGGCTCCGGCGACCCTTTGAAATTCGAAAGTAAAATGTTGGTTTTCTGAAATCGTGTGTGTCCGAAAATATTCTGAGTTCAAGGTCCTACTATCACAAGCACACTACTGCCACGAACTTGGAGGCGAAAACAGATCGAAGAATACTCGACAATTCGGGACCACCGTTTACCCAAACGGCTCCCAACACTAGTACAAGACTAGCCACAACTACCAGACTCCACTCGGCCCCTAGGCACGAGCGCAACATGCATCCTACACTAAAAAAAATCCAGACCACTCGGCCCACTACCCGGGTGAGAAAAACTCTATGTCCAGGGAATAAGAATGTAAAGTGTGAGAATATCTAAAGTATAAAAGAACCTAACTCAAGTGAGGGTTTTCTACTAGTCTGGTTAAAACATGCAAACATACGGCGGAGTACTAGTCAAGGTTCCAATAATTCATTGTTAAGAGCACTGATTAAACTACTAACAATATCATACATTGTTGCTATACAAACAACGTGAAGTGAGCATTCCATTCAATATAATCTTAATCAAACTAGCGTGTGGAACATAATCAAGCAAGCTTTCAAAGCATGGATAACTTACCATGTAGTTCATTATGAAGCTCGGGGTCCATTATGAAGCTCTCAATCCTAAAGCATGGATCATCTCAACATGTGGCTCTCAATCATAAAGCATGGATAACTTACCATGTAGTTCTCAATCATATAATATGAATCATTTCAACATATTGCACTCAATCATATAGCATGGATCATTCCAACTTATAGCTCTCAATCATATAGCATGGATCATTTCAACATATAGCTCTCAATCAACAACATGGATGACTTTAACATGCAAACTCTCAATCCACAATAACATATACAATTCATCATGTAAGCTTCAATCAACATAATTTAGACCATTTCTCATGCTTACATCTCAAACATATAGGTTGTACATTAAATCATACATGCATACTAACAAATAGAGTTAGAGGACCGCCCGCTAATTTTTGAGACCAAAACAACCCACCTGGAAAGTAGTCGATCCAATGCCCGATCTAGCTGAATTTTGGTGTGTAGAATTCTCGGCTCCTCATGAAACCAATTCCGAAGAAATCGCCCAAATCCGCTACCCTGATTGGGCGCAATTGTCAAATCAACGCTCTCTGCGCGGATAAATTCCAAAATTTCAGCATGGACTAAGGTGATTAAGGGAATAAAATTCTGCATTATATAAGTCTAAGGGAAACTCCAAATAGTAACATCAATGTGTCCATAATCAAATAAACCTTTTCCAAGCATCATCAACTCATTATAAACCCCTTTTATTTAAACAAAACCATAATCTTGCACTTGATGTCCAAAACAGGGAACTAAATTTTAGCATGAAGTTCAAATCATTATAGGGGTCAATCCAATAGGAATTTCCCACAGGTTTCAAAAGAAAATTTGCTCATCTACATCTTAAAACGACATCCATACTTTGAAATCCCGAAAAAGATCAAATATTTTCATAGTTATCCTCATACATAGGCTTAATGCTCAACTTAAAAATCAAAAACTGCACTACAGGATACCTTATAATAGAGCTTGGAAGATCGTTAAAATTACCTAGGCAAATGAGCTCCAAATCCAGCAAGAGAGGTGCCAATGGATTTCTTGTCAAGATTAGACATAAATCAAGCTCAAGAACTCCAAAATTCATGCGCGGGTGAAAAAGAGAAAGCCCATGAATACTCATGGCTGTCCAAAGAGTCCAATCTGTGCACGAATGCAACAAAGTGCTCCAAAGATGGCAAATAAATCCCAATAAAACCTCAGCTCTAGGTGGAGTGATACATACCAAAGTTGAAGAGTTTCGAGTCTTGAAGATTTTACCACAAAAATCATCTCAAAATTCCTATTCTACTGTCTATAAAAGGAAAAACACTGAGGGTTGTCCAGATTTCCAGGCTGAGAAAATGGGTTCCAAAGATGGTATAAAAACTCTGAGAAATCTCATGATCCAAGTAGAGAGTTGAATACTAAAGTTGTAGACCTACCTCTTGTGAAGCTCCTCCCCGAAAATCAGCTCGAAACACTAAGAAATGAGATCTGGAAAATATTTGCACTGAAATGCAACGGGAAAGCTCACAATCTACAACAATGGTGAGGCTTGTCTCTTGAAGAAGATGATGGATATGAAGCTGCTGCAAGCCTTCTTTTTGCTGGTGAAGATGAAGAAGAGGAAAGGAAGAGTGCGCTATAGAAGTCCCCAAGGTTGCAAAGTTCCAAAAGAGGGAGAAGGAGGAGGAAGAAGAGATTAAATAGAGGAAGAAGAAGAAGAAGGAGAAGAAAAACAAATTGGGGGGGGGGGGGGTACTGTACGGGAGCATAGTGCTGGGCCAAGCCTGCGCCGGCCCAGTCCTGCGCAAATAGGGGGCCACGTGGCGGCCATTCGGGCGCCCCCGCAATCGGGCGGGCGGCCCGGATGTGGCCACGTGGTCCACCTCGGTAAATGGGCCCCCTCCAATGGAGGGACGCCACTTGGCGGTGCGCGGGGACGCGCACCGCGCCGGCGCCCCACGTGCGCGCGCTCTGCCCAACGCGGGCACGTCGCGTGGCAGAGTCGCGCCAATGCCCCTCTGCCGCGTGTCCAAGAAAAAACTAGCTGCGTCCGGTGCACCGCAATTGCCTGTAGACCGGCACATAGTGAAAAATAGGCTCGATAGTCCGTTTTGCTTCGAGAATAGCCATTTTTGACTATTTTCGCGTGCTGAGTCTGTTTTTGGCATCCGTTTGATGCGCAACGCACTCGTTACACCAATAATAGGTGTTTTCTCGCCGCCAAGCACGCGGTCAAGTCACACGGGCAACCGGGACACCACACTTCCGTTGGGCGAGATAACACATGCGTGGGCTATCAATAACTTTTGGATTATCTCGTCTTATGGTAGCATGACTGCCGAGCACGGGCCCGTTGGGCGAGGCTTCCAAAGGGATAAGCAACTTGAACTAAAGCATAAGAATATGAATGAGTAAAAGAGAATGGAGAGTGGCCAAGGTGGCCGGGTTAGCATAACCCTTTTTTGCGGTATAGTGGTTGAGCTTATAGTTAGTAGCCTAATATGGCAGGACATGATAGCAATGAGGCTTTGAGCATACACAGTTAGTGTATAGATATTCATACATGTACATGAGTATGTTAGTTAGCATATGCAGTTTTAATATCATATATTATCTTACTATCTTACTTCCATTGGAAACTTTAAGTAGTTCTCACGCCCTTGGGTGACCATTTTTTCAGATTCAGGTACAGCCGTTGAGACGGACGACAGGGGCAAGGGTCCAGCAGCATAGAGACCTAGAGGGTCTAGCACATGTTACCCTTTTTACTTTGAGTGAACTATGTATTGTGAGGAAAAAGATGTAAATTGTAATAATTGTTATATGCAAGTTGAGAGAGAGAAATATAATAAATTGTATATTGTGGTTCACTCATGTGTTGCTTTCATTACTTATTAAACTGTTGTTTATTGAATGAAAGTTTTAGTTAGTAGTGAATTTTATTACTCTGATATTGAGCTTCCGCATACACTTGTTTGTATTGTTGTGGATGTTACCATTCCTTTCGGGTATAGAGAGGTCATGCTCGATTAGCGGGTCTGTTGGCGTGTCCGAACTGTCCAAATTGACAATCTCGGGGCGTGACATAATGAATGAGACCACTAATGTAGGCTAGCTAAACCGCACCCTCACGACGTAACTTGATCTGCCTCCTCACGGACGGTACCTGTAGAGCTCCGTGGGGTGAGAAATCATCCTGAGTTTTTTCAGTGGGTACGATGGAACCACGAAGGCAAACTATAATCATTGAAAACAAAAGATAATCAATATATTTATGTAATCAGCTAGAAATAAAAGCCTACAATAGCATGATATATATGAATGAATAGAAAATAAATTGGAATGCCGCTATTGTAAAAGAGTTACCATCCAATTAATACGCCTTAAAGGACTGATAATTCAAACCAAGACCCAATCCATAATCTGCTATAAATGATCGACTGGAAATGAAGCCTACAGTAGTAAGATATGAATATGAACGGAATATAAACTAAAGTGTCTCTACTATAAAATAATAGCAACCAACTGATATGTCCCAAAGGACAAATAGTCCAAACTAAAATCCAATATGTAACCTGCCATGTTGGTTTGTCGACCTCAGGCACTGCCTACCACCATAATGCATCGACCTAATCCACGTATCATAATGGACGACCTATCCAGGTAAGTACACCCCCATCAATGGCCAAACTGACTCGGTGTCTGTGAATACCCCCAAATGCAGTAACAAATCATATGATATGATCAACTGAATCTCGGCGTAAAGGCGAATGCCTTGGCACATAAGCGCCGACAACTATGGCGTAAAGCCAAATACCTTGGCGTATAAATGCCAGAACCATAAACCAAAAGGTCAAATCATGATGATATGAATAGCCGTGCCACCTAGACCAAAAGGTCACCCTAGTAGTCATGAAATACAATCCTACTCTATATGTCAAATATCCAAACCACTAACCATGCAAGGTAATATAGTATGCTAAAAAGAGAAGCAAGAAAGCCGACATGTAGAGTAAAAGGAGGAATAAATGCCATAAAATAATCTACTCATGAAGTAAAAAGAATAGAAAACCAAATAAGTACTGTCTCATCGACTACCAGCCCAAAGCAACCACCTCTACCGTAGGGATAATCCGGCTCGTCGACCTCATGTTAGTGCTCGTAGCTACCACCTGGACCTAAATAAATCCCAATAACTCGTAATCAGCCCAATAACCCACTAGTTACATAATTCATGACCAAAAATATAAACCACAAGTAGAGAAACGATCAAAATTACGGTTTTGTTACCAATTACTAAAAACTCGTCCGATTGCTGCACCGGTTTGTTGGAACACCACTTTATCCTACAAGGTATCCCACATTGAGACAAACACCACCATACCTCACCTACTGTCCCAAAATACCAAATTAATGTCATTGGGACAGTCGCACAAAAAATGCGTCAGAACGGAGAATTAGAACCCCAAAAATCATCGATTTGGCTCTCGGGGTGCTTATTTTGGCACCAAAACCACTCGCAGCCTCCTTGCTGCGACCAGAGGTGTCAAACCTCACCAAATGACCAGACAACACAGTCCAATCGCTGCTACAAATAGTAGCAACTCGCGCGACACGAGTTCGTGCCCGATATTGCTCGATTTCACGTTTTAGGATCTGGTTCAACCCCGAAGTATTTCGAAATTCTTTGAATGTGGTCCAACCATTTTTGCTGTACCAGAACACTCTCTTTTGAGTGTCGAGACAGCTACATGCCAAGTGGCGCAAACCAAGTGCGAAAATCTCAAAACTAGCCATGCCGAGTTTCCAGAGGTTGCAATTTTGGATTCAGAATCTATCTACGGTTGCTCGTTGGTCCGTACTTCACACTAACGAGTCTCCAACCAGCCAACCATGTCATTCCCACCGCTGCAACCAGCAGCGTAACCGCTCCGTAATTGGAGACAAAAACATTACTATTATTTGTTATTTTATGTGTTGATCGCCGCGAGATACGGACTAAGGAACTCCTGAGCCTCGAACATCAAGTTCGAACGTCCTACAACCTAGCCCATGATGTCCGGGGCAGCGACGATGCAAAATGCGTCACCTTGGCAATTTGCCAAACATCTAATATGTATTAATAAGTCGTAAAGGTTGTTTCAGAACCTTACCGAAGATTCTGCAATTCAGCTAATCAATAGCATAGTTCAAAAGGTTTCGAAGCTCTGGAGCTTGTGCTCGCTGTTCGGAATGCAACCGAGCACCGTAGAGTGCGCTAAAGCAACATAAATCGCTAGGTTCAAGCCTTCCGGGAGCAACTCTGCCAAGACAACCAACCAGGCCAAATAAAATGTCGTAAAGGGGAGCACGATGACTTGCGAGACATGAGAAAAGTCGTGCTTACCTATCCGGGGCTCTCCGGCGCCGGAGGTGGCTGGAACAGCACCCTTAGCCAAGGGGTGTCCCAATCCGAGCCAGATTTGGAGCAGAAACCCCGCACCTAGCCTCTGGCGGGCAGGGAAAGTGCTCGCTAGCCAGAGGAGGTCAGGACCAATGAAGAAGGACCCGTGGAGGCTGTCACGCCTCGGGTGTAAACCAAAACCCGGGCCCGTTTACAGATCCGCCGTGCACACGGTATTTTTCGCGTACACGAAACGCTGGTAACCTGCTCAGATAAAAGAGATAATAAAAAAAAAAGAGCATAAAATCAGAGCTGAACTAAAACTACCACATCTCAGACTGAAGCTGGAAATAAACCAAAGAACAACTGAGAATAAATACAAGTGTCTCTCCCAGCTCACCACAAATGTACAACCAGCTGGCTAAAGCCAGACCCAAAAATAAAGTATAATAAAACTGTCTGAGAAGATAGGGGTACATCAAAAGTCCATCTAGCATACTGACGGGTGGACACTCTATCTAGTCCGCTATTCTCTTACCTCGATCCGATGCTGACGGCCCAGCAACTCCCGCAGAGGACTCTGTAAAACAAAAGGAGAAACAAAGAAAAAGACGATGGAGGTGAGAACTACTATAAAAACAGTAGCCTCCCCTAGTGGGTTAAGCCTCAACTCAGATGTACCCACTAGGTCTACCAGAGGCAAAAAGGAAAGGGGAGGTGGTAAGCTATAAATGGTACTGCTGATAAGAAAATGAAGCTACCACTACTATGCCTCTAAATGCAGAGTCAGAAAGGTGTAACTATAAGAATGCATCAGTGTATGTGCCTGACTGAATAAACCCAATCAATGGACCAGTAAAAACTGGCACTGCCTGTTCAAACTGTCTCAAGTATCTGCTAACAGATCGGCACTTGCTGACCGGCACTCCCTGTCCGGTACTCACTGGCCGCTGTGTAAATCGCCAACTCCGGAGTGGCACTCGAGGGGAGCGACCCACACGAGTAAAGTAACAATGTCACAAGTATCATGAAATAGCAGGACTGGATCACGACAATGATCGAAGTGGGAAAACCCCTCCACTAAAGATAATCCGACCCCCCAATCTAATGCAATAATACCCAATAAGTGGGAAACTCCATCCACTAGAGAAATCTGATCCCCAATCTGATGCACAAGTAAACATCCGGTCAACCGCCCAATGTCCGCGGTCGCCGTAATACCCCACAACCCACAATCTGGTATGACAAATCCACTCAATAAACCTGGCTACAGTATCCTACAACCCTGCTCAACCCGAGCAATATCACATGTATCTCAATAAAAGGAGAAGAGGTGCCATGATTTCTCCCAAATCAAATTCCAATGATAGTGTAGCAGAAAAAGGTGGCCTATCTAGATGTCCATACAAGCATGCAAGTCTCCTCAAGATAATAAAAGAAAGACAAATATCATTGTTCATACGTAGATTAGAGCATGCTATTCGAGGATAATAAAGATCTCACAAGAATACTAAGTACTAACATAGCAAAAGTCCAACTATACAAGCATGCATGTTACCCACAATATACTACTCGGCATTCAACAACGGGGATCACTCTAATATTCCTAGTGAGTAAATCAAAGATGAGGTCCACAACAACTACCCACCTCGAAAAGCGTAACCTACAACAGAAGAGACTCCTCGCTGTCCAAGATCCTTAATCCCCGCAAACCTCCAAAATGCGAGAACTACAGCAACATAGATCGCACACGGCATAAATGAACAACTTCCACAACAGTAATTACTGTTTACAAAATAGCACGGAAAATGAGAAAATTCACCTTAGTACAGTCCTCAGAAAAATCTGAAAAAAATCACTGTTGCGATCCTCGCGACGAGTAGATGAAAAACGAGTACTTACTCATCCCTATCCGACACCTGTAGGCCAAGATACAAATTAATCACAGCGATACACACGAAACTTCCAATGATCAAAAGTCTGCAGTACTCTGTCCAGAAAAAGTATAATTTTCACCTTCGAAGTAATCTCCAAAAATTCCAGAAAAATTACGACGATGTTCCTTACGACGCGTAGATGTAAATCGGGTACTTGCACTCCTCGTTCCGACTCTCGGGTGCTGAGAAAACCCACAAAAAACCCCGGTGCTATCCAAAATTCCATCACAGAAAAATGGGTCACAGAAATGATCCCAAAATCCCAAGAAAACCTCGAAATGCGGAGAAGCTGAAAATACGAAAGTCGTAGCCCTACCTATGGTGAAAACGTGGGTGCAAGAATCACCTGAAAATTCCTTCGGGGTAGCCCAGGAGAGTCTGCAGACCGAAACGCGACGAAAAAGGCTAACAAGGAAGGTGCGTCGCAGTGCGCCGAATCGCAGTAGACGTCGAAGTAGCGTCCTCCAAAAATTCTGGAACTTCTCCACAAGATGCAGCACTGAAAAAGGAAGAAATTATATGTAGGGCTCTCCTTGCGAAACAGCCCAAAAAACACTCAAAAGAAGGCCCAAGGGGCCTATTTATAGGCCCAACCCAAAAAGTCCACTATTTCCGGATTCGGGCGCACCTTTTCGGGCGCCCGAATCCAATAGTCGCACGAAAGCCGCGTCGAATCCCCGTCCGACCAGCGCCCGAAACCGCCAGCACTTGACACGTGTCCCAAATAGGGAACAGCAAGTGCAAGGGCCCTCGGACGCCGCCATGTGTCGCGCCCCCGTTAACGCTGGTGGGTGGCGCCCGCCAATGGCTGGGCGCCAAGTGGCCTGCCCGCGCGACCCGCCGACCGCGCCCACGTGCGCCTCGCCGGCCGCGCCTCCTGCCCCCCACACGCGCACGCATCCCGAGGCGCCGGCGTGCACCTCCGTGGACCGCGCCGCATGAGCCTGCCTATCACAGGCTGTCACGTGTCCCCACGCCCGGTCTATGCACCCGCGCGGGGTTCCGTGTACCGCGCATCGCGCGTCGGCCACTCCTGGGGCGCCACGTGTCCCCGCACTGGGTCCATGCACCACCCGACGCCGCTCCATGGACCGCGCAACCTGAACCGGCCAATAACAGGCCGCCACGTGGCACCCGGCCGGTCTACGGCCTCCCCCATGCACCCGAATCCACTGAAAACTTTCGGAAGCTCGTTTTTGGGCATCCGGACTCAGAAAAATACAAGCAAATAGCCGTTTTCAAGCGTTTTTCCGCGCTGAATCCAAATCCGACCTCCGATCAGCCTGAAACCTCTTCTAAAATTCGGTAAAAGCAGCCGAAGGGCGGACTTGATCCAGGAACCTCACTGAGTCCATCCAACACATCCATTTGGTGTGTTACTGGTCCAACACACCAATATCAGGTGTTTCTCAACGTGGATTCACGGAAAAAAGCTACATAGGGTTTTGGGGCCCTACAGAGGCGGTGGTCAGTGGCGGCGGATTTGGAGCCGCGGCCAGAGGTACACCCTATCGACTCCAACGTTTTAGCTTGAGCTTGAGGAGGCTGGGGCTGATGCAGTTGATTGTGGACTTTCTTTTAGTGGTTGTGCTCGCCGAAAAAACTGACATGGTGGAGATCCTGGCTGATCCTGCGCTGGTGGTCTATAGCTACCCTAACAACCGCGCACGTAAGGGAAACAAATGAGAGTTAGAGCTTGGGCTCCCTTGTAGGTCAAGCTCGGTGGTCGGAGGCCTTAGCGGCACCGGCTGCTTGAGGTGGAGGCACACAAATCAAGAAAAATCTAGGAGAGAGGTGGCTAGGGCTCCCCGATCTGAGAAAATCCCTATTCATGCGACTTAAAAATTCGTAGACAATTGCATAGAGGTCCAATTGTTTCAAAAATCGTGGGCACGCCCTCCCTCCTTCTGCAGCCATAGATTGCACTCGAGTCTATCAGAGATCAAAAACTACCACCTAGACCCAAACCCAAGGGCCAAAACAAAAATTTGCATTGTTTTTCAACTTTTCCTTCGTGCTAAAATTCTTTCCAAAACCTATCCGTTTTTATCCAAATTTCATATGAACATTGAATGCCGCGTTCACAGCCTAGCAGTAAAAATATATTGTGATTATGCACATAAAATATTGATACTTTTCGAATCGGAACATCGTTTACACGTTCTTACGGTCGTGACAATAAACTTTGGACGATTGATTCATCTTCGAAATATCAAAATTTTTTACTCAAATTTTAAGCACTCATAGAGCTCTGAGTTCTTGAAATTTTGACTATAAGATTACCAAATTTCGTGTATAAAATATTAACCTCCTTGAGACCAGACCAACAATTGCACGAATTTTCGGCAATTTTTTTATTTTCACCAAATTATCCACTTTAGCCTCGCCGAACCCAAAAATGAACAGCACCACGAGTTCTGGCACCGCCATAACTGCAAAATAACAATTTTGTTTCATCGGATTCCGTTTTCGATTAGCCAAATTAGCCTTTTTTTTCTCAATACCATAATTTCAATTAAAATTTGAGTATCAAATTTTTTATTCAAATTCAAATTTTGCCCATTTCTATAGTTTTGTTACCATCAATTTGTCCTAATGGTTGTTAATACATGGCTGTCGCATTTTTACATATTTTTGAGATCCGGATCATATTAAAAAGATCTAACATCTCCTCCACTTTCTTGATACCTCTAGGATTCCGAATATCTAACATCTCCTCCACTTTCTTGATACCTTTAGAATTCCGAATATGCTCAACTTTTTTAACTCGGTTATACCATTTTGAATAATAAATAAGTCTAAAAAAATTAAGAGAATTAAGTATGCCGTAACTAAAATAGTTCTAGAATGAAAAGTGGAGAGTCAAATTTACTATCGTAATTAAACTTTACTTTTAATAAAATAGGTTTTTACTTATATAAGTTCCTTATTACTTTTAAAAAAAATTAAATTTACCCTTCAATACCAAACATACTTTTCTAAAATTCAATATTAATAGTAAACCCTAAACAAAATTAGAATATTTGAAGAAATTTTTTGAAAATTAATAAAGATATTTTGATCATCCAGCAATAAATAAAATACGTACAGACTTTTTCTCAAAAAAATAAATAAATAAAGGAGAAAGCAAAAAGGAAAAAAATTGAAGAAATAAAAACTAATTCATATAAGCTAATACAAAGATACAAAGATTGTTATTAGAATATTCTAGATGCCCACAAGTGGTTGCTTTCTCCTAAATATGTTTTCATTAAAATATGTATGGAAAGATGCCATTTAAGGTTGAGTCTCTTGATTATAATATAACCATTTGGAGAGGTGGTATTGATGAAATATGTATCTCTTGATTTAAGGTAACTAGGGATTTAATTTTGAGTTGTATTATTTGATGAAGGGACATGACTGACGCTCCAAGGATTGTCTTTTCATCTATGAAAAGAATTAGATGAGAAAATTTATGATGTCTCCCAATAATGGCGGATTATTATCCGGATATGAATAAAATTTATTAATAAATTTTTAAATAATTAAGAATGATTTTTTTTTTTGCTCAGATATTTTTTAAATATAAAATATAAAATACATAATTTTTAAAAATTAAAATATCATAATAAATAATAAATAATATAAAATCTTTAAGCATATAAATTATATAATGTAAAAATATTTTATCATTCTAAAATTTTATGATCCGAAATTAATAAAATTTTCATAATTATAGAATTAAATATTATAAAGATAAATCATTAAAACTCAATATACAATTGTATATTTAATTAGTAGTTGATTTTCTTGATTTTAGAGTTTCACCAATTTTCAACAATGACACGACAATATCATTGTCATTATATTCATCTATATTTAAAATTATAAATAATTAATTCTCATAAAATAAAAGGATATTGAGAGACGTCGCAGTAAGAGAGATGGCCTCAAAAAAAAAAAAAAAAAAAAAAAAAAAAAAAAAAAAAAAAAGAAAAAAACAACAGCAGAGAAATTAGGCTTAGAATTTTTAAAAATATATAAATAAAAATATGAGTTAATTACATACAGGTCCCTGCAAATATGTCGAATAGCAAATATATCCCTACAAAATTCAACTTTTCATATTTATCCCTTCAAAAATCTACCGTTATTCAAATCTACCCCTACCGTCCATCTCTGTTAGAAAAGTTAAGTTAACCATAGGTTAAATGCTTAACCTTGGTTAGATAAAAAAGCAAATTTATCTTTTTACGGTTTTACCCTTTGTATATTATAATTATTTAATATATTATTTAATTAATTAGATAAAATATTAGTTAATTATTTAATTAATTTAATTAATTTAATAAATAATTAGTTAATTACCGCGGCATGCAGCCGCGCCGCGCGGGGCCGGCGCCCGCGCGGCCGCGGTATGCAGCCGCGCCGCGCGGGGCTGGTGCCCGCGCGGCCGCGGCACGCTTCGCGCGGGGCCAGCGCGTGCAACTGCGTGAGGCTCCCGTCCGCGTCCATGTCGAAGCGAGTTCGAAGCTAGGAAGGAGATGACCGTAGGGATTTTTGGAGGGATATATTTGTAAAGGGAAAAAAATCATTTCACATCGAATCTGTTAAAATATAAATAGATTCCAAACGGTACTAAACCAGATGGGTAGATTTGAAGAACTTAAAATTTTTGAAGGGATAAATATGAAAAGTTGAATTTTATAGGGATATATTTGCTATTCGACATATTTGTAGGGACCTGTATGCAATTAACCCTAAAAATATTATATATTTTTAATTTAAAAAAATATGTGTGGATACTTGTGGATACCCACGGGTTGTCCAAAATACCCACAACTAAATGAGCGCTCATCCATTTTACACATAATTTTTTGGATAAAAAAAATGAATACCTATACTAGCAAATTTGAGTATTATCCATAGTTATCCGTGGGTATAAATAGAAATAATCAGATCTACATCTAACATAACATATGAATTTTTTAAATTTATTGGATAAATATACACAGCCATATTTTGAGTACTTTGAAATATATGGTGTGTGGAAAGTAACAAAAAACTGGATGATTAGTATCTCTTTAATATATATATATATATATATATATATATATATATATATATATATATATATATATATATATATATATAACAAAATGAATAATATACTATCGTTCTCTCGAATAAAAAACTGAAAGAAAAAGATAGGTTCACTTTTTGCAAACGGATTTTCAGCTGCGAGTTCATAAAGAAGACTACAGGAATTGAAAAGAAGATGGTTCACTTCTACTCTACAAAAGATTCTAAAGAATTTTAGTTACACGCAATTAGGATGTGTTCAAATTCAATACAAACACTTATTAGAGTCTCTATTTTTGGCAGTTATTTTACTCAGAGAGGGACCAAAGTTTTTTTTTTTTTTTTGTCATTTTACAAATTGTCTCTTGTTCTTTAGAAATTAGGCACGCATTGGAAAGAGTAGTGCCTTTGTAAACAAAAAGAACAGTCAAACATTCTCCAGGTTCCCAGGAAACATGGGAAGGGGATCTCTCCTTTAGTAGCAAAAGGGTGGAAAAGGTGCTAACAATGAAATATATAAAAGCAAATGCTTTTGATGTGCTCAAAGGCAATTTTGATTTCTTTGACCACACCACCTTTTAAGTTGTTCAAAAGTTTGGTTAGGCACTGGGACAAAGAAACTTATTCTTTTGAGGCAAAAATGTGTAGAACTTAACTATCTAATTTTCAAATATTTTGATTTTGAAACCCAACTTTGTAATTTATTTAATTTAAGATGACACTTTTGGCATAAAATTTAAGCTCATTAGTTATTTTTAATGAAACAATAGTCACATAAATTGCATGAAATATGTTAATCAAACCCATAAAAATAAATGGCACACATCCAAGTTTTGAAGCGCAGGAGTTATTAAATCGCTCAAATTAAATGAATTAAAACATTAGGTAGCAAATCATAAATTGTAAAGGTTAGGTAGTTAGATCAGAACGAGTCATTGTTCAAGTAAGTTCGATACATCTTTACCTATTCTTTTTAATTACTTACTAGTAATAAAACTAAAGGAGTTTTCAGTTTGAATTGGATAGCATGATTTTAGCAGAACTGACTGGTTCAGCACACAGACAGCAACTTTGAAGTACCTATTCATCTCCTAACATTTATCTTTAAAGCACCATAATTGAGAGTGAGAGAGACAGAGATTCTTGAATTGTTGCAAAACAGCTTTCCTTAAAGTGGAGCCAAACAGCTTTCCTCAGAACAAAACAAAAAAAAAAAAAAAAAGGTTGAAATAAGTGAAACAGCAAAAAACTTAGAAAGTAGATCATTTTCGCACCACTTGCTAAACATAAAGCACAAAAATAATAGGGAAAACATTATTTGAGCAAGCACTCCTCTCCGATTAACAGATTTTATTCCAACCAAACATCATCGGAGCATTTCAATTAATATATCATTCAGACAATATACTGAAAGTTTACACGTAACTATAACAAAGATTATATATTTATGATCATTGTAAATTACATGCAGTATTATGGTCACTGACGACATTCGAATGCCCTCAGAACTGTGAATATAATTACATATCATCTTCAAACGAAGAAACATTGCAGCTTTCCAACTAGTCTTAATATCTATGATTACAGTTTAAAGATACAGCAACGGCACAGATATTAAACTTGTCATAATGATGAAGATGGCTTTTCTGCTAACCACTAACTAGCTTAATCATGTCGACAACCTTCTCCATCTGCATTCCCCGGCTGCCCTTAACCAGAACTACATCCCCCACTGCCAACAATTCATTCACTCCCGCACCAGCTACCTCCGAATCAGTAGCACAAATTACATTGTAATTCCTCGTAAAAATCAACTTCTCGGCAGCTGTAGCGAATCTCTTCCCGGCTATTATCACCAACCCAATACAAGGATCAGAACAAAGTTTCAGCACAAGCTCATGAGCCTCAGCCTCTGCGGCACCCAATTCGAGCATATCGCCAAGTATTGCGACTCTTTTACCCATGCATTGCATTGTTTTAAGGGAATTGATGGCCGCTGCCATGCTGGCAGGGTTCGCATTGTAGGTGTCATCGATGATCGTGATTCCGTCTTTTGTAACTTGGATGTCTGATCTCATGGGAACAGGCCTGAATCTCGATAAGGATTCTCCGATTTGGGCAAGGGGAATTCCTAAAGATACTGCAACTGCTGCAGCAGCGCATGCATTTGTTGCTAGATGAAGACCAGGAGCGGGGATTTTAAATTCGACCCTGAAGACAAATCAAATTTCGAATCATTTTTGTTGCCATCAATTAGGCAGGAGAACCTAATTGGACTTGAGCTCATTAGATGATAAATAAATTTGAATAGAAAGTGTTATATAGATACATCACATGCAACTGCCACGTGAATTGGAAGGATTGCATCAGTTAGATACTTCGATTACATCATGAGCCGTTGTTGGAGGGACGGTGGTAGAAACTTTTACTTTGAGGGGTAACTAATTAAGAGCGTTATTTGGTTTGATTTTGGTAGATACGGGGTTCGCTTGAGAATCTCCTATCGGATAAATTTTCATTTCCAATTCAAAATTGACTTCGACTTAAAAACCCAAGTGTTTTTGGGAGATATACTACTCTTGAATTTTGGGCAGGCCATCGCCACTGCTAGCGCCCCTACTCGGTCATTGGCTGTAGCTACTTAAAAAAAATGAAAAATCTAGTCAAATGTCCGTACTTCACTTTCACATATGCATACATTATCTTACGCTTTCTCATTTTGAGCCAAACGCTTCCTAATATTAATCAGATTCAGTTTGAACTGTTGTACCATTTTATCATCTTTTGGGTACTGTAATTAATTTTGGTTGAGGTTCCTTCAGTACTCTTACGTCAAGTGAAACATATTCCAACCTTTATTTTCAGTTTCTTTGTGGGATTCCAAACTTGCAACACAATAATGGCCCGTAACCTCTAATTCTATGTGCAAACAAAGGAAAATATAACACGTTATATCTCACTCCAGATGTGGCTCCAAAATGTTCTAAAATTAAGATTCTTAGGTTACTCTAGCACCAGACTAATGAAAACAAAAGAACTGCAAGATACACAAGTAGATACATACAATTATACATTAGAGTACTTTATACACAAATATATAGATTGGTAGACATAATATGCATCAGAGAGAAGCAGAAAAGGAACTTACAGCTCAGGAACTGATTCTCTTGGGACCGGAAACTGATTGTGATATGCACTTATGTTACTTTCTAAGACCACACGAACTGAACGACCACCATCAACACTCTCAGCCAATGCCAATCGAACATCACATCCTCTCTTTCGCCCAAAAAGCACCTAATGACAAGAAAGAACTAGGCTCAACATCAATTACAAGATACTTTTGCCAGATATGAAAGAGTTGAAGTATGGTTTGTTCTATTTGAGATAGGAAAAGGAAGGGAATTGATTGTAGGGAAAAAGAAAAAATCAATTGAATGCGCCTCATCTATATGTGATTTCAGCATGATCTAAAAGTCTACTAGTTGGAAAGAGAGCTAATCGTGCTCAATTGCCTAGCTCGGTCTCTACATAATTTAGTAATCACCTGCGAACTTCTTAACATCATCTACGACACTATGGAAAAGCTGTACAGCTTAATAGTCAGAAAGAAGAAAAAGAACACCTCAATCTTCTACGATTTGTAGCGTGACACCAAAATTGTTTGCTATCTGAATACATATAATTATCCGAATGCAGTGCTTTCTAGAAATTATAACATTGAAAACATGCAGAACGAAAGGGAAATGATAAACTGATAGATATAACACAACGATCACAGGGTGAAGCACTCACAGTTCCATCAGCCAAGCGTACGATGATCCTGAAGTAGAAAGCAATACAAAAACTACTTCCAATATACATTGCTAGCTATTACACTAAAATTTCATTACGATACTTAAAAAGGTGGTGCTCGTCGTAAACTAATATTACCAAATCACGTGGATTTAAATATAAAATGAAATCCTAGCTACAAAGTTACACAGAAATGATCTAGACCCCTTTGGGTGGATGAAATACTCTGAAAAACGATTTAGATCATAGAAGTAAGAATATATAACTTCAATTAAAAAGGTTAATGAGGTGGCGGCCTCACCTTCTGCACACCAGATGGCACAGGAACATTCATGATAAGAGGATCATCTGCATTCAGTACGCAAATATCACCCGGCTGCGCCTCTTTTAACAGCTCCCCTTTGGCTCTCGCAACATCTTCCAAACTAGTGAAGTGCTCCATATGAGAATGCCGCACATTCAGAAGTACTCTCACCGATGGCTGGCACATTTGTGCCATCTTCAGTATCTCTCCTTCCAGTCCTCCGAACCCTAATTCCACAACCGCAAATTTCGCATCCAAAGGTATTCCAATCAACGTAAGTGAGACCCCAACCATATAATTGAAGTTCCCGTGAGTTTGGTGCGTGCGCGCAAGGCTCTCGAGTGCGAGACTAATCATGCTTCTTGTTGTAGTCTTTCCTACACTCCCGGTTAAGCCCACCAACATGCCGTCGAACCTATTTCGTGCATAATTCGCCAACTTCTCTAGGGCAATAAGTGTATCCCCTTCCACTCTAATGAAACCCCTATCCCAATTCCCACACACCCTATTTCCTATGATTCCGACGCAACCTTTATCAGCTAATGACTCGTCGACAAAATCATGGCCATCGAAATTCTCCCCGTGGATTGCGATAAACCACTGGCCGGGCACCAGCGTACGGGTGTCGATCGAGATGGTTCCGGACGGAGCCCGACGAATGATTTCTCCATCAACAGCTTCTGCAATCTCTGAAGCAGTCCACAACTGATCATCTTCGGACCATCGGCGCCGAAGAGGTTGCGAAAGAGGATAACAGTAATCATTTAAGGTTTCCTCGGCAGCCGGGCTATCTACGATCTCAAGATTCGTTGCGGCCGAATGAACAGCAAACAATTCGAAGGTTCTCAAACATGGGTTCTGGAACTTAGTAAAAATTGATACTCGGGATTTCGAGCATTCGTGCATCCGCGAAAGCCCATTGCAGTTCTTACATGGTTTGTAGCAATTTTCATTCAGTAAAACCGCAAACCCAGAAGAGCAGTGGAGGGTTCCCATCAAAAGCTTGTAAAAAGAAATGGGAAAGACTAGCAACGAGGCTCGAGTGCTTCAGCGAAGCATTTCATCAAACACCTTGCACGCACAAACAGCTTCAATAAGAAAAAAGGGGGGCACTGAACTTTGGATGCTCCCCAAAACTCCCGTAGAGGAAGCATAAGTGGGGGGAGATGCAGCGGGAACACGTTTAGATCGTTTTAAGAGCAAAAACTGCTCGGTCTGATTGATTGGATCCAAGAACGTAATGGCATGTTTGGTTCCTGCTTGGAATGAAAAAAAAAAAAAAAAAAAAAAAAAAAAAGATTATATTTTAATAAGAAATAGAATAATAAATTATTAAGAAATATTTAATTTATTATTAGAATAGAATTTGGAATAGTCAATTTGGAACATTTAAGGCTTTTATTAGAAACTTGTTTGGTTCACACATTTTAAATTATGAAATTGAAGTGGAATTTATTAATTCCAACTGTTGTTGTTTATTTTATAAAAATCAAATTTTAATTTTCATTCCCTTCTAAAATGAAAATGATCTAATCCATATATGGTACATTGAGTTCTGAATTTGCTAATTCCAAAGTAAATCCTCTCTAACAGCTACCTTCCTCTCCTCTCCCTTCACTCAACTATCATTCAAATTTCTAGATATTCATTCTGATTTTTATTTTACTAATAAATTAAATATTTTTGAATAATTTGATTCATCATTTTATTTTTTATTTCAATATAATTAAATTTTATTTTATTTTTTCTATTTTTAATTATGAACCAAATATATCTTAAGAGAGTTTTAATTAAAAGAGAGAAGAGTAATGAAAAGAGAAGGAAGAGGTGCTTGCGAAAGAATATTTTGAGTGATTTAGTCGGGAATGGTTCAAATTCGGAACACAAAATCGGATTGGATCATAAATATATTGGATCATTATTATTCAAGAGTAAAATCAAAATTAAAATCCAAATCCTCTGGAACCAATGATAACTATCACAATCAGTGAATCTTATTTTTATTTCGATTTCATACTTTAAAATAAGTAAATTAAACAAATTAAACAAGCCCTAAGCGCTAATTAGCACAAGCAATACTGACTTATGCCAACAAAAGTATTGATACAGTATGATTTCTATACCAGTGGCATATTGGCATAGATCAATCTTTAGTTTTCAAAATTAATAAAATTACTAGTATAGTTGTCATGGCCCACGACCCGCTGGATGGTTCGGGCATGCGCACGGACCACCGAACAGGCAAAATTTTTTCTGTCCGTCCAAGGCGTCACAACCAGCACAAATTAAGATATTCCCGCACAGAACCAAATCAAGATATTCCCGCACAGAACCGATTTCATACAAGAATTGTGAAAGATTTGTATAGAAAATATAAATAACTATTACAAACATTCGCCTCAAACATATATACCTTACATTATCTTTTCTTTTTACATTTCACAAACCAAAATATTATTACAATTTATATTTTTTTTTACATTCTACCTATAGCCAAGGTTTAAAGTGCCGCCTGTGTCGCGGCGGCACGGGCGGCATGTACCGTGCCCCTCAAATGGGGGCACGGTACAGGGGTATTGCACCCCCCTCCGTCTCGAGCGGGGCACGGTACAGGGGTATCGCACCCCCTCCGTCTCGAGCGATACCCTTGGGTATCGCTCGAGACATGGCGATACCCATAGGTATCGCCGTGCCGAGCGGCAAAGATTTTTTTTTTTTTTTTTTTTTTAATTACATGCGTAGAGTATTTTTTTATTATTATTATTTTAAAAAATCAAATATTGTACTGTATATATTTTTTGTTTTAATCTTTAAGAAATTTAGGTTATTTTGTTCACTAACTAATTTAGGTTGTTAATTTAGGTTGTTAATTATTTAGGTAGTTATAACTAATTTAGGTTATAACTAATTTAGGTTATAAAAAATAAAGAGATAAAGATAAAATGAGAATGTGGTTATAAATCAGATTTTTAAAAGATTTAAGTTGTTATTATTTATTAACTAATAGTCATCTAAATCTTTTAAAGATTTAGGTTTTATGATTAAAAATAATTTTTATCTCTTTTCCTTCTTATATTAGTTAATAAATAATAACAATCTAAATATTTTAAAAATCTAATCGGTACCCACATTCTCATTTTATCTTATATTTTTACAATAACAACCTAAATCTCTTAAAAAACTGACTCGTACCCATATTTCTATTTTATTTACGTATCTCTCTATAATTTTTTTTGAAATTAACTTAATCATGATTAAAAATTATAGTTAAAGGCGTTCCACCGTCTTTAGAAGGCGGTGAGCCTTCTGTATGTGGCGCTGATATGGCAAGCTGATAGGCAAAAATAGGGTTAGTTTTACAAATAAAATTTTGATAAGATTATTTCGCAAATTATAAAATTTTAGAAGGTTATTTTGAAAAATAACTCCATTATACTTTATATATAAAAAAAAATATCAATATGTTAATTGGTGAGTATAGTAAGCTATATATAGCCAATATTCATAATTTTTTGACTAAACATTTCAAAACAATATTATAAGAGCTTATTGGGAACAAAAAAAATAAAAATAAAAAACGTGCCAGAGCGTGCCAATGGGAGGCCATGCGTATCCATCGGCACGCAAGCGTGCCACGTGTCGGCACGCAAGCGTGCTGGTACCGTACCGTGTCAGGCGGCGAGCGGCACGCCCCCGTGCCATGACACTTCAAACCTTGCCTATAGCTAGGGTACTCTATCTCAGTCTCGGAGTAGGGCACTATATACTGTGCTATGCCCTTGCCACGCGCTGTCGCGCCACTCACGGTAGGACCTGCAAAAACATAGGGTGAGAATTATAACAATAATTCCTAGTGGGTACGCCCACTCAAGTGAGAAGCTCGACCCATCAGGTCCAAAAGAGACAAAAATGAGCATATAGCAATATTAATCTGCAAAAATATAAATCTACACTATATACATCATGATCATATATCATGCCTTAATGTAAATACGATAATGAAATCTACAAGTAGGAACTACCATCTACTTCTATTTCACTATTCATCTCTATCCACAACTAGCCTAAGGTTCCAGTACCTTAGCCAATTTTCATGATTCGATCTTTAGTCAATCATCAATGAATTACCACTATCAACTTGGCTTTTGGCGGAATCACCCTCACCCTAGCCATGATCCTGTCCATACACACCGCCAGCTATAGGGTACCCAATGGGCGGGATCCCCCACACAAACCCACAGGTCCTGTCATCCAATGAGACGAGATCACCCACACATCTCCCTCGGAAGTTAGTTAAGGATTCCGAAATTATTCCTCACAAGGTCATAGGGTCCACCGTTAACAATATTTACTGATCTTTCTAAGTTTCAGCTCCATTGTCCACGTGGTTTCACTACCACTAAGTTTTATAATCTAGGTTCAACGACGCTAGGTCCAAAGTCTCTACCACCTAGGTTCACACGACTCTAGGTTTACCTGATTTTCCGACCTATGTTTAATAACACTAGGTCCTATGCCCTTATCACTTAGGTTCACACAACTCCTGGATTCACTTATTTTTCAACCTATATTCTCATGACACTATGTTTTACTAGTTCAATATTGAGTTCTCTAAACCCCTAAAGAATGTCAATTTACCTCAGTAGTCCACGACATAGGCCTACTCACCTGTCTTTGCCTAGGCATACATATACATCCCTATATGTTTTCTATATCCAGGTTCATTGTCTTCTGGTAGTTAATTTACCCTAAGTAGCATATATCTATACCTACTTATTTTACCAAATTAAACTATCATTATATGTATCAATAGAATAATATTAAATTTTATTGACTTGCTCTCAAGACATGTGTCACGCTCCGGGAGCAATTTGAGAACTGAAATTTAAAGAAAACCCTCAATTTTGCAAAAGTTTTTTTTATATATATATAAACCCAGCTCCTGAGATATGTACAGACCCACCACATATATAAGATCTCTCACCTGAGGAAGCGAATGCCCGATCTAAGCAGGGGACGCCCGAGGTGGCCAGCCGGCAGGGTGGCAATGGGCGCCCGGTTCCACCAGGGGATGCCTGAATCCGCCCAATCCGATGGGTCTCTCCAGCTCGGATCTTGACGGCCTATAGCATACGAACGAGGGGAAGGGGAGGATTTGCGGTTGCGTGAAGGGGAAAAAGGATTTTAGGGTTTGCCCTAATCTAACCCACTTTAATAAACATTGTTTAAATTACCCCTAAGTACTCTAATTCAATTATTTAGTTCTAGACCCTGGTTTCAATTTTTCAAATTCCTCAAAATGTGTGTCGATGGCCAATTTAAATTCTAACACCCGATTAAATGTTTTGTCAATGCATTCACCTCTCCGGTTGGAAACCAAAGGAACGCGACGTCTGGCGCGAACGCGGTAATTCTTGCCCCTACTCGATTTTCTTCACACATCCAGGCCTAGGATTTCGACCTCATCTACAGGTGTCCAACCTCCGAGCTAAATTCCTCGTGGGTCTTCGCCCTCCTGGCTGTGAGCCAAGGAAACTTGAAATCGGGCGTAAGGTGGGTAACCCGTGGCCCCGGCCTGTTGATTCTGTGGTGAGAGATTCGGGGATTCATCCCCAAGCTATCTTGTCGTAGGCGCGATAGTAGCTCATGCTTTGGCTCATACTCAGCCCCTCGGCTGAAAGCCCCTCTAGATGCCCCTTGGCTTCGGCCCTTCTGACAGCCGAAGTGGGTGCTTGGTTGCAAAGGTGGGGCTCCCGACCCCCTACGACCGCCTGTTTGTGGCCTCGGCCTCCATAGGCCTTAGAAATCATCTATAACCCGCTGAATCATGCGGTCTTGTTCCTCCTTCTTAGGGGGTTGCTTGTTGAACCTCTCGGTCGAAAGTTGCTCCGGCTTCGGGCCGCAACCAACCTTGTCTTTGATCGAAATGGGGAAAGCGAACCGTCCCTTGACTTCCTCGAGCATGCCGAGGAGGAATTCGTCCCATTCTTCGACTGTCATCTCGGTCTTGCATCGAGTGCAGAACCGCGGACTGTTATCCACTGGTGCCTCCTTCTCAGGGCGTTCAGGTTTCAACGCCGGCTCATCTTCCTTCGTCTCCAACATGTTTGCCTGTGGAAGGAAGGAATTAGTTTTAGTTTATTCTCGTGGTTGGCGAACATAGGCCGACTTTCATCACTCCGCTGGCTTTAGTTTTCAGCCGGCGCAGTTTTCGCCGTTTCTGAGCACTTTTTCACCGAAGCGTTCTATCATAACAGCTTCGGCCATCCAAACCACTTTTGGACCTTCTGGTCGATCGTGGTCTTGTAAACCGGGACCGATTTATCCTCGGTTAGTATGCCCGACTGTGTCCTCGGTTACTTGTCCCGAGAACTTGTCTAACATTGGTGTTTTCCAATTGGCCAAGTACGAGTACGCCACACTCGTATTTGCGGAATATGGGGATCCGTGGGCCGGCCGCATATCCTACCTGGCTTTTTTGCCGAAAGTATTTCTTACTTTTTCCTTCTGACCACTTGGCTCAACATTTCTTGCCGGGTGAGTCAATGTCACCGGCGGCATCTTTTTTGTGTTTGCAGGCGGCGGTATATCGAAGCCTGCCTGTTTTCGGATGGGCCTCGCCTTCGGGTCCTACCTCCTAGCCTCTCTGCCCCCAGCATGGGGCTGATGTACTAGCAGAAGGGGTGACACAGGCACCCTCTGGTTGGTTTCCTGCTAGTGGCCGACACTCAGACTCGTCGGCTTATCCTGAGCTGGGACAGAAGGTGTTTGTAGCTGCTCTGCCCCCGGCAAAAATACCGTTGTGGGAGGCGTAACCTGCAGCACCTCTGGTGTCGACAAAACTGACTGTGTCGATAGCAACGGTGGTGGGGCTGCTGGAGCTCCCTGTAGCTCTTCTCAGGCTAGGAACTGTCCAAATCGAGCGAGGCTTTCATCCGTGGCCGGGGCGTTGGCGTCCCAGGCTCAGATCTTGTTCTCTAGAGCCCTCATCATTTAGGCTAGTTGCCCATATATATATGATAGGGACGGCTCCGGTAGTGCCGATTCCCCGTATGGCTCCGAGAACCATGACATGTTTGCGGTAGGGTTAGGTAAAAAATACCTGAGCCGTCCCACCGGGCGTGCCAAGAAGGTTGTTGGGGCCAAAATATGGCTTGCGCGCGATCGGCCCCTGCTGGGTGACCCTCCAGAAGGTGTCGAACTGCGCCGCGTGCAAACAATCAAGTGATCGGGCCAAGGAGGGATCCGCTCGGTCGGGTTCTCCTCTGGTAACTCCTCGCAACCGCAACGACCGGTGACTGCTGAAGCGGGTTCGCGGAGGTAGAGAGGGATCGCCGGTTTCGACTTAGATGAGCCGAAATGTATATAGATAAATATACGGCTAATGAGCCGATTATAACTTTAAAGTGCAAGAAGGGCAAATAAAGACACGACTAGTGGGTCGGTTTACACTCTAAATATACAAAAACAACAAGATAAAGATACGGCTGAGCCGGTTTATGTTACGGCATTTTGGTGTTGGCATATTTCGTGAGTCAAGTCAGTGAGTTGAGTCGGAGTCTTAAAGGGATCAAATTGTCAATCAGCAATCAAAGACTTAGAGAAGATTCAACAAGAGCTCAAGTTGACACTCAGTGTCTTGAGTCTTGAAGATTGAAGTTAAAGAATTATGGATCAGTTACATCAATCTCAAGAAGAAAGTATTCAAAAGGATCAGGTATGGTTAACTAAATAATTTTGGTGATCCGAATACTTTCTTATAGTGTAGAAACACTTGGATGAATTTTTAATTGCATAAAAATTAAAAACTGGACATGGGACATGTTCAGGATCCCGATCAGACAGTCCAATCCGGATCCCGAAGGGTGCTTGTTCATTGGCAAATCCGATCCGGATCAAAGGTCATTTCGATCCGGATCCCGAACATGGGTTTTTGCTGGAATATATGAACGATCCGGATCGGGCATTTCAATCCGGATCCCGAACCCTATTTTTCTGGAATAGCCTGACTCGTTACGACGATCCGGATCACAGTAAATCCGATCCGGATCGCCGTCCTGAAAATTTCCAGATAAGGTAAGTTTTTGATTCTTATCTCTTTCCAAAGGTTTCTAAACTATAAATAGACATTTAGGGTTTCTCAAAAACGTGGGGAGCACGGCCGATCAATTGATAAAACACTTGAGAGCAACCCTAGAGGCTAGGTTTTTATCGTTCTTCTTTATAGCCTCTTTTAGGTCAATTCGACGGTTCTTTCAAGAACATATCTTTTGTCGAATTGATCTAATCTTTGCTTAGAGATTTTTCCCATGGATCTTCATTGATAATCTAAGCAAAGGATCACCATCGAAGCCAATATTCTTACCGGCTGAGTTTGCGTCGTGGATTCGACGTGGCATCGTGGATTCGGTGTGCTAAAGGCGTTTCGTGGATTCGAAACGCGTGCTCGTGGATTCGAGTGGCGTTCGTGGATTCGAACGTGTGCAGTGGACGTGCAATCGTTGGAGCGTAAGGTCCGAAGAAGTTGAAGGAGGGGTTAAATCCGTGGAGACGGTAATCACCTTGTTATTCTTCTTTTCTTAGTGGATTGTTATTGCGTGGACATCCAATCGATGAGCGCAAGGTCCGAAGAAGCTGAAGGAGGGGTTTGAGTCCGTGGAGTCGGTAATCACCTTGTTATTCTTCTATTCTTAGTGGATTGTTATTGCGTGTTGGTCCCGTGGTTTTTCTCCTGGATTGGAGTTTCCACGTATATCTCGGTGTGCTGTTTTTATTTTCCGCATTGGTTTTTATTTTGCACTGAGATTTGGTTTTATAAGTATTACACCTATTCACCCCCCCTCTAGTTGTTTGATAGTACCTATTTAGATCCTTGTGGATCCTATATATAAACCTAACAATTGGTATCGGAGCGGGTTTTAGGTTTATCTATCATGTCGGGTGAAAGTGGTAATATTTATAGACATCCTCTTTTTTATGGGACTAATTATGCTTATTGGAAAGTGCGTATGAGGGCTTTTCTCATCGCAATTGATGAGCGGGTATGGCAAACCGTGGAATACGGTTGGGTGCATCCTGTTGAGGAAGTAGGAAATTCTACTACCCCAAAACCTCGCTCTAGATGGTCCAAAGAGGAACTCGAAAGATCTTCTTACAATGGGAAAGGTATGAACGCTCTATTTAACTCTCTTTCCTCGACTGAGTTCACAAGAATTTCCGCGTGTGAAACCGCGAAGGAAATTTGGGATATTCTCAAAATTACACATGAGGGTACTAATCTTGTAAAAATTCAAAAGCTCCAGATGCTTACAAGTCAATTTGACTATATTCATATGGAAGAGCATGAATTGTTTACAGATTATTACACCAGACTTCAAGATGTGATCAATACTTGTGCTAATTTAGGAGAAAAGATTCCGGAGTCGAGAATTGTAAGAAAGATACTTCGGACTCTTCCGGAACGGTTTAGGGCAAAAGTTACCGCCATTGAAACCGTTAGTCATCCGGATGAGTTGAGAGTAGAGGAATTAGTAGGTGCTTTGCAAACTTATGAAATGACTTTTCCTACTAATCAAGTTTCTTCCAAGTCTTCTTCTAAGCTTACAGGTATTGCATTCAAATCAACAAAGGAAGAAGATAGCGAATCAAGTTCCGACGATGAAATCTCTTTTGCCGATTTTGAAGAACAATTGGCGCGAATCGTAAAGAAATTTCGTCGGAAGTTTTGGAAGAATCGAACCGATGGATATTCATCCACGAAACCATCTAAAGGATCATCGGGTTCTAAATCCTCTAATCTCAAAGGCGTTGCAAAACCTTCTAAAGAAAAAGAAAAAGATTATTTCGAAGGGGAAATCCAATGCTATCGATGCAAAGGCTACGGCCATTTTTCAACGGATTGTCCTTCTAAGAAATCATACAAAAAGAAGGCTTTGCAAGCGAAAACTTGGGACGATTCTACTTCTAATGAATCGACCTCAAGTAAAGAGGAAAAAGTTGTTGCTTTTCATGCCTCTCAAATTCCCTCTTCTAATTTGTGTTTATCATCTTTAGTCACTGACTCTGCTCCTTTGATTTTGTATGAAACATCAACATCCGGCGGAGAGTCATCAAGTGAGGGGGAGTCGGACGAAGAAGAACTCGTTGAGGCATATCAACAACTTCTTGTGGAATCTAAGAAGATGGCCAAGCATATCAAGAAGTTGAGAAAGCAACGACTTGAAGTTCAAGACGAGAATCAAGCTTTAAAGATAAAACTTCATGATCTCGAGGAGGAACAAGGACGTTTATTGGATAATAATAAAATCCTCCAAGAAAAGCTAAACCAATCGGAGACAAACGCTAAATCATATATGGACAAGATTGGTTTTCTAGAAAAACAGTTTGAGAAAATTCATGTCACCAACCAAGCCTTGACCAAGCAAGTTCATCAACTTAAATCCGACATACAAAGGCTTTCAATCGGTTCCAAGAAATTTGATTGTATATCCGGATTAGGTCAAACAAGCAAGGTTGGTTTGGGTTTTAAAAAGGATCAAACTGTGCATGCTTCAAGTTCCACATTCAAATTGAAAGGAAGAACGTGTCACCTTTGTGGACTTGAAGGACATTTGGTGAAGGATTGCCCGAAAAAGAGAAAGAAAAATTCTTCGGCAACTTCATCTACGGAGCGGACTCAACGGACTCAAAAGATACATCAAGTCAAAGGAGTTCACTCAACCCACCAAAGGTCCGAGCCACAACATCAATCATACAAGTGGATCATTGCGAGGCAAAGACCTAAGGTGGACCAACAGTCAAAGCTATTACCTCCGGGCCACAACGAATCAAGACAACCCAAGATCCGGTGATTTTGGATTCGGAAAGGTGATATCTTTCCTTGTCTTAAGTTCTAAATAGCTTATGACTGTATGTAATGCTTTGATTGGTTTTCCTTTCATATTTTTCTTAATCTCTGCATTACATGTTTTCAATGCTCTTTATTTTTATGTTTTGTTTTTTTAACAAAAAGTTTTTAATGAACAAGTGCATTGAATAAAAAAGGGCTTCACGGTTATTCACTCCAAATTAATTTTATATGGATTATCAACTTTACTCCATAATCATAATCTTGAAGATACTTCATTATAGGAGTTTTTGATATTATAAGCATCAAATTTTAGAAATCATGTGTGATCTTTAGATGCTTAATCTATCTCGGTTGTGTGAATTCATTGTGATAAACGTGAGACAAACGATAGACTAAAATTTGGAATTTGATTCTTTCACGTAAGAGATTGCATTCTTACAAGGGTAAATAATTGAATTGCAAAATATGTGGAAAGAGTTACATCCGAAAGGAGTGTGAAAACTACCACCACATGTTGGAAAGAGCTGCCACCCCGGTCGTCCGGTTTGTGTGTGAAGCTACCACATGTTATGGATGATTGAAAAATATTTATGAAATTTTGTTTAGTTGAAGCTTTCGGAGATTTAAATTCAAAGTTCGTATTTTGAACAATCTCCTGGTTGGTATAAGGTGGGATAGTTAAAAGATGCTCAAAGAGCCACCCTTAGGTATTTTAGTGTTTATCTCAATTTGAAAGGGTAGAATTCAAGATTGATGTCACTTGGAAATCTCCGTAAGTCATCTTTGTAAATCCGTTACATCTTGATAGAGTTTGGATCTCAAGATTGTTTTTGATGACTTGTGTTTGATGAATATAACATGAAAAACGGTTTATAATGTTTTACCTTTATTTTTCATGATTTTGGAGTAAATCTTTTTAATTTTTATAATTAATTGGATTGAATGACATCTATGTGATCTCATATTATTTTCAAGTACTTAAATTGTTTTCTTGATGGAATACAAATCGGTAATTCAATTATTTCAAAATCTGGATTTGTTTCAAGAAATTATTTGATTTTTGCTTTCGGCTACCGGTACGCAATCTGTGTTTTTGTTTTATACCGGAACTGAGCTTTTATCTCTATTTCTCTATGAACTAATGCTGTTAGTGATTTCCTTTTGTCTAGTATGTTCACTGTTTGACAATTTGTGACAAAAAGGGGGAGAAGAGAAATGGGAGAGATGAGATCATCGAGATAGGGGGAGACGGAGATGAGATCATCGAGATAGGGGGAGACGGAGATGAGATCATCGAGAAAAAGAAAGGAGATGAGAAAAAGGAGCCGAAAAACAAAAGAACCAAAAGGACGAATCAACTGTAGGATTTACATTTAATTTCTAACAACTGACTTTTGATTTGTTTGGAGTTTTGTTTTTGCAGGATCTACATCACTTTAAGACTCCAAGTCCTAAGTCATAGAGTTTGTTCTAAGACTGGTTCAAATGTATTTTTGTTTATTGGATCTTTCACGCAAAGAAAGTCAATGTTTTGGTGATGACATTGAGTTTCGATTTTTTGGTTTAAGATGAGTGACTTGAGCGCTTTTATGTATTTTTGGGTTTTGTCACGAAATTGCCAAAGGGGGAGATTGTTACGGCATTTTGGTGTTGGCATATTTCGTGAGTCAAGTCAGTGAGTTGAGTCGGAGTCTTAAAGGGATCAAATTGTCAATCAGCAATCAAAGACTTAGAGAAGATTCAACAAGAGCTCAAGTTGACACTCAGTGTCTTGAGTCTTGAAGATTGAAGTTGAAGAATTGTGGATCAGTTACATCAATCTCAAGAAGAAAGTATTCAAAAGGATCAGGTATGGTTAACTAAATAATTTTGGTGATCCGAATACTTTCTTATAGTGTAGAAACACTTGGATGAATTTTTAATTGCATAAAAATCAAAAACTGGACATGGGACATGTTCAGGATCCGGATCAGACAGTCCAATCCGGATCCCGAAGGGTGCTTGTTCATTGGCAAATCCGATCCGGATCAAAGGTCATTTCGATCCGGATCCCGAACATGGGTTTTTGCTGGAATATATGAACGATCCGGATCGGGCATTTCAATCCAGATCCTGAACCCTGTTTTTCTGGAATAGCCTGACTCGTTACGACGATCCGGATCACAGTAAATCCGATCCGGATCGCCGTCCTGAAAATTTCCAGATAAGGTAAGTTTTTGATTCTTATCTCTTTCCAAAGGTTTCTAAACTATAAATAGACATTTAGGGTTTCTCAAAAACGTGGGGAGCACGGCCGATCAATTGATAAAACACTTGAGAGCAACCCTAGAGGCTAGGTTTTTATCGTTCTTCTTTATAGCCTCTTTTAGGTCAATTCGACGGTTCTTTCAAGAACATATCTTTTGTCGAATTGATCTAATCTTTGCTTAGAGATTTTTCCCATGGATCTTCATTGATAATCTAAGCAAAGGATCACCATCGAAGCCAATATTCTTACCGGCTGAGTTTGCGTCGTGGATTCGACGTGGCATCGTGGATTCGGTGTGCTAAAGGCGTTTCGTGGATTCGAAACGCGTGCTCGTGGATTCGAGTTGCATTCGTGGATTCGAACGTGTGCAGTGGACGTGCAATCGTTGGAGCGCAAGGTCCGAAGAAGTTGAAGGAGGGGTTAAATCCGTGGAGACGGTAATCACCTTGTTATTCTTCTTTTCTTAGTGGATTGTTATTGCGTGGACATCCAATCGGTGAGCGCAAGGTCCGAAGAAGCTGAAGGAGGGGTTTGAGTCCGTGGAGTCGGTAATCACCTTGTTATTCTTCTATTCTTAGTGGATTGTTATTGCGTGTTGGTCCCGTGGTTTTTCTCCTGGATTGGAGTTTCCACGTATATCTCGGTGTGCTGTTTTTATTTTCCGCATTGGTTTTTATTTTGCACTGAGATTTGGTTTTATAAGTATTACACCTATTCACCCCCCTCTAGTTGTTTGATAGTACCTATTTAGATCCTTGTGGATCCTATATATAAACCTAACAGTTTACACTTTAAATTGATAAATAAAGAAACGACCGAAAGGCTGGTTTACACTTTATATTGATAAAGAAGAAGGGGATACAAGTGGGGAAAATAGATAGAAGGATTAATTAAGCCTACTCCTAGGAAAGCAGTAAAAAAGAAGAAAAAAAAAAGTTAAGTTATGCCTACTCCTAGATAAATGAAAAAGCTGGGGTGGTACCGAACTTACGAGGTTGCCGGACCCCGATCTCTTCGATGGTTCGGGTATTTATACACATCCCGAACCATATTATTAGGCGCCGATTTTGAATTTCGAATGATCGGCGTAATCTAGGGGAGGTTATCAGGAAATCCTCAACCATTTCCTTTTGAGTCGATTGGGCTCAATGGGATGGTTGTAGCTTCCCGTCTAGGTTCATCCCCTGATCGTTGCGTCAGGGCGTAATTCTCGGCACTGGGCGTTGCTGGCCCTTCCCCTTTATTGTTGTATCGAAGTGTGATCTTCGGCGCTTCCCTTTGCTAGACGCCACTTGCCGCTTCGGGGTCCATTGCGAGATTCGCGCCTGAATCTCGCCTTCATTATTTCCAAGATCTTTCCTTCTGTAGCTTCGAGCATCTGAGGATTGACCTTTACTTCGCCTCTCCCGTCGCTTGATGGAGGCGGTCTGATACGCTTTTCTTTGGTCGCTTATCTTGTCGGCCGATTCTCCTATCGGCTGACACTTTCAGCCGATGTGGCACACGTCGCGTGCTGTATTCTTATGTGGCTGGGATCGGCCTTAATTGCGACGCGAGCCCCTTCTTTGTCGACTCAAAACCCCATCGACTGATACCTTCAGCCGATGGTATATGCCACGTATCACTTTATCAAAGGGCAAAAATTGTGGCCTCAACACTTTCTTTCCAGAACCTTTCTTCCTTTGCTAAGTCGGTCTAGTACTCGCCCCCTTCATCGCTTGGCTAAGGCGGTCTAGTACTCGCCTCCAATTGAAATCGATTCCTTGTGAAGCGATCGTTTTCCGACTTCGGCTGATTATCCTGTCGGCTGATGTAAATCATGCGTGTCCTGTGTTAGGCGTGATTGAGACTGGGCCCAATCGAAACGTAAATCATTCTTTATTTGACTCCCTCTCGTCGGCTACTTCTTCTATCGACTGATACCTTCAACTGATGGCATGCATCGCGGATTGCGCTCTTATGCTATTGAGATTGCTCTGGATCAGGACGCGGATCCTTTTTCGACTGACCCGTCCCTTTATTGGCTGATGCTTTCAGTCGACGGTACACGCCACGTGTTGCTTCCTTAAGTGGCGAAAATTCTAGTCTAAACAATACCCCTTCGGCAATTGCCTGACGTACCGTTCGGGCGATTGTCGAAAATGAGTCAACTCCTGGCACATATGATGATGTCCAGCGATCATCCCCATATCTTGGCAAGATATTTGCTCACTGCCCGAGGGATTCGTGGACAAGTGCTAACCTTCCTCGATTTTCATCGAAGTCGTCCTTCGCCGCTCCTTCACTAGATGTTGCAATCTTCCAAGGGGTGGCTATCATTCTGTTGTTCCTCCTCGTTAACCTCATTCCTCCTCGTCGGCCTATAAATAGACCCACTACTTTGCAGCTTTCTTTGCCTCTGGTCCTCATGGAGGTTCCCACACCTTCGCCTCGCTAGTGCCTTGGTCACAACATTCTCATCTCGAAGAGTATTCTTGAAACGGATTCTCAATCTGAATCTGGCGGCGTTCTTATGCCAACCAACGAGGGTGTCTCCCCATCTTGGGTTTCTAATAGGGTTTTCCATAGGGCAACCCCTACGCGTGATCTATTGACCCGGGATCTTACATCCGGTGGTCCAGCCGGCTTTCAGCTGCTTACGGGTGGTTGTTACTTAGAAGATCCTTCGAAGAAATGGCCGCTCTTTGCCTTCCTATTTAGGGTTTGGGGCGACGCCTTACCACGCTTCAACCAGCCTTTCTACAATGTCGACGACCGTCTTCCCTAGAGGGCCTTCCACGAGGCAATGCTTGATCCTACCCTCCCGGTCAGCTTGGTGGTGGTCTTGTCTCTTGGCCTCTAACCAGATTTTTCGACCACAACTTTTTTTTTTTGAAATTTTTTGTATTTGTTCTCTTCTCGAGTCTCACATGTATTGGTTTAATAAATGTGAAGTTTTTATTTTTTACCCCATATTCTCCTAACCGATATATGACAATGTTTCAGACGTTTTGCATTGACCGGCTCATTGTCTCCCGATCTTTTTTGAGTTTTCGAGTAGTAGACTACTCGGCTGATTCAGACTGGTCCTCCCAGTTTGGGGACCACTTCTTGTGGGATCAGGCTTCGACTGGGGGATCTTATACCCCACCGCTCTTGATCGGTGTATCCCGAAGTTTTCCTCCGCTTTCTCGGCCGAGTCTTCATCCTGTACCGCAACAGCCTATTCTGCCGACTTTTCGTGCCAGCACGTTCCTTCGAGGCCCTTATGTGGCCTCGCTTACGGGCCCCCTCATGACACCTGATCCGGGCCGGGGCCTGTTACCTGTCGTTATTCGGCTGGCTTCACTTTGATCTCTCCTTCGGTTGCCCGGACCGGGGAGGTCCCACCCGGGTCCATGTCGACTGATATAGCATCCGTTCGCATTCTTTTTTCTTCGGCCGAAGATGAAGTCAACACTTCTTCATCATCTTTCAGTGGCCATCTCTCGCGTCAAGCCACCTTCCCGAGGTTTCGTTTGACCGAGCCCTCGATGTCTTTTCGCTCGTCAGGCGCTTGTTGGCTGCACCTCACTGTGGCCTCCAAGGCCCTCAGTCGAGCATCTAGGTCTAGCCGGGCGGCATCATCTGCCGGCTTGGTCACCACCGACTGTGTTATCGGCGTCTTCTGCCGAGACGGCCTGGTGGACTATTTTAAACTTCATATTCAGTTAGAGTAGACACTAATATTTCTTACTATTTAAAAATTCAGTACTTTCACTTACTTACAAAATATGCAAACTAAATTAAAAATAATAAATTAATTAGAATCTATAATTCTAAATGATAATTTTTATAATTTAATTTGACGTACTAATTATATGGATATTTTGAATTCAATTACAATCATGAAAGGAATTCACCTACAACCAATACAGGAAAAGAATTAATGAGAAGAGGATATAAGAGTTCATTTGCAAGTAAAAAATAAGAAATTCTACAACTTCATGTGTCAACAAAGAGGAAAAGAACAAAATACCACAAAACGAAAAAGAAAATGCAAGAAAACATGCAAAATAATAAGCTTTACCATACAAAGAAGCTCTTGCTTTCCTTACTGTAGAAAGCAAGAGCTTTCTACAGTGTTCATATTTGGCGGTGATTGACTTTTAGTGTAGTAGTTGTGAATGAGTTTACCTTTTTTGTAATTAAAAATGATTTATCTTGATATTTATATATTTTGGAGGTTGTTTGAATAATATGTGCATCAGATAATATTGGAGAGTCATCTTTTAATTGCTACAGAAAAATTCTAATCATTTTTTTTCTGAAATTGTTTGCTATTTATTTCTTGTTGCAGTTAGTGTGCTTTCTTTCGGTGTATTAGTAGGAGGTGAAGCTTCTGGTTGATAATCTAAGTACCCTTCAGTTCTTTTTTTCTTTTTTTCTTTTTTTCTTTTTTTTTTTCCTTTTTTTTTTTTTGCATCCATGGTGAGGTGCCCTAGGTTTTAAAATGTGGTATAGCTTAATATGCCTCAATTATTTCCTCTTATACCTTTTGTACTCTTTTATGTTCTCCAACCATTGTCGTTGTCACGCCCCGAAATCGAAACTGCGACCCGGGCTCGCTAACAGATCCGTCGCCCATACGGAAAGCCCCATACAGACGAAGCGACCAACCTGCAAAAGATTAAACCAACCACTATACAGATATCAGAGCGAAAAGTAAACTGCTGAAAAACTAAAATCCAACCACTGTACAACTGGAAATAAAAATATAGTATCAATCTCCCTAAATAATCATCCTATGATACAACATCTAAGAACCCAAACGGGAAGGTAAACTAAAATAATAATACATCAGTGTACAGGCTCATAGTACAAGTCAGATCCTCACAATACATCAGTCTCTCAAAGTACAGGAAAGCTCTCAAAAGAGTAAACTATGAAAGTATGGCTGACAGTCACTACAACAAAAACGGTATATAACGACACTTTTAAGTGACGGTATATGTCAAAAAAAGTGCTGCTGGCTAACTTACCAACACTTTTAAAAAGTGTTGCTATATGTGGGGTCGCTAAGTATATAGCGACAGTTTTTAAGAGTGTCGGTATAACCTAAAATGAGTGCTGCTAAATTACCGACACTTGTTTAAGCTTTTAGCAGCACATAAATTTAAAATGAGTGCTGCTAAATTACCGACACTTGTTTAAACTTTTAGCAGCACATAAATTTAAAATGAGTGCTGCTAAATTACCGACACTTGTTTAAGCTTTTAGCAGCACATAAAAATGCTACAAAATTATAATCTAGCAACACTTTTTTTTTTTATTTCAGTGACACTTAATAAATGTCCCATTTCAGCACATAAAAATGCTAATTAACACCAAAATGTCTCAAAGTAGTATATGCATATCTTTAAATGAGTATTTAGTCACTAAATCACAGTACTAACAAATGCAAGTTTTTTAATCCAGGAGGAAGACAAATGATAACAAAAAGTAAAAATATCATATCAGATCTAGTCTTAATGAGCTCCGCAATTAACATGTTGAACCTGCAAATTCAATAATACTCAAGTTAATAATAGATTAGTCAAATAATCTTTTAACATAAAAATTAATTAAGATAAGTTTAATGTTTACCAGATGGGCAATGAGATTGTGGATGAATATTATGAGCGCTGGATGCGTCTGAAACCTGAAAGAAAATATTTTTTAGTATTAGATTATCATTTCATCCTAAAAAAATGACATTACTTGACAATGAACAAGACATTATTGAAGTGAAAGATTATCAAACTTAAAATACAATTTGATACATGCATCTCTATTTGGTATATAAATTTAAGTAAGAAAAAAAAAGAGAACTTACAATTTTCTTAGAGCGTTTAAGCCTTTTAAGCTTTGAGTTATCCTGTGCGCTTGAGAGCTGTAGAAAAAAAAAAAACCCATCTGGCATTATTAAGTTTTCTGCACTAACAAGATATGTAATAAACCTTACAGATCATGCAATAAAGGTTTTCCAAATCTAAGACATAAACATTTAAGGTTTTAACACAAAAAATGAACTTGGCATCCTTTACAATGGTATAAGAGGATTCAATTCATGAATGGATAGCTGTTATCTGATAAGAGTGGAGAACAGGGTATAAACTATGCATTTATCCAAATCAACCAAGCATTTGCAAAGCTAAAAATATTCAAACAGTGATAGCCTAGAGAACATCTAACCATATAATTAACCTACCAATTTCGCAAGAAAATTACCTGTGATAGTCCATAGTTCGCAATAAACACATACACAACATAACAAAGTAATGGATTAGAAACCGCAAAACCCAAATAACATTTTCCTAATGAGAACTTCATCCATTCTAGATGACGTTATTATGCAAGATCAATTCAATTTATATGTTCAAACGATAAGCCATTTTCCCTTGATTTACATTAACTGACGTAAGTTTTTTATTGCCATTTTGGTTTGTGAAGAACTGCATGAATTATACCTCATTGGATTTTTACTTGCTTCTAAAGTTGTAGCCTCCTCGCTTCCCGGAACACAACCGAATACACGGAAAAGATTACTGAAACCATGCAAATTACAGTACAATTATTTTGATAGCAGGGGAGACAAACATAAAATAGTAATGCTATAATGTTAAGCACGAAGGATACCTGTAAGAACCAGTGGCTACTCGCAATCCATCGCCACTTAGACAACACTCAAATTTGTCAAAGATCGAGTCATTTTCATATAAATCACAAAGCTACAGAAAGAACAGAGCACAAGTAAATAACCTTAGTATACATTCTCTCACAGACAACAATATGCAGTCTTAATTTAGTGGAAAAGACAAAAAAATTCACCTTAGGTCTTAAATATTCATGAACCTGAAAAGTAGCAACATGACCAGAGTTCACATTTATATCCCATAGCTGCAAAAAAGAAAAGAAAAGAAAAGAAAAGGTCGAATGGGCAAGCCTTAAATTAGAAGAATAAGGGAGGAAAAAAAAAAAGATAAATGTGTAAGATGCTTTACAAGAACTTGCACAGGTGTCTGCTTTTCCAAAACAACAAATCATGCAGCTGAAAAAAATCAGGTGATTATTTATTTTAATTTATGATATATATAACTAGCAGCAATCTTCTTACTTTCACAACCACACAAATGGCAAGAAAGCGAAATTAAATCATTTATATCAAAACCGTTGTATTGCATAGGATGGCTTGCCACGTTCTTGTTTAGGTTGATGTGGGATGGGCTTCAATATAGTGCCATGGGTTTAGGATCAGGTTTCCAAAAATTGTCATAACTACATTTATCAATCTCTATATTCACTGAACTGACTTTTCTGAGCTGACTGAGTGCACTAGGATCCAAAACTGTATAGATTTTAAACTAACTATTAGATACAAACAAAACATACTATTAATTACTCATTTTTTTAATTACTCAAATTTTAAAGAATGCAAGTATGAAAGGACAAGAAACAGCCAAAATGTTCACCCCTAAAGTTCTTTTAAGCAATGCCTAATAAGAGAAGGCAAAACATATCTCTAAACCGTCATGCAGTGACATGCTTTTGCTGATCTTAGGATTCTTTCTTTTTTCTTTTCTGTTCTATTTAGTCAGATTTCAAACCACAAACATTTAGTAACAACAACCTACAAATTCCCAAAGAAAACAAATATAAATCAGGAGTTCTTCACATATAAAGAACTATTTGAATACTCATGTACAAATTCGTGTGCACAATGACAACCATCATACTTCCTGCGATACAGATTGAAATAGAGAAAGCACTTGAAGTCTCATAGTTTACTACATGGTTTTTTGTGCTTGCAGGAATCAAATTATTATGCACAAGAAGTTGCTACAAATGAAAATGGTATGCTCTTTTTCAATTTCTTATGTAATCTAATAAAAATTAATTAAATAATAGCTTCCAATAGACTGATATAAATTATTCTCTAGTTTGATTAGTTAATTAATAATATAATAAACCAAATTAATCTATATGATCAACTAATATGACCTAACTACTCAAAGCTTGAAAAGTACGAAGACAATGCCAACACAACATTGTCTAAATATCTAAATGAGAAAATTCATCCAACTATAAAAGTGTAAATCCCATGGTCTTGCACCTTCCTTGAAGTCTAGCGGGTCCCAACTTTGCTAAAGCACGTTCCACTTCTTCACTGACCTGTGTAAGCACATCAAAAGAAATGCAAGAAATTAGGCAAGCAGAAGAAATGAGTAAATAAACAAGCAATGTGTTAGAAAACCTCTTTTTATCTATTCAGTTAATCGATATTAAAAAGTTCCTCCAAAATGAGATACATACACTAAATTATTTCTAAATGACCACTACATGAAATAGAAACATTATACAATTTGAAGCACATAACGATTCACAATTTGACATGCATACCAAGCAAAAAAATTTCAAGACAAACATGTCATATAAAATCTGTGATCCTGATAAACTAACAGGAGAAAAGAATTACCAAAAAAACAGAAAAATAATAGAATATTCTGAAACAGAACGACACATCATGTTCGGAAACAGAATGAGACATCAAACAAAATCTCAGATCAAACACCACATAGTTGACATCCTACTTCTATATTAGAAGAATGGCAGTTCATGCTACACTGCTTTATCAGGTTAAGCTATCACATACATAAGCAATATTGAGCAGTCAATACTCTCTTCAATTCCTTCTCTATCAGGAAGTTGATAGATCATTTTATGACAACCAATACAAAAGACATATCAAAAAATTTTTGCTCCTACAGCAAAAGATGGGGATAATAATGAAAGAGGAATACATAAAAAGCACTTAAATCACCTAAAACTTTAAGTAGCTCAAAGTTGTCAAAAAATGGAAAACTGCACATGAAAGGACCCTTTTCCCTTATCAGATCATCATCTAGCTCACCTTAGAATTTACTCTTACATCATAAAGCTACCGACTAATTTGATAATCCAACTATGATTTGAAGTGAAAACCCAAATTTAAATACAAAAAGAACCAATTTTTACAACAGTTTCACGATCTAATCAATCTTCCCAATACCTCGCAAGCGCGGGAACCCTCGGCCGCTTCGGCTCAGGCAACCTATCCTCGTCCTCCGCGGGATCTAAACCCCTCTTCTCCCTCACCATCGACCCCGAGCGCCCCAGCTGCCTCGTCGGCCTCATCGAGCTCTCGAACCCCCAACACTCCCAGATCTAAACCGCAACATCCGAAACCACAATCAGAGCCCAAATCGATCAAATCCGAGCCAAAAAGCTGCAAACAAATCCCTAATCCGAATCCAAAAACCTACCGAGAATCTTCCCAGGATCGTCGCCGCAAGGAGAGAGAGAGAGAGAGAGAGAGAGAGAGAGAGAGAGAGCGGAGGTTACGTGTTCGCGCGTCTCGGCTTAGATCGCGGCGGAGAGCGCGAGAGAGAGAGAGAGAGAAAAAGGGGGCGAATCCGAAGAAATAGAAAAGGGGGCGCTACAGAAGCACAGAGTTAAGATATAACAGCAGAGTTGCTTACAACATTAAGCAGAATAGGTAAATAAAAGCAGAAATTTACCTATTGTTTATGATGGGTAGAGATGGAGTGGTTAGTGGTAAGTTGGATTTTAATTTGAGTCTTGATGGATTAGTTTTAAAAAATTTTATATACAAATGGGACACTTGTATAAAAGTGTCCCAACAATGTGTCACTATAACTTAATTGTGTTGTAGTGAGTACTAAAAATCTCCAACCAGGGGGTACAACTATACTCCAAGAACAGGTAGGGATCTAACTCGTGACTCCCTTATCTCGAACAGCGACAGAAGGATCAGCAACTCCCACAGAAAACTCTGCAAAACAAATGGGAGAAAAGAAAAAATGGGAGGGGGAGAACCCCCAACGGGTGTGAGAACTACAACCAACAGTAGTTCTTAGTGGGTACCGCCATCAAGACCGACGGTCTGCCCACTAAGTCTACTAGAGGCATAAAGTAACCAATGCGGTGCAATAAGGAAAAGGCTGGAAATAACTCTACAGCTACTATGCCTCTATCTAGATGCTCAGAGGGTGATACAGATGAAGATGATGCATCTACTACCTCTCGATAAAACAATAACCCAATCTACACTGACTGCCACAAAGGGTCTAGTCAAACCTGCGCCCACCTACTACCACACATCCACAAGAGGATGGGATTTACGTAGGGCGTCCCACACGGACTGCATCGACAAGTCGCGATAGTAAAGTAACAGGCCCAGCTCCGGAGCGGCACTCGAGGGGAGCGACCCCACCGAGGAAAGTATCTGCGCACCTCTGTCGAGCTCAATATGGCTCATGCAGGCTATAGTCCAAATCTGCGATCAACAAGATCGACAGTACCCAATCACATCTCTACTCACTAGCTGGAAATACTCGACAGCCGGGACCCACCGTCGACTCAGACAGCTCCCAAGACTAGCACTAATCTAACCACAGCGACCAGACTCCACTCGGCCCCCAGGCACGAGTGTAACATGCATCCCACAACCTCCCGACGACTCGGCCCACTACCCGGGCGAGGAACACTCTAAGTCCAGGAAAAGAGAATAAATGTGTGGGAATGTCTAAAGCATAAATAAACTAGCCCAAGTTTAGATTTTCTACTAGTCTGGTTGAAACATGCAACATATGATAGGGGGCTAAGTCAAAGTTCCAATAATAGTATTTAGTTTAGCTGAAACATAAATAGGGAACATTAACCAATGTGATCTCAACATCAATAGAAGTAAACATCAACTCTCACAAACATGCTTCTATCTCACCTCACAAACATGCATGTTCACTATCATATAGAATTAGAGAACCGTCCACCGGTTTTGGAGACGAAGCAACCCACTTGGATGCACGTGTCAGTCGGGAGTCTAGATAAGCTGAAACTGGGCAAGCGCGATCCTCAGGTTCCCACGATTCCAACGCACCAAAAATCACTCAAAAAGTCCTCCCGATCACCGAGATATGAGCCAAACACTGTGGTAAGTCCAAAATTAGTAAAACGACATCACTGTCGCACATCTGTCCGCGAAACAGTGAAATAACACCTACTAGATGTCCTCCAAAAATTCCAACAAAAATACGGCTGTGATCATCGCGAAGTGTAGATGTCAATTGAGTCCTTGTTGGCTAAAATCCGATATCCGAGTACTGAAATAAAATTCGAACAATCTTAACTATCCAGAAAAATTCCACAGCAAGGAAGGGGTTCAAAGATGATCCGAAAAACCCACTAAAAATCCAAAACTGGGAGGAACAGTAAGTATGTAAATTGAAGATCTACCTCTCGCGGAAATGCTGCAGCAGAAATCGGGTAAACATTCCCTCGGGTCAATCCAGGGGAGCCCGCGGACGAAACTGCGACGGAGAAAACTACCGAAAGAGAAAACGTCAAAGCGCACCGAGTCGGGAAAAGCGTCGATGCTGCGATCTCCAGAAATTCCCAAACTCCTTCAAGAGGTGGAGGACAAGGAGAAGTAGAGCTCTGCCAAAGGAGGGGCTTCAAAGAAATTCCCAAGTTCAAAAATGGGGAGAGGAAAGTGCCCAAAAAAAAACCTAAGACTCAAAATCGAGTCAATTGGGCTAAAACCAATTCGGGAGCCACAGCCGGTCGGGCCCAAACACGGGACAGCGGCGCCCGCCAACCGCAGGGCGCCGCATGTCCCACTCCACCAAACAGCGGGACCCGCCACTCGGGCCGCGCCACGCGGCCCACTCCGCGTGCGAGGCGGCTGGCGGGCCCCAATGGCGGGGCGCCGCGTGGCGCCCGCCGCTGACGCGGTCGTCGCCCCCCGCGCGCCGCCGTACGCGCCGCCAATCAGCGCCACTGATTGCGGCGAATCACAAGCCGCCACGTGGCAACTGCGGCGCCGGCTGCGCCCGATGCACGCCCACGGGCCCGTGGACCGGCCCACCCGGATTTCGGCCCGTTAGGCCCATTTTGCCCGAAAATAGCCGATTTTCAACGTTTCGCGCACTGAGTCCGTTTTTGGCGTCCGTTTGACGCACCACGGGCTCGATACACCAAAAATCGGTGTTTTTTCACCGTCGATCACCCAGTCAAGTCGCACAGGAATTCCGGGACTCCACAGTCGTCGTTATCATCATCATTATCATCATCATGAAGGAAAAGGCAAAAAAATAAAAAATAAAAAATAAAGAACAATGTTTATGTCTACAACTATTTTACATGTAATGCCAAATAATTAACATTCATAGTTCAACAAGTTTGATATGCATAAGAAAGTTTGATATGAGAACATCTTTCAAAATAGAAAATTGTTGGAACAAAGTTGGGTCTAGAGCACATGACAAAAGGGTTGTATTAGATTTGTGGTCGATAAGGTTAGTTGCAGACTTAGTGGTCAATAAGATTACATACTCTACTTTTATGAACCCCCATCTTTCTCTCTCTCTATGCTATTGTGAGAAGAAAAACCAACACCTGACATTGAAAATGACAATAAATAGTGAATACAAAAAACCAATATTAGAGAAATTATGACATTGAAAAGAAATGAGATATCATTACAAGAGAAAAGATGAAATCCAATACTTGTTGGGACCTGATAAGAAGTTCTCTTTTGCTTTTCTTATGCGTCTACAACATGAGAAGCAGCTAGGAAAAAATCAATATTGGAAGAATAATGAAATTGAAAAAAAAGAAGAAAAGAACAAGATATCATTACAAGGGAAAAGGTGAAATCCTGTACTTGTTGTTGGGACCCTATAAGAAGTTTTCTTTTGCTTTTCTTATGCCCCTACAACAGGAGAAGCAGGTGGATGAAAACTAGCACTGCAGTAGAAAAGTTGGCCTAATCTATAAGCTGAAAAGAAAAGTTGATAAATGTAAAAGAATCAGGTGAAAGAAGTGAAATCTTTATAAGCTTCTTATCCAAAAATGTTGCTTTGACAACCTATTACCAATAAGCTTGGGTCGAGCATGTAACAATGCTGATGATGCGGGACAACTCGGTCGGTCCGCAACGGCGAGTCGACGGCCTTCTGGTCTGACATCTGGGTTGGGAGCTCAAGCCTGGCGACCCAGTTTCATGGGCTCTACCTTCTAGCTACCAACAAGAATCTGCGGGTGAAAGACTGCCTGGAGCACAACGGTTGGAACTGGACAATGATTTTAGAGGGTGTTCCGCCCGGTCCGCCAGGGTTGAATGGGGCATTGGAGCAGCTCAAATCGGCCTTGCCTAACCTCCGCCTTAACAGCAGCAGGGACGTATTCCACTGGCGCTGGGCTACGTCTGGGGTTTATGTTGGGTTATATGTAATACGGATCTAAATAGGAGAAAAAACACCTAGAGGGGGGTGAATAGGTGTAAACGTATAAGCACTCAAAAAATCGTTGCGATAAAACCCAATGCGGAAATAAAAATAATACGCAAGATTTTTACGTGGAAAACTCCATCACCGGAGTAAAAAACCACGGGACCGATAACACGGCAGAAATCTACTAGAATTAAAACACGTACAAGGTGATTTACCGTACACACTTACGACTCAACCTTTTCCATACGCTTCTAGAGGATCTTCTCCGCTCGCTCCGCGACGCTTCTCGAATCCACGATCTGCGCCCAACGCCGAATCCACGGCGTCCAACGTCGAATCCACGACGTCCGACCGAATCCACGGTCTTCACCCAATAGCACCCTTCGAATCCACGAACGTGCCTCGCTCCGAATCCACGAGAGCGGTTGAACCTTGAATCCACAAGGACACGCGAATCCACGCGCCGATTTTTGGGGTAAATCGTTGTTTTGGGTGGTGATGATCCGCCGAATACTTAGATCAAAGATAGATCGGAAATACCATCTAAGTATTCATTAGTTTGATTCAACTCAAGATGTGAGTATGAAAACCTAGAATCAAACTAATCAATATAGATGAAGAAACATAGAGTGTTCTCTAATGATTTCCTTTCTTCTCTATATGTGGATCTATAGCCGTATAAAATGGTATATGAAAATGACGGCTAAAGACTATGTGGATTAACCCTAGAAAAAGAGTCATAGGGTCTATTTATAGGTTAGAAACCCTAGGAAGGAGATAAGAATCAAAAACCTAACATTTCTGGAAATTTTACGGACGGCGATCCGGATCGGACTAGCTGTGATCCGGATCGTCGTAACGAGTCAGCCAGTTCCAGAAAAACGAAGGTTCGGGATCCGGATCGAAGTGCATGATCCGGATCATTCATACAGTTTACCAAACATCAACGTTCGGGATCCGGATTGCGAAGCATGATCCGGATCGTTCAAGGAAAATGGTAAACTCACTGTTCGGGATCCGGATCAAGAGACTACGATCCGGATTGAACTGGTGTATGAACGAACCACCTTCGGGATCCGGATCGAACAACCTGATCCGGATCCTGAACATGTCCCAAGTCCAGTTTTTGATTTTTATGCAATGAAAGATTCTTCCAAGTGTTTCTACACTACAAGAAGTATTCGGATCACACAAAATCTTAGGTTAAACATACCTGATCCTTTTGAATTCTTCTTTCTTGAGATTGAGTTAAATGATCCAACTTTCTTCACCTTCAATCTTCAAGACTTGAGACTTTCACGAAACTACGCCAACTCAAATTCCGTAACAATCTCCCCCTTTGGCGGTTTCGTGACAAAACATAGATCCACTAAAGAAAATTCAAAAAGATATTTTTGTTGCTATCACCATACAACAAAAATTTACAATGGAGATCCAAAAATTTAAACACATGAGATAAACTCCTAAAACAGACTCTAGACTTAGACATCTGTACTCTCTGCACAAAGAAATCATTCTTGACAAAAAGAGATCGTTAGATACCTCAAGAATATTTAGCATATAAAACCTAGTACAGAGATAGAGTTTATCATGACATTTGAGAATTCAGATATGTAAGAGAATCAAAGTTAAAAACCAACATATCTTCTATGCATTCAAAAACCAAATGTCAAAATGTTAGTCCAACATCAACTTGTTAGTTATATTACATGCCCAAATAGTTAGTCGAATAGTTAGTCGAGACATGCAAACAATCACAAGATGAAAACCAAAGTTGAAGTTCTACTTACCTTTCAAGTTGAGGTTATACTTACCTCGATGTTCACACATTCAAATTGTTCAAGTTCATTGTTCAAGTTCTCTCTAAACTCTCTCCCCCTTTTTGTCACAAACAAAGTCAAAATTACAAAATTTAAGGAGAGTTAAATAGTTCACAATCAAGAAAATCCTGAGAACTAAAATTAACACTTAAAACTTAAAAACCTGCAATATTAACGATAAGGGTTAGAGCATAAAAGATCAAGCCAAATCAGAACTATCTGAGCTAGTATCATCTATCTTGTTCAAGATTCCTTTCAGCATTCGCGATAATTTGGAACATTTCTTTTTCATCTGTTTTAGGTCAGCAGCCATTTGTCGGAGACCTAATGCCAATTTCTCTTGCTCAGCAGAAAGTCTTCTTTGGTCCTGATGAATGGCGGCCAATACAGTAGCTGCTAGAGCGTTTCTCTTGGAAGTCGCTGGACGAGTTGTAGGGGCAGATGATGCATGCTGGTCTTCAGTCCATGCGAATTCGCTAGGTACAGAGTATGCTCTAGAGAGGGATTCAGTACTTTGAATTCCACTTCCATCTTCATTTTCCTTAATCCTAGCCGAGCTGATAAAGTCTTGAGGAGGTGCTTGGCCAGCAGCTGGTTGCTCAATGGTGATTCCTCGAGCACTTCCTCTCTTGCGAGCAACACTTTTTCTTCTTGTCTTCCTAGAAGTTTCTTCCATTGGAGCTTTCCCTTTTTCAGCAGCAGTAGGCGGAGCCTTTGATGTTTCTGCAGATGCTTTTCCCTTTGAAGCAGTCGGTACAGTCGTTGCTTCAACTTGCAGTTCATCCCAATCAATTGATTCTGTTTCAGATTCTGTATCGGAATCATCTTTCGCTTTCTTCGCTTTCTTAGCTTTCTTAGCCCTCTTGGGCTTGATGGTGTCTCTCGTATGAACCATAGCCGCAAGTAGAAAAACAATCCAAGTGATCACCATTGCTAATGGTTTCTTGAGAAAAGGAATCCTGTGTAGACCAACTCAAGAACACATGAAAAATTGTTAATTTTCAAAGATTGAAAAAATTGTACCCAAACAATCATAATCATGTAGAGAAGCTAAGAATCAAATTAGTTTTGCAAAAGGACTTTTAAAAATAGATCAATTGCATGATTTTCGAAAATCCTTATTATATGCCCTAAAACCGAAATTTTAGAAATCGAAGCCTAAAAATCCGTTAATCAGGAGAATACCTAGCATATAATCAAAACTAATCTACCCAGAGTTCTTATTTCAAAAGAAATTTGATCAAAAACCATCCACAAACAAAGTTGATCCAAGAAATTCATCACGTTTGAGGAGGAAAAGAGAAAAACGGTGAAAAACCGAGATTTTGATCAATAAAACTTACTTGGAGTTGAAGAACTTGAGTTTGAAAGCTTCCAGGAAGGATGAAATCTAGAGAGAGAGGTTCTGGAAACTTCGGAACAAAAGATTGGAGTAAAGAAATCAAAAACCCCTTTCGTTCCTTATAAAACCTAGCCGCGATCCGGATCAGTTCATAACTGCGATCCGGATCGGCTACCCGCAGTAAGAAACTGCGTTCGGGATCCGGATCGGCAGATACAATCCGGATCGTCAGCCCGCAGAAGAATTCCTGCGTTCGGGATCCGGATCATCTAGCCCGATCCGGATCGGCCCCAACTTTTTCTTTAGAAAATTTCAGAGAAATTCAAGAAAAACCAGAAAAAGATTGTAAGCATAAATGTGTATCAACTTTAAACAAAAATCATCGTTTCATACAACAAGAATTAGATTATGCCAAATCTATCAATAATATCCAAAAATGAAACGAAAATTTACAAGAATTAAATCCCTTAAAGTTGAACACCTTCAATCACATCTAACTTGATCTTATGAGTAATGCCTTTATCAAATCATCAATTCAGTAAAGAAAATGAAATACAAAGATCAATAGATGTTTGAAATCCCAAATATAATAGATAATATATCTAGACAATCTGTTGAAGAGAGTGGCTCTTTGAGCATCTTTCATTAAAAACCCACCTTATACCAACCTTGAAATTTGACAGAGTCAAGTATTTCAACATGCATTTTACTTAATCAAAAATTTGAACAACCATGCTTGGTATACATGTGGTAGCTGCACACAATACTCGGACGACCGAGGTGGTAGCTCTTTCCTCCATGTGGTGGTAGTTTTCACACTCCTCATTGGGATGTAACTCTTTCCACATCTTTTGAGCATTTTACCTTTTCTATGACTCCCCCTCAATTGGCTATCAATTATTTAAGATATAAAGTATTCAACCAAAAATTGATCTCGATTTCATACTCGACTAAGCAGTCAAATAAGATAATGACTATACCAAGAGATCATAGAGAGAGAGAAATTGACTTTGATCACTTTAGAAGATGATTTAATTAACATAAATGATCATTGCAACAGTGAAATATTATGATGGCAAAAGCATAATAAATTTCTAAATGTGCGAAAAGATGCAATTAAAGTCAATTATGATCTATGCTCAATTAATGTCCTATGTACAAACATAGATAATGAACAAAACAAAAACAAATACAAAACCTATCCTAAGCAAAGATTTCAAAAAGAAGATTATTTCAAGGAAAGCATCCCAATTGCTTTTCGTAAATGAATAAAACGTTTTTGATCCAAAGGTTTTGTTAGAATGTCAGCTAATTGATCCTCAGTTGAAATATATGAAAGTTGAAGAGTATTTGATTCAACTAGCTCTCTAAGAAAATGATATCTAAGTTCAATATGTTTTGTTCTAGAGTGCAACACAGGGTTTTTAGAAATGTTAATAGCACTAGTGTTGTCACAAAGTATTGTTACCGAAGATGCTGAAATGCGAAAGTCGCTCAATACGCTTTTCATCCAAATGAGTTGAGTTGAGCAACTTCCAGCTGAAATGTATTCCGCTTCGGCAGTCGAGAGTGCTATGCAGTTCTGCTTTTTACTGTGCCATGCAACAAGGCAATGGCCAAGATAGAAGCATGCACCACTCGTGCTTTTCCGATCATCCACTGATCCTGCCCAATCGGCATCTGAGTATCCAACAATATCCAAACTTGTTCCCATAGGATACCAAATTCTGAAATTAATTGATCCTTTGATATACCGGATGATCCTTTTCACCGCTTTCAGGTGAACCTCCTTTGGTGCTGATTGATATCTCGCGCAAATCCCAACACCAAAAGATATATCCGGGCGACTAGCCGTGAGGTAAAGTAGACTTCCAATCATACTTCGATACAGTTTCTCGTCTACATTCTCACTATGTGATTCACTTCCAAGTCCCTTGTGGCTAGTTCCCATTGGAGTCGAAAAATCTTTACAATTTTCTAGATCAAACTTTTTGACCAACTCCATTGCATACTTGGATTGACTCAAGTGAATACCTTCATCATTTTGTTTAATTTGCAATCCAAGGAAATAAGTCAATTCGCCCATCATGGACATCTCAAATTCGCTTTCCATGGTCTCTGCGAATTTAGAAGCATCATTATCTCTTGTTGCGCCAAATACTATGTCATCGACATATATTTGTGCTACAATGAAATTATTTTGATAATGCTTCACAAAGAGAGTCCTATCAGCTCCCCCTCGAGTATAGCCCTTCTCCAAAAGGTGCTTTGTTAACCTTTCGTACCATGCTCGCGGTGCTTGTTTCAGACCGTAAAGAGCATTTTTCAAACGAAAGACATGGTTAGGTTGTTTATGATCTACAAAACCTTTCGGTTGAGCCACATAAACTTCCTCATTTAAAAACCCATTTAGAAATGCGCTCTTAACGTCCATTTGAAATAATTTGATTTTAAAATGACAAGCAATAGCAAACAGTATACGAATGGACTCGAGTCTAGCTACAGGGGCGAAGGTTTCATCAAAGTCTATACCTTCTACTTGAGAGTAGCCTTGAGCAACTAATCGTGCCTTGTTCCTGATGATAGTACCATCCTCATTTTTCTTGTTCTTGAAGATCCATTTGGTACCTATCACATTGTGTTGCTTTGGAGGCTTCGTTAATTCCCAGACTTTGTTTCGCTCAAATTGATGGAGCTCTTCCTGCATTGCTTTAATCCAGTAGTCATCCTGAAGAGCTTCATCTATGTTCTTTGGTTCGATTAAAGATACGTAGCAAGCGAATCCACAAACCAACTGCCTCCGAGTTCTGACTCCTTCTTGTGGATCTCCAATAATATTCGATTCCGGATGATCCTTGGAGATTCGTAACGTTTGTTGAAGCGGAGTACTCGGAGATATATGAGATGATTCCTGCACATCAGATAAACTAGAAGAACCATTAGATGCATCATTAATATTGGAAGTATTATTATGAGAAGATGCACTAGCAGGAGAATCATCATCTAGAGAGATATCGAGGGTAGATTTTCCAGTTTCAAAGTGAAAAGCTTCATCTACTTTAACATTTATAGATTCTACGATCGTCTTAGATTCAATGTTAAATACTCGATATGCTCTGCTATTCGTAGAATAACCCAGAAAGATCCCTTCATCACTTCGAGAGTCGAACTTTCCAAGATTTTCACGGTCACGTAAAATGTAACATCGACTCCCGAAGACACGAAAATATTTGATATTGGGTTTTCTACTAAACCACAGCTCATATGGTGTATTTAAAGTCCCTGGGCGCAAGTAAACTCTATTAATGACATAGACAGCGGTGTTCACAGCTTCAGCCCAAAAATGTAGCGGTAAATTCCGGCTATGAAGCATCACACGCGCCATCTCTTGAACAACCCTGTTCTTGCGCTCAACAACACCATTCTGCTGAGGTGTATAGGGTGCCGAGAATTCATGTTTGATTCCATTTGAAGTGCAAAAATCAATGAATTTTGAATTTATGAATTCTCCACCTCTATCACTTCTAACACGAATGATCTTTTCATTCTTTTCAATCATAATACGATGGCAAATCTCATGAAAAGAGTCAAACGTATCAGCTTTCTCTTTCAAAAATGCTACCCAAGAAAACCGAGAGAAATCATCAACCAATAAAAAAATGTACCATTTACCTCCCAAAGATGGTTGACGGGTCAGCCAAAAGAAAAAGAAGAAAAGAAAGTAGTATACATAAACTACACAAGATTTAATCGAAGAACGATTAAAGACAAGGAGGGGTTTCACCTTTGCATACCCAAACCTTTTGAGTTTTGGAGTATGTTGGCACTGGTTGAAAAGTTTTCCTTGATGAAGACGTCTTGCAAGATTGGTCTTTTTCTTTTGTCATCGTCTTGCTTGAAATTCTAGTAAGTTCCTTAAAGTTTAAGTGACCTAGCCTTTCATGCCAAAGAGTTTCATTATTCAAAGCGGCTAAGTTACAATTTTCAGAAAATTTATTAGGAACAACATAACAATTGTTTTCAGATCTAACCCCTTTTAAAAAGAAGACATGGTCCTTATCAGTTACAACGCATTCAACAGATGAAAAGTTAACTGAAAAACCATTGTCGCAAAGTTGACTTATGCTTATGAGGTTAGTCTTAAGGCCATCAACAAATAAGACGTTTTTCAAAATCGGGCCATCTGGAATAGCTACCGTCCCTTTTCCAACAATTTTGGAAGATCGACCGTCTCCGAAAACAACGTGTCCTCCGGAGATTTTCTCAAGATTTTGAAAACTATTTTTGTCACCGGTCATGTGACGGGAACACCCGCTATCCAGATACCAAGACGAACTATCATATGCATGCAAGGAAACATTGGAAACAAGACAAGGGAAAATTTCACCTTTGCGCACCCAAACCCTTTTGGAGTGCGTCGGTAATGGTCGAGAAGTTATATGCCTAGGTGAAGGCGTCTTGTTATAGCGATTGTTGTTCCTTGATGTAATCGTCTTGCGCGATGAACTACCAAATCTCTTTTCATTTGAAAAGTTTTGCTTTGATTTTCGGGGAGGAGCCGTTTTGGTAGTTGTTGCAAGAGGTCTTTGAGATGAGCGTTCGACTCCCGTCTTGCAATATCTTCTTATGTGCCCTGAAACACCACAACGAAAACATACCTTAGATCTTGACGATCCCAAAGAGGATGAAGTAGGTTTGTTGTCGTTGTTTGTCTTGAATTCCGGTGTCGGAGGAGGAGATACCGACTGAGGCACAAAAACTGTCTCACTCGAACTTGGACTGTTTCCAGTTTGAGTGTATCCGAGGCCGAACCTATTTGATTGACCAAGACCAAGAAGTCTATCCAACTTACTCCTTCCTGAAGAGAATCGCTGTAAGTCATTCTTGAGTTGGAAAATGGTCTTTGTCATTTCCAGGTTATCCTGTCGAGCCTCGTTGTAGAGCTTTGAGAAGTGATTCGCGTTATCCACCAGATTTGTATGTTCCTTCTCAAGTTGCTCATTGGACTCTTGAAGGGAAGCATTTTCTTTTATCAGGTTTTCCCTTTCCACTTCAAGAGCGTTTGAGAGAGAAGTCGCTCTTTTTGCTTCTTCTTCGAGATCATGCACTCTCCCTCTCAAACTCTTGTTTTGCTTAGCCACTTTCTTTGAGTCCCTCAAAAGTCTGTGGTAGGCTAGAGCAAAATCTTCACCTTCCGAATCATCCGATTCGTTGTCCGTTGCATTCTTTTCAACAGTGGAGTTGGACAACGACTCAGACGTACTTGCCATAAAGCACATGAAGGGTGAAGATACGGACGCGTGGAATGCGGTGGAGCTCTTTTCTTCATCACTCGAAGACGACTCATTTGACGTTGAGTTGTCATCCCAAGTGACGACTTGCATCGCCTTCTTCTTTGCCGGATACTTGTTAGGACACTCCGTTGCAATGTGGCCGTAGCCTCGACATTTGAAGCATTGTAGTTGTCCTTCTGAACTTTTCTTATCCTTTGAGAAGTTCTCTTGCTTTCTTGACTTGTAACCTGAAGTACCCTTGCCTTTGTTCGACTTTCCGAAGGATGGAGATTTGCTTGAATTACCCCTTCGAAAGTTGCGGCGAAACTTCCTTGTCAAGAGAGCGAGCTGCTTCTCAAATTCCTCCATAGAAAGGTTCTCGTCATCGTCTGAGGAGGACGTATCCGCGTCTTCTTCCTTAGTTGTTTTCAACGCATAACCTGAAGACTTAGAAGTGGATGCCTTTCCAGAAGAATTGTTAGTAGTAAATGTCATTTCATAAGTTTGTAATGAACCAACTAATTCTTCTACACGTATTTCGTCCGGGTGTTTAATAGTTTCAATGGCAGTAACCTTTGGGCGAAATCGTTCAGGAAGAGTTCTTAAGATTTTTCTTACAATCTTAAATTCTGGAATCTTCTCTCCCAGATTAGCACATGAGTTTACGATGTCTTGCAATCGTGTATAGTAGTCCGTGAAAGATTCATTTTCTGCCATTAGGATAGAGTCAAACTTGCTCGTAAGCATTTGCAGTTTCTGAATCTTCACGAGGTTAGTTCCCTCATGTGTAATCTGAAGAACATCCCAGATTTCTTTCGCAGTCTCACATGCCGAGACGCGAGAGAATTCAGTTTGAGATAAGGCATTAAAAATAGCATTAATTCCCTTGCCATTGTAAGAAGATGAATCTAACTCTTCCTTGGTCCATTTCGACCTAGGTTTTAAGGTGCGAACATCACCATTAAATTCAGTTGGATTAGACCATCCTAATTCAATCGATTGCCACACCCGTTCGTCGATGGAAATTAAAAAGGCTTTCATCCGTACTTTCCAGTACGCATAATTTGTTCCATCGAAGAACAGGGGTCGGTTGATGTTTCCACCTTCAACCATTGTTTACAACCCTATTCCCGCTCTGATACCACTTGTTAGGTTATATGTAATACGGATCTAAATAGGGGAAAAAACACCTAGAGGGGGGTGAATAGGTGTAAACGTATAAACACTCAAAAAATCGTTGCGATAAAACCCAATGCGGAAATAAAAATAATACGCAAGATTTTTACGTGGAAAACTCCATCACCGGAGTAAAAAACCACGGGACCGATAACACGGCAGAAATCCACTAGAATTAAAACACGTACAAGGTGATTTACCGTACACACTTACGACTCAACCTTTTCCATACGCTTCTAGAGGATCTTCTCCGCTCGCTCCGCGACGCTTCTCGAATCCACGATCTGCGCCCAACGCCGAATCCACGGCGTCCAACGTCGAATCCACGACGTCCGACCGAATCCACGGTCTTCACCCAATAGCACCCATCGAATCCACGAACGTGCCTCGCTCCGAATCCACGAGAGCGGTTGAACCTTGAATCCACAAGGACACGCGAATCCACGCGCCGATTTTTGGGGTAAATCGTTGTTTTGGGTGGTGATGATCCGCCGAATACTTAGATCAAAGATAGATCGGAAATACCATCTAAGTATTCATTAGTTTGATTCAACTCAAGATGTGAGTATGAAAACCTAGAATCAAACTAATCAATATAGATGAAGAAACATAGAGTGTTCTCTAATGATTTCCTTTCTTCTCTATATGTGGATCTATAGCCGTATAAAATGGTATATGAAAATGACGGCTAAAGACTATGTGGATTAACCCTAGAAAAAGAGTCATAGGGTCTATTTATAGGTTAGAAACCCTAGGAAGGAGATAAGAATCAAAAACCTAACATTTCTGGAAATTTTACGGACGGCGATCCGGATCGGACTAGCTGTGATCCGGATCGTCGTAACGAGTCAGCCAGTTCCAGAAAAACGAAGGTTCGGGATCCGGATCGAAGTGCATGATCCGGATCGTTCATACAGTTTACCAAACATCAACGTTCGGGATCCGGATTGCGAAGCATGATCCGGATCGTTCAAGGAAAATGGTAAACTCACTGTTCGGGATCCGGATCAAGAGACTACGATCCGGATTGAACTGGTGTATGAACGAACCACCTTCGGGATCCGGATCGAACAACCTGATCCGGATCCTGAACATGTCCCAAGTCCAATTTTTGATTTTTATGCAATGAAAGATTCTTCCAAGTGTTTCTACACTACAAGAAGTATTCGGATCACACAAAATCTTAGGTTAAACATACCTGATCCTTTTGAATTCTTCTTTCTTGGGATTGAGTTAAATGATCCAACTTTCTTCACCTTCAATCTTCAAGACTTGAGACTTTCACGAAACTACGCCAACTCAAATTCCGTAACAGTTTACACTGTCAAGTCGATGTATCGCTTCCTACAAGACACTGGCATACCTGACTGCCGTTTCACCCAGCTTTGGAAAACCAAGGCACCTTTGAAAGTCAAAATTTTCATTTGGCTTGTCCTAAGAAGGAGGGTACTGACGCGGGACATACTGCTTCGTCGAAATTGGACCGGGCCGTCCGCTTGCGTTCTGTGCTTTGGAAGCGAGGAAACTGCGGACCACCTGTTTGCCTCTTGCGCCGCCGCTCAAGCCCTGCTCGGGGCACTGCTGCCAAACAAACTGGAGGTCCGCAGCTTGCGCAGTGTCGACGTTATGTGGGAGACGCATGCCCTAAAATCGGTGGCTTGGGCAAGAGAGCTCTGATCACGATCGCTGCCACTTGGTGGTTCTGCTGGTTGGAGAGGAACAGAAGGATCTTTGAGAACCAGAGCCGCCCCCTCAGCCAAACTTTACGCGACATCAGGCTCTTTCGGTCGTACTGGGCCAGATTCTGCGCTTAAACCTTTTTTTTTTCTTCGTTTTTCGGGCCCACTGCCTTGCGGTAGCTGGTCGCCCCCCCGTGCTAAATTCAACCCCACAATGAATGAAGCGGCAGCATGCTGCCTTTCTCTCAAAAAAAAAACAATGCTGATGATGGTGTTGGTGAGAAATGATTGTATCTCTAAAATATTTAAAACTATTATTTAGCAGTCTAGTGCTACTTGTGAATCGATATTTTGACATAACATAGCTTATCTGGAACTAAAAGTAATTATATGGCTACATGTATCAAATAAAAACTCATGGTCAATCTAAGAAATTTAGAAAGGTACTCAATAAAACTAAGTTATTTTGTTTTAATAAGAATATCAACCAAGAACATTTCTTAAGTGGCAAATATATAGGATTTGTCAAAATAGATTTTTTTGATCAAGAGAACCCACCATGTTAAAACACTATAAACTAAAAAATTATTAATTTTCTCTTGTGCATACGTAGTATCAGAAAAGAAAAAAACTAAAAAAAAAAAAAAAAAAACCTATTCACAAAATATAACAGACAAAACTCTTCCAAACAAATTTTGAGATGCACATAAGAAAAAGAACTAAATCAAGAAGAAAATAAGAAGAAAAATATAGAAAAAAGATGTTTACATGAGAAAGGGCTTCAAAAAAATGGAAAAAAGTTAGAGAAAAACAGGACATGTAATTACATGAGAAAGGGCATAAAAAATTAGGGGAAAGTAAGAAAAAAAAATAGAAATGTAACGACCCGGCCCACTAGCAATAATAACTCGTTGGGCCCAAACCACAGTCCAAAATGCTTAAGCCCAGTTATTATTACTAGTGTCAATGTCTCCTATAAACTCAATGACAATTCCATCCACATCCAATGTGGGACTATTGGGGGCGTCACAGACTCCCCCCGTTTAGGCCTGACGTCCTCGTCAGTCCAAACACACACACAGCAGCCCAAGATCACCAGGCGATGTAAGACTCGTCTCGCTAGTCCTGTCATCTAGACCCAGACTCAGCCGAGACTCGCCGCACACTTCCGGCTGGTTATTGGCTCTGATACCAAATGTAACGACCCGGCCCACTAGCAATAATAACTTGTTGGGCCCAAACCACAGCCCAAAATGCTTAAGCTCAGTTCGACAAGACGATCACAACGGTCATATCAGATTTTCAAGATCATGTCCGGACCAGAAAATAGCCTTTTTGCCTCGTAAATTGTGCAACTTGCACACCGGCGATTGACCAAGTAGGTCATTATAGGTCTTTTGAACCCAAACTCAGGCTGAAAATCTCCTTTAATTTATTTATTAAAAATAAAATATTCCAGAGTATTACATCACTCCCCCCTAAAAAGAAGTTTCGCCCCGAAACTTAATACAACTAGGAGTCAAGGAACAAATCTCCAAAACCACGCCGTATTGACAAATTTTGAGGATGAGCAAAGACATTGGAAACTCCGTTCACCTAGATGGATCGGTATAACCGGAGCTCCTCGTCGATAAAACACTATGACCAGAGATCTCTATCCAAAAACGATGTCTAGTTGACTGGACGATGATGACAAATTAGGTAGAAATAAAGGAGTGCGAAGCCCCCCGTGTCAAGTAAGGTACTAGCATGATGAACGAAAGTAGTACCTGCTAGGTTCTCATCTGGAGTAGGCTCTCCCTGAGTCAGTGCAACAATAGCAACTATCTGATGCTGAGCCATCTGCTGGACTAACCCAGAAAAAAATGCGGTGAACTGATCCTCTAACTGCTGTCAAAAATCTAAACCCTCAGGCTCCACTGATATATCAAACCCATGGCCCATACCACAACCGCAGTTAACACTGCACCCACTACGATCACTAAGCCCAGAGAGTGTGCGAACACTGCTCGTAGCCATAACAACAAGGTTAAGAAACAACTCATTAGTGTGAAATACATTTGAGCTCCTAACAACTAGACAAATACCTGCGCTCTCACGTCATAAGTCATCCTAGGGTTCAATCCTAACCAGAACCTAATCAATTTTCCTAGGTACCGTGTACCTTTGCTCTGATACCATATGTAACGACCCGGCCCACTAGCAATAATAACTCGTTGGGCCCAAAGCACAGTCCAAAATGCTTAAGCCCAGTTATTATTACTAGTGTCCATGTCTCCTATAAACTCAATGACAATTCCATCCACATCCGATGTGGGACTATTGGGGGCGTCACAGACTCCCCCCGTTTAGGCCTGACGTCCTCGTCAGTCCAAACACACACACAGCAGCCCAAGATCACCAGGCGATGTGAGACTCGTCTCGCTAGTCCTGTCATCTAGACCCAGACTCAGCCGAGACTCGCCGCACACTTCCGGCTGGTTATTGGCTCTGATACCAAATGTAACGACCCGGCCCACTAGCAATAATAACTTGTTGGGCCTAAACCACAGCCAAAAATGCTTAAGCTCAGTTCAACGAGACGACCACAACGGTCATCTCGGATTTTCAAGATCATGTCCGGACCAGAAAATAGCCTTTTTGCCTCGTAAATTATGCAACTTGCACACCGGCGATTGACCAAGTAGGTCATTATAGGTCTTTTGAACCCAAACTCTGGCTGAAAATCTCCTTTAATTTATTTATTAAAAATAAAATATTCCAGAGTATTACAACCTATGAGAAGGCAACATTCACGGCTACTCAAGCCTGCTCACAACGATGGGGAAGGGCTCAAGACAGCATCTCCTTCTCCATGTCCATATATTGATGGGAAAAAATTTCGTGGGAAAAGGCACATACAAAAACCTTCTTCTCCATATGCATACGAAGGTGGGAATAGGAAAGGGCTTAGAGGGGAAGGGCTCAGAGGAGAAGTGAAAATAAAAATTAGGAGAAAAAAGAGATTTAGGGCTTTTTTTTTCCACTTTTTGGCGTCGTGCGAAAAGGTTTCGCGCGAAAATTTTTTCAGCGTCCAAAATATCGTCAACACTTTTACTTAGCGACGAGAATTTAAGCGATAAGTTGTAACTTCCCGATGCTTTGACAAAGCATCCCAAAAAAAACATAAGTAGAGCTCCAATTTCTTGTAGTGCTAGAAAAGTAGTAAAGATATGAAAAAATAAAGGGAGGTCACTGGCTTACGAGGTTGTGGGACCCCTTTTCCTTCGATGGTTCGGGTATTTATACACTTCCCGAACCATGTCATTAGGCGCCGATTTGAATTATCGGCGTAATTTGGGGGACATTATCGGATATTTAGCAACCACTTTCTTCTGAGTCGAATATCCTCAAATAGGATATAGTCGTTTTCCGTCCAAGTTCATCCCCTTACTATCGCACTAGAGCGTAATTCTCGGCGCTTTTCAATGCTGGACGCCACTTGTCGTTTTAGAGTCTGTTGTGAGATTTGCGCTCCGGATCTCACACTCTTTCCTTCCAGAAACCTTCTTCGGCTTGGTCAGGCGAAGGCTGACTTTGACTCTGCCTTCTCTGTCGGTTGATTGGGTGGTTCGATGTCCTTGTTTGTCCGAAGTTGATTCTGGATGAGGCATTACTCCTCTTGTCTGCTACTTCTCTGATCGGCTGATGTCTTTGGTCGGTGGCATCTATCGCGTGTCGCACTCTTACGCGACTGAGATTGGTCCGGATCAGAATGCAGATCCTTCTTTGGTTGACTCATCCTTCCGTCGGCTGATCTCTTCAGCCGATAGTATACGCCACGTGTCGTTCCCTTCAGTGGCGGAAATTCTGATCTCTATATTATCCTTACTTATTTTATAAGAAAATTTATTTTAATACTAGTATATTTTAATACTAGTATACAACCCGCGCTTTGCTGCGGTTAAGTAAATTACGATTAATTTTATGCATAATTTAGTAAAATTATGAGTAATTTTAATAATTTTGTTATTAAAATTAAGTAGAAAATAATATAAAAGTTAACAATAAAATTTTGAGCAAAATATATATTATAAATGTAAATTTATCTTGAAGCATCAATTATGTTTCTTCATTTCTTGCGTTTATTCACTTTTTGTTTTCATCTGGGGCTGTTTGGTTATATTAATTTTCAACTGCAGTTTTGGTTGGATGCAGTTGGTCCAACTGTTGCAGTTGCATTTGCATGAAAAGGTCAAATTATAACCTTTGATACCAGTCAAATTGGCTGCAGTATCAACTGTAGTAGTTGGAATGGAGTCGTTCTCCTGTTTAAAAATTAATACTAATACTGGCATTCAAAAAAATAAAAAAAATAATACTCGTTTAAAATTCTCTTAAAAAATTTACAGTTCAAAAAAAATAATAATAATGCCGCTAAAAATATAATAATGCCATTAAAAAAAATAATGTCGTTAAGAAAATAACATAAAAAATATCATTCAAAAAAAATAATGTTGTTAAAAAAAACCTCGTTTAAAAAAATAGACAACGTAGTTAAAAAAAAACAATATCATTTTAAAAAAATAATGCTAATTAAAAAAAAGCATTGTTAAAAAAAATATCTTTCAAAAAATAATAATAAATATAAAGAATACAATTTAACCTTTCTAAAAAAAAATTCAATATTGTTAAAAAAATGTCTTTCAATTTTTTCTCTCTCCCTCTTAATTTTAAGAAAAATTTTAAGATTTAGAGAGAGAGAGAATGATAATATTGAGAGAGAATAAAATTGAAAGGAAGAGAGAGAAAGAAGAGAGAGAATGATAACATTGAAAGAAACAGAGAGAAAAGAGAGAGGGGAAGAGAGAGGAGAGAGAGGGGAAGAGAGAGATAGAGAAGAGAGAGATGGAGAAGAGAGGAGAAATGAGAGAGAGTGTGAGAGAAGAGAGAGATGAGGAAGGAAGATGAGAATATGACATCTGGAGAGAGCAATAAAAAGCATGACACGTGTTTAGAAAAAACCGTCAAATTATATATTATTAATTATATAGATAGATAATTTTATTATTTTAAAATTATTTTGGTATAAATTATAAGAAATTGACACTGTATAACCTTGATGAAAGAGGCTAAATACATCAACTAGAATTTCAAGAAAGTAAAATATAAATTTTTTAAAGTAAAAAAATAAATAAAAAATAATAATTACAGATTTTTTTTTTTTGTATTTAAGCCTTATAATTTTTTCAAATCATACCTGCCTAGCCTTAATTGCAAAAAATTTTACCAACCTAACATTCTTTTGAAAAATATTTTTAATTTAGCCTTATTTTAATTAGCTGAATCGTTTAAAAATATATTTTAAAATTTCTTTTATGAAGAGTTGGAGAGAGAATCTCCTCAACCCCCACTTTTCTCTCTCTCCCCTTGTAATGCTCGATTCTGAGTCGCAACCAATTCGGAAGGGCTTCAAGAATTTTGGATGGCGATGATGAAGAATCTGAGCACACTATCCCTGATTCGGAGACGCACACCCCGTGATGAGATCTATCTGAGGGTGAAGGCGTCGATGATGAACCAGGTGAACCTCGTCTATCTCCAGTTCCTTGCAGACCTTGATGGAACTGAGCTTCAAGGTATGGATCGGAAACAATGGGGGGAATTTGGGAAAGTAGAGGAAGAGGAAAAAGAAGAAGAGAGGAAGAAGAGATGAAGAGATGAGGAGGAAGGGAACTGTATTAACTGTTTCTTGTTAAATCTGTTACATACCCTTTTGCTATTTATATGTGGAACTCCTGGACTCAATTGTAATTACAAAAGATCCTAGACTAAGTAACTATGCCTCTGATTGGGCTTTGGTGGGCCACCATTCCGCTTGGACTTGGGCCGCTCACGCATAGGGCGTAAAGGGGTCGGGTCTCACACCCCTTGCGCCCGCTCCGACTAGCTGAAGGGAATCCCAGAAGTTCGAGGGAACTCCAGAAGCCTCTGGACTCTAGGTCTTCTCCCCGCTCTCTTACACCATCTCCTCAGGGCGATCCTTCCCTCCGCAGCATACCGCGGTGCACTACTCCGGATCCGCTCGGTCGGCAACTCGGTATAACCGGGGACTGCATCTGAAAAGCTAAGTATACGAATTCCTTTGTTGGTATTGTGTGTTTCCCTTCCAATATAATATCCTCTTGCTAATACAGTACGTACTCTTCTCTTGAAGGTATTACACTCCCCCCCCACTTAGCTTATTCCTGTCCTCAGGAATCGAAGGTGGAAAACTGGCGTTTGAGACCCCAGTAGTCCTCCCAGGTAGCCGCTTCCACCGCCAGGTTGCTCCACTTAACCAGAGCTTCGGTGACTGCTTGCTGGCCACGCTTGCTCAACCTCCTCTCTAGCACTCTCTCTGGCTCTGCCAAAAGTTGGCCCCCCGTTCCAACCGACGGCACATTTGGTGACACCCTGCTACCGGCCGAAGGGCATTTCTTGAGTAGGGACATGTGAAATACTAGGTGAATCTGAGAATCCTCCGGCAAACTCAGCTTATAAGCTACTGGCCCCACCCTTTTTATGATTTCATATGGCCCGTAATAACGGGCAGCTAGCTTCGGATTTTTTCTCGCCGCTACTGATACTTGCCGGTAAGGTTGCAGCTTTAGGTAAACTCTGTCCCCTACCCCATATTCTCTCTCCCTCCTGTGCTTATCTGCTTGCTGTTTCATCCGGTTCTGCGCCACCTGTAGCCTGTCCCTGAGCTCTCGAGTCAACATTTCTCGCTCCTCGACCAACTCCCGTACCTCTTGGGGGGTAGCCGTTCATGCGGCGGCCACCAGAGTGTCGGGAGGGTCTACTCCGTAGAGGGCCCGATAAGGAGTAGTACCCAGCGAGGTGTGGTAGTTGGTGTTATACCACCATTCCGCTAAGGCTAAGTATCTATTCCATTTGTGAGGGTGCTAGAAGCACATACACCGGAGATATGTCTCCAATCAGCGGTTGACTCGCTCTGTTTGCCCGTCAGTCTCGGGATGATATGAAGTGCTCATCTTTAGTTGGGTACCCAATAATTTGAATAGTTCGGTCCAGAACTGGCTGGTGAAAACCTTGTCCCTGTCGGTTACGATACCCTTAGGACACCCATGCAATCTATGTATGGTATCCAGGAAAACTCTGGATACGTGACTAGTTGTGAAAGGGTGCCTTAAAGCTACAAAATGAGCATACTTAGTTAACCGATCGACGATCACCATGATTGTGTCTTTACCTTCTGAGCTGGGAAGGGCCTCAATGAAGTCCATACTGATTTCTTCCCAAATATGATTAGGTATAGGCAAAGGTTGAAGCAACCCCTGATATACCCTCGTGTCAGATTTGTTTTGCGCACAAACCTCACAATTCTGAATCAAAGTGTCTATTTGCTTCTTCAGCCACTTCCAATAGAAATGCCCTTTGATTCGCCTGTAGGTATGCAGCACACCCGAATGACCCCCCAGATTAGAGTCATGAAACTGTTTAACCAACCTATCTCTCAAGTTCCCAGTCCTTCCCACGCAGACTCTCCCTTTATACCTCAGAACTCCCTGACTATACTTGTAATGTTCGTGGCACTCGGGATGCAAATTAACTTCCTTTATAATCTGCTCGTAATGCGGGTCCCCTTGATAGCTCTCTTCCACCTCACTGGACCATGCAGGAGCTATAGTCGTAATAGCACACAATTGATTAACGTCCCGACTCTGCCTAGACAACGCGTCTGCTGCTACATTCTCTTTCCCTTTTCGGTATAGTATGGTATAGTCGAACCCCATAAGTTTAAGCATGCCTTTCTGCTGCATAGGGGTTACTATCTTTTGCTCCAGAAGGTATTTGAGGCTTTCGTAATCCGTTTTGACAATAAACCTTTCGGTCATTAGGTAATGCCGCCACTTTTGCGTAGCCAGTAGTATTGCCAAAAATTCCTTTTCATAAGTCGACAAACCCATATTCTTTCCCCTAATAGCCTTGCTGAGGAATGCTATAGGCTGGCCTTCTTGAGAAAGTACAGCTCGATTCCACCCCCACTTGCATCCACCTCTAGAATAAAAGGCTCCTGAAAATCTGGCAGTCTCAGTACAGGGGCTGTAGACATAGCCACCTTGAGATCCTCAAAGGCGCGTTGAGCTTCCTGCGACCATCCGAACTGATCCTTCTTCAATAATTCAGTGAGTGGTCTGCTAATCGAGCCATAGTTCTTCACGAATTTCCTATAGTACCCTGTCAAACCCAAAAATCCATGTAACTCTTTAACTGTCCGTGGCATCGGCCAATTGGTCATGGCCTCTACCTTCACTGGATCAGTGGCTACACCTTGTGCCGAAATGATATGGCCCAAATACTCTATTTGTTCACTCCCAAAGGTACATTTACTCCTCTTAGCATACAACTGATTCTCTCTCATCATCTTCAGTACTGTTTCCAAATGGCCCTTGTGTTCCTCTAGATCTCTACTATAAACTAGTATGTCGTCGAAGAAGACTAACACATATTTCCGCAAGTAGGGTCCGAAAATGGTATTCATTAAGGCTTGGAAGGTTGCCGGCGCATTGGTCAACCCAAAGGGCATTACCTTGAACTCGTAATGTCCTTGATGGGTTCGAAATGCAGTCTTGGGTATATCGTCAGTGCATACTCTGATTTGATGATAGCCCGATCTTAAATCCAACTTGGAAAATAATCGGGAACCTTCTAACTCATCCAGGAGATCGTCAATAATAGGGATTGGGAATTTGTCCTTGACAGTGACTTTATTCAAGTGACGATAATCTATACACACTCTCCAACTCCCATCCTTTTTCTTTACTAATAACACGGGAGAAGCAAACGAACTGTGGCTGGGTTGAATTATAGAGGCCTCCAGCATTTCTTTAATTTGCCTTTCTATCTCCCCCTTTTGATCATGCGAATGTCTGTACGGTCTGAGTGTCACAGGTATTGCCCCCTGCTGCAATGGTATCTTATGGTCTATTGACCTTTGAGGAGGCAGCCCAGTGGGTTGCTCAAATACCTCGGCGTACTGATCCAACACTTCTTGTAGCCTCGGGTTCACTTCTGGGGACTCTGTGGCATTACCACTTAGGTGGCAGTGACTTACAAGACAGCGTTCCCTATGCTGTAAGTCCTGGTACCATTGGTTGGCTGTGATTAGTTTTAATTAAGCTACTTCCTTCATCCCTTTTAAAGTGTGGGGTTGGCCATCCTTCTGTATGGTTATGGAGTCTTGGTGAAAATCAAAAGTGACTTTGCTATGGGACCTTAGCCAATCAATTCCCAGTACCATACTTGACCCCCCTAACCTTATAATCCTCAAGTCAGTTTGAAAAGACTGCCCTTGCATAGTCCATTGGAACTTTGGACACTGTAGTTTGCTAAGTACCTTCTGGCCGTTGGCGACTGTGACCATCAAGGGGGCAGCAGTGACCATGGCAGCCTTGATATCTCTGGCTGTGTGAAAATCCAAGAAATTGTGGGTGCTACCCGTATCCACCAGTATGGATAATGCTTGCCCTTTAACTTCTCCTTGGACCTTAATTGTGTTTGGTTGTTGGTCTCCACTTAACGCATAAACCAAAATGCCCAACTCAGGTACCTCTCCTACTTCCTCCTAATTCTCCATTTCTTCATCTGATTTTATGTCCTGAAGGCAATCTTCATCGTAAACCTCCAAAATATCTTCCATTCCTTGTAAAGTATGGAGGGATCTAGTAGAGCACACATGCCCGGGGTGATACCTTTCTCCACACTTGAAACATTGGCCCGCGGCCCTCCTTTGCTCTATCAAAGCCCTATTATTGGTTATCGGAATCCCTGCGGGTTTCTGCTGGGCAACAGAACCATAATTGGGGTTACTGGGTCCCTGCGTTTGTCTCAGATGCATGGGTGTGGGGTACAGTACACTAGGAATCTTCCCATTATTCCGAAACTTCCTGTTCATGACTGATAAGGCTCTCTCATGTAATTTGGCTTGTTCATAGGCCTCTAATAGTGTGTTTGGGTGTGCGATATCCATGAAAGGGACCAAGTCTTCCCTTAATCCGTTAATGTAACAAGATATGAGATGCTCCTCTGTGAGTTGGGAGTCGTACCATAAAAGCTGGGTTCTCAGCTCTTCAAACTGTTCCTGATATTTCTCAACTGTGCTTACTTGCCTAAGATTGTTGAGTTCCCTCACTAGATACCTCTCGCCTGTTTGTGCGAACCTTCGGTACAATGCCTCGGTGAATTCCTCCCAACTCACTTCCTATCGGTGAGTGAAATAACTCTGCCTCCAAGTTCGGGCCTTCCCTATTAAATGCATGGAAGCAATACCTAGCCACTGATGCTGAGGGATCTGGTATATCTCATAATATTGTTCGCAATTTTCTACCCATGTACTGGGATCCTCACCACCAAAGGACGGAAACTCTAGCTTTGGGTAAGGGATATGCTGTTGATTACCATTTTTTTGGCTCCATCTGGTCTTATTTCCATCATCCCCCATTTCCCATTCTTTCGCAGGTATGGGTAACAGCTCCTTTCCCTTGTCTTCTCTGGTCATCACTGGTACTCCTTTAAACTCTTCTTTGCCGATTGGACCTTTTGCGAATGGGTAAGCGAGTTGGTTTGCTGCAGCAGGAAAGAAGGTAGCGGAGCGTGCTGAAATTAATCTCAGTATTTCCTCGTGCTTCATAGCACTATCCTTGAGCACCAGTTCATGCTTCCTTGTTGCCTCAGCCTGTGATGCTTCGAAATGAGTTTGTTCCACTTCGCTTACTTCTTTTATCTGTGTGGCTAATTCCCTGACCTTATCTTGGTATTCCAGGGTTAGTTTCTGCACCCTAGATTCTAATACTGCCATGTGTTCATTTAAATCCTTTACGCGAGTTCCCTCCGCCATTTGAGTAGCGGGTGTTACAAATTGGAACCTATTCTGATGTTTTCTCCCAATCTTGTTCTTAAAAGTTGGAATACTTGCTAGAACAACTCCCTAATTGCTCCCACTGCTGTAAACAAGTAATCCTATTGCTAACTCTTTACTTGCTATGGATTTAGGAATTACCTATCTCCAGTGGCTTGTCGCGGACTCCTTAGATAATACCAGCGGAATCCATGGCCGTGGCGATAGCGAATGCTGTTCCCTGGGATCGGAACAGCTCTGATACCACTTGTAATGCTCGATTCTGAGTCGCAACCAATTCGGAAGGGCTTCACGAATTTTGGATGGCGATGATGAAGAATCTGAGCACACTATCCCTGATTCGGAGACGCACACCCCGTGATGAGATCTATCTGAGGGTGAAGGCGTCGATGATGAACCAGGTGAACCTCGTCTATCTCCAGTTCCTTGCGGACCTTGATGGAACTGAGCTTCAAGGTATGGATCGGAAACAATGGGGGGAATTTGGGAAAGTAGAGGAAGAGGAAAAAGAAGAAGAGAGGAAGAAGAGAAGAAGAGATGAGGAGGAAGGGAACTGTATTAACTGTTTCTTGTTAAATCTGTTACATACCCTTTTGCTATTTATATGTGGAACTCCTGGACTCAATTGTAATTACAAAAGATCCTAGACTAAGTAACTATGCCTCTGATTGGGCTTTGGTGGGCCACCATTCCGCTTGGACCTGGGCCGCTCACGCATAGGGCGTAAAGGGGGTCGGGTCTCACACCCCTTGCGCCTGCTCCGACTAGCTGAAGGAAAACCCAGAAGTTCGAGGGAACTCCAGAAGCCTCTGGACTCTAGGTCTTCTCCCCGCTCTCTTACACCGAAGAAAATAAAAACAGGTTTACTCTACCCTTTTGAACCTTTCAAGATAGATTAACAAATCTAAAGAAAAACAAAAATGGAATATATTAGATCAGGTGAATTGTATTTTTATTGACCAATTAGAATTGCCTTCCAGGACCTATAATTGTCTCAAAGGGTCCAATAATGTATGTATATTGGACCTTTTGAGTAACAGTCAAGAAGATCTTATGAGAATTGAATATTTTCGCATGACTTTTTAGAAAAAAGCAAGCTACGTCTTTATACTTTAGATTCTTTCAACTTGCTATAAGGAGTTCAACCAACCTCCGATCTACGAATAAAATGTTAAGTTAATTTGAAAGAAAAGAAAAAGAATAAGATCAAAACAAAAATCAAGCGTAACATTCAAAAGGAAGGAGAGTCCCAATACCGACAGCAGCTCACGTGGTTTTTCCAACTAAAGTCTGATGGTAGCAAGTACGGTAGACTGAACACCCACCCAATCTCGAGAGACCGCGTGGGCGGCCGTTGACATCCTTGCGTGGGCCATGAGATGTGCTTTTGGTAGGACAAATTGGCCGGCTAGCGGAGGGGGCACTTTGCGAAGGTACATCGTCGTCGGACGGAGCCGCGGGGGCCAAAATGCATGCAATTGGGGGTGTCTTTGGGGCGTCGTGCGCGGTGAGACGTGAAAACACCCGATCCCATTCCGACCTCGCATGCTTGCATATCCTTCATTTGAGTCTCCAACAATTATTCCAATAAAAAAAACCATATCTGATTTGACCGATGGACGAATATGCAAGCATACGTTTCATGCTTGTTTGAGTAATAGCAATGAGATTCCCCCTAAGAATAGCTAGGATTTCCAGATCATTCGTTTGATGAGAAATAAAAAGAAATATCGAAAGCGTGGCTGAAGCTGAAGCAGCTACTTTCGAAGTAACAGAAAGAAGAAAAGCAACGACTGGAGTGGGAGAGTCAGAGTCGAAAAGAGGATTCCTCACACGCAATTTAAAACTCTATGCGGGACTTGTCAGTTTGGCAGGCATCAATAGATGCCATGGTAGGCTTCTGGTGCGAGGAGACGAACACTTTTGTTCTCGGCTTCGGGGAAACAACGGTAACAAAAGAAGATGCAACTGTCAAGTTTTGGGCAACTTTCGAATTGTTGGGCCCCTTCTCAAATCATTGACGGAAGAAATGGTCCCTCCGCAGCATACCGCAGTGCACTACTCCGGATCCGCTCGGTCGGCAACTCGGTATAACCGGGGACTGCATCTTATAGTGCTAATGCACAAAATGCCACTCGACGTATATTATAGTGCTAATGCACAAAATGCTAAGAGGTACTCCACTTCTCTGTATTTGGACTCAAGGCCTTTACAGAAAATACTCACATTACAGTTTAGTCCCTGTCCTGTAAGTGGCACGGTTTACGGAGCACACACTTATGGGTTTTTCCGTGAAATACTACATTTTTTGCCGTAATTCACGCTTTTCGAGGCGTTTCGGTCGTCGAAACGAAAAACGAATTTCGCCACGACGTCCGGCTCGACGAAACCTATCATGTAGCGATTTTTGTTTTTCGACGAAATGCCCGGATAAATTCTCGGTCCATAACTACTGTCCAATTATACAGTTTATCACGTTGTTCGAGACTCCAGGGTTGTCAAACGAAAATTCCGTCAGCGCCATTGCGTTCAGATCGATGAAACCGATCGAAACGACTACCTGGATCACTATGTTCGGAATCCGAACAGTGAATTGGTCAGCGTTGCATTCGATGGAGTCCCGAAATTGGCGTTACTGTTCATCTACAGTAATCACTTAAGTGATAGTGTGGGCAGAGCCACTGTTTCACTAGTCGCGATACTCGCCCACTTCTTCGCAGATTTCTGGAAGATCCGATCGTCAGATCGAAATGTGCTGAATATGAATCTCGCTCAGTTCGACGAGATGATCGTAATGGTTATCTCGGATTTTCAAGATCATGTCCGGATTGAGAAATAGCCTTTTTGCTTCGTAACTTGTGCAACTTGCACACTGGCGATTGACCAAATAGGTCAATATAGGCCTTTTGAATTCAAAACCAACTCAAATTTCACTTTTAATCTATTTATTAAAAATAAAATATTTCGAATTATTACAAGCTGGTGGCTAGGGCTTTAGGGATTAGGGTTGTTCATCAATCCTAAATACACGTATATAAAAGGTTGTAACAAAATGCTAAATGCCCCATCCACACTTGATATTTTAACCCAAGCCCTTCACAGCAACTCTATTTCACACTTAGGTCCTTCTCCCTAAAGCAGCACGGATTTCGGAGCATAAAATATAGGGGTCTCTGTGTAAAATATAGTATTTTTCACAATTTTCACGCTTTTCGAGGCATTCGAGTCGTCAAATCGAAAAATGGACTTCGCCATGACGTCCGGCTCGACGAAATCTATTAGGTAGCGATTTTCGTTTCTTGACGCGACGCCCGGATAAAACCTCGTTCCATGATTACTGTACAAAAATACAGTTTATCACGCTTTTCGAGACTCTAGAATCGTCAAACGGAAATTCCGACAGCGCCATTGCGTTCAGATCAATGAAACCGATCAAAACGACTACTTGGATCGCTATGTTCGGAGTCCGAACAGCAAATTAGCCAATGTTGCAACCGAGGGAGTTCCGAGTTTAGGGGTTACTTTTCATCTACAGTAACTCACTTAAAGTACCGTGCACAGGGCCACCGGTACATTGATCGCGATATTCGCTCGCTTCTTCGCTGATTTCTAGAAGATCCGACAGTCAGATCGAAATTTGCTGAATATGAATCTCGCTCAGTTCGACGAGACGATCGCAACGGTGATCTCGGATTTTCAAGATCATGTCCGGATTAAAAAATAGCCTTTTTGCTTCGTAAATTGTGCAAGTTGCACACCGGCGTTTGACCAGTCAGGTCATTTTAGACTTTTTAAACCCGAACCAAGACTGAATTTCACTTTTCTTTCTATTTATTTAAAAATAGAAAAACCTGACTATTATAGTTACTATTCACAACTTAAGTTGTGGGCCCCACTTCACTCTTCGCTGATTTCGAGACAATTCGACCGTCAGATCGAAAATTGGTTTACACCATTTTTTATCAATTCGACGAGACGGTCGCACTGGTGATTTCAGATTATCGAGATCAGACTCGGATCTGTAAGTCGGGGGACCGTGTCCCGAAAACTGCAATTTGCACACCGGTACACAAACACTTAGGTTTCTTTTGCATTTAAATTTCACGAGTCTTACATTAGGTGGCCAAATTTTATTGACGGTTACCAATAGTGAATTGAATAGATAAATGTGTGGCAACAAAATTTGCCACAATAATTACTTATTGTTATTGTGGCCAAAATTTATTGTTGGCCGCAAATAGTACATCGAATTAGTGACGATCATTAAAACACCCCTACCGTAGGTATATGAAAATTCTGATTAAGATTACTAGTGAAGACAAGTTGAAAATAGCCACGAAAATCTTAATAAATATGTGGTCATACAAATTCGCCACAGTTAATTATGATTATTTTAGTGGCCCAACGTTATCGATGGTGACAAATGGTGAATTGAAAAGTAAATATGTGGCGATAATATTTGTCACAATTATTTCTTATTATTATTGTGGCCAAAATCTAGTAATGGCCGCAAATACTGCATCGATTTAGTGACGATCATTAAAACACCGCTACCGTAGGTATACGAAAATTCTGATTAAGATTAATAGTGAAGACAAGTTGAAAATAGTCACGAAAATCTTAATAAATGTATGGCCATACAAATTCGCCACAGTTAATTATTATTACTTTAGTGCCCAACGTTATCGATGGTGACAAATAGTGAATTGAAAAGTAAATATGTGACGATAATATTTGTCACAATTATTTCTTATTATTATTGTAGCCAAAATCTAGTGATGGCCGCAAATACTGCATCGAATTAGTGACGATCATTAAAACACCCCTACCGTAGGTATACGAAAATTCTGATTAAGATTAATAGTGAAGACAAGTTGAAAATAGCCACGAAAATCTTAATAAATGTGTTGTCATACAAATTCGCCACAGTTAATTATTATTATTTTAGTGGCCCAACGTTATCGATTGTGACAAATGGTGAATTGAAAAGTAAATATGTGGCGATAATATTTGTCACAATTATTTTTTACTATTATTGTGGCCAAAATCTAGTGATGGCCGCAAATACTGCATCGAATTAGCGGCGCTCATTACTAAATTCCTACGGTATGTATATGAAAATTTGAGTTAAGATTAATAGTGAGGAAACGTTGAAAATAGCCATAAAAAATGTTAATATAGTAGAGTTCATTAATTCGCCATAAAATATTGGCCATAAAAAATCTATTTTCTTGTAGTGTGAGAAGCTAAGTGTACGAATTCCTTTGTTGGTATTGTGTGTTTCCCTTTCAATATAATATCCTCTTGCTAATACAGTACGTACTCTTCTCCTGAAGGTATTACACCCCTCTTTGTCCTTTTCCTCGTCCCGCCCCCTTCTCTCTCTTGTAATTATTATTATTATTATTATTATTATTATTATTATTATTATTTTTACATATGAATGAATTATTAGAATATGAACAATCTTGCAAATGCAAAAGAATTTATGAGCTCCAATTTGTTTTCTTTAATATTGATCTATTTATTAGATTTTTATTAATAGAGAATGTAGGGTCAAGATTAAATTCACTGAAATTTTTTATAAAAAATTATTATAATTTAAAAGACGATATTTTCTGCATGTATTATAAAAATGAATTGAATTTAACTTTTAATATTTTATTTTTGAATGGATTTAGCTTTCATTCCATCTTTTTTATTTTTAACTTGTATTTTATTTTATTGTAATTTTATATACAAGTTTGTTGCTATTAATAACTTGCGATTATTTTAAAAAATCAGTAAAAATTTACTTAAGAAAAATCATAAAAAATTTACTTAATGATTAATATTAGAGATGAGATTTCTAGTTAAAAATCTAATTAATTTATATTTTTAACTAAATTTATTTTAAAATAAAAATAATAAACAGTAAACTATCTTCTCTTAGAAAAATAAATAAATAAATAAAGGAGAAACAGCCGTGGGAGAGAGAGAGGTGGAGGTTGAGAGGATTCTCTCTCCTAGTCATCAAAATTGCGGAAGTTGAGGAGATTCTCTTTCCTACTGATCATCAAAACCGTGGAAGTTTGAGGATTACTAAACTGTGTTACTCATCATCAAAAAAAAATTTAAAAATATTTTTTTATTTTATTCAGCAAAAATATAATTTTAAGATGGTAAATATTTTTGCAAAAAAGACTAGGCGGTTATCTGTCAAAAAAAACAAAAAGAAAAAAAAAAGGCTTATTTTACGCGGAAAATCAAAGTAAAAAAACCCCTTATCTTTTACGAATATCAACAGAAAAATAGTCTCTGTTCAACGCCTCTCTCTCTCTCTCTCTCTCTCTCTCTCTCTGTTTGTTTGTTTGTTTCGGTCGTTTCTTCTTCTAATTGGATACCTGACTTCTCTCGTCGACAACTGAATCCTACTGTATACAATTTTTATTCTCTAACCCGTGGATCTTGCTAGAATCGTTCACAAGAAGAAGAAAAAAAAAAAAAAAAAAAAAAAGGAAAAAACCCTATAAATCCCTAGGGTTTTCGCTTCCTCTAGCGACCGAGCCGCGAGATGGATGGTGAGGAATCGAGTAGCAGCGCCTGCTGGAGCTGGGACGAGGACAAGGCGTTCGAGAACGCGATCGCCACGGCGGCGGCGGAGGAGCCCCGCTGCGAGTGGTTGTGGGAGGAGATCGCGAAGGCGGTGCCCGGGAAAACCCTAGGCGAGGTCGAGCGCCATTTCCGGCTACTGGTCGAGGACGTGGAGCGGATCGAGCTGGGGCTGGTGCCTCCCCCCGAGTACGTTGGTGAGTCGGAGGATTCGGGCGAGGTCGATGGAGACGGTAATGGTAAGAGGGGTGGGAGGGGTGGGAGGGGGTGGAAGGGGGATGTGGAGCGTCGAAAGGGCGTGGCCTGGACGGAGGATGAGCACAGGTGAGAATCTAATCGTTCGATCTTGTATTTGTTTTTGTGTTTTCTTTCTTAATTACTTACTCATTTATATATATCTTCATTAATTGTTTAATTATGTATCAGTATACAACAACACTATTTTCCTATAAAAGCTTTTAAGTTTTTAGAGAAAAACAGTGATTCGAAGAACAAGTTCTTGGTGTACTGGTTTGTAGAAGCTTATATACTGTTGTCATCTATATATGTAAAATGATTGTAAAAATGCTGCTACATTTTTTATTTGAGGCCTGTTTGGCCCTGTAGACTTTGCAGAATTTTGTTCAAGTAGAGCTGACCGAAAATATCCTATTAGCTTCTTCCTTGGCTTCTGGTTGTAGATAGACGCGGAAGCTTAAGGACGAGCAGGGGGATTCGATCCAAAACCTAGATTGGAGCACTTTATACTACTTGAACTCACTACACGACATGCTCAGGACCTAGATCGCGCATCATGTTTATTCTTAGTTTCATATATAGTATTAGATTAGATGGTATGCACAATACCTTGATTCCCTCATGATATTTTATTCATTTTTCTGTGATCTAGATCTCCATGCTATATCTTAACTGACATTATGACTTGTAATTGATAACTTAGTTAACTGTCTGTAATAACAAATCGGCAAACTCAGTTTGAATTAATCAGATTTGTCTTCTTTATATGGTTTTTGTCGAAGTCAATGCCCTTATGGTGTGTTGTCTAAAGGTTTTTGTAAAATGCAAGTTTACATGGTTATCTTGTAATTCCGAAGTTCGATGTTCAATGTTCCTTTATGTTGTACCGTTTTCGTTAAAGATCTTTATCATCAACTGCCCAACATATTGTGTTTTCTGATTCATTTGGAGGAACTGTCCAGCTTTTAGTGCTTGAATATCTATAGAATTTTCGTACGTGACCTGCACCCTCTCCCTTTCCAAAATTAAAATCAGCACACTAGGATTAGGAGGACACGTGTATTGATTGGGTTTGTACTAGATATCAATAGTAAACAGGCAGCTTAGGGCAGATGACCTGTAGCTTTAGCGAAAACAATGGAAATGGTATAGTTTTCAGGAACCTCAGATTTTTATGTTGTTCTGATCATCATCTTTGAGTGTATTTTTATATAGGATGCTGCTTTCCTATGTTTACTTATATATTTCAAGTTGCAAGGATAGATTTTAGGAAGTTCATCGTGATGAGAAAGGCAATAAAGATGATTTCATGCATCTATCTACCCTAGTTATCTACCTGCTACATTGTTCCTTCATTGTTTATCTTCATTTTACTTGGCGAAGCTCATGTGAGGTTACCTATCTACAAAAGTTCTGGCAAATGCATATGCTTTCAGTTTGCATCTGTGTGTTGGTATGACGCATTTGAATGTAGCTAACATGTTGAATATGGCATGCTTGTCATCACCGTGCTCTCATATGTGGTGCGAGAACTCTAAGACCGCAAAAAATTAACTGAAGTTAATGCAAGCAATCATCTATTATAAACCAGCAGAAAACATTAATAAGCTTATGCACCAGGGGAGATAGTCAATCAACTGAAAACTATCCACCTGAGACATGCGAGAATTGTCATGTTTGCTGTCATGATGTTGATGATAATAGTTTTCTGATTAAGTTTTATGGCAGGATCCCAAACTGTAGCGCCTTTTCTTCTCGTCCAATATATCATTTTTCATAATTTATCAAATTCCACAATGAATTGTTTGATTGCTGAACACTGTATTCTTTTCAATTAGAACGGATCACAGTAGCTCCCTGTTTGTTCAATGGTTTTTTAATCATCGGTAAATTTTCAAGAAACATTAGTAATAGAAATATGCTACATTTTTTCTTTCTAATTTTATTTGTTGCAGTGTACTCTGATATGCTACTCTGCTTGTACGCACATTTAAATTCTCTTTGTTTGGTCTTAATTAAGCATTAAGGCTGTTAGACTGGTTCACATTTTCAAACTCCATGATTTTCACGGCTGATGTCGAAAAGTTATGCTGGTGGTTAACCTTGGTTAGTTGGAGTCTTGGATCACTGCATTGGGTACACTTAATTATTTATACTACTTGAATATCAATATTACAGGAGGTTTCTTCTCGGGCTTAAAGAGCATGGGAAGGGTGATTGGCGTAGCATTTCTAGAAACTTTGTCAAAACAAGGACGCCAACCCAAGTGGCAAGCCATGCACAGAAGTACTTCTGCCGCCTGAAACCGGTGAACAAGGAGAGAAGGCGGACGAGCATCCATGATATCACCACTACAGGCAATGCAGATGGATCTGGGCATGAAGGTCCAATAACGGGCGAAACACCCAACAATAAACCCAACAATAAACCAGCCGAAATACCTCCTCAAAATCCTGCTGCTCCACCTGGTGTAGGTTTATATGGAAATACACTCGGACCGCCTACGCTCGGACAGCCCATTGGCGCCCCTTGGATTTCTTTTGCCCGCCCTCCTGTTAATCAGCATACGACCTTTAGAATGGGGCCCCCGATTTCTGGAAATGTAGTTACCGGTGCACCACCGAACATTGCTACAGCGGCCTATCAAATGCCTCATACACCTGCTCATTAATAGCAGATCTCCGTATATTCTCTGTGATGAATTGTAGACAAGGAGTGGTCTCACAGATTTATTTGTCGTTTACTTCAGCTAGTGCACAATAAATTGTCTGCGACGATGTTTGTGCAGACCGCTTCTAGTGTGAATATGTGGTAGTTGGTAGTTAGATTTTTTTTTCATACTTAGAGTCATTTTGTAAATAAAACTATTAGAAACATGGACATTATGGGTCTGTGCCTAGATTCTGAAATTTTAATTTTTTGCAGAATTGATTTTGATTTTGAGATTTGATTTTGCTTCAAAATTTGTTTGCCTGAATTTTTAGATGGAAAAAGATTTGTTTGAAGTGATTTTGTAAAATATTTTGGCAATTTTTTTTTTTTTTTTTGCAAATAATAAATTTTTTTTACTGAATTTTATTTTAAAATAATTTAAATTTTAAATTAAATTTAAAATTGGAATTTGAATTTAAATTTAAAATTTAAAATATTATAATTTAAATTTGTACAAAAATTTAAAATTTGATATTTTAACTTAAAATATAAATTTGACATTTAAAAATTTAGAATTTCAAATTGTAAATCTAAATTTAAATATTCAGTTTCAAATTTAAATTTAAAATTTTTAAGTTTAAAATTTAAATCTAATTCTGAAATTTAAAGAAATTAGACATTCTAAAATATTCTAATAAATAATAGAAAATTTTTTAAATAGTTATTTAAATTTAAACTTAAAATTAAAAATTAAAATAAAAAAAAATGAAATTTGAAATTTGAAAATTTAAAAATTGAAATTAAAATTTAAAATTTAAAATTTGAAATTTTAAAAATTTGTAATTTGAAAATTAAAACTTATAATTTAAAATTCTAAATTTTAAATTTTAAATTTTTAAATTTTTAAATTTTATCTTAAATTTGAGATTTGAAATTCAATATCTAATTTGAAATTTTGAATTTTGAAATATAAAATATAAAATATAAAATACAAAATCTAAATTTAAATTTAAATTTTGAATCGAAAATCAAATTAAAAATTTAAAATTTGATTTCAAGATCAAAATTAGACTTTAACAAGTAGGTTTTAGTCGCTTTCGATTTTTGGTCTTGAAAATTTAAAAATTGATTCAAAAAGTCATAATTAAATTTTGAAAATAAAATTGTAAAAGGCTTTATTAAGTCAAAAATCACTTTTGAACCAAAAATCTTTTTCAAAAATTAGGCCAAACAACAACCTAGACTCTTGTGAATTTTAATTGGTTAAACTGATGATTTTATATGTATTTAATCTGCGAGTAGAGCTTATATATTTTCAAAAGCACAAGCCCAACTATACTTGTGAATTTTTTATTATTAGATTTGTATTAAGATTTGTGCTACTATAAAGTCAACTAAAGAGAGAGAAAGAAAATATATAATAGCACAGATCTCAATACAAATTTAATGATAAAAAAATTACAAACATAGATGGGCTTGTTCTTTTGAAAATATATAAACTCTACTCTTTAATCTGCAGTTAAAAGCATAATTAGTTAATTTGGATTCAACAAAAATTCGGTACAGATATAATACGGATAAAATTCGTATCTCAATTTTTAAATTCATTCAAAATTACGGTTTAAAAAATAGATTCGCCAATTATTCGGATACACGACTTATACGAAAATTATACGTCTACCGATTAAAAATTTGGGATAAAAAATTAAACTTTTTTCTTCTAGATTTATATAAATAGTTATAATTTTTAAAAATATAAAGATAAAGGGTTACAAAATAAAATAAATGATAAATAAGAATTTTTTTTAGTAAGAAATTTTAATTTAGGATGAACGAACGGCCAGTTGGATACACAAAAATTTTATCAAAAAAATTTATCCAAATTATTCGCGTCAGTCGAATTATTCACGATAAATATCGAAATCACTCCAAAAATTTAATCAAAATTTTGGCCGAATTATTCGCGTTAGCCGAATTATTCGCGAATTATTAAAACTATCCTGAAAATTTACATTTTATTTTGAATTTTTAATGAAAATTCATATAAGGACCGTTTAATTCGGATTTCTAGTAATTCACGAATAATTCACGAATAATACGCGAATTAACTAATTATGATAAAAGCTTAAAAGTGGTGTATTCATTCAGCTCGTAGCTTGAAGAAGAGAGAATTTAGAAGAAAAAAATTAAATTTGTGAGTCAACATCTCTAGTGATTGCGCGTAGTTCTGCAACTTGATTTATCTTCTTTTCTCATGTTACCTAGTACTTTTCAGCTTTTATTTACTCCAAAGTATTGAGGAAGGAACTTTTCAAGTGTTACCACAGTTCAATAACACGACAGATTATGTCATTAATGAAGTTTTCAGACAACACCTGCAGGTGTCTGATTAAGCAATTTCTGCAGCAGGAATGAGCCTAAGCAGTCATATGCTTTGGGGACCTTCTTTTTGCTGAAAAGGTAGAGATTGTGACTCTAAAAGTGATGTCTCATCTACCACATGGTGGTGGCCACTTGTTGCTTCTTTTTTTTTTTCTCTTTTTTTTTTCTTTTTTTTGGCTCTTTTATTATTCCATAGCAGTGCTTATGATTTTTTGATTAGCATATGGGGATAACAAACAGAGGGGGCCAGATTTACCAATGATATATATCCACCTCTGGATGAAGCAAAGCATGGTTGAAAGTTGGTGAACAGGTATGCGACCTCTGGCCTATGCCGTATATATTGCAGATTTCCTGATTTTTTATTTTACTCAAGTCTGCTGAATATTTCTGCCCTGGAACATGCAGCCTGCTGCAATTTTTTCAGATTCACTACTGCAAACTAGAAAAAAGAAGCCATACAGCATATGAGATTTCTAACATGCTTCCTCAAGTCGCCACCGAAGAGAATTAGATGAAATGACTAGCTGACTAGATGCTGCGTGTGATCCGATGCCGACCCTATGCTGACTCAGTTTTACGTGGACACGTGTGAAAACTGCTGCCTTTAGCTTTGCAGAGCACAGCATTAAAGAACAGAAAAGGAAAGGCCAGGAATCACTAACTGTATCTTAATTAGATCCTGTAGAAAGTAGGTTATTTACACATCAGGATGCTCTGGTTCCACCTCAGCCTTAGCCCCACACGCTCAAATTCAGACTGAGCCATGTGCTATTTTTTTTTTTTTATCAGAATACGTGGCATCCTCGCAGACCATGAAGCTATTTCGCTTGCTCTTTTCTTCTTTAGCTTGTAATGCTGAGCAAATTGAAGGTAAACACATGGCTTGTCTCTTGCAATGCAACAAGATTTTCTACACCTAACTTGTTATTTGATCACGAAATGTCCGAATAAATTGCGCCTTGATCTTCTCATCCTTTGTATCCCAGGGGGAACTATATAGAAACCAACTTTGGTGTAGTGTAAGGAATATCCTGCAACCATTGAAAATCTGATGCACGATATAAAGGCAATGGGCCCCTTTGTTCTTCTTTTCTCCCTTTCTACGTCAAGATGTGTACATTTTTATTGCAGATGAGGTGATGATGACTATGCAACGCCAACTGCTGATTCAGTCTTGACCACTTTATTCCTCAGAAAGAATTCACCTCTTTGTTGGTTGCTTCTCTTTATAAAAGGAACTCCCTCCAGCCATTTTGGACCAGGAACATCTCATCTCTCATCTCTCATCTCTCATCTCTCATCTCTCATCTCTCGCAGCGTACGATTCGAGAATGGAGAGCATCAAGACTGAGCACGCCGTCGGAATTCCCATGAGCTCGATTACGCACGCCGGAGAGGAATTAGCAAGAGAATCAGTTTCTGCTTCTGAGCCCGCGGTTTCCTTCCGAGGTGGTTCCAGTTCACATGGGTCCTTCAATTCTAAGCAGAGTAATAATCACTTCTCTTCGTCTCGTCATGTTTATTGCAGTACTACACTTCTCTTCGTCTCGTCATGTTTATTGCAGTACTACGTACTCGGAACAAGCAATTTTAATTATTTAAGCTCTATGTTTATTGTTTATCTGTTGATTGCAGATAAGAAGTTTTGCATTATTAACTGGATGAGAAAACTGAGCATTAAGGCAAACAGTTACGCACAAGGAGTCCGGCAGCATGGTAAACATCTACGACGATTTCTGACGAACACCACTCTTATTTTTCGTCTGATAAAACTTCGTCATCACCAGGAATAAAAAAGATATATATATATATATATATATATATATATATATATATATATATATATAAGAATTATATGTTTCTCTATGTTAATTCATGATATTGTTGATTAAATATACCTATCTTTAAATAGTTTTCGAGATGAAACTGATCAAAGATTCTGTGCTCTTTTATACTGCAGTGAATTTGGGTCCGAAATTCTCGAAATCTGTCAAAGGGAAGTCGAGCGTAGGCGGCGGAGGGGTCGAGAGAATGTTTAAGCAACACTTCTCGGCTAAGAAAGGAGAGAAGCTGCTGAAGGCTCTTCAATGCTATCTCTCAACCACATCAGGTCCTATTGCTGGGATGCTCTTCATCTCGACGGAGAAATTAGCCTTTTGTAGTAATAAACCTCTAACATTAACATCCCCAAAAGAAGAAACAGTGAGAGTTCCCTACAAGGTAACAATACTAGCCAGTTCCTCCAAATCTGACATCTAACAAATTTATTGGCTTCAGAAGTAAGCTCTTCTTATAGAAATTGGTTTGTGTAACATAATTTGGTATCATTTTTACAGGTTTTGATTCCGCATAGAAGGGTAAAGAGAGCGATCCCGAGCGAGAATTCGAACAAGCCGGATCAGAAGTACGTCCAGATAGTTACGGTGGACAACTTCGAGTTCTGGTTCATGGGTTTTGGTAGCCATCATAGATCTTTCAAGTCACTGCAGCACTCAATCTTCAAGTCACTATGACTTTATTTTTAGGGTACTTTATATCACATGGTCTGTACGTACATGCAGTAAATGGAACTATAAATTAATCAGGACACCTTGTTTTGGATTAGTTTGTGAGATGTTCCAAAATTTTCTGCACAGCAATTTCTGTATACTGTCAAATGAAGTGGTGGCTTTATTTGTTGCCCTTTCTGTAATCTACTATATTATGCCAAGGTTTAATCCTGTTATGTAGTTAAAACAAGTATGGAAATTGGGCTCTTTGAAATATATATATATATATATATATATATATATATATATATATATATATATATATATATATGACTCCCTAATAAACAAACATCTACTACTTAGATGATGGACCAGTACTGGAGCTTCTACCTACTCTTCTTTTTTTCTTTTTTTCTTTTTTAAATGAAGCATTTACTTAATTAATTGTAGAAATAGAAATTTTTGTATATTGATCATATTGTATAGCCATTCGAACAACTACCGGCTCAGATAAGTGGTTTATTAGTTATTTGGTTTAGATAAAATTTCAGTGAAAAGTTTTTCAACGAAATCTGCTATCATACGCCAGTTTTTCAATGAAATTAGTTATTATTCTTTTTTTTTTAACTTCAAAAAACATCCAATGTTGGAGTAAAATTTAAAATTCTCATTATTTATTTATTTTTTACTATTATTTATTTATTTATTTATTATTATTTATTAAGTTTATTTATTTATTTAATTATTTATTCTTTCTTGGCGCAAAAGAAATCCAACGGATGAAACACGGTTTTCGTTGATTTTCGTTTCTTTCGCCTAACGTAAGGACGGGAATACACCTTAGGACAGTGCTACACACGCTTCTGGATCAATTAATGATTTGAATTATTTGCGGTTATCTGTAAGCCAAATTTTATTTTATAACTAGATTAGTCAGATATTAATCATACTCAAATTCTGTATAAATTTTTCCTAACATCCAACAAATCTTCGGATGGAGACAAAATTTACATGTGGCAGCTGATCGGAGATTCTTCAACAAGGCGCTGTTGGGGAGTTCCCTGACGAAGTTTCATCCATCTAGTTCGCCGTCGTTGAGGTTGGAGATTTGATTTCTGTTTGTGCTTTCAAAATTAGAAATTTTTTAGGTTTAAATGTGCAAGAGAGAGCAGGGACCTGCAGGCAAACTAAAATAAATAAAACTCATCTGATGAATTTTTGTGGGTCAAGCCAACTCAAACACTAGGTAGGCTGGGCCTATCTAAAAATTGGTGGCTCTAGCCAGAGTAATTCAGTTTCGATATTTATCATTCAATTAGTTAATAAATTTTTTTTTTTTCAAAATTTAGTTGTTGAATTAATACGAGATGCATTCAAAAAAAAAAAAAAACTGCCATAGTGGTACACTCCTTGTAGTAGTGTACATCTTACAATTCCTAGGAGATTCTAATTTGATGTTTTAATTAAAAATAATAATAAGACATGTAGTATTTTTTATTTTATTTTATTTTATTTTATTTTATTTTTTTTACAAATAAGTATTTAAACATTCAAGTTTTTTAAGAATTAATTATCCTCTACAATATTATACTTTATTGTTATAAGTCTGGCTGCTATATATGTTTTTAAAAGTATCAAATAATTTGTGATTATAAGTTTTTCACCGTTAGAATAATTCCTTTGATTAATTTTATTTCTTAGATCATACTATTTCACCAATCATCCACTAAACCTCTTAGATCATACTATTTCACCAATCATCCACTAAACCCAAGAGGTCAGGATCATCCTAATTGCACATCATTTCAAATAAGAATAAAAAACCTACAAGTATACCAATAACTTGATACTTTTAAAAATATAGAAATTCAATTCTGAGTGTTATTTTTATTTACTATATTATATTTTTTTTGTCTGAAAGACGTCATTATAATATTATTATATTTGTCAATTTCTAAATTATATTTTAGATTTTTTTTTCTACTTTCTACTTTCTACTATTTTCTTTTCTCGTAGATATTACTAAACTATTTTTTGCCATCATTCTCCACAATATTATTAGTAAATCTATTACTTTAATAAAATTTAATAACTTTATTAAGAAGCACCGGTTAAAAAATATAAAAAAAAATATAAAATAAATCTTTATGTTAGACTCATTGAAAGGTTTAATTACGTTATTTATATATTTTTTGTTATTTTTTCATACCAAAATAAATTAAATATATGCTATATCACTTTTAATCCGTATTTTTAAATTTTTAACAACTTTGAAATAAAATTATAGGTTTATTATTTACAATATAGGAATTAAAAACAAATAATAGTTTGTGTAGTGCCTTTGAAAAAAAAAAATAGTATAGTGTAGAAAAAAGAAAAAACTTATAAAGACAGTATTGTATATTTTAATAAAGCCTTTTGAAAATTATATCACCTAAAATTTATCAAATAATTTAATAAACTAGGTCCTTTTTCTCTGGTAAGCTTATTAATTATATATTCGTTTTGATTGGATCGATGTTGTGTACATAATTAATCATATAAAATTTTAAAATACAATCGAAGAATAAATTGAACCGAATTTTAACTTTTATCATTTTCTTTACATGGTATAATACATAAGATAAACTTTTTTTTTTTTTATTTTTTTTATTTTGAAGCTTTATAAAACAATATGCAGCACGAACAGGCAAAATAATTGTGTAATTATCAACTTTAATTGAAAAGAAGAGACTACTGAACTATTTGATAAAATTTGAGTTTGATTGCCAAAATTAAAAGTCCAGACGTTTGCTTACAAAAGAACTAAAGTTCATGGGGTCTTTATACATTTGTTTCAAAAAGTTTAAGATAGGGCAGACAAATATTTGAATACATTAGGTGCAAATGATTATTTTTAAAAGACAAATCAAATTATTTGAAAGGTCAGATAGCAAAATCAAAATTTTTAAAAGTTGGATAGTCATTTTCAATTGGCTTAAAGTTTAGGCCAACTCTATGCAATTTCATATTTAATCTGGCTCAAAACATATCAGACTCAGATATAGGTTTGATCGGCTCATTGTTGTGTGATTAGAATTGAAATATGAGATTTAATAAATAATTAATACTGAAAAATAGATAGAATATATAAGTTTGGTAAAGAAAATTGTTTATATGACAAAGTAATATTAGCATGTGCATAGTAGTACTAGAATTATAGTGGGTCTTTAGAGTTAAATGAATAGTTGAAAAAATAGTATGATTCAAGAGGTGAAAATAATTAAAAAAATAAATCTAACGGTAGAAAATTTAGTAACACAGAGTGTTTGATGTTATTGATAATATAGATGTCAGACTATATATATATATATATATATATATATATATATATATATATATATATATATATATATATATATATATATATATATATATATATATATATATATACACTACAACAAAATTAGGTTATAGGGACACATGTTTGTGACACTTTTGTATAAGTGTCCTATCTATATTCCATCTATATCCAAAATTAGATTATAGGGACACATTTTTGGGACACATTATAAAAATGTGTTGCTATACACCCTAGCGACGGCACATATAGCAACACTTACAATAAGTGTCGGTATTTTTGTCAGCGACACTTTTTTTAGATTTTAGAAACACTTAAAAGTGTCGCTATAGCCTAATTTTGTTGTAGTGATATATATATATATATATATATATATATATATATCGTAGGGCTACTATATTCTTATGAGTATAAACCTCTTTGTATTCATAACTTTTTTATTTTTGAATGAAAAAATGTACGGTTATGATGATAGTGGTCACCCTAAGGTATACTAGGTTATTGGGGAAATAGTAAACATTTTAGAAATTACTATAATCTTAAACGCACATTCCTTCATCTAAAGGATGAAAATTTATGAGTATAAAAAAATTTTACTGATAAAGATATAGTAGCCGAACCCTATATATATATATATATATATATATATATATATATATATATATATATATATATATATATATATATATATATATGAGTTATTTCGAATCAAACACGAGCGAGAATCTGATGTATGACTTGTTTATTAAATGAGCCGCATGCTTGATCTCGAGCTCAGTTCAAATCGAATACATGATTGCTTGCGAGCAACGAGTTGGATTACTACTCTAAGGTGAGACGGAAGCATCACGTGTCTCCAGCACGGAGCATTTATTGAGATGAATAATTAATTGTAGATGAAAACAGTTTATAATATATTGATGAAAGAAAAAAAAAAAAATTATCACTGTCCGTTCAAATGCCACATTTCAGATTTGCATCCCTAGCAGCTAACTTTGTTTGGTTTTCTTTCAAATTTGGCAAAGTCCAAAGAGTTACCGCCCTAAAAGCATGAATCCAAAAGTGTGCAAACTAATCAAATGGTGTTGGCATGGATTTGTTTTAGGTTCATTAATGGCGATCATGACGAGCTACAACCTACTCGATCAATGATAGATATCTTATCCACGTCTATAATTTTGGACGGTTGTGATTACCATTTTTAATTTTTTTTTTTTATTAATGTTGTCATATGCTCTATTTTTACGAAATATTGATGTGACATATATATATATATATATATATATATATATATATATATATATATATATATATATATATATATATATATAGGAAAATGCTAGATGTACACCCCAAATGGGGTGTACATCTTACACCCATTCCATCCTAGGGTAGGTGATTTGGGGTGTACATCTTACACCCATCCCATCCTAGGGTAGGTGAATTCCACTCGTCACATGGATGTGACGAGTGGATAAATATCCACCCTAAGATGGGGTGTACACCCCAAATGGGGTGTACATCTTACACCCATTCCATCCTAGGGTAGGTGATTTGGGGTGTACATCTTACACCCATCCCATCCTAGGGTAGGTGAATTCCACTCGTCACATGGATGTGACGAGTGGATGAATATCCACCCTAAGATGGGGTGGGTGTCCTAAGATGGGGTGGGTGTAGGATGTACACCCCCATTTGGGGTGTACACCTAGCACTTCTATATATTATTGGAGAAAAATTCAAAATCCTTATTAATTATTTATTTATTTATTTAATATTATTAATTTATTTATATTTTTATTAATATTTATTAATTTTATTTATTTATTTATTTATTTATTTATTCTTTCTTGGCGTGAAAAAAATCCAACGGAATTACGCCTTCCGTTTCTTACGCCTAACGGAATTACGCATTCCGTTTCTTACGCCTAACGGAACTGGGTTGAACGTTACTCAACGTTCGATTCCCAACGTTCGTTTACTTCGTATATATATATAATATATATTTTATTATATTTATATTTAAAAATATTTAATTCAAATTAAATATTAAATTATTTGTGTTATCTGGTTACTACTGAATTAATTGAGATAAAAAAAATTAATATTAAAATCTTAAACAATATGTATTTGTTTTATATATATATAATAAAACAAATAATAATAATAATAAAAGATTTATTGAATCTTTTTTGCAGCTCATAGTTGTAGTCTTAAAAAAAAAAAAAAATTTTATTCTCTCAATTAGATTATCTAAAATATTTCAAACTTAGATACCTCTCAAGCTATTTGTCTACTGGACAAATTATTTTATTTTTATCCAGATTTGCTTATGAACTTAAAGAACTATTAAAATTAGGTTTGTACTTCAATCAGAATAGAAAATCAATACCGATTTAGTGAGATTGAACCAAAACCCATTAGACATGGTTGATGTCATGTTTTTAAGTTCTGATGTATCTTGGAACTTGTGGGGGAAAGTTTTTTTTATCGGCTTGATATATTTGGGTATTCTGATTGTTCACCTGTTCATATTTCTTTTGATCCTAGTATGATTCATTAGATTGCTCGAGAGAAAGTATTTTGTTAATTTAAAAGTAATCTATCTTATGGACTCATATTTGTTGGTTGTTCTGTATAACAATACCAATTAAATTTCTGATTTTTTGAACATCAAATCTATTTCTATTCGGTGTGATTCTAGAGCTGCAATTAAGTTTTTGTAAAATGAAATTGATAAATTTCAAAACTAATAGACATATTAAATTAAGACAAGAATCTGTTAGATGTCTAATTTTCATAATGTTATTTCTTTGAATTTTATCATATCTGAGCAGAAACTTGCAGATTTCTTGACGAAAGGCCTGAACAGGATTAAAATTCTAGAGTCATCGAGGGGGATGGGGCTATGCCCATAAAGGGCCTTCCTGCGGTGGGAACCCAACCTTTGTGATAGGAGATCCCTTGAAGAAGGTTCAATGTGGTAAAAACAAACTGTCAGGTTGGCCAAATAGCACTTTCTACTGTTTTATAGAGTAGTTTTATCTCCAATCCCATCCCTATGAAGAGTAGTGCTCTATGTAGTGGTTGAGGTTGAGTTTATAACTCTTAATGGGATCCAAGGCGGTAATTTTCGCGAGATATGAGTCTACACACATCCCTGGAGGAAACCACCTATAAGAGAGTATCCGTATATGGCCGCGGCTATGAGATGTTGGATTATACATAGAAACTCTTTTGAAAAATTAAGGTACTGTGTATGGCCATAAATGCACAGACTCGCGACGGAAAAATTCTGTACTGTGTGTGTGGTAGCTGAAGTCAGGGCCAAAGGAACGTAGTTCAAGACCTGGTTCACTCCGATTCCTTCTGATGGAAGCTCCTTACACTAAGTGGGGTTAAGTCTTTTAAAGACACCTCGCCTATTGCATAGTATAAACACCAATTTTTTTAAAATTTTAATTTTGATCTTAATTTTCAAAATTATGAATTTTGAATTTTGTGGGGGATTGTTGGAGAAAAATTCAAAATCCTTATTAATTATTTATCTATTTATTTAATATTATTAATTTATTTATATTTTTATTAATATTTATTAATTTTATTTATTTATTAATTTTTTTATTCTTTTTTGGCGCGAAAGAAATCCAACGGAATTATTTATTTATTAATTTTTTTATTCTTTCTTGGCGCGAAAGAAATCTAACGGAATTACGCCTTCCGTTTCTTACGCCTAACGGAATTACGCATTCCGTTTCTTACGCCTAACGGAACTGGGTTGAACGTTACTCAACGTTGGAATTTACTCAACGTTCGATTCCCAACGTTCCTTTACTTCGTATATATATATAAATGTTTTTCCTCCGTTTTTACCGGATAAGAAACAGAAAAAAAAAAAAAAAAACTGAGAAAGAACAGAGGATAAGAAACAGAAAAAAGAAACAGAGAAATCATATTAACCATATTATTTTCATCTTTTCATCTCTTTCTCAATTGGGTGTTGAAAGAATTTTCGTCAACCTCCGCCACGATCGTGCTCGCAGGAGGAGGAATTCCGGTCGTAACTTGGGGTGGTGTTCTCGGTTAATCCCGCATGTAAGGACGGAAATACACCTTAGGGTAGTGCTACGCACGCTTCCGGATCATTTAAATATTTTGGATTATTTACATTATCTGTAAATTTTATTTTATTTTATCAAAAAATCAGTTAGATATTAATCATAATCAAATTCTTTAATGTTACCACTCTCACTTAGTGACTTAAATGCATAGTAGATATCAAGCGCTTTTTTGTTTCACTCAAAGTAAAGTTTGATTGTGATAGATTTTGGTTGAATTAAATTCGGAAAAAAATTATTTCTTTTAATAATTATTTATATACCCGCGGAATTGAAGATCTCTAAATTTTGTTTGTTTGTTTGATAAAAAATAGATGATATAAAAATTAAAAATATGAGTGTATATTAATATTTAATTATTTAATTATTTTTATTTTTATAATTAATTTTAACTTGTTGTAGGTTGAAGTCATGATATTTTTAAAAATTTAAATTTTAACTAAAAATAAAGTTACGGTCTGCCGAAGTATCTAACTAAAAATTTATAAAAAAAATAATAAAATAATAAATAAATATCTATGTTATAAATTGATAGATATGAAAAATTAAATTCATCAAAATCTCTTGGAAACAGAGAAAAACTTAGGATAAGTTTTGATATTATAATGCTTTAAAAAAAATGATCAAAGTAAAAGCGGTTAGGAATTAATCTTGGCAACTGATATATCAACATAGAACAAAGGGGCAACTTAGCCAAAAAAAAAAAAAAAAAAAAAGTCTCCTAAAATGTCATTAAGTATTTAATTTTATTGACGGTTAACAGAGCGTTCGTATTAATCTTTCTAAAAATCATATCATGCCTGACCTTCTAAATGAATCATCTGTAGGTAATCGATCAATCTGATCAACCTAGTATGAATAGGTTGTATTCTAATCCTTGACATCCACTTGTCTTAGACGACGGTCACATCATCTCCAAACTCCATAAACTAGATCCCCTCCGAGACCGTCATGAATAGGAATTTACAAAAAATGCATTACGTGAATAAATGGTCTCTAATTTTCTCTCCCATCCCGCACAATATATAATATGTGTTTTTTGTCCATCCTCTTTTGAGTAGATTGTTTACTGTCAGAGACCTTTTCTGACAGGACAAATCAGTTAAAGACCTTAACTTTCAGAGGTATTTCAAGTCTCCAAATCTTACAAGCGCGGGCATCCCTCGTACCCCCATCACTTAGAGCAACGTAAGTCGATTTCACGATGAAACTTTCTTCGAGACTCCACCGCCTTGCCATACCATATGGTCTTTGTTCTACTTTGAATTCCAAATTCCTTTCTTCAAGGGCTAAAATACTATGATTACACCCGTAGCTATTAACAATGGTTCCTCTTAGGATCTTACGCAATCTCCATCTGTCGTTCGCCAAACACTCACTGGTTTTAAGGTTTTTCCACACAACCCGATCGTACATGTCAAAAAAAATAGATTTCAGAGCCGCTTCCCCACATTATCTGTTCGACCAAAAATTAACTAATCTCCCATCTCCCAAGCCTGTAAGACACTTCCTATTTGAAACTAACATTGTGACATAAAACACCCTTCCACCAATGTGGGAAAAATCTAAAAGATCTTCCTCAAACAATGATCTACTTCAAAATAGTACTTTAATGATCTTATTCTAGTATAGCTCCAACTTCTCATAATGCTTTAATGTGAGTTTTTCTTTTTCTTTTTCTTTTTTTTTTCTTTTTTTTTTTTTTCACACGATTGATGGAGATCTATTACCTCATCTCTTATAGCCTAAATTTACCTTTCTAATAAAAAAAGCGGATAACTTACTATATATTTTTTTCAAAAAAAAATCAATATATCAACAATTCTCCCAAAAATTTTAAAACAAATTAAAAATATTCTTTTATCTCTTTAGCTTACTAATTATAAAATTAAGTTAGAATCTTTTAAAACGACGCAATTATTAAATTTTCGATGTTTCACACTGGCCTTCTATTTGGATATCCTCGTGCCATCTTTTAGATGCGAGCTCACTTAATAGAAAAATGTTGTTTGTATGCTCTATTAGAGTGTATACATTTTATACTCAAAATTTTAAATTATAATTTTTTAAAAAATTTTATAGTGTTTTAAATATTTTTTTGATAATATAAGTAAATAAAGCTTGTTTTTTTGGTAAGATTTACTAGGTATACAAATATCATTGTTCCACATAATATTAACATCTAAAGTTGCGTTTGGTTGAAGAATAAATGAGAACTAGTAATTTCAGAAATAGGTATAAGTTCATAAACAAGTAGAAACTATTATAATTTTGCGTTTGGTTGAGTATTAGATTAGTATCAGATTTAAAAAATTTAGTATTTGATTTGATAATGAAGAATAAAAAGAATACAGAGTAGTATATTATATTAAATGACGAAATTATTCTTTCCTTTAGATATTTTTATAAATAAAGCATTTTTTATATAAATAATTTAATAAATTAGATGATATGTAAAATAATTTAAATTCTTAAAAAATAAAAATATTTATGTAATTTACATAAAATGTGGGAAAATTAAAAATTTTGAATCATTTGGTTGCTATAAAATTAATATAAATTTACGTAATTTTATATAATTATAAATTAATATTTTTTACAAAAAAATTATTTTTTGAATTAACACATATGGAAATATTTAAATTGTAATATTACCAAATTTGATTCGTATGTAAAAATTATTGATTTTATTTTAAAAATAGTATTTGCTTTTGATTATCATTAAATGTATGTACGAATTTATTATAACGGCCCGACCCACTAATAATAATAATTCGTTGGATCTAAACCACCGGCCTAAAATGTTTAAATTCAGTTATTATTATTAATGTCTATTGTCTCTTATATACCCAATCATAATTCCATTCACATCCAATGTGGGACTATTGGGGTGTCACAGACTCCCCCCATTTAGGCCTGACGTTCTCGTCAGCCTAATCACACGCACAACCCAAAATCACCAGGCGATGTGAGACTTGTCTCACTAGCCCTGTCATCTAGACTCAGGCTCAGCCGAGTCTCGTCACACACTTCCAGCTGTTGATTGATTCTAATACCAAATGAAATGACCCGACCCACCCCAATAGTCTCACATCAGATGGGAATGAAGTTGTCATTGGATATATAAGAGAAATGAACACTAGTAATAATAACTGGGTTTAAGCATTTTGGGCTATGGTTTGGGCCCAACAAGTTATTATTACTAGTAGGCTTAGTCATTATATTTGGTATCAGAGCCAGTCATCAGCCGGAAGTGTGTGACGAGTCTCGACTGAGTTAGGGTCTAAAAGATAAGGTGACGGACTATGTCAGGGTTTGAATGATAAGGCTAGCGAGACAAGTCTCACATCGCTTGGTGATCTTAGGTTGTGTGCGTGTGTGTTTGGGCTGACGAGGACGTCAGACCTAAACAGGACTTTGTAATACCCCAATAGTCCTACATCGGATGGGACTGGAGTTGTCATTGGGTATATAAGATATATGAACACTAGTAATAATAATTGAGTTTAAGTATTTTGGGTTGTGGTTTGAGCCCAACGAGTTATTATTGCCAGTGGGCCAGGTCGTTATATTTATATATTAGTTAAAGTAACATAATATTTAATCATTCAAGCACGCTCTTTGTAATGTAATACCGTAGGATTATAAACTTTTAATGCACGAACGACAAGATGGGCAAAATCGGAGATGCATTTTTAGAGAATATCAGTTCTATTAATATCATATATAAACAACCAAAATAACACATAAAAAATTGTATATATCCGTAACGGTAATTAGACAACCTGAAATGAACATATAAATTACAGCTAAACATCGGATCATTATTTACAATCACTGATCTAATTTTTACTATTCAACAATTGCTCATTAATACTAGTTTGAAGGTCGTCGCACCGTCATGAGTCTGATATACCGGCCAAAGAACTCGTATCTATCTCTTCATCTTCTGTAAGCTGTGGGTCAAGCACTTCGTTGAAATATCTGTCATTTTCTTTATTCTTTCGAGTAAAAGTGTATATCACACAATATTCCATAAACAATATTTGTCTGTGGATATAACGAAAATTTGGACAGCGATTGAAAATCTATATTAATCCAAAATAAAGAACATAATATAAGAAATTAGTTTTTGGAGGATACGTTCAGAAACTATAAAACCTCAACTTTCACATGCCAATCTGAGTACTCGCATATCAGCGGCAGATTCTTTCCAACCTGTACATAAAAAAAGAAAATGGTGATCGAAGGATATGGTAACCTTCATATTTTGCGATATAAAACCTTTGCGACAACGAAATCGTGGTTGTTTGCTCTTTCGGACAACCACCGAAATATACATTCCATCCACCACTCCAATTGCATTTTACAAATGTGCAGGCAACATATAACTCCATTAGTAAGTCATCATTGGTAAAACTCAATATTAATCATAAAAGATCTGCTTCCCTATCTTGAAAGGATGAAAATTTAAATTATCTCTGATTCTTGGATGCACTACACTATTACTTGGCGGGATAGTTAGGTATTCATCTTTTAGCATAATAATGTTGCGAAGTATATTGTTAAAATGTCGACTAACTATTTCCCTCGAATGTTAAATGGTTTCTACGATTACCCTATTTGCAACACCGTGGCCTATACAAAATAGAAAAATTGCTAACTATTCATCAGCAATCATATTCCTTGTGTTATTTACAAACCCCTTTCCAACAAACTTATCGCGGAGAGCAATGAATGTCGTAGTTGTCATTCGAAAATGATTGTACCCACGGTCCGGATGACCCTTCAAAATATTACAAATAAATAGCTAAATTACAGAAAACCCCCTATAATATACCGCTTTTCACTTTGCCCCCCTATCTTTCAAAAGCCTACATTTTTCTCCCTCGTAATTACGAAATTATTTTTAGGGGGTAACGGGGTTAACAGAACATGCAAAATGATGATAATGCCCTCCTTATCCCTGTGCTTTACAATGACGGCAGAGAAGCTCTCGCGGATGCTCCGCATCGACCGGCAGCTGCTCCGCCGAAGATGCAGCGCCGCAGAGCCCTCGCGCCGCCCCCGCCCCCGCCCCTGCCCCCGCCGAGAAGCTCTCCTCCTCCTCCCCCCCCTGTCGTCGTCGTCGTCATCATCGTCTCCGCCGCCGTCGGAGAGGTTGGGGTGCCCAGGGAGCTGGACATGGAGAGGGAGCGCGTCCCCGCGCGGACGAGTGAAGCGTCCGCGCGGCGGCCTATGGGGGCCCGCCACATGGCGCCCCCCCTCACCCCGTGCTGACCCGCGCCAGAGGAGGCGCGGGTCCCCGCGCGCTGACCTGCGCCAGCACGCGCGCGAGCTTCCCCGCGCACGCCTGCTGCGCTTAGTGGTGCGGCGAGTGGGGCGCCGCCATGTGGCGCCCCACCAGCCTCGGGCCACGCGGGATACCAGCACGTGGCGAAACTCATCCTCGAGCCGCGCCATGGCGACCTGGAGCGCCATCGCCTGGGAGGGCCCGGGCGGCGACTGCGCCGACGATCGCCGGGGGCTCCCGACGACGGCGGCGGCAGGATCCCTCACGGAGTGACGGAGCTCGTCGACGGCGCGGAGGTAGCACTTTGCCTCGGAGCGATCGGGAGAAGAAGAGGTTGAAGGGTATTTTCGGTATATTACCTAAGAAATTGACGGCTCACTAACGAAACGCTGACGGCGGGGGTGTAAATGCACAATTCCATAATTATGAGGGGGCAAAATGTAGGCTTTTGAAAGATAGGGGGGCAAAGTGAAAAAGCGGTATATTATAGGGGGGTTTTTTATAATTTAGCCCAAATAAATTGATGCCCACTAATGTGGGTTATGTTAATATGGATCTGAATAGGAAAAAAACTACCTAGAGGGGGGGTGAATAGGTGTAAACAATAAACACACCAAATCGTTGCGTAAAAAATAACCCAATGCGGAAAATAAATAAAGTACGCAAGATTTATGTAGAAACTCCATCACAGGAGTAAAAAACCACAGGACCGATAACACGGCGAAATCCACTAAGATTAAAACACGTACAAGGTGATTTACCGTAACCCTACGACTCAACCTTTTCCATACGCTCCAAGTAGATCTTCTCCACTCGCTCCACAACGCGCCTCGAATCCACGATTTGCGTCCAACGCCGAATCCACGACGTCCAACGTCAATGTAGTGACCCCGATCCCCGTGCAGCTTTCCCCATGACCCAGGTAGTGGAACACCTATTATTGGTGTGTCAAACCCGCAACGCGTCAAATAGACGCGTTGGATAGACTCAGTGAGGTTTTTGGGTCAAGCCTGTCCTTCGGCTGTTTTTGCCAAATTTTAGAAAGGGTTTCAGGCTAATCCGACGTCATATTTGGTTTCAGCGCGGAAAAACGTCGAAAATCGGCTATCTACTTGCCTTTTTTGGAGTCCGGATGCCCAAAAAGGGACTCCCGGGAGTTTTCTGCGCATTCTGGTGCATGGGGGAAGCTGTGGACCGGCTGGATGCCACGTGGCGGTCGCTGATTGGCCGTCGCACGCGGCGCGGTCCACAGAGAAAGCGCGGGTGCATGGACCGGGCGCGGGGGACACCTGGCAACTTCGGATTCGCGGGCTCACGCGGCGCGGTCCACGACGTCGAGCGGGTTGGTGCATGGACCGGGGCGGGCCACGTGGCGGCCTGTGAGTGGCTGGCTCTGGAACGCGCGGTCCACACATCAGGCGGAGCAGGCGGGGCAGGTGGGGGCAGGTCGGGGCAGGTGGCCGCCGTACGCGGGGCGCCACGTGGCGCCCGGCGATTGGCGGGCGCCACTAGCTCCGCTGCTCCCTGTCGGGCCACGTGGCAGCGCCCGAATGGCCGGGCGCCCGCTGTCCCATGTTCGGGACATATGGCGCGCCCAGGTAGATTCAGGCGCTGACAGGATCCGGTGTAGGCGGGCATTGTTGGGCACTGTTTGCGCCCGAATCTCTTTCGAGCGCCCGAAATCAAGGCCCAAAAGCCCAATAGCTTGGTTTTTGGTTTCTTTTGGTGGGGGCCTATAAATAGGCTTCGTTCTTGGGCTCTTGGACTCTTTTTCCGAGCCCATTTGATCCGTCGGAGGAGGAGGCAATGTCGCAGCGCCTCCCCGATGGATATCTGAAACCCGGATGTGAGAAAAAAAGAAGACGAAGAATATATTTGTAGGTGGAAGAGTTTTCTATTTTTACACTCTAACTGGGAATGAATTTACAAGAACCAATAGACCCTATTTATAGCCCTTAGGCTTACAAAAGATAAGAAACAATAACAATTTTATTCTTAACCAAATTGGCTTTATCCAATTTGGTTTAACAACCCAATCCATCTAAAACTATCTCGATCCTTATCCTAACCGAAGTAGTTGTAACTGTCTCCGCCTTATCCTCAATGGTTGAGACTTATCCGGAGTAGTTGTAACCACCTCTGCCTTATCCTTAATGGTTGAGACTTATCCGGAGTAGTTGTAATCGCCTCCGCCTTATCCTCAATGGTTGAGACTTATCCGGAGTAGTTGTAACCGCCTCTTCCTATTCTCAATGGTTGAAACTTATCCAGAATTTAGATCGTCCCGGATCATGGCTCCCCAAATTTTGAGAGGAACCAGCACCTGCTGGATCTAGAACTGCAAGCGAGGAAATTGGGTTTCTCCAGCTTCCCTTGTGAACCACTTAGCAGCACTTGGCTTTTGACCTTTCCGTCCAATACGGAAGGCTTCACGTTCACCTTTGCGTGTCGTTGTGACCTTGCGTTCCAGAATAGTATCATCAGCTAGCTGCTCTTCACGTTCTACCACGAGATCTTCCATGGGTGGCAGTACTTCTCCGGGCTCATCGTCTAGCATTGACGGCTCGAAGGACTTTAGATTCTCGATATTGACGATCGAATACATGTTCATGTATGCGGGCAGCTCTAGTTGACACGCATTCTCACCAATCTTGCGCACGATCTTGAAAGGTCCATAACGGATGGGCTTAAGCTTCTTACCCTCGCCTTTCAAGCGCTCTTTGCTGAGATGGAGCCAGACTAGATCACCCTCTTGGAAGTTGCCTTTCACCCGATGTCGGTCATGTCTTGAATGCGGTCTTCCAGGTGTCATTCTCTCGGACTCGAACCTGATGATAGCCTGACTTCAGGTCCAGTTTGGTGAAGTAGCGAGCATGCTTCAATTGGTCCAAGAGATCATCGATCTGCGGTAAGGGGTACCGATTCTTGATGGTGATTTTGTTGAGGGCGCGGTAGTCGATACACATTCGCCACCCGCCATCTTTCTTTGGTACCAACACGATCGGGGAGCCACAGGGGGAGCTACTCGGTTTGATAGCACCACTCTCGAGTAACTCGGTCACCTGTCGCTTTATCTCCTCATTCTCCATTACCGAGTTTCGGTACATGCCGAGATTCGGTAACGGAGCGTCGCTGATCAATTGGATCTCATGTTCCACGGTTCGCTTTGGTGGCAGTCCTTGGACTTCTTGGAACAGATCCTGATGCTCGCCTATCAGCCTGGCGATGTCGTCCGTTCCGTCTCTGCATGCTAGGCTCAATACCTTGCTATTTGCCTTCTCCGATTCAACTGGCCGAATGACCAGTAAGGCAAACTTTTGACAGGCATTGATCATCCTCTTGGCCTGGCAAGCGGTTACCAGGTCTACAGTTGTTGTTGTTGACAGTGGCTCTGTGGTGAAAAAAAACTTTTGTCCATCCTTAATGAATTGATATTGCCGAGGACGACGGAAGAAAATAGCATCGCGGTCCCATAGGTAGGGACTGCCGAAGATGATGTTGCAAATGTTTAGCGGCACAACCTCGCACACCATTTCATCGATATAGATGCCAGTCACTGCAAACTTCACCTTGCACTGGCGATCGATCTTCATCTCGATATTGCTGTTGATCCACCCCAATGGATATGGGTGTGGGTGTGGTGTAGTCGACAAACCCAGTTTTTGAACTAGGTTCTCTGAGATCAAGTTCTTTTGGCTGCCGGGATCGATAATAGCATCGATCACCTCATTCTTGACTTGAACTCGGAAAGTGAACAACTCCTCTCTTTTATCAGTCGGATTTGACGGGCACAGGCTTGTCTCCTTCGGCATAGCCATCGGAGACAAACAAGTGTCCGCTTGATCAATCCATCCGATTAAGGTAGGAGCATCACTTGTCGATGCTGCCATCGTTGTTGTCGTTGCTGTTGTGCGTCTGCCACGATCGTCCTTCTTCTTCGGTCTCAACTCTGGATGGAGCTTCCAACATTGATCCTTGACATGTCCTGTGATTTTACAATGATCACAGTACAAATCAGGATCAGAGGGGCCCTTCTTTTTGGTCTTTTTGAAGTCCTCGGCAGACTCCCTAGATGGCTTTTCCCCGCGAGACAGTTTATTCTTCCGCTCGATCGCCATGGCTGTTTGGCTTGCCGAGGCGATATCACGAACACCGAAGAGGCGGAGCTCATCATTGATACGCTCCTGTAGGCCGGCAGTGAATTTGCGAAAAATCTGTGGATCGTCAAGGGAGATGCCAAGCGCCAATGCTTGGCGCCGGAAGTCGGTGGTGTAGTCCTGCACAGTCTGGTCACGCCTTTGGCACAGGACATGCCAGCGCTTCCATCGCTCTTCTTCATACCCCATAGGGTAGAATTCCTGGAGGATCAATCGTTTAAACTGACTCCAGGTAAAATCCTCATTGGTGGAAGTTTGGAGAATTGCCTTCCACCAAGTCAATGCATGACCTACAAGTTTTAGTTTTGCGAAAATTACCTTGCTCGCGCTACTATAGTTGTAGAGGTCGAAGTATGTCTCCAGTTGGTCGAGCCAAGCGTCCAATTTTTCAGCGTCGACAGTGTCGTCGTAGTTGGGGATCTCGATCTTGGCCTGAACCTTAAACGGTTGTGACCTTCCTTCTGCAAGCGACGGAGCGATGCTTCCGTCATCGTCAGAGTCGTCGTCGTCTCGCTCACCCGAGGTACCCTCGGCAGCGCCCTTCATCGGCGTCACATGCGCCTTTGGAGGAGTTCCTGAGAGTCGACCGCTCTTCTCCACCGGTATTGCCGATGGTGCTGCAGATTGGGCCTTGATCCAATCTAAGACGGTCTTCATGTCGTCAGACAATGTCGCAACTTTGGCGGCAAGGTCGGCCAGTGTCGCTATCTGCTCGTCTGCGGACATGGTAGGCGGCCTCTTCATTTTCCTCGTCGATGGCCTGCGGAAGATGTTGAGGACGGAGAGTTGTTCGCTGGTATTTTTGTAGACGCTTCTGGTTCGCACCATACGCCAGGATCTGGCGCTCTGATACCACTTGATCCGTCGGAGGAGGAGGCAATGTCGCAGCGCCTCCCCGATGGATATCTGAAACCCGGATAAGAGAAAAAAGAAGACGAAGAATATATTTGTAGGTGGAAGAGTTTTCTATTTTTACTCTCTAACTGGGAATGAATTTACAAGAGCCAATAGACCCCTATTTATAGCCCTTAGGCTTACAAAAGATAAGAAACAATAACAATTTTATTCTTAACCAAATTGGCTTTATCCAATTTGGTTTAACAACCCGATCCATCTAAAACTATCTCGACCCTTATCCTAACCGAAGTAGTTGTAACTATCTCCGCCTTATCCTCAATGGTTGAGACTTATCCGGAGTAGTTGTAACCGCCTCTGCCTTATCCTTAATGGTTGAGACTTATCTGGAGTAGTTGTAACCGCCTCCGCCTTATCCTCAATGGTTGAGACTTATCCGGAGTAGTTGTAACCGCCTCTCCCTATTCTCAATGGTTGAAACTTATCCAGAATTTAGATCGTCCCGGATCACCATTTGTGAAAGAGCCCTTAAGCAACCTTGTTGATCATCTTGTGCTGCATCTTGTGAAGGAGTTTCAGAATTTTTGGAGGCCGCGACATCAACGTCTTCGGCGAGTTAGCGCAGTGCGACGTTCTTTCGTCGGTGGCCCATTTCTGTCGTGTTTCGGTCCACGAGGTCCACAGAGCTACTCCGATGGAAATTTTGGACGATTTTCATGGAGTCGGATTCAAGAGAGGTAAATCTACGATTTTTGTATGTTCCACTCATCCCAAATTTGAGTTTTTTTAGGGGTTTCTGGTACATCTTTAAGCCCCTATTTTGCTGGTAGTTTTCCTGGACAACAGCGCATTGTTGGATTTTTATCTCTGCACTCGAGGATTGGATTTCGACATATAAGGACTCGATTGACATCTATGCATCGCGAGAATTGCCATTGTATTTTTATTAGAATTTTTGAAGATTATCTCATAGGTGGTATTTGTGCATCTTCAGGACTGATTTTTCAGCAGTTGTAAACTTGGAAATTTTGTGTTGATAGTAATATTTGTACCATATCTTTGTACCCAGGAGGTGTTTTTGGGTGTTTTTGGACCCGTTGGAATCGTGGGAATCCGAGGATTGTCCCCGTTCAATTTCAGTCTTTTTGGATCTTGAATTGACGCGCGCTTCAGGTGGGTTGCTTCGTCTCCAAAACCGATGGACGGTTCTCTAACTCTATATTTGTTAGTGTGCATGCATTATGCGAGCAGTGTTAGAAAGCATGTTATATTAGATAGGATTTTCTAGTGTGGTGATTCTGATCATGTTGATTATTACTTCCTATCTGTGTTGATTAAATGTTAGTATTGGACCTGACCTAGCACCCTGTCATAAGTTGCATGTTTCAGCCAGACTAGTAGAAAACTCTCACTTGGGCTAGGTTTATTTATGCTTTAGACATCCACACGTTATACTCCATTCCTGGACATAGTGTTATCCTCGCCCGAGTAGTGGGCCGAGTGGTCGGGATTTCTCTTAGTGTGGGATGCATGTTACACTCGTGCTTGGGGCAGAGTGGAGTCTGGTAGATGTAGCTGGTCTTATATCTGTGGCGGGAGCCGTTTGGGTGAACGGTGGTCCCGGGATGTCTTGTTTCTCTGTTTTATGTGTCGCCACTGTGTTAGTGGCAGTAGTATACCAGTGATAGCAGGACCTTGAACCCAGAACCTTTTGGACACACACATGATTTTAGTCAACCAATGTTTTCTTCCAAACATCGAAAGATCGCCCGAGTCTGTTCTTGTCTGATTGGACGAAGGCATTAGCCCTTCGGGGTTTGGGTATAAAAGCTTGTTTTCCAACTGTTTTTCCTAAAAGAACTAAAAATTATTAAAGATGGGTTTTCCTCAAATCAAGATGGTTTTTCAAAAAGGTACTACTTTTAGTCCTCACCCCGCGTGGGTTGAGTGAAAAATGATTTCCAGTAATAAATGTCACATTTTTCCTGTAAACTTCCCTACTCGAGAGGATTCGAGTGGTCTGGGTTCTAAGGGCTGCCTTTTTCTTTGGGTTGAGAACAACGAGAGGCTATGCCTAGAGCCTGTTCTTGTTTGATTTGGGTTGTAGGTTCTAGTCTTTCGGGGTTCCCGGACTCTTCATTATTATCGGCTGTGGAGTATACCCAGCTAGTGAGTTTGCTTGTTGAGTTGATGTTCCTATTTGGGGAGCCGTTGGGTTGACAGCAGTCCCGACTATTCGAGTGGGTCCTGTTAGTGAGTTAGAGAGGTGATTTGGGTACTATCGATCTTGTTGATCGTGGATTGGACTATAGCCTGCATGAGCCATATTGAGCTCGACAGAGATGCGCGGATACTTTCCTCGGTGGGGTCGCGCCCCTCGAGTGCCACTCTAGAGTTGGGCCTGATACTTTGCTATCGCGACTTGTCGATGCAGTCCCTCTGGCTGGGCCAGTTTTGGCAGTCACGGACGCCCTACATAAGTCCGGTCCTCCATGGATGTAACGGTCGTAGGTGGGCGCAGGTTTGACTGGACCCTATGTGGCAATCAATGTACATTGGGTGATTGTATTTGAGAGATAGTAGATGCATCATGTTTCCATCTGTATCACTCCTTGAGCATTTAGATAGAGGCATAGTAGCTGTAGAGTTATTTTCCAGCTCTTTTCCTTTCAGTATTGCATTTGCTACTTTATGCCTCTAGTAGACTTAGTGGGCAGACCGTCGGGCTTGTTGACGGTACCCACTGAGAACTACTGTGGGATGTAGTTCTCACACCCGCCGTGGTGACCTTTCCCCAGGGACCTCTACTCCAGTTCCTACTGCTCCAGTTGCTGATCCTGCTGATCGAGATAAGGGAGTCGCGAGCTAGATCCCTACCAGTCTTCTTCCAGCGAGAGTAGATGTACCCTTTTGGTGTTGTACTAGTACTGTTAGTGATTTTGGGATTGTATCATGTACATTTTACTTTTGAGAGTTTTAGTTTTAGAGAGACTTATGTTTTGTGAGGACCTGGCATGTACAATTTGAGGAGTTGTATATATTTATTTCAGTAGTTACTTTTCAGCTCTGATATATGTATAGCTATAGTATCCTTCTTTTTGCAGGTTAGACGCTTCGTCTATACGGGGTTTTCCGTATGGGCGGCGGATCTGTTGGCGGGCCCGGGTCGCAGTTTCGACTCCGGGGCGTGACAGTCGAATCCACGACGTCTAACCGAATCCACGGTCTTCACCAATGTAGTACGTATCGATCACACGAACGTACCTCGCTTCGAATCCATGAAAGCGGTAGCACCTTGAATCCACAAGGCCACGCGAATCCACGCGCCGATTTTTGGAAAAATCGTTGTTTTTGTTGGTGATGATAATCCGTCGAATACTTAGATCAAAGATAGATAAGAAAACACCATTTAAGTATTCATCAATTTGATTCTACAAGAAATAAGAGTTTGGAAACCCTAGAATCAAATTGAACAATATAGATGAAGAAACATATGATTGATCATGTTTTCCTTTCTTCTCTATATGTGGACTTTGATTATCTCCGTTTGAATTCCTTAACCCTAAAAGATGAAAATAAGGATTTATTTATAGGCTAGAAACCTTTGGAAAGAGATAAGAATAAAAAACTACCTTATTTGGAATTTTCCCGCTCGGCGGTCCGGACTGGATTAAATCTGATCCGGACTGTCGTCTTTAGACATAACTTTTTCAAAAAAATAAGTTCGGGGTCCGGACTGAAATTTCCTGATCCGTACTGTTCATGTGATTTTTGCAAACACATAGTTCGGGGTCCGGACTGAGTAGAGGCTGTTCCGGACTGGAATTCCGCATGAGCTAAACTATGTTCGGGGTCCGGACTAGAATGGTCTGATCCGGATCCTGAACATCCAACTTTTCCAGTTTTTGATTTTTATGCAATGAAAAATCTTCCAAGTGTTTCTAAACTACAAGAATGTATTCGGATCACCAAAATTATTTAGTTAAACGTACCTGATCCTTTTGAATTCATTTTTCTTGAGATTGATGTATTTGATCCACAATTCTTCATCTTTAATCTTCAAGACTTAGAACACTTCACGAAATACGCCAACACAAAATCCTTAACAATCTCCCCCTCTGGCGGTTTCGTGACAAAACAAAAAGTCCACTTAAAAATTCAAAAAGATATTTTAGTTGTTATCACCATATAACAAAAATTTACATGTATGATCCAAATAAACTGAATACAAGAGATAAACTCCTAAAACAAACTCTAGACTTAAACGCTTGTACTCTCTGCAAAAGAAACAATTCTTGACAAAAGAAATCATTAGATATCTCAAGAATTTAAACATTCAATAAGCAATCAGAGAGATAGAGTTTATACTCACTATGACATTAATTATTAGATATGTATGAGAATAAGCAATCAAAGATTCACATATCATCTAATCCTTAAAAGTTCAAATGTCATATCAAAATTTTAACAAGTTCACAAATATGTTAGTTATCAAGCAACTTGTTAGTAATATTACATGCCCAAATAGTTAGTCAAATAGTTAGTAGTGGCATGTACTCAGAGTACAAAGTTTTCAACTTACCTCAAAGTACTCAAGTTCTCAATGTTCAATGTTCTCTCCCCCTTTGTGTCATAGTAAACAAGCCAAAATAAAAAGGAGGGTAATGCAAGGTTCAAAAATATTAAGAACTGAAATGAAGAACCTGCAAAAGAAAAACATGATTAGAACAAAGAAAACAAAAATGATTCTCTAAAGAAGAAAAAAGAAAAAAAACTTGTTTATTCTAGATTTGAACTTTCCGAACTGCTGCAACCAAATTTATTCAAAATTCCCTTGAGCAGCCTTGAGATTTTCGAACACTTCCTGTTCATACGCTGTAAATCCAGTGACATTCTTTTTTGTTCTGTAGACAATCGCCTCTGCTCTTGACGGATGGAGGGCATAGATGTATTATCCTATGTCATGTCCATCCTAGAAGTCGAAGTAGATAGCGTAGATGCAGATGGTTCATATCTACCTTCAATCCATAGAGATTCTCTAGGTAGAGATTGTACACCGGCAAGAGGCTCATTAATATGAACTCCACTACCCCTTGTGTTCTTCCGTCTAGCACACTTCTTAAATGCTGAATAAGATTTCATAGGTTCTTTGTTCTTTAATGCGAACCTATTTTCGTCATCAACAACCTGTTGTATTTCCCTGCATATTTCTTCCCAATCTTCTGAGTCAGACTCTGAATCATCTTGAAGGACATTTTTTGTTTCTTTCTGACTTGCTCCATCTTGCTCCTTTTTTATTGTCGCTCGTGTGCTGACCATTGCTGTGATGAACACAATCAACCAAGCAAATGCCATTTGAAAGATTTTCAAAAATCAACTTGTGAGCAAGAACTCAAAAATATGGAAAAAATTATTTAATTTCAAAAATTTGAAAAATCATACCCAAACAATCTTTATCATGTATAGAGACTAGGAATCAAGTTAGATTTGCAAAAAGAATTTTAAAAATAGATCAACCCCATGATTTTTGAAAATTCCTAAAATTTGCCCTAAAATCGAATTTTTAGAAATCAAAGCTCAAAAATTCGTTAATCAAATGAATACAAGGCATAGAAACAAATCTGAGGTGTCCAGAGTTTTTATTTCAAAAAAAATTTGATCAAAAACCGTGCAAAACAGAGATTATACCATGAAATCCCTCACGTTTTGATGAACACAAGCAAAAACAGTGAATAAATCTAGTTTTGATCATAAGAACTTGGATCGAGTGAAAATGAGTTGCAAAAGATCCAAACCTTCTTGATTCTAGTGAGAGAAACTCTAGGAAGCTAGAAACAAAAATTTAGAGTGAATGGAAATAAAAAAACCTTTCGTTTCATATAAAACCTAGTCGCGGTTCGGATCGGGTCGGGAGTTCAGTCCGGATCGGCTACTCGCAGAGAAATCCCAGCGTTCGGGATCTGGACTGAGTCCATCCAGTCCGGACTGCCTGCAACTTTTTCTTTAGAAAAATTTGTAAAAATTCCGGAAAATCCAGAAAAAGTATGTAAGCATTCTTGCATATCAACTTTAAACAAAAAGTATCGTTTCACATAAAAAGAAATAGATTATGCTAAATCTATCATTAATACTCAAATAATGAAACGAAAATTTATAAAAGTTATAACCTCTAAAGTTGAGCAAGTTCTAAATATCAATCACGATCTAATGAGTAATGTGTTTATCAAATCATCAATTAAGCAAAGAAAATGAAACACAAAGATCGATAGATGTTTGAAATCTCAAATAAATTAGATAATGCTATCTAGTCAATATGTCTAGGGAGTGGCTCTTTGAGCATCTTTCAATTTGAAATCCCACCTTATACCAACCTTGGAATTTGACAGAGTCAAGTCTTCCAAAAAGCATTTTATCAAGTAAACAAGAACACCATGCTTGGCAAACATGTGGTAGTTGCACACAGTACTTGGACGACCGAGGTGGTAGCTCTTTCCTCCATGTGGTGATAGTTTTCACACTCCACTAAGGATGTAACTCTTTCCACATCTTTTGAGCATGAAACAATAAATAATACTCCCCCTATGGTGTCCCGGTTTTTTTTTTCCGTACGACCTGTCTGGGTGGTCGACGGTGAGAAAACACATATTATTGGTGTATCGACCCCGTCGTGCGTCAAACGGATGCCAAAAACGGACTCAGCGCGCGAAAACGTTAAAAATCGACTATTTTCGGGCTAAACGGGTCAAACGGGCCGATTTTCGGGTGGGTCGGTCCACGGCCCACTTGGCGTGCACCGGGAGCAGCCAGTGAGGGCGAGTGCCACGTGGCAGACCCTGATTCGTGGGTCAACACACGCGCGACAGCGCATGGACCGCGCCGGGCGCGGCGCACGGTGGACCCCGCCGGGCCACGTGTCGCCCGCTCATTGGCGGGCGCAGTGACCCGGGCGGCCCGCCGTGAACCGCGGTGGACCGCGCGGCCACGCGGCGCGCAACGATTGGCGGGCGCGCGTGCGCCGAGCGCGCGGGACGCGGAGGGGACACGTGGCGGCTCCTCAGCATTTCGGGCGTGCACAGTGTTGGGCCGGCCCAACACTGTAGCCGCCCAAATTGTTGCGGGCGTCCGGATTTCGGGCCCAAAAGTCCAATAAGTGGATTTTTTTTGTGTGGGCTGTTTGGTGGAGCTTATAAATAGGCCGAGATCTTCTCCCGAGCTCCTCTGCCCTCAAGCCCTTTACTGATTTTTTTCTTCATCTTGTTGTGCATCTTGTGGTGGAGTTCCAGAATTTTTGGAGGCTCCGGCATCGGCGACTTCAGCATCATAGCGCAAAACGACGTTCTTTCATTGGAGATCCGTTATCATCGCATTTCGGTCTGTGAGGTCCATAGAGCCACTCCGATAGTATTTTTGGACGATTTTCATAGCATTAGATTCACGAGAGGTAGATCTACGATTTTTATATTCTCCACTCACCTCAGATTTGAGCTTTTATTAGGGTTTCTGGTACATTTTTAACCCCCTTTGTTGCTGGTGGATCTTCTTGGACAGCAGCACCTTATCGGATTTTTATCTTTGCACCTAGGTATCGGAATTCGACGTTTAAGGACTCAATTGACATCTACACTTCGCAAGGATCACCTTCGTATTTTTATTGGAATTTTTGGAGTTTATCTTATAGGTGGGAATTTCGCATCTTTGGGACTGAAATTTCAGCAAGACTGTGTACTTGGGAAAAATTGCGTTGTTTGTAACTTTGGACTATATTTTTGTACACAGGAGAGTTTTCGGGTGTTTCTGAACCCGTTGAAGTTGGGGGAAATTGGAGTGTTGTTCCCGGGTATTTTTCAGCTTTTGGACTTTGGACAGTTTAGTACTTTCAGGTGGGTTGCCTCGCCTTCATGATTGATGGACTGAACATTAATTTTATATTGTAGGATCATGCATGATTGTGTATGTATTATGAAGCATACAAAAATGTGAGAATTGATGTTCCCAGTGTTACTTTGATGATCATGTGATTTACTGCTTTCTAAAATCTGTTAAATTATTGTTATCCTTGGAACTTGACCTAGGACCCCCGTCATATGCTGCATGTTCAACCAGACTAGTAGAAAACTCCAACTTGGGCTAGGTTATTATTGCTTTAGACATTCCCACACTGTCATTCATTACTTTATCCTGGACTTAGAGTTTCCTCGCCCGGATAGTGGGCCGAGTGGTCGGGTTGTTGTTGGATGATGATACACTCGCGCTTGGGGGCCGAGTGGAGTCTGGTAGCAGTGTTAGATCAGTGTTTATTTTTGGGAGCCGTCTGAGTCGACGGTGGGTCCCGGCTGTATGGTTTTCCAGCCTGTGAGTGAGAGTTAGTGTTGTTGTTGGTTACTGTCGATCTTGTTGATCGTGGATTTGGACTATAGCCTGCATGAGCCACATTTGAGCTCGACAAAGATGCGCGGATACTTTCCTCGGTGGGGTCGCGCCCCTCGAGTGCCACTCCGGAGCTGGGCTTGTTACTTGCTATCGCGACTTGTCGACGCAATCCCTCTGGCTGGGCCAGTTTTGGCAGTCACGGACGCCCTACGTAAGTCCGGTCCTCCTTGGATGTAACGGCAGTAGGTAGGCACAAGTTTGACTGGACACCATATGGCAGTCAGTGTAGATTGGGTGACTATGTTTGAGAGTTAGTAGATGCATCATGTTTCCATCTGTTCCACTTCTTGAGCATTTATATAGAGGCATGGTAGCTATTGAGTTATTCTTTTCCAGCATTTACTTTCAGCACTGCATTTGTTACTTTATGCCTCTAGTAGACTTAGTGGGCAGACCGTCGGGCTTGTTGGCGGTACCCACTGAGAACTACTGTGGGATGTAGTTTTCACACCCGCCGTGGTGATTTTTCCCCAGGAACCTCTACTCCAGTTCCTGCTGCTCCAGTTGCTGATCCTGCTGATCGAGGTAAGGGAGTCACGAGCTAGATCCCTACCAGTCTGCTTCCCGTGTTAGTAGATGTACCCCTGTTGGTGATGTATCTGTACTGCTAGTGATTTTGGGATATTTCATGTATATTTTACTTTGAGAGCTTTGGATTTGGAGTGACTTATGTTTTGTGAGGACCTGACATGTACTATTTGAGGACTTGTATTTATTTTTATTTTAGCAGTTTACTTTTCAGCTCTGATACCTGTATAGTGTAGTTGATCTTTTGCAGGTTAGTCACTTCGTCTATACGGGGCTTCCCGTATGGGCGGCGGATCTGTTGACGAGCCCGGGTCCTAGTTTCGACGCCGGGGCGTGACACCCCCTCAATTGGCTATCAATTATATAAAATATTAAGTATTCAACCAACTATTGATCTCATGTTCATACTTAACTCAATTATCAAATAAGATAAAAACTATACCAAGAGATCATTGAGAGAGGAATTGACTTTGATCAAATAAAGATGATATAATTGATATAAATGATCAATGCATCAAGAGAGTTATAATGATATCCAAATCATAATAAATTTCTCAAAACATAAAAAAATGCAATTAAAGTCAATTATACTAATGCTCAGTTAATGTTCTATTTCACAAACACAAAACACAAAACAAAATCTAACCTAAGCAATGGTTCAAAAATTGTTATTTCAAAGAAAGCATTCCAATTGCTTTACGCAAATGAATAAAACGTTTTTGATCTAAAGATTTTGTCAAAATATCGGCTAATTGATCTTCAGTTGAAACATAAGAAATTTGTAAAGTATTTGATTCAACTAGCTCTCTAAGAAAATGATATCTAAGTTCAATGTGTTTTGTTCTCGAATGCAACACAGGGTTTTTAAAAATATTTATGGCACTAGTGTTGTCACAAAGTGTGACACCCCCGGAATTTGGATTAGTCCTATATATAAATGATATAATAGGACTGAATCTCTTAACCCGACTATAATATTTTGGGTGGTAGCAAGATCCAAGAGGTTAAGAGAGTTAAGCGTGCTAGAGCTAGAGTAGTTCTAAGATGGGTGACCCCCTGGGAAGTTGGGGCGTCACAGTTGGTATCAGAGACATTTACCAGCCGGAAATGTGAGATGAGTTTTGGCAGAGCCAGGGTTATATAGCGGGTAGAGCGAGGCTCCCCGGCTAATGACCGTTGTGGGTGGAGTATAGCTCCCCACAAGGTCGGCTAAGGCTAGCGAGACAAGTTTCACATCGCCTGGTGCTTGTAAGTGTCTTTGAGCCTGACTAGGACGTCAGGGCTTAAAGGGGGGAAGAATGTGACACCCCCGGAATTTGGATTAGTCATATATATAAATGATATAATATGACTAAATCTCTTAATCCGGCTATAGCATTTTGGGTGGTAGCAAGACCCAAGAGGTTAAGAGAGTTAAGCGTGCTAGAGCTAGAGTAGTTCTAAGATGGGTGACCCCCTGGGAAGTTGGGGCGTCACACAAAGTATTGTTACCGAAGTCGCAGGAATGCGAAAGTCGCTCAAAACACTTTTCATCCAAATCAATTGAGTTGAACAACTTCCCGCAGAAATGTATTCCGCCTCGGCAGTAGAGAGAGCAATGCAGTTTTACTTTTTACTATGCCATGCAACAAGACAATGGCCAAGGTAAAAATATGCACCACTCGTGCTCTTCCGATCATCCACTGATCCAGCCCAATCGGCATCCGAATATCCTATTATATCGAGAGATGTGCCCATATGATACCAAATTCCAAAATTTATTATACCTTTGACGTACCGGATGATCATTTTCACCGCTTTCAGGTGAATTTCCTTCGGTGCTGATTGATATCTCGCGCAAATCCCAACACTGAAAGAAATATTCGGGCGACTAGCCGTAAGGTAGAGTAGACTTCCAATCATGCTTCGATAAAGCTTCTCGTCTACACTCTCTTCGTGAGATTCACTTCCTAATCCCTTATTCCTAGCTCCCATAGGAGTCGGAAAATTTTTAGAATTCTCCAATCTAAATTTCTTGACCAACTCCTTTGCATACTTGGATTGACATAAATGAATGCCATCATCACTTTGCTTAACTTGCAATCCAAGGAAATACGTAAGCTCGCCCATCATGGACATCTCAAATTCGCTTTCCATCGTTTCGGCGAATTTTGAAGCATCGTTGTTCCTCGTAGCACCAAACATAATGTCATCCACACATATTTGTGCTACAATGAAGTTGTCTTGAAAGTGCTTCACAAATAATGTCCGATCGGCTCCCCCTCGAGCATAGCCCTTTTCCAAAAGGTGCTTTGTCAATCTTTCGTACCATGCTCGTGGTGCTTGTTTTAGACCGTAAAGAACCATTTTCAATCGAAAAACATGGTTAGGTAGTTTATGATGAATGAAACCTTTCGGTTGAGCAACATAAACTTCCTCATTTAGAAAACTATTTAAAAATGCGCTCTTAACGTCCATTTGAAAAAGTTTTATTTTAAAATGACAAGCAATTGCGAAAAGGATACGAATGGACACGAGACGAGCAACCGGGGCGAAATTCTCATCAAAGTCTATACCTTCGACTTGTGAATAGCCCTGAGCAACTAGACGTGCTTTGTTCCGAATAACGGTACCATCTTTATTTTTCTTGTTCTTGAAAATTCATTTTGTACCGATTATATTTTGTTGCTTCGGGGGCTTCATTAATTCCCAGACTTTGTTCCTTTCAAATTGATTGAGCTATTCTTGCATTGCTTCAATCCAATAGTCATCTTGAAGAGCTTCATCAACGTTCTTTGGTTCGATCATGGAGACATAACATGCAACTCCACAAACCAATTATCTCCGAGTTCTAACTCCTTCTTGAGGATCTCCAATAATGTTCGATTCCGGATAGTCCTTGGAGATTCGAAGCGTTTGAGGTAACGGAGTACTCGGGGGTATTTGCGATGATTCCTGCACATTGGATGAACTAGAAGAACCATGAGATGCATCAACATTTTCAGAAGAGTTATTATGTAAAGATGCAATATCATTAGCAGGAGATTCATCATCAATAGACATATCAGGAATAGATTTATCATAAGAAAAGTGAAAAGCTTCATCTACTTTAACATTGAAAGATTCTATCATCGTTTTAGATTCAAGGTTAAATACCCGATATGCTCTACTGCTTGTAGAATAACCCATAAAAATTCCTTCATCACTTCGAGAGTCGAATTTTTTAAGATTTTCTCGATCGCGTAAAATGTAATAGTGACTCCCAAAGATACGAAAATATTTTATATTTGGTTTTCTACTGAACCAAAGCTCATATGGTGTATTTAAAGTACCCGGGCGCAAATAGATACGATTGATCACATAGACCGCGGTGTTAACTGCTTCAGCCCAAAAGTGTAACGGAAGTTTCTGGCTATGAAGCATAACACGCGCCATCTCTTATACAACTCTATTTTTGCGCTCGACTACACCGTTCCGTTGCGGTGTATAAGGTGCAGAGAATTCATGTTTTATGTCGTTTGAAGTGCAAAAATCAATGAATTTAGAATTGATGAATTCTCCACCTCTATCACTCCGAACACGAACGATCTTTTCATTCTTCTCAATCATAATACGATGACAAGTCTCATGAAAGGAATCAAAAGTATCCGCTTTTTCTTTTAAAAATGCTACCCATGAATATCTAGAGAAATCATCAACCAAAAGAAAAATGTACCATTTACCTCCCAAACTTGGTTGACGAGTCGGCCCCATTAAGTCCATATGCAATAATTCTAATGGCCGTTTGGTTCCCACGTGGTTCAAGTTCCGATGCGTGGCTCTCGATTGTTTCCTTTTTGACAACCTCCATACACAATGTTTTCCTTAAAAGACAATTTAGGAACACCTCTAACCACGTCTTTATTAGATATTCTAGATAGTTCCTTAAAGTTTATGTGACCTAGTATTTCATGCCAAAGTGTTTCATTATCAAGTGACACACTAGGTTACAATGTTCAGAAAATTTATTAGGAACTACATAGCAATTGTTTTGTGACCTAACCCCTTTCAAAAAGAATGATTGGTTTTCGTCAGTTACAATACATTCAACAGAAGAGAAATTAACTGAAAAAACTATTATCACACAATTGACTAATGCTTATGAGGTTAGTCTTAAGGCCTTCAACAAATAAAATATTGTTCAAAACAGGGCCTTCTGGAATAGTGATTGTTCATTTTCCAACTATTTTAGAAGATCGATCATCTCCGAAAACTACAAGTCCTCCGGAAGTTTTCTCAAACGTTTGAAAATAGTTTTTATCACCAGTCATGTGACGGGAACATCCACTATCCAAATACCAAGACGAATTGTCCTATGCATGTAGTGATGTGTGTATGACAAGACAAGGGAAGAGTTCACCTTTGCGCACCCAAACCTTACGAGTTTTGGAATACGTCGGCAATGATTGTGAAGTTGATCTCCTTGGTGAACGCGTCTTGTTCGGTTGATCACTTTTCTTTGGAATCCATGATGACGTCGTCTTGTGTGGTGTACTACCATTGTTCTTCACCTTTGGATGGTTCTTGCGAATTTCCTGGTGGACGAACTTGTTGGTAGTTATTGCAAGTCTTGCTTGATTTGTCCGCTTGGCTTCAAACTTGCAATATCGTCTAATGTGCCTTGGAAAACCACAACGATAACATACATTGGAAAATTTTGATCCTGACCGAATTGAGGTAGACTTGTTAACGTTGGATGCGATGATCTTCGTCGGAGGAGGAGCAACCGACTGAGGCACAAAAACCGTCTTGCTCGAACTTGGACCCTCACCAGTTCGATCGTATCCAAGACCCAACCGATTCGTTTGACCAAGACCAAGCAATTTATCCAACTTGCTCCTTCCTGAAGAAAAACGCTTCAAATCTTCCTTAAGTTGGAATATGGTCTTCGTCATTTCCAATTTTTCTTGTTGAGCCTCGAAGTAGAGCTTCGAGAAGTGATTTGCTTTATCCACCAATTTGATATGTTCCTTCTCGAAATGCTCGTTCTTCTCTTGAAGGGAAACATTTATTTTGACCAAACTATCCCTTTCCTCTTCAAGAGCGTTTGAGAGAGAAGTTGCCTTTTTAGCTTGTTCTTCAAGATCCCACAACCTTCTTCTCAAACTCTTGTTATGCTTTGCCAATTTCTGAGAATCCTTCAATAATTTATGGTAGGCAAAAGAAAAGTTTTCACCTTCGGAATCGCTTGGTTTATCATCCGTTGCAGTTTTTTTATTCAAGGAGGAGATGGATAATGAACCAGAGGAAGTCGCTGAAAAACACACGAAAGGTGAAGTTGTGGACGCAATAAATGTTGTGGCGTTGTTATCCTCATCACTGGACGATGACTCATCAGAAGTGGAAGTGTCATCCCATGTGACGGCTTGCATAGCCTTCTTCTTTGACGGATTCTTGTTGGGACACTCCATTGAGATATGGCCAAAACCTCGGCATTTGAAGCACTGGATTTGTCCCTCGGTGTTCTTCTTGTCCTTTGAAGAACCCTCTTGCTTTCTTGATTTAAAGCTTGAATTTCCTTTGCCTTTCTTGGACTTAACGAAGGATATTGGTTTGCTTGAATTTCCCCTTCGAAAGCTCTGACGAAATTTTCTTGTCAAGAATGCAAGTTGTTTCTCGAAATCCTCCATTGATAGATCATCATCAGCATCTGAGGAGGATGAGTCCGCGTCTTCTTCTTTTGTTGATTTTAATGCAAAACCTGAAAACTTAGAAGAAGAGGAAGGCTTTCCAGAAGAATAGTTAGTAGGAAAAGTCATTTCATAAGTTTGAAGTGCACCAACTAATTCTTCTACCTTGATTTCGTCCGGGTGTTTTACTGTTTCAATGGCTGTGACCTTAGGGCGAAATCTTTCAGGAAGAGTTCTCAAAATCTTTCTCACAACCTTAGATTCTGGAATTTTCTCTCCCAAGTTAGCACATGTATTTACGATGTCTTGCAATCGTGTATAATAATATGGGAAAGATTCATTTTCTGCCATATGAATTGAATCAAATTTGCTTGTAAACATTTGCAGTTTTTGAATCTTCACTAAACTTGTACCCTCATGTGTAACTTGTAGAGTATCCCAGATTTCTTTCGCGGTCTCACGTGCCGAGACGTGAGAGAACTCGGTTTGCGATAAAGCATTAAACAAAGCATTAATTTCTTTGCCGTTGTAAGAAGATGCATCAATTTCTTCCTTAGTCCACTTCGACCTAGGTTTGGTGGTGACAACATCGACAATAATCTCAGTAGGATTTGACCATCCAAACTCAATTGATTGCCAAATCCGTTCATCGATGGAAATCAAGAACGCTCTCATGCGTACTTTCCAGTAGGCATAATTTGTTCCATCGAAGAACGGTGGTCTATTGATGTTTCCACCTTCAACCATTGTTTACAACCCTATTCCCGCTCCGATACCACTTGTGGGTTATGTTAATATGGATCTGAATAGGGGAAAAACCACCTAGAGGGGGGGGTGAATAGGTATAAATAATCAACACACAAAATCATTGCGTAAAAAATAACCCAATGCGAAAAATAAATAAAGTACGCAAGATTTACGTGGAAAATTCCATCACTGGAGTAAAAAACCACGGGACCGATAACACGGCGAAATCCACTAAGATTAAAACACATATAAGGTGATTTACCGTAACCCTACGACTCAACCTTTTCCATACGCTCCAAGTAGATCTTCTCCGCTCGCTCCACAACGCGCCTCGAATCCACGATTTGCGTCCAACGCCGAATCCACGACGTCCAACGTCGAATCCATGACGTCCAACCGAATCCACAGTCTTCACCAATGTAGTACGTATCGATCACACGAATGTATCCCGCTTCGAATCCACGAAAGCGGTAGCACCTTGAATCCATAAGGCCACGCGAATCCACGCGCCGATTTTTAGGAAAATCATTATTTTTGTTGGTGATGATAATCCGCCGAATACTTAGATCAAAGATAGATAAGAAAACACCATCTAAGTATTCATCAATTTGATTCTACAAGAAATAAAAGTTTGGAAACCCTAGAATCAAATTGAACAATATAGATGAAGAAACATATGATTGATCATGTTTTCCTTTCTTCTCTATATGTGGACTTTGATTATCTCCGTTTGAATTCCTTAACCCTAAAAGATGAAAATAAGGGTTTATTTATATGCTAGAAGCCTTTGGAAAGAGATAAGAATAAAAAACTACCTTATCTGGAGTTTTTGCGCTCGGCGGTCCGGACTGGATTAAATCTGATCTGGACTGTCGTCTTTAGACAGAATTTTTCCAGAAAAACAAGTTCGGGGTCCGGACTGAAATTTCCTGATCCGGACTGTTCATGCGATTTCTGTAAACACATAGTTCGGGGTCCGGACTGAGCAGAGGTAGTTCCGGACTGGAATTCCGCATGAACTAAACTATGTTCGGGGTCCGGACTGGAATGGTCTGATCCGGATCGTGAACATCCAACTTGTCCAGTTTTTTATTTTTATGCAATGAAAAATCTTCCAAGTGTTTCTAAACTACAAGAATGTATTCGGATCACCAAAATTATTTAGTTAAACGTACCTGATCCTTTTGAATTCATTCTTCTTGAGATTGATGTATATAATCCACAATTCTTCATCTTCAAGTTTCAAGACTTAGAACACTTCACAAAATACGCCAACACAAAATCCTTAACAACTAAAAGGCCGAGTACGACATGGTTGTCTGCTTATTGTATTAACTGATGTCATGTATTCGTGGTCATTGAGCATCACAATTACTTGATTCCAATAGTCATCATCCTCACTCATTTAATATTGCCATAACATTTTCTACTATAATTGAAGAAAAAATAGTTCGATAAAATGAATCACTCATTATTGTTGTAAGAAAATAGTAGTAATCAAGCCAAATGTTCTACTACGAAGATATGGTATAATTTGTAAAAACATATACGCCAAACAGTAATTCGGTATTATACTTAAATCAACAAAAGGCACAGATTTAATAATGTACAAATAAAGTCCACAAAACATATATATAGTCAATCAGTAAGATATGCAAGATTTTCACATAAACTATAAGCGTATGAAAGCTAAATGCAGTAGAAATTAGTACATCAAGTCTGATTTTACACTTTACACATTCAATAGTAGTACTAGTGTTGAGACCAGATTTTGCACCACCTAAGGGAGCGACACGTGGCATATACTGTCAGCTAAGAGCATTAGCCGATGAGGGAAAGGGTCAACCGAAGAAGGATCCGCGCCCCGATCCGGGCCGATCCCAGTCGCATGAGAATGCATCACACGATGCATGCCATCGGCTGGAGGCATCAGCCGATAGGAGGAGCAGCTAACAAGAAAATCATCGCCTCATCCAGAAGTGATTTCGGCCAAAGAATGACATATAACCACCCTGGTCAAACGCCGAAGAAGGCAGAGTCAGAGTCAGCCTTCGGCTAATCAAGAAGGCTCTGAAAAAAAAGAGTACGAGATTCGTGGCGTGAATCTTGCAACAGACTCCGAAACGGCAAGCGGCGCCCATCTTGGGAAAGCGTCGAGGATCACGTTTTGGCGCGATAGCAAGGGAATTAATCTGGACGGGAGAACGGCTATTATCCTATTTGAGGAAGTTTTGACTCAAAAGGAAGTAGTTGAAAATTTCACGATAACTCTCCCCAAATCACGCCGATATTTCAAATCGGCGCCTGTAAGTATGGTTCGGAAAGTGTATAAATATCCGAACCATCGAAGAAGAAGGGGTCATGCAATCTCATAAGCCAGGACCACCCCCCTGCTTTTTTATATCTTTACTATTTTTCTAGATAGATTTATCATATTTTCTATAAGTAGATTAATTGTAATTGGCTACCTGTTACTCTTGTAACCCCCATTCCACTCAATACAATCCTCATAATCGGCTCATCAACCATTTGTTTTTTGGCACATCTTTGCCTCTCTCTCAATCTCCATATCACGATTCGGCTATTCTAAGCCGAACGGTCGCGAGAGTTTACTGAGAAGAACCCGGCGAGCAGATCCCACCTCAACCCGATCACTTGATCCTATTGGCACCCGACGCATCACATTCAAAGGGTCAACTCTTATCCCAGGCTGATCGACGACCAACATTTTCGGCGCCAACAACTTTCTTGGCACGCCCAGTGAGACACTAATATAACTTTTGCCTTCTTACCATAAATATGTCCAAAAAAGGGCCAGACCAGCAGCGCCGGTCACGCGGGTGATCCACCACCCGAGCCGACCCTGTCGGAATTATACGGGCAAATGCCCCAAATGATTAGATCTCTCGTGAGAACCCAGCTGTCTCTCGAAAGGAGTGCCTCGCGCCTTGGACGCAACGGCCGACATCATGGCCTCAGATGCGAGTGTTTCCCGGCTCGAGCAGTTTTTAGCCCGAAATGGACCGTGCCATGGTGACCTACCGGGATCTCCATTCACCCTGCCACCGCCAGCGCCGACACAGATGATTCTGACGGCACCAGCAATGATGGCGGTGCAGCAGGTCGCGGCCCCCACAACAGCACAGCTGTTGGAGTGACACCCACGAAATGTGTATTAGTCTTATATATAAATAATATAATAGGACAAAATCTCTTAACTCCGCTATAGCATTTTGGGTGGTAGCAAGATCCAAGAGGCTAAGAGAGTTAAGCGTGTTAGAGCTAGAGTAGTTCTAGGATGGGTGACCCCAAGGGAAGTGAGGTGTAATGACGCCGACTTTTTACTATCTCCTTATTGACGTCTTTTGGATAAAAGCTTGTTTTTGGTGGATTTTTCTTGGTATTGGTTCACTTAAATTTTGGGTTGCGGTTACTGTATCGCAGTAGAGCTCGTTAAACGGAGAACGACGATGCGATCGGATCGGAAATCCGACTTACGGATCTTCTGGAGCGAGGGTTTCATTGTTAGCGGGTCCGAAAAGGTAAGTTCGGTAGTTTTCGGGACCTGTTAGGTGTTGTCGGTGCATCGGGATCCGTGCTAGCGGGTATAGGGCATTTCGGAGAATCGGCATGCTTATCGAGGAAGTCGTGGAAAAATCCCTTTTGATTTTAAATACCGGATTATGGTTTTACTTGTACATACAACGAAAATAATAATTAAATAATAAATAACCCTAATTGTTTTGGAAAAAAGACCGCCTCTTCTTTCTTCTTCCTCGCCGTGCGTGCCGAAGACCGAGACCGGAAGCGTCGCCAATACCGGGGAGCGGATCCAGAAACACCATCGTCTGAGGAGATCGGGATCGCGTTGTCTTTTCCGTCGAAGCAAGGTTAGCAATCGTTAGTCCTCTTTTATCGTTTTGATCGTTCGTTTGTTCGTTGGTTTTGATCGTAGGTTTTCGTTCGTTGGTTTTGATCGTTGGATTTCATTCTTGATTGACGTTCGTTGATGTTTTCGGTTGACTTCGTTCTTGGGTTTTGTTCGAGGAGGTTTTTGTTGGAGTTTTTGGGTTTTTTGGCGGGATTGCTTAAGGATAGTCGACGGTGGCTCCGCCGCCGCTCTATGCCCTAGCCGAGCCGCCGCCGCCGCCGCCGCTCGATGCCCTAGCCGAGCCGCTGCCGCCGCCGCTCACTGCCACCGCAGGCCGCGCGCCGCCGAGGCGCTGCGCCGCGCGCAGCCAGGCGCTGCCGCGGAGCGCAGCCAGGCTCGCTACCGCCCGCGCGCAGCATTGGGTGCTGCCGCCCGCGTGCAGCCAGGCTCGCTATTGCCCGCGTGCAGCCATGCATGCTGCAGCCTGCGCGCTGCCGCCCGCCCACAGCCAGGCGCAGCCGCCGTGCGGAGCCAGGAGTGCTGCCACCCGCGCGCCGCTCTTGCGCTGTTAGGGCATGCCGCACGGGGTCGCGCCCTGCCAGGACGCCACTGCGTGGTGCTGCCACACAGGCGCTCCGCGCCCTGCTAAGCCGCAACCGTTGGATGCCCTAGCCGGCGCCACCGCTGGATGCTCTGGCCGCCGCCGCAGCGCACTTCTTGCACGCCGCATAGGGCCGCACCCTGCCAGGCTGTCGTACGCGCGCGCCGCGCCCTGCCAGGCCGCCGTCGCTGGATGCCCTAACCGCCGCTGCTACTTGCGCCAAGCGCGCTACTTTTGCGTGCCCGCGCGGGGCTGCCGCGTTGTGCGCTACTTGCGCGTGCCCGCGCGGGGCTGCCGCGCCCGCTTGGATCTATGCCCGCGCGGGGCTGTGCCCACGCGGGGCTGTGCCCACGCGGGGCTACCGCGCTGCTTGCTGCTTGCACGTGCCCGCGTGGCAGCGGGGCTACCGCGCTGCTTGTTGCTTGCGCGTGCCCGCGCGGGGCTGCCGCGCCGCCACTATGTCCGCACGGGCCAAGCCGCTGCCGTCAACAGCTTGGTTTGTCGATTTTTGGGGCTTGACGGTTTTTGGTTTGACGGTGTTACTTGGTGTTTTCATCGACGGCTTTGCGTGACGGTTTTATTTAGCTTATTCATTGACGGTTTTTAGCTTGACGATGTAGTCCGCTTGTTGGTGCAGTCCGCTTGACGGTGCAGTCCGCTTGACGGTGCAGTCCGCTTGGTTTGTCGTCGGTTGATTCTCCGCTTGGTTGTTTTTTGTCGCGGACTTCGTCAAGGCAACGGTTGGAGCGGGTTTCCATCAATTGCCTCGTCGACAGTTGGATCGCGTTGTAGGTACGGTTTTCAACCGGAGGGATTTTTTTGGACACGGAGTCTTTCGTCGGTTTATTGTTTTGGGTTTTGCTGGGCACCATTTTTTTAAGTCCGATCTTTTGTTTCGCCACCAGGATTTTATCTGGTATTTTCGGTACACCTGTAGAATCCCCTTTTTCGGTAATGTTGGGTTTTCGCACGGTTTTCCTATCTTTTGACGTTAGGGGTATTGCTATAATGTTTTACCTTCCGGGTGGCCCGTTGTCGCTGTATGGGGTCCGGTAGGCCGTTTGCCCATATCCGAACAATGGTAAAATTGTTCAGGGAATTAGTTAATCAGGTTTTCGATCAGTGCAACAATCGGGACACCGGAGGCAGTTTCTGTTTTGGGATAGAAAGGTTTTCTGGTACAGTAGTCGGGACCACTGAATTTGCTAGTTTGGGGTAATGTGTTGATTTGTGTTTTTGGATATTTTATTAGGCCCGCGTGTGGTGTTAAATGCTTAGGAGGGTCGCGGGCGTTGTCGTTTATCTCCGTTTCAGGTGGGTGCACTCTTAGAACCCCTTTATTGCGTAATTCATTATTGTTATGCTGCATCGTATTAAGGGATATTGTGAGTGATCGTGGCAGCTTTTCGGAAGTCGGAAGGTGGTTTCGGTAAGGTAAAATCTGGTGCTATTGGTGGACCCTGGGTAGGTCCGGGGGGATTTACAGGAGCTCGTAGAGGAGCCTCATACTCAGGATGGCTTACGGGTAGAGATTGATCCCCCAACTTGCAGTCGGGAATTCTGGTGAACTGGTAATATCTGACCTTACACTTTATTGGTTTCCTTTATGACATATTAAGATGGTATCAGAGAAAAACAGGATCAACCATGGTTTTTATTAGAATAAGTGTCCAACATCCACTAAATACAAATTCACATGCGGTCGACCTATGCGATAACCTGAGTCTTAGACATGCGAGAGTGCGGGATTGACGAGAACTTATTTTCGGTTTAGCTTTGGTTTGGTGCTAATGTAGTCGTGTTGTTTTGTTGTACTTGTGTGTGCATGTCTGTCTTGTGCTAGGTCCACGAAAGGCGGGAAGGATGATGGGGTTGAGGCCGACTACCACCGGGTTCTTGAAGGTTGCTGGAAATCAACTGATTAAGCAACCGGCTCAGGATATGGTGCGTTAGTTGGTGGGGTTTTTCCACGTGGTGCGGGTGTTAGCGCTACTGAGGGTTGCGCTGGTTTCTTTATCCCAAGCCATTCCCCTATGCCAATGTTTTTATCGTCGTTGTGTCGGTGACTGGTGGTAGTGTAATCCGCCGGTGGTTGTTAGCGTGTCGGGTGATTTGTCGGTCGTGGGTATTGGGTAGACACCATATGTCACGCCCCGGGGGGTTTGTTTTAGCGGAAACGATTCATAAAAGTCAAACATTTGACGTGTAAAATTTTTTGTAAAAGTGAACCCCTCTTCCCCGGCGCATGCCCAGACCCGCCACACATACAGGGTCACTCTGCAACGGACAGAGTCTCCCCTGTATGTGCACGGCGTAGCATTCAGTACATGTTCCAACATACACAACCATTCAATCACAACCATTATTAACATACAACCAGCATTCTAACTTATTTGAAACGTATGGCCGATTAGTTTGGAAAGGATAAATCCACAGTTTTAAAAGGAGCGCCTACCCGGCGCTTACGTTTTGAAAGCGAGTTTCGAAATCAACATAAAACCACAAGGTTTTGAAAACGGTGCCCACCCGACACCAAGTTTTGAAATCCCTTTTGCAATCCATAAATCCACAGGGTTTTGAAACCAGTGCCCACACGACACTTCGATTTTAAAAACGGTTTTCGCAATCTTTTCTTTTTCTTTTGCCATTTTCATTTTCAAATGGCCAACAAGATTAAAAGGGAGAGTAACGCATAAGAGGATAACTAAATGCAACCCATACCGACATCCACGCCGACCCCACGAGGGTATCGAGAACCTCTCACATAACTACAATGTAAATGAAATGCAAGAAAGAAAAGGAAATACAGTCCAGGGTCCCCAGCGACCCAGCTGCTCCTGTCCCGTCCTCACCACCGCCTACGTCTCCCCCCGTCTGAACCCTGTCACGAAGTGGGAAGTCAGTGACGTAAAAGTAGTAGAGCAGGAGAATATAATAAAACAAACCGTGAAGATAACCGGAGCAACCACCCTCTCGAGGAAGAAGGCAACCTGTACACCTGTATCCTGTAATACCCGGCCACGTCGGACAACTAAACCGACGGCCCATACCGTACCTGCAGAAACCTGACCACGTCGGACAACTAAACCGACGGGTCGCACCGCTCGCACCTCGGCGCCTCAAACCCCACCACTAATAAGGGGCCCCACTACGTCACCTCGTGGGTATACACGGGTCATAGACCACTTTTCCGGAAAAGCGCACCCTTTGCGGTGGCCAAACCGCGGGTGCGCGTGTTGCAGCCTCGAGCCAAGTAACCATAACCACCATCATGTCAGCATCATAATATATATAACAAGAGTAACGCGGCAAAGTGTATAATCAAAAGCAAAACCGTAGCATATGCGATGAAAAGTAACCCGCTATCATGTATAATCAAAAACGAGGTAATAATACGTGCGCTCGAAGGTAGCCCGCCAACATATAGCTATCAAAAGGAGAACGACCGTCGGAGACCGACGCTAAACACTATGAAGAACCCACTAACATGCATAAGCTATCACCCATCACTATTTAACCCCAGTACACTTAGAATAGACCCCGTCCAACATGATAGAGTTAGATGCTAGGACAAAGAAAATAAAACCCACTACATAATAAACCTGATCATAACGACATTACGCATAAAGGGATTCTAAGGGTGTACCCACCTGAAACGTGAAGAAAGTGTGTGGAAACTTCAGTTAAAATGCTCCCACCCTGAGCCCGAAAAGAACTACAGTAAGAAGTATCGTTAATAACATCGTCGGGGTGAAAAACACTCAAAAACGGGGCGAAACGGGCCAAAAACGGAGCTTCTGGGCTCTTTGGCTGAAGGCTGGTGCACGGTCCGGGCGTGGACCGGGTTTACAGCGTCGGCGGTTGCGCCGCATGCGCTGGGTGCACGCAGGAAGCGTGCACCGCGCATCCTGGGCCGGGCCGGTGCACGACACGAGTGTGCACCGGGCTCATGGCCACTGGGGCCTGCGGTGAGCACCGGGTGCACCCCGTAGCGTGCACCGCACCCGAGCGGGCCGGGCCGGCGCACGAAAGCGTGCGCCGGGTCCGCGGCTCTGGCTGCCGATGCGTGCGCCGGGTGCACGCCTGGAGCGTGCACCGCGCACAGTGTGCAGCCCGGCGCACGGTTTCGTGCGCCGGGTCTGCACCTCCGAGGCTGCGGGGCGTGCACCGGGTGCACGCTTGGGCCTGTGGACCGCGGCCGTACGGACAGCACAGTGAGCCCTAGTTTTCGCGTTTTCTCTCCGTTTTCGCTCCCGTGCGACTCCGGCGACGACCCCGCGAACATGGTAGCGGCGGCGGCGGCCTCCCGTTTAACAACGGCGGCGGCGGCCTCCCGTTCGGCAACACGCCTCGCACGCAACACGAAAAGAAAGAGAATCTTATACCGAAAAGATAACCAGGAAGACCCGAACCGCTCACCTTGTTTTCGTCGGTGAGGGAGAAAGGAAGAGGATCGTCCCGCTCTCTTTCGCCGGGTTCCGCAGGGCGTGCGATCGTCCTTCCTTCTCCTCGTCTCCGTCTCGGTTCCTTACGCCCTCGGTTGAAAAGAGAGGAAATATGAATCGGGGTTTTTCCCCTTCCCTTTCTTAAGGGGGCCGCCTTAAACCCTAGCCGTCAAGAGAGAAACCAAGGAGGAAAAAACCCTACGACCCCCCCCGATTGTAAAGAAACCCTAAAATTGCCAAAATAAAAACCGACGGCTAAGATTGTCTCGAAAAGCGTGTCAAACGCTCGCACGGATCCCGGAGCACACAGAAAGGGGCCCAAACTTCAAAAATTTTTTCTGGGAGATCCGGGAGTCGGAATTCGAATCCGATCGTGTCTCCGTTCACCGTTTTGCGAGCTCTAGCACCAAAAATTATCCGCAAGTCCCGATGATCAGCCCAAAAATTCTCGAATTTCTGCCCCACCTTAGTCAACTAAAAAAAATATTAAATTAGGACCCTAAACGAAAAACCGAAAGGTCGAGGTACCACCCAAAAGATAAAATAACCCACTGACATAAAAAAATGAAAAGTCCGATCGCCTCGAAAAGTGTACCAACCACCTAGCACGGATTCCGATGCACCACTCAAAGCAAACGCTTTGACCCCCATTCCGGGAGATCCGTAAGTCGGAATCCGAATCCGTTCGCTTTGCCGCCCTCCGTTCTTCGAGCTCAAACGCAGAAAAATACTAACGGCCCCGGTCAGTCCATTGCCGAAAGCGGTGAAAAGTTTTCCTACCAGTCCTGTCAAAATAAAAAGGGGGTATACAGGGCAAGGAAACGCCAGGACTCTACATCACTCACCACAAAAAAAAAGTTTCGTCCTCGAAACTTAATCCTGGTCCGCAACGCATAAAACTGAGTAGCACTCCTCCATCTTTAACTCATGTTCCTAAGTCGCTTCACGTTCTTCTTGGTTGCTCCACAGCACCTTCCCATAGGGGGTCGCCCGGTTGCACAATCCTTTTTGTCCTCTCGTGCTAAGGTCCGCACCGGTGTTCCGTCGAAGCTCAGGTCCTCTCTAAGCTCAAAGGCAGTGACCATCCGTCACCCAAAAATCAAGTAAGCAGGTTCAGAGCACATCTTCGAGAGTCCGGCTCATTCGCTCCGGCTGTCCGCCGGTCTGGGGGTGAAACGCCGTGCTGAAGTGTGATTTAGTCTCTAGAGCTCGTTGCAGACTTGCCAAAGGTTCGACACCAGCCGAGTGTCTCTAGTCCACCAAAATTTCTGCTTGAGGTCCTCGTACATCTTCGTATCACCTGGATGCGCCGCAGAGGAAGCGCCGTGCGCCTCTGACGGTAATTCCTTCTTCAATACTAGCAGTTCGGGCACGCAAGTCCGTCCTCGAAAACGTATTGCGTTGTTCGCACTCGCCGAAAAGTCGCTTGCGTGGTCCGGGGGGGCCTTGTCTCGAAAAAACTGTATCCGTGCGCCCATCTTCTGACCTTCTAGGGTTTCTCTAAAAGGGTTGGCTTGACCCTCAAGGACAAAAGTCGCGCGACAGCACCGGTCCTGCTGAGTACTCGCGCTCATCGGTTCCCCCCCCCCCCCCCGATTTGACCCTTCCTGCTTAAAACATCCGCTACTACACTTGCTTTTCCCGGGGTGGTACTGAATGGACAAGCCGAGTCCTTCAGTAACTCCAACCAATGTTTCTGCCGCAAAATTCAAATCCTTCTATGTGAACAAAACTTAAGACTCTGGCGGTCCGAAAACACATCACGATGAACTCCAAAAGGTGGTGTCTCCAAAGCTTTAAAACGAAAACGACTGTTGCCAGTTCCGGATCGTATGTCGGGCAGTTCCGCTCACCTTCTCTGTGATTCCCGTTGCTGGCACAATGTGCCCCAAAAAGTCCACTTCGCGAAGTCAGAACTCACATTCTTAGATTTAGCAAACAGCTTCTGGTCCCTGAGATTCCGGAGAAAAGTCCGTAAGTGCTCCTCGCAGTTGATTGGAGAGGTCATCAATCCCAGACTTGTTCTTCACTGTAACATTGTTTATCTCCCTATAGTCGATGCGTAGGCGTAGACTTCCGTTCTTCTTTTGCACGAAACGCACGGGTGCGCCCCAAGGCGACACACTCGGCCTGATGAACCCTTTATTCAGAAAAACTCCTTGTTGTGCCTTAGATTCCCTCAGTTCCGCGAAAGCCATTCCGCAAGGCGCCTAAATGATAGGTTGCGTGTCTGGTAGGAGCTCGAAAGATAGGATGACCTCTCGCCCGGGGGTATTCCCGACAATTCAGTCAGGTGGATGGCAGAAGAAACCCCTACCACGGGGGTGTCAGTGAACGACGTAAAGGGTCGAGTCGCTAGGCTCGCTGAAACCAAGTAGCTATACAACCGCCGGATACCTCGTGAACCAGTCCCTGCCCAGCACCTCGTCGTATTCCTGCCTCCCGACTCGAAATTCCCAGTCACGACGACACCGGTCCGCACGCCACCCCAGCCGGCGCTGAGCAGTCCGCAACAAAGTCTCGCGATGCGTCGGGGTGCCCCAGTCATACCGCCCAACCTATACCAATGGTCCCTTAAAAGTCCAAAACATCCAACCCGACGATGAGGAAAACAAGCCACACAACGCCCTCACAAGGCTCCGAGGGGTGCCAACCAAACAGGCTGGGTTACTAACTACCATAACTTCCCCTCAAAAAAAACAATGAACTCACCTGTCACCGACACAGACCGCTCCCTTCCGTCCCCAACACGGGACACTTCCACCCGTCACCAACACGGGCCACAAGCTCGGAGCATATCCACCAACCCGGACCACCCGCTCCGACTATCCATCCTACCGAGGCGACGGTCAAGACTAACGTTAGGTTTCAGCTCTAAGACCTACCACAAGGTCTACCCCACAAAAAGGGCTGCGTACAGGGCCTCCTAGCCGAAGGTGACCAGTACCAAAACTCCGAGTAGTCGCCAGATCCCCCCCTTGACTCACACCAGCCCCAAAAGATCACAATCCACAAAGCTCCCAACCAAGCCTCAAGGCTATGCGTTAGTCATGGGAAGCTGGCGACAAAACCCACAAGGTAGGGTCCTACTTCCGTCCCGGCACCGACGGGGTGCGACGCTCCAACCTGCCACTAGCTCTCGGTCCCAAACCGTTGCCCCACCCAGCACCGGGCATCTAATCGAGCGGTAAACTTCTAGACCAACAGCGACACTCCCAACTAGAAGAAAATCTAAGCTCTAGGTCCGTTCAGCAAAGACCTCCAGGTACTGAAGACTATCCATCTGAAATCTAAGGGTCGGAAGAAGACAAGCAACGAAAACAGCGAGAAGAACCGTGTCAAAAGTTGCCTAGGTTCACTAAACACACTCGAGGGATCACACACCAACCCACCAGCAGGACAACCGAACCGACGCACTTGTGCAGAAAACGGGAACCCAACCCAAAGCTTTACCACCACAACCCCACCAAAAGGAGCCACCCGTGAACCCATCACGACGATCTCTACAATCGTCGCAGTGTCTACGGTGAAAGGCCGAACCATGGGTAACAATTATAGGGGAAGAATCCTCACTCCCTCCCGTACCTTGCCCATGGTGCAAAAGGGATCGACCGACTACCCGCTGTAACTTAACACCAGAAAACCCAGAAGGTACATGTTTGGACAAACGGCTATCCAGTTACTCATGACCGACAGACGGCTGACAAACCAACAACCCCCGGTGGGTTGTGCTACCACCCGAGCCATATCGGGAAAAGAAACCCAATAGTCCCCGCACTCTCGCATCTGTTGCCGCAGGAGCTAGTTTTCCGCGGCCGTCAACGTCGTTGTATCTGCCTCCGCGTCCCCGACCGATGATCTGGTACGGGCCATATCTGTACACACACAACAAGAGTCAGCTCTAGACTTCACATACAAAACAACGAACCACCTAGCGAGAGAAAAGGACTCGGACTCTTCCCCCCCCCTCGATCACTCGTGTTCTACCTTCCTATGCCCTACCCATTTCATTCACCTGTAGGCAAGTGAGGTATCCCCACGGATGTTAGCACAAACTATTGTGATTAAAAGAACGTCTCTGATACCATTTAATCTGTCACGCCCCGGGGGGTTTGTTTTAGCGGAAACGATTCATAAAAGTCAAACATTTGACGTGTAAAATTTTTTGTAAAAGCGAACCCCTCTTCCCCGGCGCATGCCCAGACCCGCCACACATACAGGGTCACTCTGCAACGGACAGAGTCTCCCCTGTATGTGCACGGCGTAGCATTCAGTACATGTTCCAACATACACAACCATTCAATCACAACAATTATTAACATACAACCAGCATTCTAACTTATTTGAAACGTATGGCCGATTAGTTTGGAAAGGATAAATCCACAGTTTTAAAAGGAGCGCCTACCCGGCGCTTACGTTTTGAAAGCGAGTTTCGAAATCAACATAAAACCACAAGGTTTTGAAAACGGTGCCCACCCGACACCAAGTTTTGAAATCCCTTTTGCAATCCATAATCCACAGGGTTTTGAAACCAGTGCCCACACGACACTTCGATTTTAAAAACGGTTTTCGCAATCTTTTCTTTTGCTTTTGCCTTTTTCATTTTCAAATGGCCAACAAGATTAAAAGGGAGAGTAACGCATAAGAGGATAGCTAAATGCAACCCATACCGACATCCACGCCGACCCCACGAGGGTATCGAGAACCTCTCACATAACTACAATGTAAATAAAATGCAAGAAAGAAAAGGAAATACAGTCCAGGGTCCCCAGCGACCCAGCTGCTCCTGTCCCGTCCTCACCACCGCCTACGTCTCCCCTCGTCTGAACCCTGTCACGAAGTGGGAAGTCAGTGACGTAAAAGTAGTAGAGCAGGAGAATATAATAAAACAAACCGTGAAGACAACCGGAGCAACCACCCTCTCGAGGAAGAAGGCAACCTGTACACCTGTATCCTGTAATACCCGGCCACGTCGGACAACTAAACCGACGGCCCATACCGTACCTGCAGAAACCTGACCACGTCGGACAACTAAACCGACGGGTCGCACCGCTCGCACCTCGGCGCCTCAAACCCCACCACTAATAAGGGGCCCCACTACGTCACCTCGTGGGTATACACGGGTCATAGACCACTTTTTCGGAAAAGCGCACCCTTTGCCGTGGCCAAACCGCGGGTGCGCGTGTTGCAGCCTCGAGCCAAGTAACCATAACCACCATCATGTCAGCATCATAATATATATAACAAGAGTAACGCGGCAAAGTGTATAATCAAAAGCAAAACCGTAGCATATGCGATGAAAAGTAACCCGCTATCATGTATAATCAAAAACGAGGTAATAATACGTGCGCTCGAAGGTAGCCCGCCAACATATAGCTATCAAAAGGAGAACGACCGTCGGAGACCGACGCTAAACACTATGAAGAACCCACTAACATGCATAAGCTATCACCCATCACTATTTAACCCCAGTACACTTAGAATAGACCCCGTCCAACATGATAGAGTTAGATGCTAGGACAAAGAAAATAAAACCCACTACATAATAAACCTGATCATAACGACATTACGCAAAAAGGGATTCTAAGGGTGTACCCACCTGAAACGTGAAGAAAGTGTGTGGAAACTTCAGTTAAAATGCTCCCACCCTGAGCCCGAAAAGAACTACAGTAAGAAGTATCGTTAATAACATCGTCGGGGTCAAAAACACTCAAAAACGGGGCGAAACGGGCAAAAAACGGAGCATCTGGGCTCTTTGGCTGAAGGCTGGTGCACGGTCCGGGCGTGGACCGGGTTTACAGCGTCGGCGGTTGCGCCGCATGCGCCGGGTGCACGCAGGAAGCGTGCACCGCGCATCCTGGGCCGGGCCGGTGCACGACACGATCGTGCACCGGGCTCACGGCCACTGGGGCCTGCGGTGAGCACCGGGTGCACCCCGTAGCGTGCACCGCACCCGAGCGGGCCGGGCCGGCGCACGAAAGCGTGCGCCGGGTCCGCGGCTCTGGCTGCCGATGCGTGCGCCGGGTGCACGCCTGGAGCGTGCACCGCGCACAGTGTGCAGCCCGGCGCACGGTTTCGTGCGCCGGGTCTGCACCTCCGAGGCTGCGGGGCGTGCACCGGGTGCACGCCTGGGCCTGTGGACCGCGGCCGTACGGACAGCACAGTGAGCCCTAGTTTTCGCGTTTTCTCTCCGTTTTCGCTCCCGTGCGACTCCGGCGACGACCCCGCGAACATGGTAGCGGCGGCGGCGACCTCCCGTTTAACAACGGCGGCGGCGGCCTCCCATTCGGCAACACGCCTCGCACGCAACACGAAAAGAAAGAGAATCTTATACCGAAAAGATAACCAGGAAGACCCGAACCGCTCACCTTGTTTTCGCCGGTGAGGGAGAAAGGAAGAGGATCGTCCCGCTCTCTTTCGCCGGGTTCCGCAGGGCGTGCGATCGTCCTTCCTTCTCCTCGTCTCCGTCTCGGTTCCTTACGCCCTCGGTTGAAAAGAGAGGAAATATGAATCGGGGTTTTTCCCCTTCCCTTTCTTAAGGGGGCCGCCTTAAACCCTAGCCGTCAAGAGAGAAACCAAGGAGGGAAAAACCCTACGACCCCCCGATTGTAAAGAAACCCTAAAATTGCCAAAATAAAAACCGACGGCTAAGATTGTCTCGAAAAGCGTGTCAAACGCTCGCACGGATCCCGGAGCACACAGAAAGGGGCCCAAACTTCAAAAATTTATTCTGGGAGATCCGGGAGTCGGAATTCGAATCCGATCACGTCTCCGTTCACCGTTTTGCGAGCTCTAGCACCAAAAATTATCCGCAAGTCCCGATGATCAGCCCAAAAATTCTCGAATTTCTGCCCCACCTTAGTCAACTAAAAAAAATATTAAATTAGGACCCTAAACGAAAAACCGAAAGGTCGAGGTACCACCCAAAAGATAAAATAACCCACTGACATTAAAAAATGAAAAGTCCGATCGCCTCGAAAAGTGTACCAGCCACCTAGCACGGATTCCGATGCGCCACTCAAAGCAAACGCTTTGACCCCCATTTCGGGAGATCCGTAAGTCGGAATCCGAATCCGTTCGCTTTGCCGCCCTCCGTTCTTCGAGCTCAAACGCAGAAAAATACTAGCGGCCCCGGTCAGTCCATTGCCGAAAGCGGTGAAAAGTTTTCCTACCAGTCCTGTCAAAATAAAAAGGGGGTATACAGGGCAAGGGAACGCCAGGACTCTACACCCTAGCTTGTTGTTGGAAGGTCCCCTTTAGTATCGACCGATTTTCACGACTTGGACAAGGTGTAGGTAAGAATGGGAATACTCCCCTATGGTTGTTGCCCATAGTGTGGCTATTGCTGTGGGCACCGCGATAGTTTTGGGAAAATCTTCGTGGTAGGGTTTTGGGGTGCTCCTTTGGGTCAAAAGGAGATCACCAGGGCTAGTATATCTTGTTCGTTTGGGTTCGTTTTTGGTTAGAGAAGCCGAGTCTTGTTTCGCACAAGTGTGCGTAGGTGGCGACCTTATGTCGTGGGTTCAGCTTTCGATGCTGAGTGGTGCCGGTTAGCTCTTTTAAGGGGGTTGTGGTGTTATAGCTCTGGTTTGGGTTCTTGTGTTCTGCATAAGAGGGTCGGTGTAGGCTGTCTTACAGGTGGGTTGGCGCGTGATCCCTTGAGTGCGCGCGGTAAACCTAGGCAGTTTTACGGCAGGGTTACTCTCGCCGTATTCGTTGCTTGTCCTTTTTTCGACCTGGTAGGTTTTGGATAGGTAGTCCGTTGTACCTGGAGGCCGATGGGATAGTGGACTTTGAGATCGGGTCTCTTCTTTTTTGGATTTGTGACTGTTTGGTCTGGGAGGTTGTAGTACAGTTCGTGCTCGGTTCTTGGTGGGGCACCGGGTTAAGACCGAGTGTTAGTGATCGACAGGAGGGTTGCACCCACCTTCGGTGTCGGGGTGGAGGTAGGAGCGGACCTCTTGGTTTGCCCTCCAGCTTTCCACGATCAAGGCTTTGTTTGGGTGCGTTTTGGGTCATTGATCAATTGGGGCAAGCGTAGGTCAACGGGATCTGCTGACTACTTGGAGCTCTGGCATTGGTCACTTTCGGCTAGGATGCCCTCTATGCATCTTTTTCTTTGGGGTGGACCTTGTGGTAGGTCATAGAGCTGAACCCTAGCCTTAGTTTTGGGTGTCACCTCGGAGGGACGGACAGTCCAAGCGGGCGATCCAGGGGGTGGATATGCTCCGAGCTAGTGGCCTCGGGTTGGTGACGGATGGTTTCGTTACCTTTCAGGGTAGGATTACTTGTAGTTAGTGACCAGGCATGTTTTGTTGGCACCGCTTGGAGCTTTGTGAGGGCGTTAATGTGGTTTTTCCCTTGTCAATGGGTTATTTTGGGCAATTAAGGCTCGTCGGTACGGGTTTGGTGGTAGGACGGGGGTACCTCGACGTATCGCGAGACTTTTGTTGCTGGCTGTTCAGCACCGTCAAAGGTGATCTGCGGACAGGTGGCATCATTTTGGGGAACTCCAAGTAAGGGAGCAGGCTTACTCAGGTTAGTTCCGACCAAGAGGGGTCAGGCGGTAGGGTTGCCAGGCAGGTTGAGCTCGCAGTTTGTCTGAAATCTTGGGGCGGTTCGGTTCGGTAGAATGCCGTTCAGGGTTACCACCTGGTTCCGATAGGATTTTTACGGCGTTTCACGTGTCCATGCTTCGGGGGTGGGTTTTTGACCCCGATGCGGATCTTGGCACATGAGAGTAGGTAGGTTTGTACCCGGCCTTTTCTCCACGAACCGGGTTGGTGGAGTGACCGTGGGAAGCATGGAGCTACGTGAGTTTTAGATTGGTTTTGTGATAGCATTTTTCCCGTATTACTAGCAGGGGTAGTAGTTAAGTTTCGAGGATGAAACTTCTTTTAAGGGGGTTGTGATGTAATGACGCAGACTTTTTACTATCTCTTTATTGACGTCTTTTGGATTTAAGCTTGTTTTTGGTGGATTTTTCAGGGTATTGGTTCGCTTGGATTTTGGGTTGCGGTTACTGTATCGCAGTAGAGCTCGTAAAACGGAGAACGACGATGCGATCGGATCGAAAATCTGACTTACGGATCTTCCGGAGCGAGGGTTTCATTGTCAGCGGGTCCAAAAATGTAAGTTCGGTAGTTTTCGGGACCTGTTAGGTGTTGTCGGTGCATCGAGATCCGTGCTAGCGGGTATGGGGCGTTTCGAAAAATCGGCACGCTTATCGAGGAAGCCGTGGAAAAATCTCTTTTGATTTTAAATACCGAATTTTGGTTTTACTTGTACGTACAACAAAAATAATAATTAAATAATAAATAACCCTAATTGTTTTGGAAAAAAGGCCGCCTCTTCTTTCTTCTTCCTCGCCGTGCGTGCCGAAGACCGAGACCGGAAGCGTCGCCAATACCGGGGAGCGGATCCAGAAACACCACCGTCTGCGGAGATCGGGATCGCGTTGTCTTTTGCGATCGTAAGTCCTCTTTTATCGTTTTGATCGTTGGTTCGTTCGTTGGTTTTGATCGTAGGTTTTCGTTCGTTGGTTTTAATCGTAGGTTTTCGTTCGTTGGTTTTGATCGTTGGGTTACGTTCTTGATTGACGTTCGTTGATGTTTTCGGTTGAATTCGTTCTTGGGTTTTATTCGAGGAGGTTTTGTTGGAGTTTTTAGGTTTTTCGGCGGGATTGCTTAAGGATAGTAGACGGTGGCTCCGCCGCCGCTCGATGCCCTCGCCGAGCCGCCGCCACCACCGACGCCGCTCGATGCCCTAGCCGAGTCGCCGCCGCCGCCGCTATATGCCCTAGCCGAGCCGCCGCCGCCGCCGCTATATGCCCTAGCCGAGCCGCCGCTGCCGCCGCCGCTCGACGCCCTAGTCGAGTCGCCGCCGCGCGCTGCCACCGCAGGCCGCGCGCAGCCGAGGCGCTGCGCCACGCGTAGCCAGGCACTGCCGCCACGCGTAGCCATGCGCGTTGCCGCCGCACGCAGCCAGGCTCGCTGCCGCCCGCGCGCAGCCTTCCGCAGCCATGCGCGCTGCCACCCGCGAGCAGCCAGGCTCGCCGCCGCGCGCAGCTAGGAATGCTTCCGCCCGCGCGCCGCTCTTACGCTGTCAGGGCACGTCGCACGGGGCCGCGCCCTGCCAGGCTGCCGCCGCGTGGTGCTGCCTCACACGCGCGCCGCGCCCTGCCAAGCCACCGCCGGCCGCCGCCGCGTGCTACTGTCGCACACGCGCGTCGCACCCTGCCAGGCCGCCGCCGCGTGGTGCTGCCGCACACGCGCGCTGCGCCCTTGCAGGCCGCCGCCGCTGGATGCCCTAGCCGCCGTCGCTGCTGGATGCCCTAGCCGTCGCCACCGTTGGATTCTCTGGCCGCCGCCGCCGCGCAATGTTTGCACGCCTCACAGGGCCGCGCCCTGCCAGGCCGCTGCCGCGTGGTGCTGCCGCACGCGTGCGCCGCGCCCTGCCAGGCCGCCGCCGCTGGATGCCCAAACCGCCGCTGCTGCTTGCGCCCGCGTGCGCTGCTTGCGCGTGCCCGCACGGGGCTGCCGCGCTGCGCGCTACTTGCGGGTACCCACGCGGGGCTGGGCCCGCGCGCGGCTGCAGCGCTGCGCGCTGCTTGAACTTGCTCGCGCGGGGCTACCGCGCTGCTTGCTGCTTGCGCGTGCCCACGCGGGGCTACCGCGCCGCCGCTATGCCCGCACGGGCCAAGTCGCTGCCGTCAACAGCTTGGCTTGTCGATTTTTGGGGCTTGACGGTTTTTGGTTTGACGGTGTTACTTGGTGTTTTCGTCGACGGCTTTGCATTACGGTTTTATTTAGCTTATTTATTGACGATTTTTAGCTTGACGGTGCAGCCCGCTTGTCGGTGCAGTCCGCTTGACGGTGCAGTTCGCTTGACGGTGCAGTCCGCTTGACTGTGCAGTCCGCTTGTCGGTGAAGTCCGCTTGACGGTGTTGTCCGCTTGACGCAGCTGTTTTCGTTTGTTGTCGGTTGATTCTCTGCTTGGTTGTTTTTCGTCGCGAACTTCGTCAAGTCAACGGTTGGAGCCGGGTTTCCATCAATTGCCTCGACGACAGTCGGATCGCGTCGGAGCTACGGTTTTCAACCGGAGGGATTTTTTTGGACACGGAGTCTTTCGTCGGTTTATTGTTTTGGGTTTTGCTGGGCATCGTTTTTTTAAGTCCGGTCTTTTGTTTCGCCACCGACATTTTATCTGGTATTTTCGGTACAGCTGTAGAATCCCCTTTTTCGGTAATTTTGGGTTTTCGCACGGTTTTCCAATCTTTTGACGTTAGGGGTATTGCTAGAATGTTTTACCTTCCGAGTGGCCGGTTGTCGCTCTATGGGGCCCGGTGGGCTGTTTGCCCATATCCAAACAATGGTAAAATTGTTCGCGGAATTAGTTGATCAGGTTTCATTCAGTACGACAATCGGGACACCGGAGGCAGTTTTTGTTTTGGGATAGAAGGGTTTTCTGGTACAATAGTCGGGACCACTGAATTTGCCAGTTTGGGGTAATGTGTTGATTTGTGTTTTTGGATATTTTATTAGGCCCGTGTGTGGTGTTAAATGCTTAGGAGGGTCGTGGGCACGGTCGTTTATCTCCGTTTCAGGTGGGTGCACTCTTAGAACCCCTTTATTGCATAATTTATTATTGTTATGTTGCATCATATTAAGGGATATTGTGAGTGATCGTGGCGGTTTTTCGGAAGTCGGAAGGTGGTTTCAGTAAGGTAAAATCTGGTGCTATTGGTGGACCCTGGGTAGGTCCGGGGGGATTTACAGGAGCTCGTAGAGGAGCCTCGTACTTAGGATGACTTACGGGTAGAGATTGATCCCCCGACTTACAGTCGGGAACTCTGGTGAACTGGTAATATCTGGCCTTACACTTTATTGGTTTCCTTTATGATATATTATGATACATCACTTGGACGACTTTCGTCGCGACACATGGATGTGGATCCGAATTGTCACGCCCCGGGTGTAAACCAGAACCCGGGCCCGCTCACAGATCCGCCGTGCATGCGGTATTTCCCACATACACGAAGCGTTGGTAACCTGCTCAGATAAGCAATAATAATAAAAGAGCATAAAGTAATCAGAGCTAACTAAAACTACTGTAACTCAGACAGAAGCTGGAAGTAAAAAGTACAACAGTAAAATAAACTACAGATGTCTCTCACCCCGCTACTACAATATATACAGCTGGCAGAAGCCAGACCCAAAAGGAAGTAACTAAATACTGTCTGAGAAGTCCAGGTACCCAAAACTCTCCAGCTACAGTCCGCGGGTGGCACTCTATCTAGTCCGCGATACGCTTGCCCCGATCAGTTGCTGACGGCCCAGCAACTCCCACAGAGGACTCTGCAAAACAAGGGAGAGAGAGAAACAAGCAAAACAGTGGGGGTAAGTACTACTATAAACAGTAGCCTCCCCTAGTGGGTAAAGCCTCAGCTCAGGTATGCCCACCAGGAAGATCAGAGGCATAAAGGAAAGGGATAAAAAGGGGAGTGTAATATGAGCAACTCAGATGAAATGCTACCCCTAATATGCCTCTACATGCTAAACCAATCAGGATGACAAAGTATGCATCTGTGTCAGAAGCCTGTCTAGATGACCCAATCTGACCGCCAGTGGACACTGGCACCGCCTGCTCTGTCGCCTCGGGTATGCCAGCCTATGCATAACACCGAAGCAAAGGAGTCCCCCGGGACTCAAAGTCTGGCAACCGCGCACTCCGGAGTCGCACTCGTGGGGAGCGACCCACACGAGAGAAGTAAGTAACCACAAGTAACTGTCTCTAGCAGGACTGGATCGAGACTCAAAGAAGTGGGAAAAACCCTCCACTAAAGCAAGCCCGATCCCCCAAGTACCCAATCTGATGCAATAAGACGACCCGGTCAACCACCCAAGATCCATGGTCGCCGCAACACCCTGTCAAAAGCCCACACTGTCCCAGATCCCCAATACCTGACTACACTGTCCGATACCCGCTCGAACCCGAGCAACTATGCCTCAAGTCTACCAGGATAGAAGAAGGAGAATTAGATGCATGGTTTCTCCTAAGTCAAGTCCCAAAAACAGTGTAGCAGTAAAAGATGACATTTTTAGGTGACCCGTTTAATCATGCATTGTTCCAACATTTGTCCAATTTCCCAGAATAAGCAATATAGAGTGACCTGAGCTAGAGTGACAGTCTTATAAGAGGAGTTATTAGTTTTACAGTCCACAATTACTATTTTATCTTCAGATATACCGTTCAGATTTGATAAGTGGTTAAAACAGGTGATCATTCTAACAATAGGATCTGATTAATAAGAGTTAATTCCCTAAGCATGCAAGTCTACCCATCTTATATTTAGCATCTTCAATTTAGGGACACTCTAACATTCCTAGTGGCATACCAAAGAGAGGAGTACAACAACCACCCACCTGATCAGTCGAGCTGTCAAAAGTCCTACAACTGATAATACCAAAGATGGCGGCTACACAGAGTCCAAACGGTCCCGCGCAGTCCACACTGCTCCTGGGTACAAAAACCGAGCTGTCACAATCCATATATATCCCCAGAACTGCCAAATTTAACAAACAATAACTCCGCTGCGAAGATGAACAAAAATCACCTGCTCACAGTCTTCAGAAAAATCCAAATAAAATATCCCCGCGGTCTACGCGTCGATAGCTTCGAAACGACTACCTGCACGTCCAAATCCGAGTTTTCTACGCTGAGATATAAATCCGGCAAGAAAATAACCTCTAACCCTACTGTAGAAATTCCCCCAGATCAACATCTGGAAAGAGAGGAGATTCTCACCTTCGAAGAAATCTCCTAAAGTCCTGAGAAAAATACAGCAGATTCCTCGCGAAGAGTAGATGAATTTAGGCTCTTGAATCACCCTGATCCGATGTCTGTACGCGAAGTTATGGCCAAAACACCGTGTCGCTGTCCAAAAATCCGCAAAGAAAGAGGGGCAACAGAATACTCAAATACCTCCAAAATCCGAAATTAATTTGGGAAAACTTTGAATATCAAAATCAAAGTCCTACCTGTCGTGAGTCCAACGGCGCAAAAATCGTCGAATTTAGGTGTCGGGTAAAGCCAGGAGAGTCTGCGCACCGAGAGGACGCAAAACGGGTCGAAGACGAACTAAGCGCGCCGCGTCGGAAAAACGGCCAACCTCGGAAACCGTGCACCACCACAACTCCGGGAAGCTACTGCTGGAAAGATCACTGGCAGGGGAAGACTTCTTCTTCAGAGCCCACTGCGAAATTCCCACAGGAAATGGGTGAAAACATGGCCTCAAACCGGATAAACAAGCCTAAATAAGGCTTATCGGATTCCCGGATCCAACCCGCTAGCCCGGGCTGATCCGGCGCGGCCCGGGTCGGACCAGACGCCGTCCAACCCGCCTGGGCGCCCGCCACGTACCCCCAAACAGGGGGACAGCCGTGCGGGGCCACCGCACGCGCGCCACGCACCCCCCCGCTACAGCGGCGGGGCCCCGCGGGTGGCGACGCGTGGCGCAACGCCACGCGTCGACCGCTCCGCCGCCCCCGCTCACCGCTGAAGGGCCCAGTGGGCCGGGAGCGCGTGGACCCGCCAATGCCGCTGTGCCACGTGTCCTGCACCCGGTCCACGCGCCGCTCCGCCCTTTTCCCTGGACCGAGCCGTGCGCACCCGCCAATCCGCACGCGCCACGTGGCCCGCCCCGCGGTCTATGCACCCGCGCGCCATTCCCGTGGACCAGGCGGTGTGGGCCGACCAATCCCGAGCCGCCACGTGGCACCAGCCGGTCCACGGTCACCCCCCATGCACCCGTTTTCCCCCGAAACTTCCGGTAGCCCGTTTTTGGTCATCCGGACTCCAAATTTGGCAAATAAACAGCCGTTTTCAAGTGTTTTTCCGTGCTGAATCCAATTCTACCATCTGTTTGGCCATAAACCTTCCCGAAATTTTGGCAAACACAGCCGAAGGCCAAAACAGTAAAAGATACCACTCAGGTCCAACAGTAGCACCACTTTGATGCACCTTGGGCCAGATACACCAACAATAGGTGTTCTCAACTGTAGATTCAGTCGGAAAACTGTACGGGGTTTACGGTCTCCACATCCTCCCCCACTAAAAGGGAGTTTCGTCCCCGAAACAAAAGGAAAGTAAACCTGCGTACCACAATCAGGAATCTCGAACAGGGAAGGGTAGGTATCCCGCATCGCCGTCTCAAGCTCCCAAGTGGCCTCTCGTTCCTCATGGTTGCTCCAAAGGATCTTCACATAAGGTATTGCCCGGTTGCGCAATTCCCTCACCTCACGAGCCAGAATCCGCAATGGGCGCTCCTCGTAGACCAAGTCCTCGCCGATATCCAAGGATGCGAAGTCGATGACATGAGACGGATCGAATACATATCTCCTCAAGGCCGAAACATGGAAGACATCGTGAACACCAACCAAACGGGGAGGTAGAGCAACTCTATACGCCACAGGGCCTACCCTCTCGAGCACTTCAAAGGGTCCAATGAAGCGAGGACTAAGCTTTCCCCGAACTCCAAATCTCTTGACCCCTTTCGAAGGCGAAACCTTCAAAAAGACATGATCCCCAACCTGGAACTCAAGGTCTCGCCGCCGAACATCTGCATAACTCTTCTGGCGACTCTGGGCCGTCTCCAAGTGCCGTCGTATAACTCGGACCTTCTCTTCCGCCTCCAGCAGTAAATCTGGCCCCAGCATCCTCCTCTCACCCACATCACTCCAATAAAGGGGCGACCGACACTTGCGTCCGTACAACGCCTCAAACGGAGCCATCTTAATGCTCGCTTGAAAGCTGTTGTTGTACGCGAACTCAACCAGGGGCAAGTGTCGGTGCCAACCTCCTCCAAAATCCATAACGCACGCATGCAACATATCCTCAAGCGTCTGAATGGTGCGCTCTGACTGGCCGTCTGTCTGTGGGTGGAATGCCGTGCTGAAACTAAGCCGAGTACCCATGGCTGACTGTAAGCTCCCCCAAAACCGTGACACGAACCTCGGGTCTCGATCTGACACAATGGACGCTGGTACTCCGTGCAATCTCACAATCTCAGCCAAATAAAGCTGTGCCAAGCGCTCCATGGACCAAGTCATCTGCACAGGCATGAAATGAGCTGACTTGGTAAGTCCATCAACAATCACCCAAACTGCGTCGGCTCCACTCTGTGATCTCGGTAGCCCCGTCACAAAATCCATGGTGATGCGGTCCCACTTCCATTCGGGAATTGGAAGACTTTGCAACTTGCCAGCAGGTACCCGATGTTCCGCCTTCACTTGCTGACAAGTTAAACACTGAGCCACGAATCTTCCAATATCCCGCTTCATTCCAGACCACCAAAAGAGTGCCTTGAGGTCCCTATACATCTTAGTACCTCCAGGGTGGACGGTATAAGGTGTATAGTGAGCCTCTCTCAGAATCTGATCCCTAATCTCCGAATCTGTAGGCACACACACTCGGTCCCTGTACCGCAGTACTCCCGAGCTATCCACTGAAAAATCCCCTAACTGCTCTGCCTGAAGCTGCGATCTGATCCTCGTCAAGTAGGGGTCCCCACTCTGTGCCTCACCAATCCTATCCAACAGAGTGGGCTGCAAGACCAAGGACAAGAGTCTAGCAGAGACCCCAGGGGACACTACCTCTATCTGTAGACGCCTCAACTGCTCCACAAGTGGTGCCTGCTGAGTAATCATCATGCTCAAGCTCTGTGCTGATCTCCTGCTCAAAGCGTCTGCAACCACATTGGCCTTGCCGGGGTGGTAAAGGATACTCAAATCATAATCCTTTAAAAGCTCCAACCACCGGCGTTGCCGCAAGTTCAGCTCCTTTTGAGTAAATAGATACTTTAAGCTCTTGTGGTCTGTATAAATCTCACAGTGCTCCCCGTAGAGATAATGCCGCCATAACTTCAGGGCGAACACCACAGCGGCAAGCTCTAAATCGTGAGTAGGGTAATTCTTTTCATAATCCTTTAATTGCCGTGAAGCATAGGCAATTACCCTACCATGCTGCATCAGGACACAACCCAAGCCGCTGTGTGAGGCATCACTGTAAATCACAAACCCGTCGCCCATCACGGGTAGAGCTAGAACTGGTGCTGAGATCAATCTTCTCTTAAGCTCTTCAAAGCTCTCTTGGCACCGCTCAGACCAAATAAACTTCACCCACTTTCTCGTCAGACTGGTCAGGGGAGTAGAGAGCTTCGCAAAGCCCTCAACAAAACGACGGTAATAACCTGCTAATCCAAGAAAGCTACGAACCTCAGTAACCGTCGTCGGTCTAGGCCAATCCCGAACTGCATCAATCTTCGTCGGGTCCACTGCCACCCCCGCGGCTGATATAACATGGCCTAGAAAAGCAACCTCCCGAAGCCAAAATGCACACTTCTTCAGCTTGGCAAACAGCTTCTTCTCTCGCAGAAGCTGTAGCACAATCCTCAAGTGCTCCTCATGCTCTACCTCACTCCGGGAGTAGACCAAAATATCATCTATGAATACAACGACAAATCGATCCAAGTACGGCTGAAACACCCGGTTCATTAAATCCATGAATGCAGCCGGGGCATTAGTTAGTCCAAAAGGCATGACTGTAAACTCATAATGCCCATACCGGGTTCTAAAAGCCGTCTTGGGAATGTCCTCGGCCCTCACCCTCAACTGGTGGTAACCTGACTGAAGATCCAACTTCGAGAACACTGTTGCGCCCTGCAACTGATCAAACAGATCATCAATTCGTGGTAGCGGGTACTTGTTCCGAATGGTCACTTTATTTAGCTCTCGATAATCCACGCACAAGCGAAGTGATCCATCCTTCTTCTTCACGAATAAAACAGGCGCTCCCCACGGAGACACACTGGGTCTCACGAAGCCCACATCCATCAAATCCTGCAACTGAGCCTTCAATTCCCTCAGTTCCGCTGGGGCCATCCTGTAAGGTGCCTTTGAGATTGGTGCGGCCCCTGGAACCACATCAATCACAAACTCCACCTCCCTCTCCGGCGGCAAAGTCGATAGCTCAGAGGGAAACACATCCGGGAACTCGCGGACGATAGGGATATCCTCGAGTCCCGGTGCCACCGTAGGCACCTCTACGACCGTCGCCAAGAAAGCGATACAACCCCTGCTCATCATCCGCCGAGCTCTCGATGACGAGATAGTCATCGCAAACAGGGTACTCTGACAGCCTCTAAATACGAACTCCTCCTGCCCTGGCTCACGAAGAGTCACTGTCCTCTCTCTGCAGTCGATAGTGGCGGAATAACGGGATAGCCAATCCATCCCCAGCACCAAGTCGAAATCATGGAGCTGCTGCAAGACAAGCAAGTCTGCCGGCAAAATCCAAGGCCCCAACTGCACCGGGCATGTCAAACAATGCTCCTCGACATGCATAACGTGACCAGGAACCCGCACCTCTAATGCATATGACAAGGACTCTACCTCTAGACCATGCAGGGATGCAAATGCTCGACTAATGAAAGAATGAGATGCACCAGTGTCGAATAAAGTGCGAGCCCGAATACCAAGGAGCAGAGTAATACCTGCCACCACCTGGTCTGCCGCTGAAGAATCTGCTAACTGGGCGGCATACACCCGCCCGCTCGGTGCTGGAGGTCGAGAATCTGTAGGATGAGAGGTGGACGGCCTGCCCGCTGGGGCATAAGACCGCTGGGCTGGTGGCTGCTGCTGCCGAGGGGAATATGGAGTCGACGCCGAAGAAGGTGCCGAGGAAGTAGAAAGGGGGCAGGTAGCTCGCACATACCCCGGCTGTCCACAACGGAAGCATCGACCCCATCTCTGGTCACAAGTGATAGCGGCATGCTGACCTCCACAGAAGATACATTGGTCAGAAGATCGGGGCTGTCTCGGCTGCTGCTGCTGCCTCGAGGACTGCTGCTGAGATCTCTGCTGCCTCTGCTGCGATCTCTGCTGCTGGTGCTGCTGCTGATACTGCTGCGGTCTCTGGGGTCCACCTGGCCCTCTCCTATCAGGTCGCCCACGGCCGTAAGACTGGGACTGCGGCGGCCGTGGCGGTCTCCATGAGCTGGCCTGTCCCCCGTCCTCCGGGGCTGGTCGCTTCCTGTCGGAACTCTGCGCGACCGCGGCCCTCCGTCTGGCCACCTCCTGATCACCTCTCTCCACCCACTGTGCGTGCTCTGCGGCTGCCTCTAGGGTCTGAAATCTCTGGGCATGCACAAGTGTGAAAATCTCTGGGCGAAGGCCTGCCTCAAACATCTCTACCTGGTGCGGACCGTCACGGGCGACGAAAGGCACACAGTTCAGCAACTCCATGAACTCCTGGAAATAGACATGAGCCGATCGATCGCCTTGCTGCAGATTCTTCAAGTCGTCCTCCAACTTTTTCTTCACACTGGTAGAGAAGTAGGTGTCCAACACCATCCGCTGGAACTCCTCCCAAGGCAACTGCCGAGTGATCCGAAACTCCAGTGGCTCTACCCGCTGCCACCAAAAGTCTGCATCTCCGTCCAAACAGTGCACCGCCATGTGCACTCGGTACTTCGGGTCGACGAAGAAGTCCCGAAAAAGCTTCTCCATCGCAGAAAGCCATCTCCCAACATCCCGGGGCTGAGCATCCCGCCCCGAGAACCTAGGTGGTCCCCGCTTAACAAACTGGGAGAGTTTGTCAACAAAATCCTGCTCCTCCTCCGCAGTCAAAGGCCGGATAGCTTCCGGAGCCCCGCTACTCGAAGAAGGTGCCAACGGCGCAAAAGGTGCAACAAGGGGCGCAGGAGCCTCCGGAACAGCTGGGGGTGGTGCCTCCCTCCGAGCAAGCAGTTGCTCAATCCTCTGCTCCTGGCGGCGCTGACCCTCCGCCAACTGGGCCACCAAGGCCCTCAACTCAGTAAGCTCGGGGGGTGTAGGCTGCTCTGGCTCAACAGGGGGCGAAGGGACACCCCGAGTGGGAATCCGACGTCGAGGAGGCATCCTCCCACAAGGAACCAAACATCAGTAACAAAACCCCACACGACCCAATCTGGCGGAAGTCAAGGACATCCCCCTATTTCTGTAACCTTATGTTGTCTGCAGCCAACATAATGGTTCAACAGAAATAGACTATGTCGATCCCTCTTCACTCACAGGAAGAGTTAACTATCAAAATCACCGACTTCCGCAAACTGTCACGCCACTCACGCCCTAACATCCTAGGGTCTGTCCAAAAGCCTAGGGTTTCCTAAGTCCCAACTGACCCATCCCTAAGCTCTGATACCAACTTAATCTGTCACGCTCCGGGTGTAAACCAGAACCCGGGCCCGCTCACAGATCCGCCGTGCATGCGGTATTTCCCACATACACGAAGCGTTGGTAACCTGCTCAGATAAGCAATAATAATAAAAGAGCATAAAGTAATCAGAGCTAACTAAAACTACTGTAACTCAGACAGAAGCTGGAAGTAAAAAGTACAACAGTAAAATAAACTACAGATGTCTCTCACCCCGCTACTACAATATATACAGCTGGCAGAAGCCAGACCCAAAAGGAAGTAACTAAATACTGTCTGAGAAGTCCAGGTACCCAAAACTCTCCAGCTACAGTCCGCGGGTGGCACTCTATCTAGTCCGCGATACGCTTGCCCCGATCAGTTGCTGACGGCCCAGCAACTCCCACAGAGGACTCTGCAAAACAAGGGAGAGAGAGAAACAAGCAAAACAGTGGGGATAAGTACTACTATAAACAGTAGCCTCCCCTAGTGGGTAAAGCCTCAGCTCAGGTATGCCCACCAGGAAGATCAGAGGCATAAAGGAAAGGGATAAAAAGGGGAGTGTAATATGAGCAACTCAGATGAAATGCTACCCCTAATATGCCTCTACATGCTAAACCAATCAGGATGACAAAGTATGCATCTGTGTCAGAAGCCTGTCTAGATGACCCAATCTGACCGCCAGTGGACACTGGCACCGCCTGCTCTGCCGCCTCGGGTATGCCAGCCTATGCATAACACCGAAGCAAAGGAGTCCCCCGGGACTCAAAGTCTGGCAACCGCGCACTCCGGAGTCGCACTCGTGGGGAGCGACCCACACGAGAGAAGTAAGTAACCACAAGTAACTGTCTCTAGCAGGACTGGATCGAGACTCAAAGAAGTGGGAAAAACCCTCCACTAAAGCAAGCCCGATCCCCCAAGTACCCAATCTGATGCAATAAGACGACCCGGTCAACCACCCAAGATCCATGGTCGCCGCAACACCCTGTCAAAAGCCCACACTGTCCCAGATCCCCAATACCTGACTACACTGTCCGATACCCGCTCGAACCCGAGCAACTATGCCTCAAGTCTACCAGGATAGAAGAAGGAGAATTAGATGCATGGTTTCTCCTAAGTCAAGTCCCAAAAACAGTGTAGCAGTAAAAGATGACATTTTTAGGTGACCCGTTTAATCATGCATTGTTCCAACATTTGTCCAATTTCCCAGAATAAGCAATATAGAGTGACCTGAGCTAGAGTGACAGTCTTATAAGAGGAGTTATTAGTTTTACAGTCCACAATTACTATTTTATCTTCAGATATACCGTTCAGATTTGATAAGTGGTTAAAACAGGTGATCATTCTAACAATAGGATCTGATTAATAAGAGTTAATTCCCTAAGCATGCAAGTCTACCCATCTTATATTTAGCATCTTCAATTTAGGGACACTCTAACATTCCTAGTGGCATACCAAAGAGAGGAGTACAACAACCACCCACCTGATCAGTCGAGCTGTCAAAAGTCCTACAACTGATAATACCAAAGATGGCGGCTACACAGAGTCCAAACGGTCCCGCGCAGTCCACACTGCTCCTGGGTACAAAAACCGAGCTGTCACAATCCATATATATCCCCAGAACTGCCAAATTTAACAAACAATAACTCCGCTGCGAAGATGAACAAAAATCACCTACTCACAGTCTTCAGAAAAATCCAAATAAAATATCCCCGCGGTCTACGCGTCGATAGCTTCGAAACGACTACCTGCACGTCCAAATCCGAGTTTTCTACGCTGAGATATAAATCCGGCAAGAAAATAACCTCTAACCCTACTGTAGAAATTCCCCCAGATCAACATCCGGAAAGAGAGGAGATTCTCACCTTCGAAGCAATCTCCTAAAGTCCTGAGAAAAATACAGCAGATTCCTCGCGAAGAGTAGATGAATTTAGGCTCTTGAATCACCCTGATCCGATGTCTGAACGCGAAGTTATGGCCAAAACACCGTGTCGCTGTCCAAAAATCCGCAAAGAAAGAGGGGCAACAGAATACTCAAATACCTCCAAAATCCGAAATTAATTTGGGAAAACTTTGAATATCAAAATCAAAGTCCTACCTGTCGTGAGTCCAACGGCGCAAAAATCATCGAATTCAGGTGTCGGGTAAAGCCAGGAGAGTCTGCGCACCGAGAGGACGCAAAATGGGTCGAAGACGAACTAAGCGCGCCGCGTCGGAAAACGGCCAACCTCGGAAACCGTGCACCACCACAACTCCGGGAAGCTACTGCTGGAAAGATCACTGGCAGGGGAAGACTTCTTCTTCAGAGCCCACTGCGAAATTCCCACAGGAAATGGGTGAAAACATGGCCTCAAACCGGATAAACAAGCCTAAATAAGGCTTATCGGATTCCCGGATCCAACCCGCTAGCCCGGGCTGATCCGGCGCGGCCCGGGTCGGACCAGACGCCGTCCAACCCGCATGGGCGCCCGCCACGTACCCCCAAACAGGGGGACAGCCGTGCGGGGCCACCGCACGCGCGCCACGCGCCCCCCCGCTACAGCGGCGGGGCCCCGCGGGTGGCGACGCGTGGCGCAACGCCACGCGTCGACCACTCCGCCGCCCCCGCTCACCGCTGAAGGGCCCAGTGGGCCGGGAGCGCGTGGACCCGCCAATGCCGCTGTGCCACGTGTCCTGCACCCGGTCCATGCGCCGCTCCGCCCTTTTCCCTGGACCGAGCCGTGCGCACCCGCCAATCCGCACGCGCCACGTGGCCCGCCCCGCGGTCTATGCACCCGCGCGCCATTCCCGTGGACCAGGCGGTGTGGGCCGACCAATCCCGAGCCGCCACGTGGCACCAGCCGGTCCACGGTCACCCCCCATGCACCCGTTTTCCCCCGAAACTTCCGGTAGCCCGTTTTTGGTCATCCGGACTCCAAATTTGGCAAATAAACAGTCGTTTTCAAGTGTTTTTCCGTGCTGAATCCAATTCTACCATCTGTTTGGCCATAAACCTTCCCAAAATTTTGGCAAACACAGCCGAAGGCCAAAACAGTAAAAGATACCACTCAGGTCCAACAGTAGCACCACTTTGATGCACCTTGGGCCAGATACACCAACAATAGGTGTTCTCAACTGTAGATTCAGTCGGAAAACTGTACGGGGTTTACGGTCTCCACACGAATAATGTTATGAGTTGATGACTAACCCCATGTTATGCATGTGTATCGGTGTTTATACCTTTTGGAGCAACGACTGTCGCAGGTATTTATGACACTCGTTTTATTATGGTTACTATGCTCATGGCGCTTGCACGCACACCAGCGGTTTTGCCACCGTGTCGGTGTACTTTTCCGGAAATGTGGTCTGCAAACCCGTGAACCCTACGAGGTGACGTTAGTAGGGGCCCCTCGCAGTGATTTACGGTGCTGCACTTGTGCAGTTGGGGGTTTACATGCACCAACGTGAGAGCGGTGTGGATTTCTTTTGCCTGAGGTCTCCGGACCGACATGGCAAGGTGCTCAGTTCGTTTCCTCGGGGATGATATGATTGATTGCAGGATGGGGTTATGGATGCTCTGGTTCTACAGTTTGATTTTTTTATCCGCACCCTTTAGCATCGTTCATGTAGTTGTGTTTTATCTCTACTCTTCTTGTCACTGACTTTCACTGTGTGACATGTTTGGTCGGGTCTAGGGATCAGGACGATGGTGAGGACGCTGTTTGGTGAGGTGTGTGATTACCTCGGTCAGGTTCCTTTTCCTTCTTTCATTTTTAGTTGGTTATTTCCTTTATGGTCGAATGTTGTGCATGTGGACGTGTATAATGTGGATGGTGTGGATGTTGGGATGGCCTTATGTTTTGTAGAATTATGTTTGCAATACGTGGTTTTATAGACGCGTTGTGTGGACGTGGGTTTTCAAACTTAAAAAGGAATTGCGAAAACGGCTTTAGAAAATTAAGTGTCGTGTGGGCACTATTTTCAAAACTTGTGGATTTATCCTTTCGAACACATTAACGCACCGAGCGTGCGCCGTTTCATGAAATAAGACATTAGTGTTTTCAAAGTCATACTCTGGTATTCGTAACTTTTAAGGCATGTTGGTTGATGTTTTTATTCGGGCTATGTGTTGTACATAGGGACGCCGTGCATATACAAGGGAGATCTTGTATATGTGGCAGGTCTGTGCACGTGCCACGCGGGAGCCTGTTTCAAAAAAAAAAAAAAATAGGGCTGCTTTCCGCTTTTAAATTGCTCCCGGGGCATGACATCGGGCGTCACAGTTAGTATCAGAGCCATTCACCAGCCCGAAATATGAGATGAATCTTGGCTGAGCTAGGGTTATATAGAAAGTAGAGCGAGGCTCCCCGGCTAATGACCGTTGTGGGTGGAGTGCAGCTCCCCATAAGGTCGGCTAAGGCTAGCGAGACGAGTCTCACATCGCCTGGTGCTTGTGAGTGTCTTTGAGCCTGACGAGGTCGTCAAGACTTAAAAAGGGGAAGAATGTGACACCCCCGAAATGTGTATTAGTCCTATATATAAATGATATAATAGGACTAAATCTCATAATCCGGCTATAGTATTTTGGGTGGTAGCAAGATACAATAGGTTAAGAGAGTTAAGCATGTTAGAGCTAAAGTTGTTTTAGGATAGGTGACCCCCTAGGAAGTGCGGCGTCACAGCTGGGGGCAGTACAGCCGCAAGAATTTTCGTACCAGACGGGAAAGGGGCCAATGAGGCAGAACACTGGCCATCAACAAGAAAACTACTGGGGGGTTCCTCTACCTCCCCCACCGTTGTTCGTCTAGCCTCAGGCTGGTGGCAGGATCAGCGGGCAGGTCCCCTCGCAAGGACCTCTTCAACGATAGGCTGGCTAATACGGGCTGCCACCTCCACCAGTATAGCCGGCGATTCTGGTACCACAAAGCCGGGCTCACCGAGACGGCTGAGGGCAGGAATGACAGGCAGGTCCCTCCGCTAGGACCGCTTCAGGCTCAGGCCGGCCATTACTGGTCGTTACTTCCACTGAAGCAACCGACAGTTCCAGCAACTCCCGTGGGGCTCACAGAAGTGCAATCCCATGAGGAGGAAGTCACCTACAACACCGCTTGCCCGAAAATCAAGCCAGCAACGCGACCCATACAAAGGTCTCCACACCCCGCGCAAGTGAATATGGTCGGCCCCAAGGGGAAGAAGCCGATACAGGGGTTCGAGTCCCCCGAGAAGGAAAAATTGGCTCGGAGGACGTTTCGGCTTTGCATCCGTTGCAAGTCCAAAATGATGGAGGAAGATTGGGATGCCCTCCTTGTAGGCGTACCGGAGGAGGTGAAGAAATGGTTCGCCTTCACCAACTGTAGTGAGGACGCGGACCACCACGACCACTGGCCAATCCCAGGCACGGCCGGAGGGTTGAACAGGAAGTCTTCCGAAGAAGAAGAGCAAGACCTTCCCACCTGGAGGGTTTTGCGAGAGTTATATGGTAGAGAGAGGCCTCGGCAGACCCTAGTCGGCCACGAGGGACCACGGGCTCCACAGCAGCCGCAATGCCCCCACCGCGGCTTCGAGAAAAGTCGAGTACAGGGGGAACCCCAAAGACCTTCCGGCCAACAGGCCAAATGAAGACTGGCATTTGGACCTTCGCAAAGCCCGGAAGGGATCGGGCCCCACAAGAGGCTCAGACCGATAGGGACACAAAGTGGCCAAATTGGCCATTCTCGATAGGGACCGACACCACGACCTTCCTACCGCAGGAAGCCCGGGGAGAAGAAGTCTTTCTGCCTTAGGATGCGAACTTCCCTTGGCTTACCAGGGGAGAGGTGGAGACTTTGGGCATTCAGCTGGCCCAAGGGCTCAAGATCCAGCCATGGCCTAAGCCATGACGAAGAAGGAAGATTCTTAGGGAGCACCTGAGGAGGATGAACCCACCCACAGACGTGCCGGTGGGGCATTGGCTTACTTCAAGAGGACCGGCCCGGTGGCAAGAGTCGGTCATGTCAAAGACACAGAAGCGTCGCATGTAGCGGATGGAGGCCGATGCCCGCAATAATGGCGTCAAGGCCCAATGGCCGCGGCCGAATCCGAGGCAGGAACAGCCCATGCATCGGCATCCAGTTGCGTCGATGCGGCATGACCTTGAATCGGGAAGCTTTACCACACTGTTTCAAGGGAAGACACTAATGGTCTAATCGGTGAAGTCATCCGGTTGGAACTAGAAGCTCGTTTGAAGGCTTTAGAGGCCGCTGTGAGGCGCAGCCGAGAAGCGCCGGAGGAGCGACAGGAAGCCGAGGAACCCGTCAAGTGGGCCCTCAGAAGGGTGGCCCGATGTGAGAGGTGGCCACCAAGGGATGATAGAGGAATCTTGACCCTATATTCAACCAAAACAGAGGCCGAAGAAAAGGAGGCGGATACCGTTTCCATGACGGTCGATGAAAACCCGAACCAGACTACATTCGTCCGGGTGCCCAAAGAGAAAAGATAAGGAAAACCCCTCGGCGGGACCGGCCGAATAACGGCTGGTGGTGGACCCTCTGCCTAGATTAAGGGGCATATCGGGGGCCAAAAAGCGAGGTCGCAGTAGGGGCTCCCAAAAAGGTGCCGGCACAATAAGTCGACGAAGAGATAGATTCAGCCGTTGCCCTATAGGCCGAAGGCTCGGCCGACAAAGCCGAAGGAGAAAGAATGGATCATTCCTAATCAATCGAGTAGTTAAAGGAAATTCTTACTACTTAGAGGCTTTTAAATGGATCGTAAAGCTATAAGTCGATCGAAGGGAAACATCTGAAACATTACCGTCGATTATGGGAAGATGTGGAGCAAGAAATACAAGAAAACTTTACATTTAATGTGCCGACACATATACAACTCTAAAAAGAGCAAATACAAAAGTGTTTCAGAAATGGAAGAGTCGATTTCGGAACGCTCAGTTAAAGGTTAAAATACACGGCCGTCTTCAAGCTGGCAGCGACCAAAGTTGCAAGAGCAAACAATGGTTGCTGGAAATCGAGACTCTTGATCACCTTTGGAGCCAACAAAAGTGGGAGTAAGAGAGAGTATAAAGTCATAGTTAACTCCTCAACTCACCACATCCAACAAGAGAAGACCAGGCAGCTCCTCTAGGAGAAATAGGCACCCGACCTCGCAGAACGGCCGATCGAGGATGAAAGCGGGGCGATCGAGCAGCTCGATCTCCTCCAACTCCTAGGGATGGAGGCGAAGGACAATCTCCTCGCCAGCATGATATTCATAAATATAACCACCCGTAAGCAGCCGAAAATCGGCTTGATCATCAGCCGAAAGATTCTAGTTCGGAAAGTCACACAGAGGGGCTTTTCCGAAAGAAACCACATTAGAATCCCAAGGTGAAAAAACACCGTTGTCAGCCGACGTCACAACGGCACCAGATAAAGATTGAGAAGATGCCTCGAGAATACTACTAGAGGCGAAAAGACTATTTTGATGAAGTGATGGCACCGAAATCGTCATGAAGGGAAGAATACGACGCAAAGAAAGATGCAAGTAGGGACCTATTTATAGGCCGACGGGGGAAGCGAGATGGTGACAATCGCCCTCGAAAAGCAACGTCATTTAATGAAGAAACGACGAAGGACGGTTTCGCCGAAAATCAAGAAAGATCGGCATCTGTTCGTGAATTCCTTGGGCGGTGAGCAAATATATTCCAAGATATGGGGATAATCGCTGAACATCATCACCTGTGCCAGAACTTGACTTAATTTCGATAATCGCGCAAATGGCATATCAGGCAATTATCGAGGGGGCATTGTTGAGACCAGATTTTGCGCCGCTTAAGGGAGCAACACGAGGCATATACCGTCGACTAAGAGCATCAGCCGATGAGGGGGAAGGGACAACCGAAGAAGGATCCGCATCCCGATCCGGGCCGATCCCAGTTGTGTGAGAACGCAGCACGCGATGCATGTCATCGGTTGGAGGCATCAGCCGATAGGACACTACAAGAAAATTGCCCTGTAACGAAAGGAAAAGTCGTCGTTATTGCTCTATTTTTCGTCGTTAAAAACAAATAACGACGGGATAAAATGTCGTCGTCACCCGTCGTTATTGCCTTCCTTACTAAAAGAATTAACGACGGTTTAGAAAAACCGGTCGTTATTTCTTTTTTACGACGGAGAAATTTTCGATCATTAATCAGTATTCATTAGTGACCGTATAAACCGGTCGTTAACGACGAAACTTTTTAACGACGGAGAAATTTCCGGTCGTTAATCAGTATTCATTAGTGACCATATAATGCAACAATAGCGACCTATTCGTCGTCGCTAATAAGCTTATGATTTAGAAGTTCGTAAATTTAACGACCAATATTTTCGTCGCTAATAATTAAATTATTACGAAATAATATGATAATAACGACTAAAATTGTCGTCGCTAAAAGTAAACCTTTAGAAAAAGAGAATAATAACGACCAGTATTTTGGTCGCTAATAAATGTACGTTTTAAAAAATGTATAATAATAACGACCAGTGTTTTGATCGCTAATAATAGTATAATAATACAACATATATATTACCATTAAACCATATATCAACAAATACAATAGAGAAGACATTACATTCAATTAAAACTACATTCACATACACACCATTTTGTCAACATAATTATCAAAAGTATTGTCATCCAACATACAACCATCACATACACACCATTTCAAGTCTACATATAAAGTTGTCAAAATGTTTACTAAATTAAAAGTAACCACTCCAAAATAAACATGCAACCATCCATTGTGATTCGAAAGAAGAAGTAATCACTCCAAAATAAACATGCAACCATCCTTGAAACTTCTTGAAATAACCGATCAGTTATCTGCAAAAGACCAAAGTAAATATTATTACAATATTACTAAAATAATATAAGAAATATGTGAAACTTCTTGAAATAAAAAATAATATTTTAAAAAATTTAAATGAAGATATGTTTTTGGATAATTACTATTAACAATATTAATTAGGGGCTAAGATGGGATATGGTTAGTGCAATTGAGGACTAAGGAGTAACAAATTGTGCAGTTACTCCATCCCATACACAAATAGAACCATCTTTTGAAGCTGTAACATAAATACTGCCGGTAGTTGAATATCGTATCTACACCCTAAATTTTAAAAATGTAGGATAATAATTTCCTAAAAGTGCTTTTTTTTTTTTCAATCAAGATGGATGCACAATAGAAAGAAACCAACATGCCTGGTTGATGGCAGCATTCGCATTTAGGTCTTGGGCATTTGCTGACAAGTAACACTTGAAAGTATTGATATCATATAAGTGCGGAATAGGATGATCAGTCCCTGTAAAATGATTATCCTAGTCATTTCACTGTAATGTAAACTAGGAACTACTAAGAATTGTAGGTAAACATATAATGGAAATAAAAAGAAAGGCATTTGATTTCAATTTTCTCAACTTGATGCAGATCTAGAGAATATGGTATAAGGCTTGTAAATTTAACAAAAAAAAGAAGACAGAAAGATACCAGCCAAGAGATATTCCCCAGAAGGATGAAAACAAACAGATCTCACATTATGCGTATCCTGTTCCATAAATTTATACAAAAATAGCAAATAAGCTATTACAAGCAATAGCTTGATCCTACCTAACTACATATTGAAGGTAAAATGATCGTAAGAACCTGGATAACTCTAAAAGCTCTCCTAGCAACCGTCTTCGAAAAATCAAAGAACCTGAAAAGTTAATTTCAGATACATATAGGCTATGTTTAATTGCATATAGAAATACCCTGAAAAAAGTTTCCAGATGGAAAACTTGCTTAAATGTCCAACAATGTGTGAAACAAGTTCCCCATCTACATATTATTATTTGGGCAATGAATTAAAAAGCTTCGGCTCTAGAACATACAAAGGCATGAAAGTACCTCCCAAATCAAATCTAGAAATGGATCTTGAACCCTGTCCTGCTTAAAACAAGTCAAACTATTAGTCTAAAACTTACAGCAAGATGTGATCCATAGGGAATAACCCTATGTTTAACTTCAAAAAAAAAAAGAGTAAGATGTGATGCTACAAAAGAGGTATTTGAATTTTTTATGCAAAAATCAGAGCCACTGGTGGCAAGTCCATGAGGTTGCTTACTTTAATTGATGGCTGAAGTATTTTTAATTAAACATTAATATTATTTGGATTCAACAAAATATAAGAATTGTGAAGTGGTAACTATGATGTAAGCGACATACAGAATGTATGACGAACCTTGATTAATCTGCCTCTCTTTGATCCGAGATTCGAGAAATCATGTAGCCAATTTTTTTTTCCTGATACCAAATCTTTCTTCTCTACAAAGTTGTAAACTTTAGTCTCCCAAACATATCTCTCTTCATACTTTGTCCTAAGAAGAACAAAAGAAAGGGTCAATTAGTGCCGATAAAATGTTTGAATAAATGGTTAATAAGAAACCCTAACTTGTTCATTAGATCATTACCTGTGAGTTCGAAAGAACCCTAGATGAAGAAGAGGACAATTCTAATGTCGAATTAACCTCAATTGCATCACCACCTCCAGTTTCGACATCTCCAGCATCGGTCCCCTCTTCAATTCCCGTAATTTCCACCTGATTACTCAAATCAGAGCCATCGTGATCGCTAATGGCGGCGTTCGAAGAAGAAGAAGACGACGCCGACGTCGGGGATGAAGAAGGCGACGGCGAGGGAAGCGCGGGGGCGGGGGTTGGCGCCATGATCGGGGCGCGGCACAAGGGGCAGTTGACGTGGCCCCGGAGCCACGCGTCGATGCACGCAACGTGGAAGGCGTGGCCGCACTTGGGCAGGAGCCGGAGCAGCTCCCCGTCCCGGAACTCGGCGAGGCACACGGCGCACTCCCTTCCACCGCCGCCGCCGACGACGACGACGAGGACGCCGCCCTCGCGGGACTGGTAGACCCACACGGCGGGACTGGTAGACCCACACGGCGATCGCCCCGATGGTGGGCTTGTCGAGCCCCACGGTCCTGATGTACCACACGTGGTGGTCCACCTCTCCGTCCTCGTCGACAAAACCCTCGGCATCGGCGGCGACGGGGACGGCGACGCCGTCTCCCGCGGCGGAGCGGCGGCGGCGGCGGGGACGGCGACGCCGTCTCCCGCGGCGGAACGGCGGCGGCGGCGGAGGTGGATGGAGAGGAGGCAGGCGAGGAGGAGGATGAGGGAGGCGGCGGCGAGGGAGGACGCGGAGGCGACGAGGGTGAGAGAGAGGCGAGAGGAGTGGTAGAGGCGGATCGGGGAGGTAGGGTTTTGCAGAGGTGGGGCAGGTGATGCGGAGCCATGCTCGAATCAACTCCCTTTTTACTTACGCCCTAATTCAACTAGGTATAAGATTGGATTTAGATATAAATGGACACGAAAATTTTTAAATTTTTAATTTGAGAGTTTTAAAATTTGATTTTAAAAATTAAAGTCACTTTTTAAATGCTCTATTGAGCCAAAAAAAAAAAAAAATATTTTTGCCCAAAATCACTTTTCAAATAATACTCAAACACCCACATATTTAATATAAAATTATTTGTTGATAAAAATATTTATAATAATTACCGCTAAAGTATAATTAGATATTATTTAATAGCGGCAGTTTTATAATTGCCGTTATTAAATTGCCACAAAAGCCTATTTTGTTGTAGTGAATTAGTGTAATAGGTCATTCTTATGATATTGACATCTAAATTTTTAATTTTTTTTTAAAACTTGATACTCTTCTTAATTCATAATTTTTTTGTTATTTTAAAAATATCAATTCTTCTGATTTTTTTTTTAAAAAAAAAATGACTATTCCTCGTATAAATAACTAGCCACTTTTAACGATCGCTTATTGTGCTCGTCGTTAATTTGCTAGTTTTTAACGACGGTTTATTATGCTCGTCGTTAATTTGGTAGCATTTAACGATGCTTCATTGTGTCCGTCGTTAATTTGGTTGTTAATTTTGTTGTTTTTAGCGACAACATAGTGCACCCGTCGTTAATTTGATTCCTTTTAGCGACGACTTATTATGTCCGTCGTTAAATTAAATGCTTGTAGCGACCACGTATTGCACCCGTCGTTAATTTAGTTACTTTTAGCGACCATTTATTGCACTCGTCGTTAATTTTGTTGCTTTTAGCGACGAAGTATTGCACCCATCGTTAATTTGATTATTTTTAACGACCATTAATTGCGCCCGTCGTTAATTGATTACTTTTAACGACCACTTATGGCGCCCGTCGTTAAAACTTAGTCGTTATAGCTATAATTTCTTGTAGTGGGAGGAGCAGCCGACAAGAAGATCATCGCCTCATCTAGGAGCGACTTCGGCCAAAGAAGGACATCTAACTGCCCAGGTCAAACACCGAAGAAGACAGAGTCAGAGTCAACCTTCGGCTAATCAGGTAGGCTCTGAAAAAGAAGGGTACGAGATTTGGGGCGTGAATCTCACAACGGACTCCGAAATGGTAAGCAGCATCCAGCATGGGAAAGCGCCGAGGATCACGTTTCGGCGCAATGGCAAGGGGATGAATCTGGACAAGAGAATGGCTATTATTGTAGTGGTCCAGATCCCTATATAGCTTTCCCCTGTGATCCATGGTGAGGAACACCTATTATTGGTGTGTCGGGCCCGTAACGCGTCAAATGGACGTGTTAGACGGACTTAGTGAGGGTTCTAGATCAAGCCTGTCTTTCGGTTGCTCTCGCCAAACTTTAGAAGTGGTTTTAGGCTAATCAGAGGCCAGATTTGGATTCAGCGGGGAAAAACGCTCAAAAACGGCTATTTGCTTGTATTTTTCTGAGTCTGGATGCCCAAAAACGGACACGCGGAAGTTTTTGGTGCATTTTGGTGTACGGAGGAGCCGTGGACCGGCGGGGGTGACACGTGGCGGCCGCGGATTGGCCGGCGCACGCGTCGCGGTCCACGAAATAAGGCGATGGTGCAGTGGACCGGGCGGGAGACATGTTGCAACCTTCTATTGGTGGGCTCACGCGGCGCGGTCCACGTAATCGCGCGGTGGAGTGCGTGGACCGTGGCGGGCCACGTGGCGGCCCTAGATTGGCCGGCTCACGCACGCGCGATTCACGCGGGGGCGCGGGGCTGGCGCCGTACGCAAGCATGGCGGGGGGCGGGCAGGTGGCAGGCGGCGAGTGGCGGAGTCGGCTGGCGTGGCGGGCGGTTTAGCGCCCGCGTGCGCCACGTGGTGCCCCACCATTGGCGGGCGCCACCCACCCCGCCACCCCGCCACGGGCACGCGGCAACGCCCGATTCGCCGGGCGTCGCTGTCCTATGTTCGGGACACGCGTCGTGCCGGGAGGTTTTGGGCGCTCGCCGCTAATGGGCCCCGGGCGCGGTTTTTCGGCTGGAAAACTTTCGGGCGCCTGAATTCTCACCCCAAATCCGAGATTTTTTATTTTTGGGCCTTGCCTATAAATAGGCCTCCCCCCCCCCCCCCCCTTTTCTCTGGTTTTTTTTGGGTTTTTCCGAGCGCACCCTTAAGCAAACTTCTTTCCCTCTTTGTCCTCCACCTCTTGAAGGATTCCCGAGATTTTTGGAGGCCGCGGCATCGACGATCTCGGCAACTCGGCGCGCTTCAATTTTTCCCTTTCGGTGCCCATTTTCGTCGCTATTCGGTCAGAGAGGTCCCCTGTGCTACTCCTTAGGAATTTTTGGACGATTTTTGCGGAAGTATGTTCATAAGAGGTAGGCCTTCGATTTCCGTGTTGATCACTTTGCTCTGTTTTGGGTTTTTGGTGGGGTTTTCGAGGCATCTTTTGACCCTATTTTTTGCGACAACCTTTTGGACAGCGCTGGATTGTTCTTTTTATATCTTAGCCTTCGGGTGTCAGAACGGGACGTATAAGTACTCGATTTTCATCTAATCGTCCCGAGGATCGCAGTCGTTATTTTTCTGGATTTTTCAGAGGACTGCGCACAGGTGAAAAACCCCCTTTTTCTGTGCTGTTTTGCAAAACAGCAAGTGTTGTTTTTGGGGGAGGTCTATTTATGCCGAATGCGATTCTTTTGCAGTGGCTCGTGGATTTTGGGTGTTGCGGGGACAGTAGTTGGACAGCGAGGAGTCTTTTACAATTGTGGATTTGCACGTTCCAGGTGGGTGGTTGTTGCATACCTCTTTCTACGACTTGCTTACTAGGACTATTAGAGAGACCCCTAAATTATTATTGATTTGGCACCCTATTGAAAGTTATACATGATTATATTGTTTATGAGCCTATCTATGTGAGAATATTAGTGGGGAAATATTATTATGAGAACATGATTGTGGGAATATTATAGCGGTGATATATTAGCATTCCACGATAACACTTAGTCTTTCGTGAAAATTGATTATTCGATGGGACAAGATGATTTATTATTATGGATCATAGATTATGGACATGTGTAGTTGGTTAGTGATTTTCGCATGTTGATTAAATCTATGTGGAGTTACCATTTGATACGCTTTATTTTATCTTTCATGAGGACAAATGCATGCTTGTATGGACATCTAGATATGCCATCTTTTTTCTCTACACTATCATATTGGGACTTGACTTAGGAGAAACCATGTTGCTCTTTTCTCCTTTTCCAGATATTTGATACATGTTGCTCGGGTTCGAGCAGGGGTTTGGAATAGTGTAGTCGGGACCTTGGAGTTTGGGACACGTTGTACTGGATTATAGATTGTGGGGTATTGCGGCGACCGCGGACATTACATGTTGCTCGGGTTCGAGCAGGGGTTTGGGATAGTGTAGTCAGGACCTTGGAGTTTGGGACACGTTGTACTGGATTATAGATTGTGGGGTATTGCGGCGACCGCGGACATTAGGCGGTTGACCGGATATTGGTTACTTTATCAGATTTTGGACTTGTGGAATATTGCGGCAACCGCGGATATTGGGCGGTTGACCGGAGGTCGATCTTTACATCAGATTGGGGTTGAGTTTTCATTAGTGGAGGGATTTGTTCCACTTGAGCATAGTCGTGATCCAGTCCTGCTCTTGAGATATTTGTGACATGGTTACTTTACTCGTATGGGTAGCTCCCCTCTAGTGCCACTCCGGAGCGTGCGGTGGTACCAAGTAGGTGCCAGACATTTCGTGCCACTCCGGAGCGTTCGGTGGTACCAGGTAGGTACCGGACAGTTATCGGGTTCTTGATATCACTTCGGCGCTAGCCGTTGGCTGGCTTACCCGATGATGATGACAGAGCAGGCAGTACCGGTTTTTACTGGTCGTTAGATTGGGTTTATTTGGACAGATACGGTTACTGATGCATACATACAGTCATTCTTTTTGGCATTGCATTAGAGGCATAGTAGTGGTAGTTTCTCTTATCAGCAGTCTATTTTAGCTTATCATTCTACCTTTTCCTTGCCTCTGGTAGACTTAGTGGGTACGTCGGAGTTTGAGGCTTTACCCACAGGGGGAGGCTACTGGTTTACTAGTGGTTCTTACCCCCATTGTTGTTTTCCTCTTTTTCTTTCCTTTGTTTTGCAGAGTCTTCTGCGGGAGCTGCTGGGCCGTCGACGGCTGATCGAGGTAAGCGGATCGCTGAGTAGATAGATCTCCTATGAGGCTGAGAGTTGCAGTTAGACAATTGGTGTACCCTCCACTTAGACTGTTGTATTTTTTCTTTTTATTTTGGGTCTAGCTTTAGCCAGCTGATTGTACTATTTTGGTGAGCTGGGAGTTTATTGTACTTATTACTGCTGTATCTTATTTCCAGTTTCAGTCTGAGATGTTGTAGTTTTTAGTTCAGCTCTGTACTTTGTGCTCTTTTATTGTATATCTTACATCTGAGTAGGTTACCGGTGCTTCGTGTACGCGGAAAATTTCGTGTGCACGATGGATCTGTAGACGGGCCCGGGTTCTGGTATACACCCGGGGCGTGACAATTATCCTATTTGACAAAGTTCGACTCAAAAAGAAGTAGTTGAGGATTTCACGATAACTCTCCCCAAATCACGCCGATATTTTAAATCGGCGCCTGTAAGTGTGGTTCGGAAAGTGTATAAATACTCGAACCATCGAAGAATAAGAGGTCCTGCAATCTTGTAAGCCAGGACCACCCCCTTACTTTTTTTTATCTTTACTGCTTTCCTAGATAAATTTACCGCATTTTCTAGGAATAGATTAATTGTAATTGGCTACCTGTTACTCTTATAACCCCCATTCCACTCAATACATCCTCACAATCGGTTCATCAGCCGTTTATTTTTTGGCACATTTTTGCCTCTCTCTCAATCTCCATATCCCGATTCGGTTATTCTAAGCCGGACGATCGCGAGAGTTTACTGAGAAGAACCCGGCCGAGCAGATCCCTTCTCGGCACGATCGCTTAATCCTATTGGCACGCGGCGCATCACATCCAGTTGGTCAACAACCTCATCCGAGGCCGATCGACGACCGATATTTTCGGCCCCAACAACTAGTTAACAAAACACCATCATGTCAAAGAATAATTGAACACTAACATACAAAGCACCACATTACACTAGTTTTCTACCACCCCGAAAAAAATTACTTATACAACAGATTTTCTTTCGTAATCTGGCAGTCAACCCACATTAAGGTAAGCTTGTCATTCATCGTCATAAAAACTTGTCGATTTTTGTCGTCCTTCAATGCCTTAGTGGCAGCCAAAAATTTCTCATTCGTGATACCTTGCAGAGAATACACTGGGCTCATAGACGCCTCGATAGTAGAGATATTTGCTCGATTGTTTAACTCATACTGATATATTTGCCATACCATATCAAGTTATTGTTTTCCTATTTCAACCATCTCTACAACGACATCACTCGTGTCTTCACTTTTGTTTCTTCGCCCACCAAATGACGAAACATTTTTTCGTTGAGTACTGGCAAGTTGTGGGGATTGAGGCCTTTTCCCCGCAATGTTATGGCCCGATCCACTTGCACTTGCTCCCGTATTTGTGTTTGGAGGGGGGGGGGGCTTGGCAACCGTGTTATGTTTGTCACTCTTCTGTTTGCATTCATAGGTAACCCAAACAACCTTACTTCAAAGGGATTGGGTAAAAGATATAATGACGACATTTTGGGTGTAATAACTGTATCATCCTCACCAGGGAAAGATGAGGATGAGTTATCAATGGTTGGGGTTGGCGCCATAACTGACGAGAAACCATATCTACCACTGGCCGTAATCTTTTGGGTAAGAAACTTAATGTCCTTATAAGGTGCAAACGGTTTTTCCCTATATTTCGCATACGCTGGATTCTCCTGGACATAGGTAATAAGTATTAGGATAGTCATAAAATGTAGATGTTGCTTTAATTAAAAATGGAAAGAACGAATAATAAATTTTACCGTGATTACAGCATCCCAGTCAGCACTATCACCAGCTGTAGAGATGTTATTAAGATAATTCCAGTCCCACCCGCTCTTGTTTGTTAGACAGTGGTACAAAGTAAAAGTTCTCTTCAGAACTTTAAGACCGTTCTTAATTTGCTCCTTTGATAAGCTCATGCTATTTCTATAATTGTACTCGGTAACAATTCTAACCCACACAAGGTTCGTGAAAGAACCATTTACGTTGTTGCCTAATGTGTGTTCCTCTAGCAGCAAACATAAGAGGGTAGAATCTATAGTGTCGGTCCAATTAGATGTTCGCGCCCACACTTGTGAGCGCAATCTGCTTCCACTTTCAATCGCCACATTTTCACATTGGGTGTTCTCCATGATTTGACGATTTGGTTGAGTGGAGTTAGAAAATTTGTTGAATGGACGCATCTGTTGTAAATATACGTAGTACTATTCAAAGTTGTCATGACGATCTAAACAAGTATTCATGCTCAATGATATAACTTTAAATCATCAAAATATACACTTTGTTCGAAGCATGACATTACTCGTGCCAAGGCAACTCAATTGGGAAATGAAAAAACAAAGCAAGAACTAATATGCATCATGATATGCATTGAGCAATGTGGTATACAAAGGATGAACTTCTTCACACTTTCAATTGGTAGCACATGTACTGAATAGTGAATTATGTCTATCATTTGGCTCAATTGATTTCCAACAAGTATGGGGATGCAGTGGATTGTACATCCATCATTGCATCCAACAAATGCAAATGGAAACCGCCATCATCGCCGAAAGTTGTAAGAAGCATCATTCCTTATTGAAATCACGTGCATACTTACGATTGCAATTACACATATAGTGACTAGATTTTGTTGACACATAACATGCACAATTTAAAACCCCATCCTCGGTGTTAAACAATTTATGCCATAGATAGTGCATAGCAAAGACATGGATGAAGACAGTCAGACGGTCATATAGCTAGCATCTGAATACATTGCATATATGTCATGAAATATAGTTAATATTGTAAAAGGCAATAATAAAACTGATAGTGCACAGTTAGATCACAAAGGAGACAAATCTTACTAAATTGGAACGTTACGCAATAGGATCTTCCCGACATGATATGTAGTGGCCGAGTGGGGCGAAGATAGCCGCCTAATCATAGATAGAAACACTAGGATGTGGGGATGCACGACGCGGTGGTCGCACGAAGACAACGAGGCAACAATCCAATGCACAACGAACGAATTACAAAACAAGCGTCCACACAACTCTTGAAGCAGTGTGTTAACCTCGATCGTGCTTTTCGACCGAACAGGTCGAACCAACTTCTACACAGATCGAACGTCGCCGGAGATCGACAAAGTTCAACCTGTATTAAATCTGCAGGGGCACTAGGAACCATATAAGGGAGTTAAAAGAGGAACGGACTTACAAAGCGTGTGCATTTGATCGTCACAACCCACAACCAAGGGATCTAGCTCAGGTGAAATAAAATGTCGAACAGCGACATACGGAAACCCGCAAGGCAGCAAGATGAAGGAGAAGGATGTGATCGATCAACATGCGTGGATCGGAGCGCGAAAAGATAGGCTGCAGGAGGCGCACGATCGAAGGACAAGCGTAAACCCTTTTCCACATGAGGCGCATGACGATCTACGCGGTAGATCTACGAGATTCGCAAGCCAGAACAAGTAAAGTCCTCCTTTGGCGAGGTAGGCCTTTCGGAGAGGTGAAGCGAGGAGTGCGAAAACCAAACAGAGACCACAGTTTGGTTAAGGAACTCTCGAAAGAGAGGAGTTTTGGTGAGGCCGAGAAGAGATCACAAGGTCGAGAAAGAAGCCACGGCCACAGAGCGGTGTTCGCGGAGAGCGCACAGCCATAGAGAAGGTTTCGAGGAGAGAAATCACACCGAAGGAGGTCTGGGAAGGTGAGAAGGAGGTGAGGAAGGAGCAGTAGAGGAGGATGGAGAAGAAGGGGCCTCAGAAACCGTGTGAAGGGCAAGTGCGTAGAGGGAGAGAGAGAGGGTGGGAACAGTTCCCACCCTTAACAATTCTTATTTGGAGAACAATAGGGAGATAACCCCCATATCCCCCCACTTGTTCCCCAACCAAACAAAGTCTAAAAAACCAAAAGTATAGAATTTTTTTTTAGCTGTTGTGTGTGTAAAGATACTGGTGCGAATCAAACTCCAACTATAAGGACGATTACTCAGACTCAAATCATTGGACTAGGCTAGCGGTCATTAAAATGTTACGAAGAGTTTCTGATGACTACTCGAGTACTAAATACCGGACTAGGCTAACTGTTGTTAAAATGGTATATCCCTTTTCATATATACATAAATTTTCATAAAACTCTAGCCGTCACCACTTTTCTTCTCTCCCTCTTTTCTAAATATTTACGTGCAAATTTTTTTTTCTCTATAAAAGAGTTAGAACTTCGGTAAAGATTTCGATCAGATCAGTAATCTCATATATATATATATATATATATATATATATATATATATATATATATATATATATATATATATATATATATATATATATATATATATATATATATATATATATATATATATATATATATAGTCAAATTCGTGTGCGATTTTAAGAGAATAAATTTTTACGATTATCATGTTATCGTATAAATCTTTTCGTGTAAATGTGAAGATCAAATCTTTTTTTCTCTCTTTTTAACTTTAAATATATGAGAGTTCATATTTTGTGTGTTTTTGAGATTAAATCATGAGTTCCTAAAATCATGTTTGATTTTTTTTTTTTTTTTTGTGTGTGTGTTTTACTGTACACTAAAATGAAATGGAGAGTTAGGCTCCATTTGGATGCACTAAAAAGTATAGCACACTTAAACTATGCTATATTCATAAAAAAAAATTTCTATGAAGCGTTTGAATGGTTCAAAATATAAATTTTTTTTTTTAGTGTATAGTTATACTATACCCTAAAAAATGGGGCAAAAAATTTTATCATTCTTGTGCTCCCTCACCTCTCAGATATGACAAATTTTAAACTTTAAATTTTAAAATTTTAAATTTAAACATTCAACACAAAAATTTAAATTTTAAAATATAAATTTAAAATTTAAAATTTAAAAATTTGAAAATTTAAAATTAGGATTTAAATTTAAATTTTCAAATTTTCAAATTTTAATTTGAATTTTTAATTTTTAAAATTTGAATGTATATTCAAATTTCAAATTTTAAAATTCAAATTTCAAAATTCAAATTTCAAATTTAAAAAATTAAAGTTAAATTTTAAGAAATTTCAAAATTTAAAATTTAAAATTTTATAATATTGATTTTAAAAATTAAACATTAAAATTTATTAATTTAAACTAATAAATTTTAATTTTACAATTTAGAATTTTAAATTTCAAATTTTAAAATTTAAATTTAGATTTATTTTAAATTTTTTCAAATTTTAAGTTTGAAAATTTAATTTAAATTTAATTTCAAATTTTAAACTTTTAATTTCAAATTATGAAATTTTTAATTTTAAAATTTGAAAATATAAAATTATTATTTTTTTATTTTTTAAAATTTTAAATTGAAAAAAAAATTATAAAATTTTATAATATGTATCCAAACAGTTTAAGATTTGAAACTGTGAAATTTTTTAGAGTCACTGAATTCTCTATTTCATTTAGATTAAAATCATAGTTTATAAATTTTATAACAATTTTTTACTTTGTATCTAAACAGATCCTTACTAAGGATAATAAAGACAATATACATATGTACAAATTAATGCAGATGTGCATGTGCACGGGCTCCAAATAAAGATATATAGTATTAAAGAAATACAAACATACTTTTACAATAAAAGTTTAATCTATACAATAGAATACAATCTAATTTAATGCTGAGAAAGAGAGATTGAACAAGGAGGGCAAAGCGCGTGCTATTGTCTCTCTAATTAATAACACGCAGTCATCAATTCCCTAGACATTAATGTAGGCTTAGTTTCAGAGGCTTAGAGCAACAAACCACGAGGAGGGCTCATATCCCAAATGTATAATAAATTGCACTAATAAATGGATTTGAGTTTGAGATGGCCCATAAGGAGTTGATCAGTAATATTATACCTACAAATAAATTCTCTGGTATTTTATAAAAATATTGTTATAGGTTATAATAAAAAATATTGATATTGATAAAGAGGTGCGAACCACAATAAAAAATAATAATAATATATTAATTGACTTTCTCTCTCTCTCTTTATATATATATGGGCAATTTTCTACGTACCTCTAAAAATTTTCTTGTTTTCAGATTTACCCCTCTTAGAAAGCTAATATTAAAACTACCCTTCTTACGTTCCAACTTCTTTTCAAAATACCCCTGAAGTTAAACTCTGTTAGTGTACCGTTTGGAACTGCCGCTATCTGTGTATAATTATTATTTTGCCCTTTCAAATATACCCTAAATCCTAAAATCCTAAACCCCTAAACCCTAAAACCCTAAACCCTAAATCCTAAACCCTAAAACCCTAAACCCTAAACCCTAAAACCCTAAAAAATCCTAAACCCTAAACCCTAAAACCTAGAACCCTAAAAAATCCTAAATCCTAAACCCTAAAACCCTAAATCCTAAACCCTAAAACCCTAAAAACCCTAAACCCTAAACCCTAAATCCTAAACCTGGGCAAAATAGGTATATCTGATAGTTTTCAACTCCGATTATTATTTAACTCTAGTTTAACCCTAGTTAACTTAAACGGTAGGGGTATTTTTAATAACGGTGGAACGTATGAAGGGTATATTAGAAAGAAAAAAATAAGAGGGGTAAATCAGATATTTTTCATATTTCAGGGGTACACAGGCAATTATCCCATATATATATATATATATATATATATATATATATATATATATATATATATATATATATATATATATATATATATATATATATATTTCGGCTACTATACTATCGATAGTACCAAATATTTGGTGCTATAAAATTTTCTACACTTAGATCAAACATTTTAATTATTTTTATCCATTAGATTTTACTATTTCCCACCCACCCATTAAACCCAAGGGGTCCACTATCATCTCAACCACACATCTTTTAATTCAACGGTTAAAAACTTAATAGCATCAATAACTTGGTACTATTAATTGTATTCCAGCCTAACTCTCTCTATATATGTTTCCTACTTTTTTATTGTTTTAAATAAATTCTTTGTATATTTTTTTATTATTTAAAAATAATCTCGCTATTAGTTACTGTTAAGTCATATGAATTAAATTCGGATTAAATTTTTTCGAGAGATAAAAAAAATTAAAATATTTATTTTGTCCCTAACTTGAGGGCAAATAAGAAAAATTGATGACGGTATAAAAATATATTTGAAAAGATAAAAAAATTAAAATAATTTGTTTATTCCTAATTTAAGTGTAAATAAAAAAAATGAGTACCGATATAAGAGTATATTTGAAAAGATAAAATAATAATTTCATAAAAATAATAAAAGTTTGTAACCATTCATTAATAAAATCTAACTCTAAAAATATATTTAAAATAACTTAGTATGTTAAAAATTATATTTAATATTAATCTTCTAAGCAGAACAATATAATAATTTTATAGAAATAACGATTATTGGTGAGAGTTCACTAATAGAATCTAATAATTTTACATAAATAATAACTATTTTTGACAGTTCACTAATAAAATTTAACTCTAAAAATATACTTACAACGTCAAAAAAAAAAAAATATTGTTAATATTAGTACTTTAAGCAAGATAGACAAAAAAGTTAAAAACTTTTATGACACCTTTTTGTTTCCCCGTCTAGAGGTATTGTTCTAGCCTTATTAATTGAATGTATAGATAGTTCGAAATGTGGTATTAAAAGATGAGTAAAACCATACAAAATTTATCTGAATAATAAATTATTTTGATTTCACTATATACATATTTTTTTAAGATTTTAATTTTTTTTTAAAAATTTTTTTAACTTATTTGATTTGAGTCGGTTAACTGCATTTTTATTTTAAAATTTGAATACGTAATTTATCTTTAAAAAATTAATTAATAAAAATTATATAATTTTACAACTATAAATTCATCAAAAATAAATAATTAAATTAAAATTTGAATTTAAGAGGCTCAAATAAAATAAGTTGAAAAGTTGGTCAGGAAAATCAAAATCTTGATGACTCGAAATGGTGCATATATATTCAGAAAAATTATCTACGGTTTTACCAAATTTATACACATCATAAAATAGTATCATTTAAAACTAAACTCGGACCACTTTTAGGAAGATAATAACAAAACCTGAATTGAAGTGATTAATTTTTTAAAACATACATTAATTCTACCAACTTATAATTTATGGGAATTTTTTTTTTATTTTCTGCTTTGTACCTTTTATTTTCCTTTCGAAGACACCATTCAACCTTTATTTTTTTTTTCGTTACTTATGAAACAATGAACCAACAGTTAAAAATGCATTGGTACAACTAGCAAAGCCTATATTCAATTTATTTTGATAAGAAAAAATTTAAAATATATATAAAATGAGTGAAAAAAAGGTTATAAACAACTTAATAATAGCTGTCACGCCCCGAGTTCAAAAACCAGTGTATAATTTTTTTTTTTTTTTTTAAATCAGAATGCAAATCATCCAGGGCAATGACAGACCGCCACATATATAGAAGAGTTCCAATCCCCTATGGAATTGAGCCTTTTCTATATATGCACGGCTAGCTTGGCAACAATCATCAGAGTACTAACTACGTACTACAAAATAATATTACAAGTGAACCTTACAACTATCTTTACAATATACATCAAAAATACAATTTCCCTTTTCTCAACATCTATTACATAACTTTTCGGCTGTCCACGGTCAACCTCTATATCGACATCTCGCCAATTCGTCCCGACATCCCAACACCCGCATGACCTGAAAAACAGTCACCCGAGAGTGTGAGATACACCAGAGTGTATCCCAGTGGGCACGCCGAGCCGAGAAACAGCAGATCGTACCTACTGGTATACAATACTAGAGGATAGTAATAATCAGGGGTTAGAATAATCAGATAGGCAAGAATGAAGATCCACAGATATATAATCACAGTTAGGATATGCAATGATCATAGTTAAGATAACAGATAGGCAACATAGAGATCAACAGATATATCATCACGGAGGTTACAATTAGGATAAGCAGATACATAACAATGGAGATCACAGTTAGGATATGCAGATATATAATCATGGAACTGTATCTAATTAGAGGATAGCAAAAATCATGAGTTATGATAAAAGCAGGCTGAACAGGCAACATATGAATCAACAACTGAAATAACAAGTTACCCAATCAGAAGCCACCATATTGGTCATCATGACCTCAGGGAATATGCCCAACCTAGCACCAACCTAGCTGACATTCTCCCCTTGGGAGTCACGGGCCTTTCAACAGACCACTTTACCGGCAAAGAACAAAGCACACGATGAGCGACCTCGGATATGTTCGTGAAGTACAGCGGTGCGGGCGATCAATGCGAATGCTCAAGCTCACGGTCTACAGACCGGATAATCGGCAAAAAGCCAGAACAATCCCCTCTAGGATGCAACAGTGATATCAACATCTCAACTCAATGCAGAATCAACAACAAATCTCAACTCAATGCAATATCAACAACAGCAACTATGAAATATGAATCAATAATGTTGATAGACAGATATGACATTATCCAGAAATCACAATCTGGAGGCAACTTTATACCAATCAACAGACCAACCAATTATGCAGACTAACCACATGTTTTTAAGAAAACATTTGAAAAGTCCAAACCTCGAAGAGCGTTGCCCTCGTCCTATCAAACAAGAACTGACTCAGGCGACCCTACGAAGCTCGGTAGGTTTTAGGTCCAAACCTCGCAGAGCAATGCCTTTGTCCTATCAAACAAGAACAGACTCCGGCGACCCTACGAAGTTCGGTAAAAACATCTATTTAATAAAATCATGTATTTAGCAGCATAATCGGTGAACAACAACCAATCACGAATGCAATGCGGAATATAATCAATAATCTCATAGATCAGGATATAACACCAGCCAATCACGAAGGCAATGCGGAATATAATCAACAGCCATTATGAAATAGAACCAGGTTTAGCAACTACAGACCAAATCATACTGTCCAAACACATGCAGTTTTAAGGAAAATCATTAAAATCAGTTTTGGGTTCAAACCTCGCAGAGCAGTACCTTTGTCCTATCAAACAAGAACAGACGCAGTCGACCCTGCGAAGCTTGGGTAAAAATTATTGTTTGAGTAAAGTACATGTGTTTAGCAGTACAGGCTTTGAAATCAAGATCATCAGAATGTCCAATCAGGCATGGCAACTAACAGTAATATATCTCAATCAAAGGCAGACAGGCTCAAATATAACCTAGATTAACCAAAAACAGGAGTACAACCAATACCGTACACAGAGGGCCGAAATGCTAAAACCCGGACCGAAAATAACCCACCTGATAAATCGCAGGCGACTAATTGTATCAGCAGATCACTCGAAAATCAGATGCAGATTGAACAGACCTGAATTAAGGATAGTATTCAGGAATAAACTTAACTTTTAATCTAATAACTTTAAATCAACTTAGAACCTGTTTATCTCTTTAACTTAACTCGACTTAAACCCTTTTAATCACTTACTATCCAAATTTGTTGACAACATATAGACCAATTCAACCTTATATTCAATATTTGGTGAAATTACCAAATTGCCCCTCCCGGGAATTCCCTTTTGGATTTTCGGGAGATTCGGGCTATCAAACTTGGCCGCTGGCTCAACCAGATTCTACTGGGACTCAACAGTCGGCTCGGTGAAACCGCCGCAATTTCTCAAATTGCGCGATTGTCACCCGGATACCGCTAAATCGACGATTTTGCCGATTTTCGGATCGTTATCCGATTTTCGCTCAACGGGAGCCGTTGGAATCCTAACAAAAAGTTTAGGAAACTATTATACACAGTACTAAACAGTACACAAATCACTTTTGCATTTTGACCCCTAGGGTTTCTAGAATTACACTTTTAATGCCATTTTGAGCACTGTTTTTGCTTGTTCTCTTAATCAGGATATTATTTTTACGATCCGTCTCCTCCAGCAGGTTACTTACATCTTGCTGAACACCGTGCTCACCCATTTGTGGCAGCACGGATCTCGAGGCAAACTTTGGCCCATAACTATGCTCTTTCTTAGCCTAATTGCAAATTTATTTCTTCGAGACCTCAAACACAAATTCTAACGCGAGCATCGCGTCCAGTGACCCCAAAATAGCCAGGAATGCACTGTCGCGGCTTCGCAAACAGCCCAGAAGATTGTTTTGTTCAAACATTACATTTAAAGGTTGGTTTATCTACAACTTCGAATCAAATCATCATATAATAAAACTTTGTATATCAAAGTGGCTCTGGACAGTGCCAGGATACCAGGGCTCACCTTTGGGCAGCCCAGAAACTGCTGGATCAAAGAGATCCAAAGCCTTGCTCTCTAACAATGTATACAATGCTCTAAACTTAGTTCCACACAGATCTGATTGATCTGAAGTGAGCATCAAGCTCAGGGAGCAATTTAGAGCAACTTTTATATTTATAGTTTTGTCCAATTCCATTTCAGAGTTCTTTGAGGCATTTCATCATACACATGGCATGCACCATTTACACAACACAATCCCGAGTTGGTTCTCTGCAACCACTGCACCAAAAGCACTCTAACTTGGATAGAATTGATCTACTAGGTTGCAGGAGCATTCCCATCAACTTGGAGCAACTTTGCTCCACAACCTAGCCGCGGCACAAGGAGGAAGATGAAGCTAAAAGCTTCGAATTTCGTGACCAACCAACTAGTACACCTGGGACCCAACCACTTGCCCATTTGGATGCTAATACTCATAAAAACCTCACCTGGACCCGTGCCCGGCGACAGGGCACGGCGGCGGCGGCGGGGAGCCAAGCTCGGATTTGAGCTCAACACCTCTAATGGCGGATTTTTACAGAGCCGCTTTGAAGACCTCCAACATGGATGGAAAGTCTCAAGACATTCCCAAGAAGCTTCAGGACCATGCCTCCCCGGCCGGAGTTGGCCGGAGCGCCGGCGACGGCGATTTGATCCCATTTCGAACCCATCTTGGCCGTGCTTAAACCGTGCTGCATGGTTGCCATGCAAGTGCATGGATGGACTCCCCTCGGTCCCTAAAAGATTTCTGGGCAGGTGGCCGGCGTCGGAGAAGCTCGGCGGCGCCGGAGCACGAAGCTCGGCCAACATGCATAAAACCCGAAAACTAGGGCATAAATCTTCCACTTACTGGATTAACCATACTCGACCAAATTTGGTGGAGTTAGTACCTACCACTAACAGTCAAAGCACACCAATTTTCAGCTATTTTGGTTCATTGGTTACATAGTTATGCCGAGGCGGAGCAAACTTAGGTTTCCGGCCAACTTTTGCTCCCGCCGGCCATACAACGTGCATGGGGGCTCGGGGCTTGGCAGGGAGCATTCTAAGGTCCTATCTAAGCCACTGCTAGTGGCCTCGGGCTTATACATCCAAGGGTTAGTGAGCCTTACCTTCGCCGGAGTCGGTGAAGAGAGGAAGAAGCCGGTTTTGGTCCTTCTTCCACGCGCGGCCACGGCAACTCCAGCAAGGTTCTCTGGCACAGAGGAACACCACCAAAGCTCCATAACAAGGTTTGGTGAGGTTTGGTTCCAACTTTTTCCTTCCTCTCTCTCTCTCGAGTTCCTCTCTAATGGAGTTTGGGTCTCTTGCCTCCCAGCACTCGAGCATCCAATGAGGATTCCAGAGACAAAGTGGATGCCTTGTAATTCCTCCCTGACCCCTCGAGCACTGGCCCAAGGTAGTCCAAGGGTCACCCAACACTTAATTGCTTTGAATTTTGCAAAATATCCCTAACTCGGTTCACACCAAACCCTAGCCTCCGAGCTCTTTCCTGTAGGTGTAAATTGCACCCAACACCTCAAGGAATTAACCTCACCAACTTTGATACATAAAATATATAGATTTTATTAGAAAATATTGATTTTTCGACACCTTTCACGCATTTCAAGACAAACCGTTCGTCAATTCGCGAAACGGACTTCGCCACGACGTCCGGCTCGTCGAGACCTGTCAAGTAGCGTATTTGTTTGGTTTGTTTGACGCTCAGATTAAAAGTTGTTCCATAAAGTTCGACGATTTACAGTGCGTTGCACGCACCCCGATGCACCCGGGTCGCCAAACGCGAAATCTGACAGTGCCATCGCGCTCAGAACGTCGAAAATAGTTAGGTTTGATTACTCATGTTGTTAGGTTTGGATTTTAGACAGTGATTCGGCCGACTATCAGTCGAGAGGGGTCAAAAATCGAGGGTTACTATTCACAACTTAAGTTGTGGGGCCCACTATTTCATCGCTGATTTGCGGAAGATCTGACCGTCGGATCGTCGACATGTGAATATGAAATTTTCATGTTTCGACGAGACGATCGCAATGGTGATCCCGAATTTTCGAGATTAAGCCCCGAACAAAAATCGATATTTTAGGGCCACTATTGGACTACCATTTACCCTTTTTGCCATTTAAATAATCCAAAAAATGATTTAAACTTATATTTTGGATTTTAAAAATTACGGTTACTACAATAGCTTTCCATGAATATATCTTGAAAACTCATTTTATTTTCTTTATACAATCTTATCAATACTTTTTAGTAGAGTTGTTAATAAAAAATAATAGATTTGTTAAGTAGTGTAGAGATTGGTAATATAATTGTAGTTTAGTGATATTTTTAGAATTTTTAAAAAAAGGTTAGTGCAAGATATATAAATTGTGACGTTCCAACTTTTCAGGAGGTCATCCATCCTAAAACTAGTCTAGCTCTAGCACGCTCAACCCTCTTTACCTCTTAGGCCTAACTACCATCCAAAATACTGTAGTCGAGTTAAAAACTTTAATCCTATTTATATGTTGTATATAGGACTAATCCAAATTCTAGGGGTGTTACATTCCTCCCCCTTTTAAGTCCTGGCGTTCTCGTCAGGTTCAAACACACTCACAAGTATTAGGCGATATAAGAATCGTCTCACTAACCTAAGCCGATCTTGTGGGAAGCTGCACTCCAACCAATACGGTAATTAACTGGGGAGCCACGCTCTACCTGCTATATGTGTGAAATAACGACATAGAACAACAAGGAAGGAATGTCACCGAGAAGGCACCACCGAACCAACTTCGGATCGAAGTACCCACCTGAGATCGGATGAAGCAACGCGCAAGCGATGCATGCTGCGTTGCGCGCAGGCTGGACCGCACGCAGGACTCAGGCTAGGCCGTGCGCAAGGGTGCAGGAGCGACGCGCAAATGCAGCTGCGCGCGGGCACAGGCTGCAACAGCGCACAGGCAGCGCGTAAGCAAGGTAGCGTGCTGGCATTGCGCGCTTAGGCGGCGCACACGAGGCGTGCAGATGAAGCTGCGCGCGGGCACAGGCTGCAATAGCGCACAGGCAGCGCGCAAGCAAGGTAGCGTGCTGGCGTTGCGTGCTCAAGCGACGCGCGGTCACGGCGTGAGAGTGGGGCAACACGTAGGCACTTCGTGCTGGTGCTACGCGCGGCGCTGCGCTAGCAGCATGGGTGCGTGTGGCTCGCCCCGCGCGACCAGCGGCAACAGCTAGGGTTTCGGGAGCCCAGAATCATCTCGGGTTGCGTGTCAGACTGCGCCGCCCCCGACAATGTTGGATTTTGGCGTTCGGCTCGACCTGGAGAGCTTCTCGGCCATCGCCTTCGCTCCGGACGGCGAGCGTGGCGTTCATCGCGTCGAGATCTATCAATCCACGCCGTCGGTTCACCTCCGGAGCTCGTAGTTTTCGGTAAAAAGCCATATTTACCTATTCTTCTGTTTGTAATGCAATTATTGGAACATTTAGGAACCCAAACGCATTTTGGTAGCACGAGCTGCCTTGGGCAACTTGCACGGACTCTCTGGACTGTTCGTCTAAGATCCGTGGCCTTCATGGAGTGTAATTTGGTACTAGCAATAATAACTCGTTGAACCAAACCACAATCCAAAATACTTAAGACCAATTATTATTATTAGTGTCAATGTCTATTATATACCCAATCACAACTCCATTTTCATCCATGTGGGACTATTGGGGTATCACAGACTCCCCGTGTTTAGGCCTGACATCATCGTCAGCCCAAACACACGCATGTTTAGGTCTGACGTCTCCTGTCATCCAGACCTAGACTCAGCCAAGACTCGTCACATACTTCCGACTGATGATTGGCTCTGATACCAAATAAAACGACCCAACCTACTAGCAATAATCACTCGTTGGACCCAAAGCACATGCAAAAATGTTTAATCCTAATTATTATTACTAATGTTCATATCTCTTATATACCCAATCAGAACTTTATTCCCATCCGATGTGTGACTATTGGAATGTCACATAAATAAACAAGGTAAAAATGTATAAAACTTATTTCAACTATTATCCCTTCAAATTTAACTATCTAACTTTTTAAAATTTTGATTTTACTATCTCTTTTAATTATTTGATTTGAGATAATTAGTGACTTTTAACTTCAAAGTTTAAATGCTTTGTCTAATTTGGTGGATTTAGTTAGCAAATTTTATATAATTTACATAATTATAAATTTATTAAAATAAATAATTAGTTTAATTTTGTATATGAAGAGCTATTAAATTATTAAATCAAACAAATTGAAATTAAAATTATGTACTAAAATCAAAACTTTGTAAAGTTTGATAGCCAAATCAAAATGATCTACTACAAATAAGTTTTATACATTTCTACCTAAATATAAATATAGAGTACAATAGAGAAATTAATTAAAATAATAATTCAATGATATATTTGGAGGAAAAAAGTATAATATTCTAAATAAATAGTAGGATGTAGTTTGAGATAATATCTAACATATTTTTCAAAACTTTAAAAACATCTAATATATTTCTCACTAATAAAATTATTCTTATTAATTTTTAAAAATTTCTTCAAATATCTCCAAACACAATATTCCAAATAGGATTTTAAATTTAGAAAGATATTTTAATAATTTTAGAATAAATTTTAAAAATATAAATAATAATAAAGAGTAAATTTGTTAAAATCTTTTAAGCTTATATATAATTCTCTTAGGCAGCATTTGGTTGAAGAACAATACCCGAAATAGGGTTTGTTCTAGTCTTATTCTCCAAATGTGTTTGGTTATAGATAGAAATAATAGTTCTCGTCTTTCTAAAATAAGCTAATATAAGTTTCGAACTACTGTTCCATCATATTTTTTGGAACAACATGTTCAACTTGAGAACAAAATTAATTAAAGTAATATAATTTTATAATTATATTAACTCTTTAATTAATTTATTTTTTTTTTGGCTACTTTAATTATTTTATTAACTAATTATATAACTATTAAATAATTAACCAATTGATTTACTAATTTAATAAATTATTTGTAATTTATTAAATTATTATTTAACAATACTCATGATTAATTATTTTATTAATTAATATTTAGAATTATATAACAATAGTTAATTAAATAAGTTAAATTATTATTTAATTAATATTTTTATATTAATTAATTAGATATAATATTCTTATTTTAAAATTATAATTATTTTTTATTTTTATTATTTTAATTTAACTATATAAACGTTATTTTTTTTTTATTTTCAAAAAGTAATTTAATTTTCAGCCGATCTTATTCATATTTATTTTCAAAATTTATATCTATAGTAAAAACAATTAATTTTTATTTATATCCTAACAAACCTAAGTTTTAATAAGGGATAATTGTCTGTGTACCCCTGAAATATGAAGAAATATCTGATTTACCCCTCTTATTTTTTTTCTTTCCAATATACCCTTCATACGTTCCACCGTTATTAAAAATATCCCTACCGTTTTCCTTTGTTAAGTTAACTAGGGTTAAATTAGAGTTAAATGTTACGGAATTTGAGTTGGCGTAGTTTCGTGAAAGTCTCAAGTCTTGAAGATTGAAGGTGAAGAAAAGTTGAATCATTTAACTCAATCTCAAGAAAGAAGAATTCAAAAGGATCAGGTATGTTTAACTAAAGAATTTGTGTGATCCGAATACTTCTTGTAGTGTAGAAACACTTGGAAGAATCTTTCATTGCATAAAAATCAAAAACTGGACTTGGGACATGTTCAGGATCCGGATCAGGTTGTTCGATCCGGATCCCGAAGGTGGTTCGTTCATACATCGTCGCAATCCGGATCGTAGTCTCTTGATCCGGATCCCGAACGTTGAGTTTACCATCTACCTTGAACGATCCGGATCTTGCTTCGCAATCCGGATCCCGAACGTTGATGTTTGGTGAACTGTATGAACGATCCGGATCGTAGTCACATGATCCGGATCCCGAACCTTCGTTTTTCTGGAATTGGCTGTTTTGTTATGACGATCCGGATCCTAGTTATCACGATCCGGATCGCCGTCCGTAAATATCCAGAAATGGTTGGTTTTTGATTCTTATCTCCTTCCTAGGGTTTCTAACCTATAAATACACCCTATGACTCTCTTTCTAGGGGGAATCCACATAGCCGTCATTTTCTTGTATCATCTTATACGGCTATAGATCCACATATAGAGAAGAAAGGAAATCATTAGAGAATACTCTATGTTTCTTCATCTATATTGATTAGTTTGATTCTAGGTTTTCATACTCACATCTTGAGTTGAATCAAACTAATGAATACTTAGATGGTATTTCCGATCTATCTTTGATCTAAGTATTCGGCGGATCATCACCACCCAAAAACAACGATTTTCCCCAAAAATCGGCGCGTGGATTCGCGTGTCCTTGTGGATTCAAGGTTCAATCGCTCTCGTGGATTCGGAGCGAGGCACGTTCGTGGATTCGAACGGTGCTATTGGGTGAAGACCGTGGATTCGGTCGGACGTCGTGGATTCGACGTTGGACGCCGTGGATTCGGCGTTGGGCGCAGATCGTGGATTCGAGAAGCGTCTGGAGCGAGCGGAGAAGATCCTCTAGGAGCGTATGGAAAAGGTTGAGTCGTAAGTGTGTACGGTAAATCACCTTGTACGTGTTTTAATTCTAGTGGATTTCTGCCGTGTTATCGGTCCCGTGGTTTTTTACTCCGGTGATGGAGTTTTCCACGTAAAAATCTTGCGTGTTATTTTATTTTCCGCATTGGGTTTTATCGCAACGATTTTTTGGAGTGTTTATACGTTTACACCTATTCACCCCCCTCTAGGTGTTTCTTCCCCTATTTAGATCCGTATTATATACGACCCAACAAGTGGTATCAGAGCGGGAATAGGGTTGTGAACAATGGTTGAAGGTGGAAACATCAATCGACCCCCTTTCTTTGATGGAACAAATTATGCGTACTGGAAAGTACGGATGAAAGCCTTTTTATCTTCCATCGACGAAAGGGTGTGGCATTCAATTGAATCAGGATGGTCTAATCCAACTGAACTTATCTCTGATGTTCACACCTTAAAACCTAGGTCGAAATGGACCAAGGAAGAGTTTGAGTTATCTTCTTACAATGGCAAGGGAATTAATGCTATTTTTAATGCCTTATCTCAAACTGAATTCTCTCGCGTCTCGGCATGTGAGACTGCGAAAGAAATCTGGGATGTTCTCCAGGTTACACATGAGGGAACTAACCTCGTGAAGATTCAGAAACTGCAGATGCTTACGAGCAAGTTTAACTCTATCTTGATGGCAGAAAATGAATCTTTCACGGACTACTATACACGATTGCAAGACATCGTAAACTCATGTGCTAATCTGGGAGAGAAGATTCCAGAATTTAAGATTGTAAGAAAAATCTTAAGAACTCTTGCTGAACGATTTCGCCCAAAGGTTACTGCCATTGAAACTATTAAACACCCGGACGAAATACGTGTAGAAGAATTAGTTGGTTCATTACAAACTTATGAAATGACTTTTAATACTAACAATTCTTCTGGAAAAGCATCTACTTCTAAGTCTTCAGGTTATGCGTTGAAAACAACTAAGGAAGAAGACGCGGATACATCCTCCTCGGACGATGACGAGAACCTTTCTATGGAGGAATTTGAGAAGCAGCTCGCTCTCTTGACAAGGAATTTTCGCCGCAACTTTCGAAGGGGTAATTCAAGCAAATCTCCATCCTTCGGAAAGTGGAACAAAGGCAAGGGTACTCCAAGTCACAAGTCAAGAAAGCAGGAAAACTTCTCAAAGGATAAGAAAAGTTCAGAAGGACAACTGCAATGCTTCAAATGTCGAGGCTACGGCCACATTGCAACGGAATGTCCTAACAAGTATCCGGCAAAGAAGAAGGCGATGCAAGTCGTCACTTGGGATGACAACTCAACGTCAAATGAGTCGTCTTCAAGTGATGAAGAAAAGAGCTCCACCGCATTCCACGCGTCCATATCTTCACCCTTCATGTGCTTTATGGCAAATACATCTGAGTCGTTGTCCAACTCCACTGTTGAAAAGAACGCAACGGACAACGAATCGGATGATTCGGAAGGTGAAGATTTTGCTCTAGCCTACCACAGACTTTTGAGGGACTCAAAGAAAGTGGCTAAGCAAAACAAGAGTTTGAGAGGGAGATTGCATGATCTCGAAGAAGAAGCAAAAAGAGCGACTTCTCTCTCAAACGCTCTTGAAGTGGAAAGGGAAAACCTGATAAAAGAAAATGCTTCCCTTCAAGAGTCCAATGAGCAACTTGAGAAGGAACATACAAATCTGGTGGATAACGCGAATCACTTCTCAAAGCTCTACAACGAGGCTCGACAGGATAACCTGGAAATGACAAAGACCATTTTCCAACTCAAGAATGACTTACAGCGATTCTCTTCAGGAAGGAGTAAGTTGGATAGACTTCTTGGTCTTGGTCAATCAAATAGGTTCGGCCTCGGATACACTCAAACTGGAAACAGTCCAAGTTTGAGTGGGACAGTTTTTGTGCCTCAGTCGGTATCTCCTCCTCCGACACCGGAATTCAAGACAAACAACGACAACAAACCTACTTCATCCTCTTTGGGATCGTCAAGATATAAGGTATGTTTTCGTTGTGGTGTTTCAGGGCACATAAGAAGATATTGCAAGACGGGAGTCGAACGCTCATCTCAAGCACCTCTTGCATCAACTACCAAAAAGGCTCCTTTCCGGAAATCAAAGCAAAACTTTTCAAATGAAAAGAGACTTGGTAGTTCACCGCACAAGACGACTTCATCAAGGAGCAACAATCGTTTTAACAAGACGCTTTCACCTAGGCACAAAACTTCACGACCATTACAGACGCATTCCAAAAAGGTTTGGGTGCGCAAAGGTAAAATTTTCCCTTGTCTTGTTTCCAATATTTCCTTGCATGCATATGATAGCTCGTCTTGGTATCTGGATAGCGGGTGTTCCCGTCACATGACCGGTGACAAAAATAGTTTTCAAAATCTTGAGAAAATCTCCGGAGGACACGTTGTTTTCGGAGACGGTCGATCTTCCAAAATTGTTGGAAAAGGGACGGTAGCTATTCCAGATGGCCCGATTTTGAAAAACGTCTTATTTGTTGATGGCCTTAAGACTAACCTCATAAGCATAAGTCAACTTTGCGACAATGGTTTTTCAGTTAACTTTTCATCGGTTGAATGCGTTGTAACTGATAAGGACCATGTCTTCTTTCTAAAAGGGGTTAGATCTGAAAACAATTGTTATGTTGTTCCTAATAAATTTTCTGAAAATTGTAACTTAGCCGCTTTGAATAATGAAACTCTTTGGCATGAAAGGCTAGGTCACTTAAATTTTAAGGAACTTACTAGAATTTCAAACAAGGACGTGGTCAAGGGGATTCCAAAGCTTTTATTTAAACAAAATGTTGTGTGTGGTGGTTGCCAAAAGGGTAAACAGTCTAGGACTGCACACAAAAACTTGAACCACGTTGGTACAAAACGGCCCTTGGAACTTTTGCACATGGACTTAATGGGGCCGACCCGTCAACCATCTTTGGGAGGTAAATGGTACATCTTTTTATTGGTTGATGATTTCTCTCGGTTTTCATGGGTAGCATTTTTGAGAGAGAAAGCTGATACGTTTGACTCTTTTCATGAGATTTGCCATCGTATTATGATTGAAAAGAATGAAAAGATCATTCGTGTTAGAAGTGATAGGGGTGGAGAATTCATAAATTCAAAATTCATTGACTTTTGTACTTCAAATGGCATTAAACATGAATTCTCGGCACCCTATACACCTCAGCAGAATGGTGTTGTTGAGCGCAAAAACAGGGTTGTTCAAGAGATGGCGCGTGTGATGCTTCATAGCCGGAAATTACCGCTACATTTTTGGGCTGAAGCTGTGAACACCGCTGTCTATGTCATTAACAGAGTGTATTTGCGCCCAGGAACCTTGAATACACCATATGAGCTGTGGTTTAGTAGAAAACCGGATATCAAGTACTTTCGTATCTTCGGGAGTCGATGTTACATCTTACGTGACCGTGAAAATCTTGGAAAGTTCGACTCTCGAAGTGATGAAGGGATCTTTTTGGGTTATTCTACGAATAGCAGAGCATATCGAGTATTTAACATTGAATCTAAGACGATTGTAGAATCTATAAATGTTAAAGTAGATGAAGCTTCTCATTTTGAATCTGAAAAATCTACCCTCGATATCTCACTAGATGATGATTCTCCTGCTAGTGCATCTTCTCATAATAATACTTCCAATATTAATGATGCATCTAATGGTTCTTCTAGTTTATCTGATGTGCAGGAATCATCTCGTGTACCTCCGAGTACTCCGTTTCAACAAACGCTACGAATCTCCAAGGATCATCCGGAATCGAACATCATTGGAGATCCACAAGAAGGAGTTAGAACTCGAAGGCAGTTGGTTTGCGGACTTGCTTGCTACGTATCTTTAATCGAACCAAAGACAATAGATGAAGCTCTTCAGGATGACTACTGGATTAAAGCAATGCAGGAAGAGCTCCATCAATTTGAGCGAAACAAAGTCTGGGAATTAACGAAGCCTCCAAAGCAACATAATGTGATAGGTACCAAATGGATCTTCAAGAACAAGAAAGATGAAGATGGTACTATCATCAGGAACAAGGCACGACTAGTTGCTCAAGGCTACTCTCAAGTAGAAGGTATAGACTTTGACGAAACTTTCGCCCCTGTAGCTAGACTCGAGTCCATTCGTATATTGTTTGCTATTGCTTGTCATTTTAAAATCAAATTATTTCAAATGGACGTCAAGAGCGCATTTCTAAATGGGTTTTTTAAATGAGGAAGTTTATGTAGCTCAACCGAAAGGTTTTGTAGATCATAAACAACCTAACCATGTTTTTCGTTTGAAAAAGGCTCTTTACGGTCTGAAACAAGCACCGCGAGCATGGTACGAAAGGTTAACAAAGCACCTTTTGGAGAAGGGCTATACTCGAGGGGGAGCTGACAGGACTCTCTTTGTGAAGCATTATCAAAATAATTTCATTGTAGCACAAATCTATGTCGATGACATTGTATTTGGTGCAACAAAAGATAATGATGCTTCTAAATTCGCGGAGACCATGGAAAGCGAATTTGAGATGTCCATGATGGGCGAACTGTCTTATTTTCTTGGATTGCAGATTAAACAAAATGATGAAGGTATTCACTTGAGTCAATCCAAGTATGCACTGGAGTTGGTCAAAAAGTTTGATCTAGAAAATTGTAAAGTTTTTCCAACTCCAATGGGAACTAGCCACAAGGGACTTGGAAGTGAATCACATAGTGAGAATGTAGACGAGAAACTGTATAGAAGTATGATTGGAAGTCTACTTTACCTCACGGCTAGTCGCCCGGATATATCCTTTAGTGTTGGGATTTGCGCGAGATATCAATCAGCACCAAAGGAGGTTCACCTGAAAGCGGTGAAACGGATCATCCGGTACATCAAAGGATCAATTAATTTCGGAATTTGGTATCCTATGGGAACAAGTCTGGACATTGTTGGATACTCAGATGCCGATTGGGCAGGATCAGTGGATGATCGGAAAAGCACTAGTGGTGCATGCTTCTATCTTGGCCATTGCCTTGTTGCATGGCACAGTAAAAAACAGAATTGCATAGCACTCTCGACTGCCGAAGCGGAATACATTTCAGCTGGAAGTTGCTCAACTCAACTCATTTGGATGAAAAGCGTATTGAGTGACTTCCGCATTTCAGCATCTTCGGTAACAATTCTTTGTGACAACACTAGTGCTATTAACATTTCTAAAAACCCTGTGTTGCACTCTAGAACAAAACATATTGAACTTAGATATCATTTTCTTAGAGAGCTAGTTGAATCAAATATTCTTCAACTTTCATATGTTTCAACTGAAGATCAATTAGCTGACATTTTAACAAAACCTTTGGATCAAAAACGTTTTATTCATTTACGAAAAGCAATTGGGATGCTTTCCTTGAAATAATCTTCTTTTTGAAATCTTTGCTTAGGATAGGTTTTTGTATTTGTTTTTGTTTTGTTCATTATCTATGTTTGTACATAGGACATTAATTGAGCATAGATCATAATTGACTTTAATTGCATCTGTTCACACATTTAGAAATTTATTATGCTTTTGCCATCATAATATTTCACTGTTGCAATGATCATTTATGTTAATTAAATCATCTTCTAAAGTGATCAAAGTCAATTTCTCTCTCAATGATCTCTTGGTATAGTCATTATCTTATTTGACTGTTTAGTCGAGTATGAAATCGAGATCAATTTTGGTTGAATACTTTATATCTTAAATAATTGATAGCCAATTGAGGGGGAGTCAAAGATAATGTAAAATGCTCAAAAGATGTGGAAAGAGTTACATCCCAATGAGGAGTGTGAAAACTACCACCACATGGAGGAAAGAGCTACCACCTCGGTCGTCCGAGTATTGTGTGCAGCTACCACATGTATACCAAGCATGGTTGTTCAAATTTTTGATTAAGTAAAATGCATATTGAAATACTTGACTCTGTCAAATTTCAAGGTTGGTATAAGGTGGGATCTTAAAGAAAGATGCTCAAAGAGCCACTCTCTTCAACAGATTGTCTAGAAATATTATCTACTATATTTGGGATTTCAAACATCTATTGATCTTTGTATTTCATTTTCTTTACTGAATTGATGATTGATAAAGGCATTACTCATAAGATCAAGTTAGATGTGATTGAAGGTGTTCAACTTTAAGGGATTTAATTCTTGTAAATTTTCGTTTCATTTTTAGATATTATTGATAGATTTGGCATAATCTAATTCTTGTTGTATGAAACGATGATTTTTGTTTAAAGTTGATACACATTTGTGCTTACAATCTTTTTCTGGATTTTCCTGAATTTCTCTGAAATTTTCTAAAGAAAAAGTTGGGGCCGATCCGGATCGGGCAAGGTGATCCGGATCCCGAACGCAGGTTTTCTCCTGCGGGCTGACGATCCGGATTGGACCTGCCGATCCGGATCCCGAACGCAGTTTTCTCACTGCGGGTAGCCGATCCGGATCGCAAGCTCGGGAGGATCCGGATCGCGGCTAGGTTTTATAAAGAACAAAAGGGTTTTGATTTCATTTACTCCAATCTTTTGTTCAAAAGTTTCCAGAGCGCTTCTCTCTAGATTTCATCCTCCTTGGAAGCTTTCAAACTCAAAGTTCTTCAATTCCAAGTAAGTTCTATTGATCAAAATCTCGGTTTTTCACCGTTTTTCTCTTTTCCTCTTCAAACGCACGAATTTCTTGGATCAACTTTGTTTGTGGATTTTTTTTTTGATCAAATTTCTTTTGAAATAAGAACTCTGGGTAGTTTAGTTTTGATTATATGCTAGGTTTTTCTCCTGATTAACGGATTTTTAGGCTTCGATTTCTAAAATTTCGGTTTTAGGGCATATAATAAGGATTTTCGAAAATTATGCAATTGATCTATTTTTAAAAGTCCTTTTGCAAAACTAATTTGATTCTTGGCTTCCTCTACATGATTATGATTGTTTGGGTATAATTTTTCAATTTTGAAAATTAACAATTTTTCCTGTGTTCTTGAGTTCGTCTTCACAGGATACATTTTTCACTAGCACTCAAAATGGTGATCACTTGGATTATTTTCCTACTTGCTGCCATGGTACATGTCAAGGATACTGCTAAGCCTAAGAAGGCTAAGAAAGCAAAGAAGACTAAGGTTGATTCCGACACTGAATCAGATACAGAGTCGATCGACTGGGATAACATCGAAATTGAGCAAGCTGCTCCCATTGTCTCCAAAGGGAAAGCAACTGCTGAAGCTTCAAAACCTACTGCTGCTGAAAAAAGGAAAGCTCCAAGTGAAGAAACTTCTGGGAAGACAAGAAGAAAAAGTGTTGCTCGCAAGAGAGGAAGTGCTCGAGAATCACCATTGAGCAACCAGCTGCTGGCCAAGCACCTGCACAAGACTTTGTCAGCTCGGCTAGAATAAAGGATTTTGAAAACAGAGAATGCATTGGAGAAAGGCATGTTGATGTAAAAGCCTTAACGCACGTTCTCAGACGTTCGGGACTTTGTTTGACCAGAGAGGTCTTGCTCCCATTTGCGATTTCCCGGAGACCACTGGGTATTGTCTTCACTCAGTGAGGATGTTCTATCAGAATGCCTGCTATCTAGTTGATCAGGAAAGCGGGCGTCGGGATTTTCAAACTTTAGTCAAGAATGTCAGAATCAAAGTAACGCCTCAGCTAATTGGTGAAGTACTTGGGATGGACGCCCGAGCCGATGGCACTCATTATCTGAAGAATCAAGTTTTCAACACCTTCTCCTGGAGAGTGGTAGTTGATGGAATCTGTGTTCCAAATACTCGGTCGACAGGAAACTCCGTGTTCTCTAAAGAACTACGACCAGAGTACCGCATCTTAAATCTCATTGTTTGTTACAATATTATTCCAAACATGAACACAAAGGTCTTCGGTGGGAAAGAATGAATTTCTTTATCTACTCGGAAATCCCGCAGCAGCAATGGGAGCACTAAACATTCCCTACATCATCTGGTCAAGGATGGCACGATATGTGGAGCAAGCTCATCCGTCAGAGAGACTACCTTTTTCAATGATCATCATGCGCATTCTTCGCAATTTAAAGCTGGACACAAATGCGAGTTCCTATCTGCACAGTCTAGGAACAATCAATGACAAAGACAATTGTAAAGTCTCTTTCGACGAAGCCAGATGAACCCTTCATGCCTCTTAACCGGCAACGAGAACAACGAAACAAGCAAACAACCTCTGCACGGCAGCAGCTCCTCCAGTTCAACCAGCACCTCCGGCACAAGAAGCACCACAATCAACTTCTGATGATGATGCTTCTGTTACCTCAATCTATAGAGAACAGCAAAGGCTCTCAAACGAGCAAGAACGTATATCAAATGAACTGATTGAGGTAAAGAAGAAATAAAGAAGGTAAATAAAAAGCAATCAGCAATGAACAAGCGAAATAAAGAAGATTTTCCAAATCCTCGGCTGTATCAGTTCAGACGAGTCTGAATGATCCGTATCCTTCTAATTTCTATTTTTATGCATATGTGCAAGTATTGTTTTATTTGAGATTTTAGTTCTCGAACTTAAACTGTTAATCATTCTCTCCACTTCTGTAATTTTTGGCTTTGTTTTGTGACAAAAAGGGGGAGAGAGTTTAGAACAATGATTTGAACAATGAACAATGAATGATGGTATGAATCATGAAACATCAAGGTAAGTGAACAATGTTTGAATCAACTGGATGAATATCAAGGTAAGTATGATCTCAACTTGAGTTTTTTCCATTTGTTTGAATGCATGCCTCGACTAACTATTTGCTAACTATTTGGGCATGTAATATAACTAACAAGTTGATGTTCACTAACAAGTTTGTGACCACTTGGTTTTTGATTGCATAGAAGATATGTTGGTTCTCAACTCTGATCAATTACATATCTATATATATATATAAGTTTGTCACAACATGTTCATGACATTTGGTTTTTACGTGCAAAGAAGATATGTTGGTGTTTTATTTAACTATGATCTGTTTACATATCTGAATATAAATGTCATGGTAAGTATAAATGAGTTTAAACTTCATCTCTGTTTGTGGTTTTTGAATAGTACAAAATTCTGAGGTATCTAACGATTTCTTTTGTCAAGAATGATTTCTTTTTGCAGAGAGTACAGATGTCTAAGTCTAGAGTCCTGTTTTAGGAGTTTAACTCATGTATTGTATTTTGGATCTCCATTGTAAATTTTTGTTGTATGGTGATAGCAACAAAAATATCTTTTTGAATTTTCTTTAGTGGATCTATGTTTTGTCACGAAACCGCCAAGGGGGAGATTGTTACGGAATTTGAGTTGGCGTAGTTTCGTGAAAGTCTCAAGTCTTGAAGATTGAAGGTAAGAAAGTTGGATCATTTAACTCAATCTCAAGAAAGAAGAATTCAAAAGGATCAGGTATGTTTAACTAAAGAATTTGTGTGATCCGAATACTTCTTGTAGTGTAGAAACACTTGGAAGAATCTTTCATTGCATAAAAATCAAAAAATGACTTGGGACATGTTCAGGATCCGGATCAGGTTGTTCGATCCGGATCCCGAAGGTGGTTCGTTCATACATCGTCGCATCCGATCGTAGTCCTCTTGATCCGGATCCCGAACGTTGAGTTTACCATCTACCTTGAACGATCCGGATCTGCTTCGCAATCCGGATCCCGAACGTTGATGTTTGGTGAACTGTATGAACGATCCGGATCGTAGTCACATGATCCGGATCCCGAACCTTCGTTTTTCTGGAATGGCTGTTTCGTTATGACGATCGGATCCTAGTTATCCGATCCGGATCGCCGTCCGTAAATCTCCAGAAATGGTTGTTTTTGATTCTTATCTCCTTCCTCCGGGTTTCTAACCGAGAAAACACCCTATGACTCTCTTTCTAGGGG